>CM053766.1:111307445-111611322 GCA_028658305.1 Pachyuromys duprasi
GTGGGACTGGGGGAGTTGAGGGAGGGGGCTTCAATCGGGATAGATAATAACTTGTGAAGAAAAAAAGAAAAGAAAAACTTCGCAGTGTGAGTCCGGTACCTGCACCCACAGAAGGGTCTCTAGGTGTGAATTAACGCAGTATCTCAGCTGCAACCCTGCCTCCCGGGGTGACAGGCTCCCTCTCTCTTTCCTCCCCGCCTCCCCTCACTTGCTTTCTCCCGCCCTCCCTCTTTATGGGGAGGCTCTTGGCCTAGGTCCCTGAGGCCAGCCGGGTGCAGGCAGAGGACCAACCTACGCAGAAGAAGTGAAGTCACATCTCCCTTGAGCCCAGAGCGGCAAGCTTTTCAGAGCCTCTGCTCGCCATGAGCGGACGCCCGGAGCCCCAGGCTGCGAGAACAGCGCGCTCCTCATCCCTCCCGGTCTCACCGACTTCGCCGTCCATGTCCCAGTATGCTTCCCGCTCAGACTCTAAGGGAGCTTTGGACAGCAGCAGCCCGGAAGCCAACACTGAAGATGACAAAACTGAGCAGGACATGCCTCCGCCTCAGAACTATCTGTGGCTTACCATTGTCTCCTGCTTTTGCCCAGCGTACCCGGTCAACATCGTGGCTTTAGTCTTCTCCATCATGGTGAGTGGGGTTGGGGCCAAAAGTGCAGCAAAAGAGAGATCCGCGGACGCTGTCTCCCATCGCCCTTTGCGCTGGGTTTGGGGGTCCACACCTCCTCCTTGCCTTTCTTCACTAGGCTCTCTGCCTTTGCCCAAGACAGTACAGCGCTCTGCTGCGCAGTGCTAACCAAGCCTCCGCAGACAAACTTTGCGCTTCTTTGCCCCGTGCGTGCGCTCCCTCTCCAAGTTCACTGGACTTTGCGGCTTCTCCCTGTCCAGCTGCTTTTCTAGGACCTCAGCGCGCACTGGCAAGCCACAGCACGCCCCATGCCCTGAGCTTGCAGGCTCTGCGTCGTGCTGTGCCCTGGCTCGTAGCCACACTGAGTACCCCCACCCTCCAGAGCCCAAGGCTGCCTCTATGCTGGCAAGTTCTTTCTCTGCAGTGCGCTGGGCACAGCCTGCACCACTCCTGGCTGGTCCTCAGGAGATTCTCTCAGTTCCTTTCTGGGCTTAGCCCCTACCCCCTTGCCCAGCACACAAGGGTCAAAGTTCCTTCCTGTTTCTTCCTACACCCAGCACCCCTACCTTGCCTCTCTCTGGCACCCATTTTCTGGCTCTTGGGAGGCTATCACACAGGACACCTCCACAGGATTTTCTTGACACAGGGGAAAGCCCGCTAACTCTTTACTCTCTCTCTCTCTCTCTCTCTCTCTCTCTCTCTCTCTCTCTCTCTCTCTCTCTCTCTCTCTCTCTCTCTCTCTCTGCTTGTCCTATCTGTCCCCACTTTGCTGCACACGGACCTTGTCTATTCCCAGCAGCTCCTCCACCACTTGGTCCTACCCCAGGGTCTCTAGCCAGTGCGTTTGGGGACCCCTCTAAGGAGCTACACCCTGGGGCTCAGCTGTGTCGCTCCCAGGATCCAGATCCTCTCTTATTGACTGGAGCAGCTGGTCCCCGGTGGGGGTGGTGGCCGGGTGCAATTCACACAGACACTGTCCCGGGACAACCCCAGAAGTTACAGCAGTTGCGCGCTCCCTCCCCCACAGGCCCACCTCTCCTGCAGCTAGCCAATGCAACTTCCACCAGAGACGGGACTCCTTCAGCTGGGCTAAGGTTCCTGCAGCCTGCATCAAGTACACCCACCCACTGGTAAAACCTCTTCCTGGGTACAGCAGAGATCCCATTTACGCCCACTCACTGGCCTTCCCCAAACCTGGCTGACTGCACCAGCCCTCAAATGCACAACTGCTGAAGTTGTTGGTTTGGTTCAAATCCCAGTCACACCACTTGTTAGGACCGGGTCCAGAACTCAGTGCAGATCTCTGAATCTTGGTGTCTTTGTGAAACAGGGATTATCATAGCTATATTTCTGGGTGATGGTGTGAATGAGGTAACTGTGACCTGCCTGGAATGGTGCTCAGCATCACAGTTGTAGTGATAATAACAGTAATTTCCATGTCACTTCGTGAGACCTGATTAAAAGTCTGAAACCAAAGCGCCCTCCAAGCTGGGAGATGCCTTCCCTGTTGCTTTCAGTGCAAGGTACTTCTCTCCACTATTAAGGCTTTATTGGGGAGGGGGGGGACAGCTCTGTGGAGGGTTCCTCTGCCATTTCCCCCCTATATGTGGGAGCTCCCAGGTGGACCTTGGGCCCCCAGGCTTGCACAGCAGATGCCTTCGCTGGCTGGGCTGCATCTCACTGAAACTCAGTTTATTTATTTTTTGACTCTGTTGTGTGTGTCCCCTCCTTACACAGACTGCAAGTTGTCTGAGGACAGGGATAGTTGCCGAGTTTACTAGTGGGTGCTGCAGAAGCAGCCACGAGAGAATCTGACACACGGATACTCTCAGGAAGTGTTAGGAAAATGAAGGCATGGAGGGAGGTATTGATATCCATTTTGTCACATGTCCATTTTGCTCCTGTTTCAAAGTCCTGGAAGTTGAAGCTATCACACCTGTTTCCCAGTTTCTGTAAGACCAACCACTTCCTTCCTCTCCCCGTGTTTGGGGGTTTGTTTTTCTTTTCAGGGAGAATGGGGAGTTGTGGGGTGCCAGAATCTCCCAGCAGCAGCAGACTCTCAAACTGGCACCGGTGCCCACATTCCATCCTGGTTTATTCATGAAGCAGCCGATTTACCCTTCCCCGGTGTCATCCAGGAAAAAAACACCTGCAAAGGCTTTCCCTCTCCCAGGTTCCAAATCAGCCACTACACCAGCTGGTGGTGACAGGCTGGATGCTAATGACCCCGGCCTGGGGTGTCCTGGGGGCGCGGCTTCTGAGGGAAGCCTCTCTGCCTAATCCGCTCACTCCCCGGGCTCTTCTCAATGGCTTTGCAGTGTGACACCATCTGACTGTCAGAACACAGAGAGCTTTGGGAAAGTTCCATACTTGATTTTTTTTTTAAGCTTTGTTTGCTCCTCTGAAAAGTGGGGATGGAATGTTGGTGTGTGTTACTGGTTTTTGATTCCATTTGGGGTTGTGAATTAATTTTATGTTTATTGTGTGTTTGTGAGTATGGGGGGAGGGGAAGCAGTGTTCCTGCCACAGCTTGCATGTGGAAGTCAGAGGACAACTCTGAGGAGTTGGCTCACTCCTTCCGCCTTTATGTGGGTTCTGTGGATTGAACTCAGGTCTTCAGGCTTGTGTGGCAACTGCTTTCCCCACTGAGCCTTCTTGCCAGCCATGGTTTTGTTGTTTTTGTTTGTTTGGTTTTTGGAGTTTGTAAGTAACTATGCTGGATGTGGTGTTTTGAGGCAAAGTTTCACTTTATAGTCCAGGCTAGCTTTGAACTCATGAGCCTCCTGCCTTGACCTTCTAAGTTGCTGGGTTTACAGGTCCATGCCATAGTACCTGGCATGTGTAGATTGTTTAACATTGAGTGGTGCAGTCATAAGGATGAGACAAACATCACGCCAATCATCTTGAGCCTACAGCATTGCGCTAGGTATACATAACAATTGTCACACTGATGGGTGGATTTGGTGTCTGGAGACCTCACATGTCACATATGGAAACAAGCAGAATATGAAACAATTGAAACCAAAATTCTAAACAGTTCTTCCTACGTACTTGCTACTGGCTGGCATGATATCATGAGAGTAGGGAAAGAGAAAAAAAGACCTGGATAAATTGGCTTTCTAGCAGACCCTACTCTTACAATTTCTCATCAACACATCAGTCTATTGATCATGTGATTTGATTCATCCACTCATGATGGTAATACCCTGGTCACCTTCTAAAAGCACGGCGTCTTGAAAGCTCATAATGGGGACTGAATTTGAACATGGGAGTTAATGGACACCATAGTCAAATAACAATGATCCTGCTATGGATGCACAGGATTTAAGGTGTCCTGTGATGTCCTGTCCTGGTTGTTTTCTGATCTCACTCATCTATAAATCCATGACAAGTACAACAGTACGTCTGGGGGTCTTATCGGGAGTTGCACAATCCCATTAAAAACATTTGAGGATTTGGGGGAGCATCTATAAGGGCCACAGTGATTTGGGAGATCTATTGGCATGGATGAAAATAGCCAAAATGCAAATGTCTGGCAATGCTTACTGACGTATCCCAAGTACCAATAGCACCCTACCTGTTTGATTTCTGCTTATATGATAAAGCATTCTGACCAAAGGCAATGTGGGGAAGAAGAGGCTTATTTCAGCTTATAATTCACAATTCTCCTCCAAAAACAATACAGTCTACTTCATCACACCTTAGTCTCTGTGGCTGTGATAAAACACTCTGATAAAAAACAACTTGGGGACAAAAGGATTTTATTTGGCTTTGGTTTCCAGGTCGCAATCTATCATTGAGCCGAGTCAGGGCAGAAACTCAAGGTTGGAACCTGAAGGCAGGGACCCTGGTAGAATGCTGCTTCATAGCTCTCCACAGGCTCAGCTAGCTTTCCTATACAGCCTAAGCCCTGCCTAGGGATGATGATCCCTACAGTGGTCTGGGCACTCATATATCAAATAACAACCGAGACAATTCCCCATAAACATGCCCACAGGAAAAATTGATCTCAGTAGTTCCCTGGTTCAGACTCCCTTAAATGACTCTGGGCTGTGTCAAGAGTTGACCACCAATGATGACTGGGACACATTCTTTTTTTTTTTTAACGCTATATAATGGAAGTTGACGTAAACATAGATGAGCTGAAAATATTGACAAGGCTCCACTTGCAATCTCAAAACAATCCATGCCTGCATTACTAAGCCAAGCCTGAGAAACATTCTATAACATATAAAATTGCATGTTGGAGTAGGTACTTGAGAATAAAACTACTTTGAAAAATACAGAAGAGTGTTCAAGTTGTGGGGATCTGTGTTCTTTCTAACACCCCGTGTGGAGCCAGAGAGTTCTGGGGTTAAGGATGCAACACCCCACAGGTAAGTCGCAGGACAGCAACAATGCCACTAATGAGCTTAGCATCACCTGTGGTGGGACCACAAAGATCCTCAATACACTGAAAAGCTACTTGTCAAAGGGATATTTAACCTGTATTCAACTTGCAAGGTTTTGTACTATGTGGCTTCTCATAGAGTGATGAAAACAAATATCTGTTCTTCCAAGACAGTGACAAAGGAGATAATTCCACCAGGTCTAGCTTAGTGAATCAGGGAGTTTATCTGGGATTACTTACAGGTAAGGTGAGCAGTTCCTTACAGGAGCATAAATAACTCAAAGACAGCTGCAATCCCCAAAAGCCCCAAAATCTCCCTCTTCCCACAAGGAAGGAGTGTTTTTTCAAATGAATGAAAAAAAATCAGTACCCAACTTATATATTCCAAGAATTTCCCTCTACAAGGAGTTACTGCTAACCCACACTGCACTTCCACATGCGCCTTTCAGCTCAACCCTGTGCCAAGGCACACAGCTTAGCAAAGGGAGCACAGGCTGGTTTTCAGGTCTCATCCAACACCCTCCCTTCTGTTCCCAGTTATTCCTGTTTATTATAACAGAAAGGAGTCTCACACCTTCTCAGCACAGTGCTCTACCCTGGAGAAAGAATGTTTGCCAGTTCAACAAATATTTTTATGCTAGACTTTCTCCAGGTACCAGTGGCTTCCTCTATTTCTTTCTTTTTTTTAAGACAGGGTTTCTCTGTGTAGCCTTGGCTGCCCTGGACTCACTTTGTAGCCCAAGCTGGCCTTGAACTCACAGTGACTTGCCTGCCTCTGTTGCCCTGAGTACTGGGATTACAGGTATGTGCCACCATGCCTGGCTGGCTTCCTCTATTTCTACTCAGTGTTAGGAAGACCAGCAAGGACCCTGTCTGTAGATCTGGAAGGGCTCCAGTGAGTTGTAAGACTGCTGGCAAATCAGAGTAAGTTCACCATCTATGGGTTTTATAACTGGAATTCAGTGCCTGACTCAGAAGACCGTAGCTGTGCCCACACTAATCCTGTCCTTCCTGACATCCTAATGCAATGATTTCTACAACTGACCTAAATGGTCACTGCAGTCATGGATACAGGACATGACTTCTGACTGGATGGCTTACAAGCTTCTTTCAGCAGAACGTCTCCCTCACACCTTCAGAGCCTCTCCACAGACTTCAGTGGGGGTTCGAATCCTTTGCTATTTGTCGTTTATGATTCCAGATAAGTGTCTCAGTGTTTCTGAAGCCTGGGGTTTCTTACTCCTGTAAGGTGGGGTTGTGATGGCACTTAGCCAAGTGTACTTGTGGAGATTAAATGATTAAACTTCAAAACTTTCAGTTGACTATCTGGAACATAAGCAGGATAAGCACTGCTGCTCATGATGATGCGGTGGTGGAGATGATGTGGTGGTGGAGATGATGCGGTGGTGGAGATGAAGTGGTGGTGGAGATGATGCGGTGGTGGAGATGATGTGGTGGTGGAGATGATATGGTGGTGGAGATGATGTGGTGGTGGTAGTGATGACGGTGGTGATGATGATGGGGGAGGGGTAATAATAACGATAGTGCCAATGGTGGTGATGATGGTGATGACTATGTTGGTGATGATGATAGCTGTGGTTGTGATAGTGTCTATAGACTAGAGGTACAAGTCATTACCTTTCCCAGTAGAAATTTCTCTGTTTTTCTTGGTAACAAGCAAATCTGGTATTAATAAAAGCAAGGACATGCCTCCTGAATAAGCATTTCTTGCAGCCTAAAGGTAAACATTAAAGCTAAAATACACTAATAAGCAAAGAAGACTCCATCTCCCCATGGGCTAATGAACATTCTTGCTTCTTTTACTCTAATATGAAACAACTTAAAATAAGCACCAAAGACAAACTAAGAGCACAGGAGAAGAAAAGTGAGAGATAAAGCAATGGTTTAGCATTGACTAACTACACACAGCGTGCAACCATGGACTCTAAGTCCTACAGAGTGTCCAAGAAGAAATGAGTCAATTTTCCCTGAAAAACTCTTAAGAAGATTCAAAAATTAGAGGTACCAATGAATATATTGCCTTTGAAGGTAACTTTAAAAAATGGTAGGGCTGACGAGATAGGGAATCTTTGAAAGTATGTTGAAGAAGTCAATAGGGAGCTGAAGACAGAGCTCAGTGGTTAAGAGCCCTTGTCGCTCTTGCAGAGGACAGTGGTCCAATTCCCAGAACCTGTATGACAGCTCATGACTCCCCACAAATCCAGTTCCAGAGAATATGACAACTCTTTTGAACTCCAAAGGAGCCAGGCACTCACATGGTCTACAGACATACATGCAGGCAAAATGTTTATACACATGAAAACTTCATAAATCTTTTTTTAAGGAAGCTAAAAGATAACAACAGGAGATATGGGAAGAACTCTTCTGAACTGAGGAGAATATAAAGAAAAAAATAATTCAAGAAGTAGAGAAAGATGTCAAGAGAAAAGAAACTGTTGCATCCATAAGATGAGAACACCTAGAAGAAAACAGAAGATTTACAGAAGCAACAGTTATCAGCAATCAAAACCATAAGGGTGTAAGAGGCAAGACAGATGAGTGGGTAAAGGGCTTACCACGCAAGCCTGTGGGACCCGAGTCCGGTTCCCAGCAACCCACAATGGAAGAGAACTGACTCCCAAAAGTTGTCCCCCAACCTCCACACATATGGTGGATTTTGTGAGTTCCAGACCAGCCAAGGCTATATAATAAGACCCTGTCTCAAACAAACAAACAAGATTATAAACACCTATTACTTGTTCCTACTTATTTCTGTGTCTGAAGTCCTGAGGAACACCTAAGTGGTTCCAGAGGATAAAGATTTTGTCTGAAGTCTGTCTCCATTTGTTAGCTTTCCTCTAGACTTACAGCCACATTATATAGCACTGCACACTGGCCAAGTGGCTCCTGCCTCATTATTTCCAAAGTTTGGTCACTGTATGGGACAGTAGCAGTGGACATTTATACTCAGAAACCTAGAATTAAGTTCCTATGGCAGTCCTTCTGGTCTGAGCTCATCAGAGGTATGGAATACACGTATTTTCAAGATGTATGTGTTTCTACCATAGAAGATATTTTCAGTCCTGTTTGGATTTGCTGATGAAAAGCTAAAACAGGTGAGTTTGCCATAATATATGTAGACATGGATATGTATGTATGTATATATATATATATATATACACACATACAATATAATGTAATATGTGTATATATGTAACATGTATTTATGCATGTGATTGGCCACTAATAGATGGTTGTTGAAGCTGGGTTATGGGAACGTGAAAATGCATTCTGTCATGCTGCCAATGTTTATATACCTTTGAGTTTATACATAATAGAAGGAAAAGAAAATGATGGATGAACAAAGGTATTTAAAAAAACAAAGACTAAGCTTTCCTTTCAAAGGTATTAAACACTGTCAAGATGAGGAACAAAATACAAAAACAAAATGTATCAGTGGGGTGAGCCGCTAACCGAGTCATTACTGAGGTGGGGTTGGCCATTCTTTAACAAGCGAGCCATTTCCGACTTACAGCGTGTGGGTTCTGATGGCAAAGCTGGAGGGCGTTTTTAAATATTTATTGAGAGGGCCAGGGCAGAGTCATACCATTAAACAATGCTTCTCATACTCCACTTTCCCAAGGAGCTTGTTAGGTCATAGGTGACGGTGCCCAGTTGGAAAGCCGCTTCCTCTGTGGCCTCTCCTCATCTTTCTCATCCCCCCCATGGGGAATTCATCTTTCTGTTTCTTTCACGCTTTATATCACATATCCTATATGAACTGAGAAGAGAGTGTCTATAGCTCCTTTTTGGAAAACTATCTGTTCTTTGAAAAGTCTGGGATTACAACTATTGTTTGAGTGTTGTTCTTTTAGTGATCTGATATCACTCTTGGTACTGTTTTACAACATACAGTGGGTATTTTTTCATAGTTTTTATTTTTCATTGCAATGTTATTTCACTTAATATGCATGAAAGTTCTCTCTCTGCTTACACAGACTCAGGAAGGTGACACTAGAAGGCAAAATAAAAAAATAAAAAACAACTGTCCTTGCACTTTCCACTCAGTCACTTAGATCACTGTGATGAGATGGCCATGCACAGCCCTTTGATAGGAACATGGCTCTCAAAGCTGTCTCTTTTAATAGACTTGCCTTGTCAATACAGGAGCATCATCTATTACTCTCCATCAACCCTGGCTGGATTCCTCCCTGATGCTTGGCTTCAATGATGGGCAAAAAAGGACAATTCTCATCTGCCCTTGAAGATATTTATGGAGCGAGAAAGACCAAGAGCCTACGAAGGAGGCAGATGAGCATGAATGAGTTAATGTAGGGAGAGGAAGTATACCTTGCCCATGAAAGCCCAGTCTCAAGAGTTCCCAGGAATACTTTCAGGAGCAAGCAAAATCTAGGCAAGGAACCCCCAAATGGTCAGAAAATTCAGGCATTGTTACTGAAAATATCCACTAAGTGCCCACATACATCAAGCTGTTTTGATAGACGTCAGCTGTCTAGGAGCTGGGAGTCTGAAATGCTGATCCACACAGAGTTCCAAAGGACTCAGACTGTGTGCAGGTATTAATGTAACTCTGCAGGTGTGCTGAGGGGATGCAGGGAGGGAGAGAGAAAACAGAGAGGCAGTGGGAGAAAACTAAGAAAGACAGAGAGCTGCGAAGAGCAAACCCCATTCCTCACAAGCCATATATATGGAAAATAAAGGGATAAGAAGATGACAGTGTCAGTGAAAAACAGAGGATCCATTTAAATAAAAGAGAATGTATTTTGACATTAAGACTTAATATTCATGAAAGTTAGGATCAGAGCGGCTGGGGAGATGGCTCAGAGGGTAACTGAGTGCGCCACCAAGCCAGACAATCTGGTAGAGTTCAATCACTTGGTACCACTTTGGTGGAAGGAGAGAGCCAACACCTGAATGTTGTTCTCTGACAGCTGCATACATGCTGTGGCATGTGTGACCCTCACCCACCTTCATGTGTTTAATTAATTAATTATAGGTTTTATTTTTCTTTTTAAAGGTCAAAATATTATCATATTTAAAACAGCCAATAGAAAGCATTAACTAGCCCTTGACTAGGGGGATGGTCCGTGCACACACACTTGCTGAGTAAGCAGGAGGATCAGAGTTTCGATGCCCAAAGCCCAGGCAGAAGCTAGGCAAGCATGGCCGCTGCCTATGCCCAGCCCTCAAGAGAACCTCTCTAGCAAGCTGGCTAACTCCTCTAGTCAGTCAGGGAGCTCTGGGTTCAACTAAGAGATCCTGCCCAGTGGAAACATACCTGATGTCAACTCCCAGTCTCCACATACATACACAAACATGAGCATGCAGACCCGCACATAACACACAGATGCATTCACAACATGTGACATGTGTACATACACAAACACCACACATACACACAAATGCTTTTAATATTCAAAGTAAATTTGGGACACCTTCTGGATATATATATATATTTTTTTAAACAATGCTAAGAGACAAAAATTGAAAAACGGCAACTGAATGAAAAGCTATGATACGTGTCATGCTAGAGAGCCAGGCAGCATTAGCGGATTGCATTTTTTGGTCCCCTTCTTAGGACCATGAAAAGATTTTAATAATCTTTTGATTAAATCTTTGATTATTTCATGTACTGTATATCAATCCCATTCAGTCCCCTCCCCCCACCTCCTCCCAGCCCCACCCCTTCATCCTACCCATCCAACCTGGAGTCATCATCGTCATCATCTTTCTCCTTCCTCTTCCAAAGTCATTAAGTCCAGTTTGTGTTTCCCAACTGCTCTGGAGAATGGGGACAGCTCAGGAGTGTGGTCACCCTACCACAGGCCGCATTAAAGAAAAATGACTCTCTGTTGAATGCCAATAGCACCTCAGCTAGAGGTGGGGTTTCACGTCCACCCGCTCCTCACTAGGACTTTGTCTGGCTTCGATGTACAGCAAACAGTTTCTCTGAAGTTACCAGTCACCTCTGGCTCTTACAATCCTTCTGCCTTCTCTTGGGGAAGAAACTTGAGCGTTGAGGGAAGGGCTGTGCTATGCATGTCTGATTTACAGCTAAGCATTGCATAGTCTGTTACTCTGTGCACACTGAGCAGCCATGGGCCTCTGGGTCAGTTGCCATCTACTGCAAACAGAAGCTTCTCTGCAGAGGGCTGAGAGATACACTGGTCCGTGGGTATAGAAATAAGTCTTCAAGAGTCCATTTATTAAAACAATAGTGTTAAGTTTCCCCCAGAGTCTATGACCTCCTAGTCACAGGCTCCTGAGCCCATTGATGGTGCCAGGTATGAGTTCCATTGTAGATCCAACAGGCCTTAGATTGAATTGAAATGTGGTCTTAAGATGGATATAAATATTGATTCCAGTACAGAAATCTGACGCAAGTGTAAAACACCTACATGTGGCATGGGACATTACATAATAGTTGGGATTACATGGTAAGCTTAGGATGAAGGATGGAATGGGAAAGCAGACCAGAATATAAAACTGTATGAACAGTGACACCCCGCATAGTTTATCTTGTCCACACATCACCTCTGTGCTCTCAGATGCCTGAACATGGATGGAGGAGCAAAGGCTGGAAATAACCATGAATGTATTATCAGGTAAACAAGATCTAGAGACTGATGAGCAGTGTAAAGAGAACAAACAACCAGCATGAAAGATAAGGACCAGTGGAGGAAGGTGGTGGGGAGGAAATTTTATTTTCAGAACAGTGGTAGGCAAAAGCTAACAGGTGAGATGAGGACCGGGGACAGAAATAAACTACAAGTACAGAAGGTACATGTTCCATATCATCTACAGCATCACTTAAAAAGAGTCTGACTTCTTCAGGAAGGAACCCTAGCACAGAATGGACCACAGGGGCCTGGGTCTTCAGTCACCTGGTGGAATGTCCCAAAATAGATTTTAGCTGACCCTCCTTGGGTCTGCCCTCAGTGCAACCTGCATACATACCGAGCACAAGTTCACAATTTGCTCTTCATCCCTCTTTCCAAAGTGAACCAATTGCTCTAAGCTAATTTGCTCACTGTGGAAGCAGGTTCTGTTTTTGTCCGGGTGCTGGTTAGCCTACGTGTTAATTAGCTGTGGTTTAAATGGGGCTCATGTTAATCAACAATAGCTGGATTTGGACTGCCAACGCAGTTCCCTGTGAAACTCCTGTCTGTCTTTTTAGGTTGTGTTCTAGTTAGATTTAACAGTCAATGTAACACAGCTTAGAGTCACCTGAGATGGGAGTCCCAGCTGAGGGTTATCTGAATTAGAATGACCTGTGTGAATGTCTGGGGAGGGAGGGGGTGTGTCTTGACTGTTAATTGATGAAGGAGAGCCCAGGCAACTGTGGGCAGCACCATGCCCTGGGAAGGTGGTCCTGGGCTGTATAGAGCATGCCAGCAAGCAGTATTTCTCAAAGGTTTCTGCTTCAGCTCCCTGCCTTGACCTCCCTTGATCACTGACAGTAACCTGTAAGCTGAAATAAATCCTTTCTCTGTCTAAGTTGCTTCTGATCCTTGTATCTGTCACAACGACAGAATGAAACTAGGATAGGGGGTGTTTCTCAGGGGATGGGTCTGAACTGCTAATTCTGCACCTGCATGATCTGACTGCAGCTTCCGGTGGGCACTTGAGGTAGTCATTGAACCCAGAGGCTGTTTCTGAGCCCTGCCACCATCTCCTCACAGGCACTACCAACCTCTCTGGAAACCACTAAGCCCTCGGGACTTTCAAGAAGCTAACACTCTACTTTTCCTTCTACCATCTGACAACTCAAAGTGAGGTTGACTTCAATTGTAAGGCCGTCGCCGCTATCTGATTCTAGTGAACTTCCATGCTCCAAAAAGCTTTGCCCAGACAGGTGTATGGCTCAAACCTAACCCAGCACTACAGTTTGAGGCAGGAGGATCCTGAGGTTGAGACCAACCTTGGCTATAGAGTAAGTCTCTGCTACAGAAGAGAAGGGAGAATAAAATAAAATATACATACTGAAAATCTCTACATTTGTGCCAGCATAGAAGTTCCATTTGCTTAGCCAGGTGACGCATGAGTGTAATCACAGCACTTGCAGGTCTGAAATAAGAGGATTGCTAAAAGTTCAAAGCCAACCTTGGCTACATAAGAAGACCTTAATTCAAAAAAGAGAGGGCTTCTGGATGTGACAGGGCTGCTACACTCATGAACATACCAGCTATGGCTGCCTATATAAGAGTGCACAAGATCAAACCAGTCAGCATTCCAGTGTGGATAGGGTTGGGATCCCAAGGCCTTATCATATCTGAGAGCTGTTGGCATTGATGGCCCCTGGGGGCAAGAGAGCCAGTTTTCTTCAATGCTGAGACCTCTTCTAGGTTGCCTATGCTTCCATGACTGGCTCTACAACATGTGCATACAGATGGTGCTAACTAGAAATGATATAAAGAGGAAAACAATAAAGACATGAAGTTGGAAGGGGAGCCTGAGACAGGTTGTATACACAGATGCATGTATGCAATTCTCAAAGAATAATACATAAGTTAAAACGTTTAAAAGAAAGGAAGAGATCCCTTGTCTGTTATCACCCACTCCCCAACCCCACCAGGCAAAACCCTCTGTCCTAATACACTTATCTTTTCTGGGTCATCGCTTAAAATGGAACCCTACACTCTGTGTTCTTTCACATCTGGCTTCTGTCATATTGAATGCTGTTCTTCAAGGTCCACTTTTGTTGTCCAGTGTCAGTGTTCTCTTCTTTTAAAGGCCACACAATATTCTGGACCGGACTTTTATTCCTCTGTCATTTGTTGATGGACATTTAGATTTAATCCACTTGGGGCCTATTCTGGTTTGGATCTAAAATGTCCTCTACTGGCTTGTGTTTGAATACTTGCTTCTTACCTGTTGGCACCGTTCAGAAAGGCTGAGCTACCTTTGAGATAGGAGGCATGGCATGCAGGGATGAGCCATTGCCTCTTTTGGTTATAGTCCAACCCCACTTCTGGTGAGCTGTCTATTTCCTGATCAACTAAGATGTGACAAGCTGAGCTGCAGCCATTAGCAGAATCCCAGCTTCTATGCCTTCCCCAGCATGATGGACTGTACCCTCCACACCATGAGCCGAAATCAATCTTTCCTCCCCAAGCTTCCTTCTGGCAGGCATCTGTCTTAGGGCCCTGATAGACAATGCTGTTCTGGACCTTCAAGCATAAGCCCTGTGTGCTCTCATGTTCCAGTCTTCTTGGGAGCATACCCACAAGCATCGTCGATGAGCCATGTGATGCCTTAACCTTCTGAGGATCTGACAGGCTGTTTGCAAAGCGGCTGTGTCACTTCTTATTCCTACCCATCCTTGAGGAGGGCTCCTGTTTCTCTAAATCCTCAACAATCTTTCCCATTGCCTGTCTTCTCCAGTCTATCCTAGTGGGTGTCAGAGGTGTCTTTCCAGGCTTTTGTTTGCCTAGTGACTCATGATCTTGAGCATCTATTTATTTTTTTGGCCATTTGTTGTCTTTGAAGAAACATCTATTCAAATCTTCCATTCATTTTTAATCCAGGTTATATTTGTTGTTAGTAACTAGAGCTCTTTATATATTCTGGTTATAAGCAAGCATTGTTATCAAACATATCCTTTCCCCCTCTAGCATTTCTTCTCTCTCTGCTTTGTGATCTTTGGAGGTCTTGTTAATCACTGTGAGGTTTTAGTGAAAGTGTTCCTCTCATTTTGTTTAAATACTTTCTGCTTTCCTCCCTGCCTCTCTTGGTTCCTAATAGGAACACTAGGCTGGGGACAGACTCAAAGACAGACATACCACACGAGGCTTTGAACTCAACACCAAACTCTGAATCCCATCTCTGCCCCTTGTCCTAGCTTCCCTAAGCCTGGATTTCCCCACCCATACATTGGGTGTGTTATACCAACCTTTCTGCATTGTTATCAGTATTAAATGGGATAGAGCCGGGCTCCTTTCTTCCCCTTAGCTGAACCTTACAACCAGTCCATGCTGCAGATCCTATCCCCATCTCAAAAGAGAGGAAATTCACTGTGCTTGCAGCATCATCTTCTCCCTTAAGGTCAGCTGCTACTGTCTCAAAGATGTGTATAACTCATTCTAACATCGCTGTCAAGCAGGGCTTAGTGTAATTCATAGACACAGAGGCAAACACCACCTGCGTGCTGTTGGGCAGGGAGAGTCTCCATTCCAGAGAAAATCAACAGTAACTCGGGCTTAAAATGAAAGAGCAATTCTCATGCTGGGAATTCCCACTTTTTTATTGTCATTATTCAAAATTTGTTCTTGGTGTTTCACCCAGGTTTGTCTTGAAGTCCGGGACTTAGGCAATCCTCTTGCCTCAGTCTCCAGAATAGCTGTGACTATCGGCATATGTCATTGTACCCTGCTGCCATTTGTAAATGTTGCATCTCAGGTGATTGTATGCTTCAACTCTTTGAGGGCAGGGACCTCGTCTACCTCATTCATAGGTAGCTAGAGTCCCCAGCACTAACTGCACTGACTAGTAAGTGGCTATGCTTAATAAGTTTTGAATGAATGAATGAATGAATGAATGAATGAATGAATGGATAACGTAGCTTGCATATCTTCATGGACTGGGGAATGTCTCATAGACCAGCAGTCTGTCTTTTTTCTGGTGGTTGGAAATAGAAAATAGTTGCTATTGGTCAACGGTCAGAGGCAGAACAGACATTGAGAGCTTTTAGCGTGTGCATTCATGGAATGCTGGAAATTCCATGAGGTAAACAAACACCCACTTGGAGAAGTTGGGCAGCTCACTCAGAATTCTAAGTGTAAAGCTCTGAGGTGGGGCTCAAATGTGGAGAGCTTGCCTCTCATGTCCCAGAAACTCAGTTTGATCCCCAGAGCTACCAATAACAACAACAAAATAATGATTTCTCAGATGTGGTGGCATACTTCCATAATCCCAGCTCTGGGGGCCTGGGAACAAGAGGATCATGAGTTCATGGTACCCTGGGCTACAAAGCAAGTTGAAGACCAATTTGAGGTGAATATTGAGATCCAGTCTCAAGAAAATAAGTAAGTAAATGAATAAATAAATAAATGAAACCAAGGGATAGATAGAGAGATGGCTCAACAGTTAAGAATGTTTGTTGCTCTTGCAGAGGACCCAAATTCAGTTCCCAGCACTCACATCAGGTGGCTTACAACAACCTGTAACTCCAGTTCCAAGGAACCTGACAGCCCCTGGCCTCTGAAAGTGTCTGTACACATTTGGTCATATCAACTCATGCAGGTACACAGACATAAAATAAATAAATGAAACCTTTAAAATGACCAAAATGCCGAAGACACCATTCAGTAGCAGAGCATTTTCACAGAATACACAAGAACTCCTCCTGACCCACCCCACCCCCCAAACAAGAAAAGATTTGGGTAGCAAATGGAGCCCAGGGAGCTAGCCTCCAAGCCACGGTAGGTTATAGTTGTAGACTCTAACCATTTGTCTCAGGGTCTCTAATTCCCAAATCTTTAACAGGGCAGAGTCTGTAGTTCAGTGGTCAAGCAGTCAGTACATATGTACGTGGTCCCAAGTTCAAGTCCAACCCAAAATAAACAAATAAATGAGTAATAACCAATAAGTGGAGCCGTAGCAAAGACAAATAGTCCCCATCTTTGAGAAACCTAGCATGCAAATGAAGCCCTGTCCATAGGATTCTCACCTAAGACCACACAAAGCAAAGAGCCTGATCAGCCAGTGCTCACCACTCCCTCCATTCCCTCTCTCCGTCTTCCTGGTCTATCCTTGAGTCTTATGACCACAGCCTGCCCGTTCTTCACATCTCATTCTGCACATCTATTTCCTCAGGCCACCCCATCTTAATCAGGTTTCTTGGCCTAGGCAGTAGGATCTGTCCGACTCAGCCAAAACAAAAACAAAACAAAACAAAACAAAACAAAAAAAAGAAACCTACAACACCATCAGATAATGAACAAACTGGTGTGATTAAACACTTTAGGGTCACAGCAATAGAGTCTCACCTATGGGATCAAACAAGGTCTCCTTCTGCCTATTTATAACCATCATCTGTCCAAACAGGAAGAACACTGGAGAAACAGGATCATTAGTTCATTTCCCAACAAAGCACGTCAGTGAACTGGAAAATGAAAAGTGCCTGTCTGAATCTCTTTCTTTTGACTAGAAATATGTATGTGTGAGGGAAGGTCATATCTGACCCTATATCACGCTCCTGACAAGCATGGCAAGATGGGCCAGTACCCCACAGCGCTCACAGCCAGCTGGCAAGAACAGGGTATTCAGAAGCCAAAGGCAGCCAAGTAAATGATGAGCAGGAACCCAGGGCTGAATTAGCCTGTGGCCAGGAGTCCTGCTTAAGATGGCATAGCCAGAGGAAATAAACATGTGAACCAAGACCAGAAGAATGAGACAAGGATGGAAAAGAGTTCCAAACAAAGGAAACAGCCCTAAAAACAGAAGGCAGGAAGGGGAGTATTGGTTGGACAGGGGAAAGGCTCCATAAGAGGCTAGAGGGGACCCCAGTGTGGTGGTGCACACCTTTAATCCCAGCGCTCAAGAGGCAGAGGCAAAAAGATCTCTGTATATTCAAGGCCAGTCTGGTCTACAGAGCAAGTTCCAGGAAAGCCAGGCTACACAAAGAAAACCTGTCTTGAAAACACATAAATAAGGAAGGAAGGAAGGAAGGAAGGAAGGAAGGAAGGAAGGAAGGAAAGGGAGGGAGGGAGGGAGGGAGGGAGGGAGGGAGGGAGGAAGGGAGAAAGATGAACCTGGGGTTCCAGGAGAGCCAAGGCTAAAATAAAAATAAAGTTCTTGGAGCTGGAAATGACTTAGTGGTTAAGAGCACTGGCTGCTCTTCCAGAAAACCAAGGTTCAGTTTCCAGAAACCACATGGTGGCTCTCAACCATCTGTAACTCCAGTTCCAGGGGATCCAGAACCCTTTTCTGACCTCCCTGGGCTCCAGGCACACATGTGATGCACATACACACATGCAGGCAAAGCACTCACACATATAAAACAGAATAAAAAATTTTAAGAGGCTAGAGAGGCACGTGTAGCGGGCACCCCTGAAGAGCTGGAAAGTCTCAGTTATTGGTCCAATGGAGAATAATTGGTCTGATAAGTGAGACTATTGGTCTGATAGGTCTAACTGAGAATACATGACGTTAAATCTGCAGCCAAATGTGGGACATCCATATTAGCCCTTCCCAGGGTCAGGGTACACAGAGAAAGGAAGGGCAGAGAGAAAACAAGAACCAGAGGAAGTGGGGGGTCGGGGTTCCACGGGGTACAGACTCCAGGCATTGTGGGAATCGCTGTGCTCTTGAATCATAGCTGTTGTGATTCACAATCCTTGCACTGCCTGCACAGGACCAAGCCACCCAACACTGTGTGATGGAACTGGGCGAGATTCAGGGGCCCCACCCCTCCCTGAGGATTAACTCACAGTTAAGGGTTGATAAAGGGGAGAGACATCGTCTTCAATGGTAAGGTGCCCATGTTCCTGTAAGCAGACCCTCATCCAGACTCCTGGGAAAAAATCTGATGAAAGTCAGTAGGTCACACACACATACACACAGAAAGACATACACACAGAGACAGACATGTACACAGAGGTTTACACACAGAGAGACATGAAAGCAGAATCGAGGCCAGCCCATCAGAATGGCTAAGATCAAAAACTCAAGTGACAACACATGCTGGAGAGGATGTGGAAAAAGAGGAATCCTCCTCCTTTGCTGGTGGGAATATAAACGTGTACACCCACTTTGGAAATCAATCTAGCGCTTTCTCAGACAAATAGGAATAGTGCTACTTCAAGATCCAGCTATACCACTCCTAGGCAGATATCCAAAAGACGCTTAAGTATACAACAAGGACATTTGCTCAACCATTTCATAGCAGCTTTATTTGTTATAGCCAGAAGCTGGAAACAACCCAAATGTCCCTCAGTTGAGGAATGGATACAGAAATTGTGGTACATTTACACAATGGAATACTACTCAGCAATTAAAAACAAAGAAATCATGAAATTTGCAGGCAAATGGTAAGATCTAGAAAAGATCATCCTGAGTGAGGTATCCCAGAAGCAGAAAGACACACATGGTACACATGGTATACATCACTTATAAGTATATTAGACATTTAATATAGGATAATCATGCTAAAATCATGCTAAAATCTGTATACCTAAGGAAGTTAATCAAGAAGGAGGACCCTAGTAAGATGTTCAATATTCATTCAGAAAGGCAAATGAGACGGACATCGGAAGAGGAGAAAACAGGGAACAGGACAGGAGCCTACCACAGAGAGTTTCTGAAAGACTACCCAACAGGGTATCAAAACATATGCTGAGAATCATAGCCAAGCTTTTTGCAGAGTGCAGGGAATCTTATGAAAAAAAGGGGGAGATAAAAAGACATGGAGGGAACAAAAGCTCCACAAGGAGAGCAACAGAACCAAAAAATCTGGGCACTGATACTCCAAACAAGGACCATTCATGGAGATAACTTAGAACCCCTGCACAGAAGTAGCTCATGGCAACTCAGTGTCCAAGAGGATTCCCCAATAATAGGAACAGGGACCATCTCTGACATGAACTCATGGGCTGGCTCTTTGATTACCTCCCCCTGAGGAGGGAGCAGCCTTACCAGTCCACAGAGGAAGACAAAGAAGCCAGTCCTGATGAGACCTGATAGACTAGGGTCAGATAGGAAGGGAGGAGGACCTCCCCTATCATTGGACTTGGGGAGGGACATAGGAGAAGAAGAGGGAGGGGGATGGGATTGGGAGGGGATAGAGGAGGGGGCTACAGCTGGGATACAAGGTGAATAAACTATAATTAATAAAAATAAAATTTTAAAGTATAAAAAAGTGAAGCTAGTTATAAATAAAAAAGGTGATTAGTGATAGTGTAAGAGGGATAAGAAAGTATAACAGGGATACAAATATGATTTAAAGGCATTATGGTTATGTATAAAAATACCAAAGTTAAGCCCACAATTATGTATAATTAATATATATGTAAAATGTGAGTCCCAAGCTAGGACAAGTGGCATAGGCTCCAGATCTCAGCTATTCAGGAGGCTGGCACAGGAAGATGTCAAGTTCAAGGCCAGACTGGCTACAGAGAAAATTCAAAGTCAAACTGGACAATTCATTGAGACCCTGTCTAACATTGAAAACAAACAACAAAAAGGTATGAGGGTGGACATAGTCCAGCAGGGAGTATCTGCCTGGCCCAAAGCCCGGCTCTCCACTCTTCATGCTTACAGGCTCAGCATTACCAGATAGATAGCAAGAATTCTCCAGAAAAGCCGCTGCATTTAACACTGGGAATAGTTATGAGAGGGAAGACCAGAGGAGGGGAACGTGGAACACAGAAAGCGTATTTGGAGGGGCTGGAGAGACGGCTCAGCAGACGAGAGCACTTGCTGCTCCTGTGGAGGACGTGTGTTTGGCTCTCCACACCCACTGTCACTTACAACTGTGTACAGTCTGTACCTCCAGTTCATGGAGATCCAGTGCCCTCTCTGAGCACAAGGCATATATGTGGTACACGTACATACATGCATGCGAGCACCCATGCACATAAAAAGAAAGCAAAAAAAAATCTTACTTAAAAGCATGTTTAGAGCTGGGGAGATGGCTCAATGGATAAGTACCTGCTGGGCAAAGGTGAGGACCTGGATTCGGATTCTAAGAACACACGTGCGGCTGGACACAGTAGCACACACCTGGGCACTATCCCAGCACTCTCACAGCATGATGATACAGACACCACAGGATCCCAGGAAGCTGGCATGCCAGCCACCTGAGTGGACAGCGCTGAGCAAGAAACCCTGTCTCAAAAACATGATGGGAGACAAGGACCAACGTCCAAGGTCGTCCTCAGGATTCCACATGCACATCTCAGCAGGTGCCTGCCCCCTTACACTCACAAACACAAGTATGCAGAGAGAGAGCTTTCCTTTAATTGTGCATTTGTTTTAATGTTTGTCAACCGGCACATGAAGAAAGCTAAAGCTATGACACTTTTAATGAGACACTGTCCTGAGCACTTTGCATGACCTGGTTCGCTTAGACCAGACTGAGCAGGCAGCTAAACTACAGAAGACCTCTCAATGTCTTTAGTTTTTAGCATTTTGTGTTGTGGGGGAAGGTTCTGTTTGAGAATGAATATAGAACTTTCATAGCAGCTAAGGACCAAGAACGTGAACAAACTGTCAGCACAGTGAGATTAGAGGCACAGCTTACAAGCCCATGTTCCCCATTTTCTTGACCAGTGTTACAATAAGCAAGTCAGCTGTCTGTATAGATTCCTCTCTTAGGTTCTGACAGGCAGGTTGAAGTAGCTGAGGGGAAGCTCAGTCAAAGACGGACGTGTCTTTTGCTTAAGTAAGTCATGTTACTTGTGTGTCTCTCTCTAAGGCTTTCTGATGTGTACAGTGGGTTGGTTTTTACCCACACAAGGTGCCTCACATTGAGCCTGGCATAGCATTTATTCTCTGTCCCCACTTGAATGTAAGCTGCACAAAGGCCAGAGCACTGCAGGTGATGTTTAGCTAAAAGTTACTAGGTAAGTGAGTGAGTGAGTCAATGAATGTATGAAAGCCTGTCCATCTAAGACAGTGGTTGTCAATCGGCCACTCCTCAAAATTACTTTGGAAGCTTCCAAAAACATACTGAGCATCTAAGTATGATGGCACAAGCCTGTCATTCCAGCACCCCAGTGGCAGGAGGCAGAAAGATCATAGATCCAGGCTGGCCTGGATTCTGTCTCAAGAAAGCAAACAAGAAAAAATCCTTGGAACCCACCCCGGATTTAATTAGTCTGAAGGACTTGAACACAGGAATATTTTAAAGCACATTCCTCCCAAGAAACCTAAGGTCCAGGTCCAGCCAACATTAGAAATTACCAACAAAAGGTAATTTAAAAAACAGCTTTGGAGGGGCTGGAGAGACGGCTCAGCAGTTAAGAGCACTGGATGCTTTTCTAGAGGACCTGGGTTCAATTCCTAGCACTGGCAGCTCACACCGGTCTGTAATTCCAATTCCAGGGCATCTCACATCTTCACATAGGCATTCATGCAGGCAAAAACACTAATCAATGCTCTAAAAATAAATAAATTATGTTTTTAAAAAGCTTTGGAGAGCTTCACTTGTGGTCTGTATGGAACCATAAAAGATGCTGTCCCATCCAGGTGCTACCTGGGATGTAGCAGGAGTGCTGCTCTGAGGAGCAGAGGGAAAGGACCCACTGCATGTTTTTCTGGCTTGAGCAGGGCAGGAGATGCACCATTCAGTACAAAGTGTCAGGAATTTCTAGGCATTAGATCCACTAACATTGAGATGCAGCTGCTGATACTCATAGCTTCCTTGAGGTGGACCCATCGACAGGAAGCCAAAAGTTGCCGCCTCAGGGCATGATGGGCTTGCTGCTCTCTGCTGCAGCCTTCTTGAGGCTTAGCATAGAGAAAGTCTTCATGTCTGGCTCTGACTAACTTTCCTTCGGGTATGGGGATCATGTCTAGCCACGGAAGGTAGATATATAGAAGTTCAGATGACCATATGCAGCTACCATGATGTCATTAGTTACCACGGGAGAGCTGGCTTGGCCTGCATTTCTGTAGTAGTGTGTGTGCCCTTTACAAGTTCACAGAACCTGGCCAAGATGTGCATGTGGTGACAACTACATTTTGCCTGCATGATCCTAGAGAAAAAGAAGAAGGCAGCAGAGAGTTCAGGCTGCCTTACAAAGTGAGTGGTGGAAGCGCATTCATTCTATACTCTGGTAAAGGAGCATTGGTCTCCCAGCAGGAAGCAGAACACTGTGGGGGGAGGTGAATGACATCAGAGGTCTCTATTTATCTATCTATCTATCTATCTATCTATCTATCTATCTATCTATCTATCTATCTGTCTGTCTGTCTGTCTGTCTGTCTGTCTGTCTGTCTATCTACCTACCTATCTATCTATTTATCTATAATGTATACAGTATTCTGCCTGCATGTAGGTCTGCAGGTCAGAAGAGGGCACCAGATCACATTATAGATGGTTGTGAGCCATCATATGGTTGCTGGGAATTGAACTCAGGACCTCTAGAAGAGTAGCCAGTGCTCTTAACTTCTATGCCCTCTCTCCAGCCCCTAGAGGTCTCTCTCTCTCTCTCTCTCTCTCTCTCTCTCTCTCTCTCTCTGTCTCTCTCTCTCTCTCTGTCTCTCTCTCTCTCTCTAACATATTCTGTGAGATGAATGAAACTCAAGACTTTAAAATGGTTTGTTACCAGTTTTCAGGCTTTGGGCTAAGATGGAGGAAAAGTGATTCATTTGTGGAATTAGAAAAATCTATAGCTTAGAAGGAAATCTATAGCCATGCCCAGGCTACATAACTATCAGTTTAAAAACAATAGACGGGGCGGGGGGGGGCAAAGACAGGAGGATCCCCGGACTTCTTGAGCCAACTAGCCTGGCCCACTCGGTTAGCTTCAGGCCAGTGGGAGACCCCTCAATAAAAAGGTAGAACAAGACTTGAGGTTGTATTCTGGCCCCACCCACACATGCACACATGATCAACCCTTTACACACATATGCACACAAATTAAAAAAATATATATTCATACCAGGTAGTCAAGCATGGCAGTAGATACCTCTAATCTCAGCCCTCAGGAGACAGAGGCAGGAGTATCATAAGTTCAAGGCCAGCCCAGGTAGCACAGGAAGCCCCTGTGATAAATAAACTTTTCCCCAAGAACACAATGATACACAACATTGGGGGTGGGGGGAGAGAGTCTGTCACCACAACTCAGTCTCTTAAATTATGAATGGAAACAGAACACAGAGCTATGTCAGAGCTAGAAGCATCAGGTAGGAAGGCTGTCCACTCTAGAGCAAGTAGAAGCCAGTAAGTCATATTTCTGAAACAAAAGGGAAAAAAATAAGACAACCAAACACCTATGCCTATGTGTGTGTGTGTTTATGTGTGTGTGTAACACACACACTTAAGCAAATAAGCTGTGTACATTTTTGTGACTGGCTTAACGTTGTGCCTCCATTTTCCCATCAGTAAAACAGTAGTGATGAACTCCTTACCTCAGAGAACCAAAGATAAATGAGAAAGGGTTTGATATGATGTCAGCCATTAAGCAGTGCTCCGCAGATGCTGCCCATCATAGCTACCATTTGGAGCATTCACGGGATGAATCAGAAATGTGCCCACCGCCTCTCCACTCACTGTAACAAAATAACTGGTCAACTTAAAAGGAAAAAAGGTTTGCCTTGGCTCGTAGTTTAGAGGTTTCTATACATGGTCTGTCTGTCCTGTGGCTTTTTTTTTCTGAGTATCACAAAAGTTTATTTAGCAAAAAGTTTCATATCAAAGTGTACATGACCTAATTCTACATCATAATCAAACAGGCCCTTTAAGGAGGGATGTGGACGCCTCTGCTGAACAGACATCATTTAGACTGTGGCTTTTGAGTTGTGAAGAGGCAACTACATCATGACAGGAGCGCAGGTGGAGGAAGTGAATCCCCTCACTGAAGCTGAGAGAAAGAGAGAGAGATTGGAGAGGAGACACCAGAGTCCTTTCAAGGCCCTGTGTTCACTGACCTAAGGTCTCCCAGACCTGCCTCTTGAAAGCTCCACCACCAAGCACATGACCCACTGGGGAATATTCCAAAACTGAACTATAGTAGGATCCAAAACATTTAAAAAGGGAGCAGGGTGTGAGAAAGAGAATGAGGAAGAGAAAGGAAAAGAGAAAGAGAAGAGAGAGGAGGTGGTAGGGAAGGGAAAGCGTTGGATTGTATTTACTTAGAAAGAAATACAAGGAAGTCCAATTTCAAAAGGCCCAACCAACCAGCCAAGTGAGAAACACAACAGTATCTAAAGGAAATACCAAGAGCAGATCTGCTAAGTCTACCAGCATTTACATCAGTCTGATCATAGTAAGAACAAAATATCTTCTCCTTAGCCTGTGCTCTGCTCCCTCCGTGGCCTGGGCTGTACCACCAACCTTGCCAGAGGGAAGGTGAAGCAATCTTTACATAGATTTGTGGGAAATGTGCAAAACATTCACAAGTGAGGGATCAGGGTTAGAGTAGACTTATTACTCTGGCTTTATCTTGGGGTAAAATTTTCTTTCTCCTAACATCAATCTAAGCGAGCTTAGTCATCATGGAAGCTGGAGTAAGCGTCAGAATTACTTCCACAGGATTTGTGGATGAAGCATCTAAAAGACTGCTTAACACTGAGAAATAAGATGAAAGGTAGTTTTATATTGTTTGTTTCTGTAGTGTTTAAATGACTGACATGTATCCACATGGCATTCATAATTTTTGAAAGAATACAATCATATAAACTGGATCAGTGAGATGGCTCAGCAGGTAAAAGTATTTGCTGCCAAGCCCAATGAGCCAAGTTCAACCTGCAGTACCCACATGTCAATGAAAAAAATCCACTCCAACAAGATGACATACATTTCAGTTATCTGAAGCCGTCCAGGAGCCTTTCTGGTTCTTTCATACTAGATGGCACAGTTTGCATTCTGAGCTCTTCAGAAAAAGAAAAAAAAAGATTTATAAAGCACGCATTTTCTCTAAAACCTATTTCCACAATCTGTCACATTTGCCAAGAGCCCCTTGGGATGACACTTTAACTGGAAGTCGGAAAGAAGGACAATAGCTGGGCGGGAGCACTTGTCCAGGGTGTCGGAGGCCCTGGGCTGCTGCTCAGCCGGAGGAGTCCTCTCTCCGCTGCCAGCTCCCCGCTGTAAAGGTTTGGATGGGAAGTGTCCACCATAGGCTCACGTGTTCCAGCACTTGGTCTCCCTTGCTGAGGAGGCTGTGGAAACTTTGGGGATGAGGGTCCCAGCCCACAGGTAGGTTGTTAGGGATGGCCCTTGGAGGCTATATCTGCTCTGGTTCCCATCCCTTTCCTTCTGTTTCTGGTCCTCACCGCAATGTGGAGAACCTAACCGCTCCGCTTCTCCTGCCACCTCAGACAGGCAGTGACCCTCTCCTCCTTTTAAGCCGCTTCTCTCGGGTATTTAGTCACAGCTACGAGCCAAGTGACTCTTGTATCAACCTGTAAGCTGACCCCCCCTACGCATAGCAGAAGTCCCTTAGTCTGGAATCAGAATTCTATAGCCTCCTACCCTGACCCCTCCCTCACAGCTTTACATTTGTCCAGCAGATATACCAGGGAGAAACAGAGGGGAAAACAAATGCAGAGCGGGAGTCCTATCTACAGAGAAGAGACTCCTCCCTGGCACTCAGAGAGGCTTTTCAACTCTTTCAAGTCAACAGCAGCCTCAGTCAGGATCTCTCTCATGAGTCTTGGCGACAGGGTGGTACCTGAAGAGGAGGGTCACATATAGAATGCCAGGCTGGCTGCAGCTGAGGAAGGTGAGCAAGGATGTGTCCATAGCCCTCTGCCAGGTAGTCAGCATGGCTCTGATGGCCTGCACCAAACAAGCCAATTAGCCTAGAGCCCCCACAGGTGATGCTCTGACCATAGGCATGCCTCTCAGTACAGACCAGGCTGGCTGTCCTCCATATTTATTTTGGTCACTGCCATCGGAGAACATCACATTTTTCTTGTCTAAACTGTCAAGAGTTACCACTGTTTGGAGAGGAAGGGGCATTGTTTCCCTTTTCACTATGACTGATCTCTAGGTTGTGCTTCCCAAGGACACACAAAGGGATGATGATTTGTCAAGTGTGGATGGTCTGATCCTTCCTAACTCTAAGCTAAGTTCTAAAATTTGAATTCCTAATGTTCTGTGCAGCGACTTTGACTGCAAAAGATCTAAAACACCTACCTGAGCTTGGGTCGCTCGTGGTCGTGGAGATGGTCTGAGGTGGAGAGGATGCCATCACACCCCTAACGACCCAAAGACCTCTCCATTACAATACTGAGTGAGGTGGGAATAGCAGCCAATTCACAGTGAAATCGGTGTTCACTAAGCATTCAGGGACAATGAGGGTTACTCTGTGTTCTGATTCATTTAATCTTCCTCACGATGCTGCTGCTGCTGCCCCCAGTTCACAGACAAGAACAATGGGCCTTGGAAAGGTGGGTTACTTTCTGCACCTACCCTGCCTGTTCAAACAGAACCTGAGCCCTGAGATGAGGCTGGAGGCGAGGACCAGCCTGAAGTCCCAGTCCCATGCCTTGGTGCCTCCACCACCTCCATTTTAAGTAGCTCTGCAAGATCAAGCTCCAGGGCTTTTGATGTGATAAACTAGGCCTCTACTCACTGAGCTACATCCTGGGTGGAATGGGAAAGGAGGATGAGTTCAGTAATAACCCTTAGCGTCCCCGTTCCTGGAGAAGTCATCGTGATACAGAAAAGGACCCAGGACACTGGGGGACTACGGAAGGAGGACCAAGCCTCAGGGTAGCATTTCTCATCCTATGTCTGTGGGTACCAGTTAAAAGAAAAGTCTTGAACAATTGAGCCAAAGTTCTTAGTGTAGGAATGGCTGGATGTTTTCTGTAAATAACCCAACAGCAGAGCGCTTGGGCTTGACAAGCGCTACAATCTTGTCCCAAGTCCCTGATGCACTACAACCTCTGTCCCAAGTTCCTAACACTGTCATTGTAGCACAAAAGCAGCCACAAGCAACAGTAAACAAATGAGTGTGGCTTTAGCTCAAATGAGCCACACCAAAACAAGTGGCAAGCTGGCCTGGGCTGTGGGTCGTACTCTGTAATGAGTGTCCCAATGCCTGACACAGGCCTGTCCTTTCATTCTACAGGTATGTGTGAAGAACCTCCCACTTGTTGTGTGTGGGGCTGAATAGGAGAGACAAGCACGACCACCCATTTAGGGATATTTGGGTCGGGGGACAAAATCAGTCTGCTGGTGGGAGTAAGTAGGAAATCCAGAGGCCTGGGATTGAGGGAAGGCTCCCAGGGGAGAGATGAAACCATGTTGATTTCTCCACAGCCTGACACATAGATTAGCCCTTTAGGGGTTGCTCCATCACCTGCAAAGGCTCTGGCCTTTCCTTGTGGGTTGTCTGTGGTCACCAGCTCTTCCTTTGTGTCCCCCAGTCTCTGAACAGCTACAATGATGGAGATTACGAAGGAGCCAGGAGGCTGGGGAGGAATGCCAAGTGGGTGGCCATCGCCTCCATCATCATTGGTCTTGTCATCATCGGGGTTTCCTGTGCAGTGCACTTCTCCAGGAGGTAAGTAGGCTTTCTGAACCCCTCCCCCTGTTAAGTGCTTTTCTCAATGCCCGTGGGGATCTGTTGGGAAAGGTTAAGATAGGCTCTAAGAATAAAAACAACAGGGTCTTCAGGTTTTCTTCATGTTACAGAGACCATGAAGGGCATATGCAAAAATCTCTCTTCCAAGCAGGCATTCCAAGACCCAGGCTATCAATAACTCCGCTATATTATAGTGGTGCTATCCAGGGAAGAGGAAATGGATCCAGCTTAACATGACTGTAGCCATCCTGGGTCATGAGTGCCACATTTATCTACAGAAATTACCCTAGTCAGTTTTCCCCTGCTTAGTTCCCCATCACAGTACAGATAGACAAAACCATTAACTTTATAACCAGACCCCGGCTCGAGGGATACACCTGACCCTACACCTGAAGATAAACTAGGGACATTCCAGCAAGGATGAAGCCACCTTTCCCTTCCTTCTGACCCATGTTGTAGGGATCCAACTGTTCTTGTAAAGGGATCCAACTGTCCCAGTAAAGTGTTCCATGCAGCACATCAGGCCCAGTCCTCACACTGGGACTAGATTTCTCTGGCAAGGCAGTAAATATTCTAGGCCTTCCAGGACATGTGGCCTCTATCGCCATTTCTGTCCCAAGCACTGAGGTCTGCCACTGGGACACAGCTGCAGCCACAGACAGCATGGGAACGTCGCTGTTGCTGTGTTCCAGTAAAACTTTATTTACAAAACCATGTTATCTGCCAGCTATGATTTCCCCAACCTTCGTTTCTAGAACAGGCTAAGACAGGGAGCGAGAAAGATCAGGGAGCTTAAATACATTTCCCAGTGCTTAAGCAAACGTTACGTAGGCTCACAGTTAGATGACTGAAGCCTGTCACATGGCCCCACCTGGCTGTTAGAGGGCAGGAGAAGTGAAGGTATAAATGGAACATCTAGAATTGCTTTCATATCCGCCTTAACACATGTCTGCAAAGTTACATCCTGCATGCCTGTGCAACACACTCATCTCATCAGCTCAAGGGCAGAGGAGCCTTGTGCTCTGGGATCACCTGTGAGCTCTCATCTCACACGGAAAGGGACATATTTTTTCTGACTTCTCTGATAAGCCACAAAGAACTTCTGCTGACAGAAGCAATGACACTTTTTGCCAGAGTTTTGGCGAAAGAAAAAGACACATAGCCCCGGCCCCAAAACGAGAAACCTAAACCCTGGTGCCAAGAACACTTTAGCTTTTCTTCCTGGGCAACTAACTCTTCCTATATCCTTGACCAAAGCACTTTGCCCTGAGGCTGTGAACACCAACCTTTTGTTTTGGTTTGGTGGTTTGTTTTTTTGTTTTGGTTTTGGTTTTTTGGGGGGTTTTTTTGGCTGTATTGACCAAAGAGTCTCACATGGTGGAAAAGGAAGGCAGATCCTTAGCCAGGCGAGGTCAGCCAGCCCAGCTTTGGCCACTGAGAGGGCAGCTGGTGTCACAGGAGATCAGCTTCCTGTCAGAATAGCCAGATCCACAAGCCACGAGGACCAGCTGGCTGTGGAAGCCCATGTCCTCACAGAAAGTGTTCCAAGGGGAAGGCATGTGACAGTGTCCAGGGAAAAGGGAAACTGAGAGCAAAGAGAAGTCAGAGTTTCTATTTAGATGACACTACTGTCCTCATCAAGTTCAGTGAAATGCAACGATGTCGGGCTGGAATTTGGAAAAGATGAGAATACTGTGGAACACATGAGGCATGTGGAACTTCATTCTTAAAGAAAGCACTGTGAGCATGTGAGTGTGTGTGTGTGTGTGACTCTGAAGCATGGCTAATAGTACAGGCTTGGTACCAGACTGCCTGGACCTAGGTCCTCACTTACTCCAAACCAATTGTTTATCTTTCTCAGACCTCAGTTTCCCCAGCAGTGGGTCACAGGCCATAAAGCTATCGTAAACATTAAGTAGGTGACAGAGAATGTGTGCAGTTTGGTGGCTGCTTCTTAATGAAAGCATTGAAAATGCAGACCACCCTCCGAAGCTACTGTCACTCTCACTATACACACGGCAGGAGAGGGCCTTGGACGTTAAGAGGCCACTGAAGAGAGTTCAGGTCTGTGTACCCAGGAGCCAAGCTCAAAGGACAGCGTTCCGGGGGATGGAAGCCAGTCTTGGTTTCATTTCTAGGGAAAACACACACTGCCTAGATCAGACTTCGAGCTAGCTGGGTTAAAGTCACAGCAACTGTCACTGGCGTAGATCCTGTCACACTCCAGGCCCCACTCAGAGTTTGAATAAACACTCCAAACAACTCCAGAGGTACTGCCATGCTGCAGAGAAAGAAGGCTAAGGTTCAGAGAGGTGAGCTGGCATGTCTAAAGTTTTACAGAAGGTTGGCAGAAAAGGAAGGGTTTAATTACAGCCCTTTGTGCTGGGTTCCTGTGATTGAGTTCGAGTGTACAAGCGAAGCACACATGTGCTTCACATGTATGTATATGTGTGCACAGATGGATTCACCTCTGCAGGTCACGTGGAAGTCAGGGGTTGATGCTAGAATGTGCTTCTCATCCCTTCTCCACCTTACTGTTTGATGCAGACTCTCTCACTGAACCCAGACAGATGTCTCTGCCCTCAGCCCCGGGGGTGACCAGCTCACACTGCCATGCCTGGCTCTCACGTTGGCGCTAGAGATCTGAAATCGTCCTTACGCAGCAAGCACTGGGCTGTGCCCCTGGCCCTGGAGCCAGGTCCCTAACTACACCTTCATACCACCTCTCCACCAATGCCTTCTTTCCTGGAAACAGGGAGAAACTTCTTGCTTTACAGTCAACTCCAGCACTCATTGATGTGGGGGCAGGGCAGTACTGTGAGGTCTGTGATGAGTCAGAGCCAAAGCTCACAGCCATCAGGTCCTGCAGGGGTATATACAAATGTAGTGCCCTGGCTAAGAAACACTAGGGAGAGGTAGAGACTGTGGTGGAGGGTTTTAAAAGAAGCAACCATCCCCTGGAACATTGATCCCTTTTTAAAAAGGTGTTAGAAATCTGATTTATATGTTGACAAATATATATATATATATATATATATATATATATATATATATATATATACTGTTCAAATCCATAATAATCATCAAAACCCAAACATAAAATGATAACCACACCTGCAGGCTGGAACTCATCTACTTGGAATTCTGAGATGAACATTTAACTTTCAAATATTAGATTGCCAGAGCTGGAGAGAACACTCAGTGGTGAAGAGTGCTGGCTGTTTGTTTTCCTTTTTTTTTTTTTTTTTTTTTTTGATACAGGGTTTCTCTGTTTTAGCCTTAGCTATCTCAGAACTCACTCTGTAGGCCAGGCTGGCCTTAAACTCACAGAGATATGCCTGGCTCTGCCTCCCGAGTGCTGGTATTAAAGGTGTGAGCCGCGCCACCACCATTGGCTGTGCTTCCTGCTCTGAGCCAGGAGCTGAGGTTGGTTCCCAGCACCCACGATGGGTAGCACACAACTGCCTGTACCTCCAGCTCCAAGACACCTTCTGGTCTCCACCAGCACCTGTGTACATATAACATACACACACAGAGGCATGCATGCACACACATGTGCACACACTTTAAAACAAAAAAGATGTTTGTCCCAAGATATCACCCAAGTTTTTTGAACAAGGGATTCAAAAGCCATCACATATGAGGACTTTCCGCATTCATGTGTGTGATAAGGCAATGATGTGTACATGCTTATGGTTGAAGCTTTCCTGGTATAAATAGAAACTATGAATGGAGGTCACCTCTCCATTCCTTCTTTCTCAGGGATTGTGTCTCACAGTGGTTAGAGCATGGATTTTGGCATCAGTTTTGCCCAGATTCAAATCCTAGCAGTGACCTGACTTGCTGCTGCATGTCTTTAATCCCAGCAGTCAGGGTGCAGAAGCAAGCATATCTCTGGGAGTTCAAGGACAACCTGTTCTGCATATCGAGTTCCCGAGCTACATAGTGAGATCTTGTCTCAAAATAAAACCTAGAACTAACACACAGACCATCCAAACAAGCTGTTAAATTCTCAGACTCTTTTTTTTCCCTACCCTCAAAATAAGACAGAATTATCTTCCTATTTAAAAGGCCAGATTCTTTTCAAATACATCTCTCTCCAAGTTATCAAAGAAAACAAAAGAGGGTTAGAAACCCAAGGAGAAATGCAAATGATTTATAGCACTTCACAAGGGTGAAGGTCAGTCTAGACTATGTACTAAGAGCCTGCCACAAATAAATAAATATTTTGTTTTGTGTAGGAGAGAGAAAGAGAGAGAAGCCCATAGAGAAAGAAATCAACTGCATCTTCCAGTAAGCTAAATAACAGAGCCAATTTCCCTGTAACCCTTTGAAATAAAGCATCCCCGCTTGAGTTTGTAGGAATTGAATTGCAAGATGGAGCTAGTGAGACAGAGGCTCCCGGCTTTGAACTGCCTAAGAGTCACCTGAGGAGGGTTAAAGACATCCTCATCCCATGTTCACTTAGAGGACTCCAACTGGATAGATCAGATAGCAGCCTGGGAATCTGCAGTTTTTTTTCATCTCTGAACTCAATCCCGATCCCAGTGTTTAATTGAAGTCCAATGGCCCAATCCTGGCAGCCTTCTTCCTCCAAAATCCAAAAGGAGAAAGCACAGGAAGGGTAGGTCTCAGAGTGCAGTCAGCTTTCCTTTATGCAAGCTAGCTAGCTCACTGTCCTAGTTCCTTCTAAGTCAATGCCAAGGAGGAGAGTAGGGTTACAGACTAGCGTGTGTCCCCACAGTGGGTTCTGTTGTAACAACCTACAAGCCAGCCAGGACTTCATGGAAGGGCTGGGGAAATCTGTCTATGGAGAATGCAAGCCTGGGGGAGGCAAAACTCATGAATGTGAGACCTTTCTGAGTTTAATTCAAAACTCCTCTTGAAAGAAAAGAGTTTGTAAAAACCATATCTGTCTTCAGGAAACAAGGGAGCCAGGTATGGTGGCACATGTCTTTAATCCCAGCACTCAGGCAGACGTGAGAGGATCTCAGTGAGTTCAAGGCCAGTCTGGTCTCTATGTAGATAAAAGCTCCAGGACAGCAGGACTACATAGAGAGACCCTGACTCAAAATAAACAAAACAAGAAGGGCTGGAGAGATGGCTCAGTGGTTAAGCTCACTGGCTGCTCTTTTAGAGGACCTGGGTTCAATTCCCAGCACCCACATCAGGTGGCTCACTGTCTGTAACTCTAGTCATAGGGGATCTGATGCCCTCTTCTGGTCTCCAAGGGCACTGGACTCACATATACACATATATACACACCCATATATATACACACCATAATATATACACACCCATAAATAAAAATAATAATTCTTTTTAAAAATAAAAATTGGTCTTTATAGCTAGCATGTTGGTATAGGTCTGTAACCCCAGCACTTGAAAGGCAGTGAGGTAGAGAGGTCAGAAGTTTAAGGTCATCCTCAGCTACATAGGAGGTTCAAGAATCACCCTGTGCTATATGAGTCTCTGTCTCAAAAAAAAAAAAACCTTTAGAAATTAATGTGGCTCAGCAGTAAAGTGCCTGCTGGACTCAAGGTTTAGTCCCTGACACTGAAAATATTGCCATTATTGTTTATTATTATTATTATTATTAATTATTTAGCTAGTCTTTATCCTCATCAAGAAAATAATCACAATGGAGAATGGAACTCAAATGATCGGTATCTTCATTGTATTTCTTTAAACAGTCCCAGTCTTTAAGCAAACTCACAAAAAGTTTCCGTCCAAGTCTACAGACTACCTAAGTAAGTCACATGATGGTGAGGGGTGGCTTCATGTCATCAGATTCAGAAGGTCTGGGAATTGTGCAAATATCCAGCATTTTGCACACAACAACGTCTTGTAGATGGTTCTGGTCCAAACAGCATCAGAAACTTGAAGTCTTACAAAGTCAGGGACCTTCTCTGTCCTCAAGTTGCCAGGAAAAGTGCGAAGATGAATCCCTCAGAGGAAAGGCGGCATTCCTCCTCCTGAATATATGCAAATCCCTGACCTAAGCCATGTCCTCAAGGGTTAGCTTTCTCCTAAGTACCTTAAAGATTCAAATAAGGCTGGGCTATTCTCTGAGGTCATGTTTTCCAAGGCACATTCAGCTCACAGACCACACACAGCAGATTCAGCTCGGGAGGGGAGGGGCTTGCAAATGTAGATCTCTGAGTCTCAGACAAGCCCTGGAGTAATCTTAAAACAAGAATTGTCTCACAAGGGATTAATTCTAAGTATTCTAACATCCCAGAACTACTGTCCTACAGTTTTTACTTAAGGAAAAGCATTCTAGCCCATGGGCATGTGCCATAAAACCAGACTGTTTACAGGCCTAACAGAAGAGACAAAAACATTCAAGTAGCGCACTTCTGTAGCCAGATGGAGGTTGACAGAGTACCCACATAACAAGCAATTCTCAGCAAACACCAGCTGGGTGTCCTACAATCCAGATACCCCCTATCAGGAGGTGAGCCTCGGATATAATACGACTCTACCAGCTGGAAATCAGGGCTCCAACACCCCTCTTCAGACTCCTTCTATCTGTTAGTTGGTCACAAAACTAGCAGAAACACTAACATGTACTTTTTTGCCATGAAGAATATCACTAAGAAATATAGGTGAGCGTCCTAATGGAAGAGAGGAGAGGAGTGGGAAATTCCCTACCTCTCTGTGTGCAACATCCTTCAGGCACAAGTGGCTGGAAATCTAGAGCCTTCTCAGACCCTGACTCTCTAAAGGGTTTCATGATGTTGGCATGAAGAATCAACATTAACTCAGCCTTCAACCTATTTGCCTTCCCTGGAGGTTGGGAAAAAGAGATAGGACTGACACTTACTGGCCTGTCATGGCATGACTGGTCTCCATGGCAATCAGCCAGCATCACTAGGACCAACCAAGAGTTATCGCTAGAACCCAAGAAAGTCCATGAAAGTTTGAAGCTTTATGTCAGGCAGATCTGGTCAGCCCAAACACCCCCTGAACATTTCCAAGGATAAGAACGAACTGAAGGCTTTAGTCGGTGGCACTGTGTAGAGCTCTTGGTAGCTGCCTAAACACTACACTCTCTAGGTTCACATTAAAGAGTAAGAACTGTGTTCACATCCATGTTCATGACCCCTGACTGCAGGGGCAGCCAGGTTCTCCAGCTTCATTCAGATAGTTGCCCATATCCTTTGTGGAATAGCATGGGTTTGTCATCAGTAAAATAAATACACAATATGGTCCCCAGACATCACCTCTGCGTGGTCTTGGGATGTCCAAACAGCAAAAATAGATTCCTAATCGCATTTAAAGTGATTGTCGACTGGGCATGGAGACACATTCATTTCAATCTCAGCTGAGAATGGACAATCCTAAGTTTGAAGCCAGCCTGGTTACATAATGAGACCCTGTCTCATAAAATAAAACAACACCCCCACAAACCAGCTCTAGCTTGTCATTCATAGGCACAAGAGCCTTTGTGCCCCAAGGATTCTTTAAGGAAGAATTTGCCATCTAAGGACAGTAGGGGGTCCTGGGTCACCATTAGGATGTGCACAGTAAGTATTGCCATCTTAGAAGGGGTGAGGTCCCAGGTTCCCTTCAGGAGATGTACAGCAAGCTTTAACCTACTCCCCACTGTGACAGCTTCTGCCTTGTACACATGTGGACAGGAACCCATCCTTTCCTGCCCTCCGAATAGGCTGCAGTTGTACGAGAATTGCAAGGATTCGTGTCATGTCCCGAGGTGGCATAAAGCAAGAACTTGGACTCTTTTGAAAAGCATGAAAGCAAATCCAGGACTAGCCAGATGGCTCGGTGGGTGAAGGGGCTTGCCTCCAAGCTTGATGCCGTGAGTCTGATCCTCAAGACCCCACACGATGAAAGGAAAGACCCAACTCCCACACACTGTCCTCTGACCTATAAACACACTGCACACAGGCGCGCGCGCACGCGCGCGCGCGCACACACACACACACTGTGGCACATACATGGAAATAAATAAATTTAACTTTAAAATATTTTTAAAGCAAAACTGTGTTCTTCACTATAATTGGCTAGGACAAGGCTTCCAGGGTATTGTTTTTACGTAAATATATCTTCACTAAAGTTTTTTTTCTTAATTCCTAATAAAAACAGAGATATAACCTATTTCTCAAAGATTGTGCAGGCTTTCTTTATTGGTTCAGATAAGTTAATGGAGGGAAAATTCAAGGCTGAGTATCCAGTAATGGTAGATTTTTTGTTTGTTTGTTTTTACTGTGAAAAGAAATATAAGCTAGTGAGATATGATGATGAAACAGAATATAGCATGTATGGTAGCCAAGGCATGTAATCTAGCATTGGAGAAGCTGAAACAGGAGGATTTCCTTGACTTTAAGGACAACCTGGCCTACAGAGTGAGAGTCTGCCTCGAGAAAAAGAGAGAGCTTCAGTAAGGATCCAGGGAAGTGTAGTTTAAAGCATTAGCTATGCTGCGTTGATTTATTGGCCATACTGAGGCAGCTAAAAAGACAGAAGACACTAAGGCTGCAGAGTGTGAAACACTGGTTTCTTTACTATTGGTAGAAGAGAAGCCCAGACCGTCTTCAAGTCTGTCTCTCTGGATGTAGTCAGGTCCCTGTCCCTGTGGGTCCCTCATCCTTAAATTCAACCATACTCAGGCCAAAAATATTTAGAAAAATGTTGAATCTTTGTCACACATGAGCTGACATTTTTTTCTTAGTATTTCCTAAACAATGCAGCATAGCAAAAATCCCCATGTCTACATTATATTCAGGAGTATAAATAATCTAGAGATAAAAGGATTCATGTAGGTTCTACATAAACAAGCCACTTTATATGGGAAACCTGGGTGGTATGAAGGAATGCTTCACACATGGTGTTCATGGGAGTGGAAGGACCTAGAACCAGCCCCCCTTGGATGCAGGGAATAACCGTGTTCCCACATGCCCACCAACACAGTTCCACATCTCAAAACCCACCTAAGGGCTGATGAGATGGCTCAGTCAGTAAAGCGCTGGCTGTGTGAGCCTGATGTCCTGAGTTCAGATCCCCAGCACCCATATAGAGGCCCAGGGGCTGCAGCATGCTCCTGTCATCTCAGCACTGGAAAGGCAGGGGCCAGAGAGTCCCTGAGCGTGCGGGCCGGCCTGCCTGCCCTGGTGGGAATGCTCCAGAGACAGTAGGAGACCCTGACTCAAAAAAGAAGGTGGGGAAGACTCACAGTGCTGGCCTTCACGAGCATACACAGATACACAGACAGATACACACACACACACATATGTGTGTATACATGCACAAATTCACATACACAACACATTTATGCACTCATATACACACTCACACACATAAACATACACTCATACTCACACACAACACACATATACATTCATACATACATACATACACACACACACACATACACAGACCACACTCCTACCTGCATATTCATGGATTTAAATGCAGAAGAAAATGCACAAAGGATATCTACAACCCAGAGACGAGGGAAGAGAAAGACACAGAGCCCCTCGGTGAAAATAGCTCCATTTGTGTTGCTCAGGCTTTTTGCATGGATCACGTGTAAAATTAAATACATTTTCTTAGGTTAGAAAAATACTTTTCAAAAGAAAGCAGGGCTTAGAGGGAAAAAGGTGAAGGTCTGATGCCCACTTCAGCATCCTCTAGTCAGGGTCAGTTCCATCAAATAAGACCAGCATGCCCTGATCCCAGAAAGGCAGGCCGTTGTCTTTCTCATACCTCTCTCTGCCCCTCACCCTCACCCTCTTTCCCCCTCTCCTACCATGTAGCTCCTGAAGAGCCAGCAATCGACCGGGAGCATGGAGAATGGTCCCCATCTGCACACACCCCGAGGCTGTTTCTGAGGAGTGGATCCTTGATTTTAGACTATGAGGTCTTTTCCTCCAGGACTCTCCAGAGGCGGGTCCCTGGCAAATGAACACCACCAAGTCCGTAGGTAGGAAATCAGAGTGGCACAGACATGCCCACCATGGTCATGGATTGACGAAAAAGAAGAAAATGGTGCCTCAACGTCTCAGTTCAGCAAGCCCTTTGCATCCATTCCCTTTCTGCAGGGATGAAGGCCAGAAACCTCACTACATTTCACTGGGAGGTCTGGATTTGGGGGAGCTGGCGGTTTTCAGGAAGAGCTGTGAATGCTGGTGTTTACAAAACTGAGTACAAAGATTGTAGCATGCTTAAAGTGGCCTGGTACAGTTGAATTCATAGATTTATTTCTTTTCTTCCATGTTGTAGGTTCTCCTCATCTCCATCAGCCCCCCCCAAAGTTCACCCAGACTTTCTAGATTTTTGTCCCATTTTAAATCTTCCCAATACCCCCCCCTTCTCTTTCTTGTATCTGCATTGATCACTCAGAGCCTGAGCATGAACCAAGATCCTAGGCATATGTGCACCCTCTCTAACCCACCATGGAATAAAAGGGCTAGTTTATGGAATGTGGCTTGCTTTTATACCTATTTCTTTTAGCAAGATCTTTGATTTTCCTGGATGACACCCAAAAGAGCCACACCCTTGCCTTTTTTTTTCCTGTCTAATGTCAGATTCTTAGGTGTGAATGCCCTGGCCTCATGATGCCATGGCCCCACCTGCCAGAGCATGCTAGTATATCATTTTTGTAGTCAGTATGCAAAGCATATACCACGGGTGGTCCACAATCAGAAATCAGAAATTCTAACTGATTTCTAAATACATGGTAAATAACACTGAATTTCGAAGAATGCTTTCTGCTTTAGTCTTTCTCAGTCCTGGTTGCTGCAAGGAGAATGTCTCTTTCAGGTACCAGTGGGTCCTTCATACCTTTCTGCAAGTACAGTCATTGCCCATCATAGCAAAACACAGTGGCCTTCAGGTCCAGTCTTGGTCTACCTAGAACTCAGTGACATTGTTTTATTTTTATAGTATTTGTTTACTAGCTTCCATGGTTCTCCATGAACTGATGTTCTGTATCATTCAAGTAAGTGAATTTTGAGGCAGATATTGAGTGATTAACCTAACAGGTGATATTTATAGCCAAAAAAAAATATCCAAAACTGTTGCAAAACACAGTGACAACGAACATGAGTAAAGAGAAGATGCCCTGTTCTAATCAAATGGACACGTGGGGGGAGAGTCAAAACACCTGTTTCAATGCCTTTTTTGAGAGGTGGGATATTTTGTGGGGTCTCAGGCAACCCAGACTGGTCTTGAATCATTATGCAGCTGAGAATGGCCTTAAAATGATCCTTCTGCCTCTGCCTCCTGAGTGCAGGAACCACAGGCTTCTGATGCCATGCCCAGCCACTCTACTTACTTGACACTAGCTATGCAAGTTGATTTTAGACAAGCTTCTTGGCTCCTCTGTGCCTCGTTTCTTCTTCTGAGAAATGGAGGTAAGAACGGCTACCGCCTTACCTCATACTGTTAGGGAAATTAATTGCTATGATAGATGTGCCCCTGGGGGAGAAACTCTATGCACTAAACAAATACAAAAGCATGTTGATTGTGCACTGACGATATTTGTGAAAACGCTGGACCCTAGCAGCAGAAAGAAAACTTGACGGACACAAGACTCCACCTGTCACTTCACCCAGGGGTGTCCTGAGCCAGCCCTTGTGCCAGAAGGAGACTGACTCCGTTGACAGGAATTCTCAGCATACAGGGATGCCAACGTCATTCCAGCATATGATCCTGATTCTCACTTCTTGTTTGTATATGTTTGGGTCCCCTGGTCTTTTGCCCAAATCAAATGGAAAGTGTTGCTGAGAGGGCAGAATAAAAATGGCTTTAAGTAAGCCCATTTACCATGCTGTATGAGTCTGGTTTGCTTGCTGTGCTCATCCTTCTAGAAACTTCCATAATCAAAATGTGCTCATCCAGACATAGAGAAGACTATAGAGAGGACAGAGGTGGGGCTAGAGAGGCCCTCATTGCTGAACTAACTTATGCCTGACCTAGGAGGCATTTAAATGTTAGTCCCGCTAAAGTCAAAATAAGATGAAATTCTTGTCAGTCAGTAGGATCTTGGGGTTAAGAGAGGCTCTGAGTTTCATTGGTTCCTGGGGCAGTTCTCTTCCTTGGGGAGTTTCATAGTCTAGATTGTCCCTCTTACTCATGATTAATCTCCACTATAGTCATCTACAGAAGAAGCCTCTGGTAGGTTAACTGACATGGGAAGAGCTACCCACAGTGGGGCAGCACCGTTCCTCAGGCAGGGTCCCAGAGTGAATGAAAAGGTGAATGTAAGGGAGAAGTGAGCTAAAAACAAACATTCCTCTCTCTCTCCCCTCTCCCTCTAGCTCTCTCTCCTCCCTCTCACTCTCCCTCCTGCTCTCCCTCTCCCCACAGTCCCACTTTTTGAGGAAAGACTGTAACCATCTCTCTCCGCTCCCTTCGCCTCTTTTCCAAGGAAACAATGTAGCAACCCTCCCTCTTCCTGCCTCTGTGGTCTCTGACTTTGAACCAAGAAAACTTTCTCCCTTAAGTTGCTTTTTTTTCTGGGTATTTCATTACAGCAACAGGAAAAAGGAACTGAGACATCTTCACTCTTAGTACATCAGCCAAGAGGATCTTTCCATCAGCCAATGATATGAACGGAGGATCTTTCCATCAGTTAATGATATGAACAGGCTAAACTAAAAAGTGGGGTTTACTCTTCATGTAACTGAAAAAACCCTAGAGAGTGTCCAGAATGAGTATTTTGTGTTGTTGGGAACTTACTCAACTCCATTTCTCAGCCCCAACTTGTTGTGTTTGTTTGTTTTAAGGTCACAGTAATGAAGACTGCTGCCAATAGCTTTGGATTTCTCCCTACTGTCTTAGCAACACCAACGGAAATGAAGCGTTTTCGTCCATAATTGCTTGAGGGTGAAGGGTGGTGGGAACAAACTCAATTCAAAATAAAGTACAATTGATCATAAATGGGGAGGGGAGCCCATAGAGTGGATACCAACCACCATCAGGCAGGTGTGGCCAATACAAATGGATGCTGCAGCCAGGACTGTGTATGCCTCCCTTCCCCCTCCCCTGCCCTTTGGACCACTGGAGACCAAGGTGAAGTTAGCACCACTCAATCTTCATAGATGGAGGGTGTAGGAAAGGTGGTTCCCCAGAGGAAAACAGAAGAGCTTTTACCGGAAGGAAAGAGGAACAGATGATGGGCAGAAAACACAAACACTGTCCACATTAGGCCTTCCATTCTAACTACACCTTCCAGGAACAGGAGCTCAGTGATCTAAAGTGATCAAAGCCATTTCCCAACTGTGCTGAGACTCCATCCTCATTCCCCCATCCCCCTTCCCTGAATTCACCTGCACAAGCACAAAACCCCCAGAAACTGGACTTAGCTTTGAAATTCTAATCCCACTAAGGGAGACCCCAGAAGCTTGCTCCGCCTAAAAGGGGAAGGAGGCAGATGCAAGGATTGAAGGATGCTATAAGTAAAAACAACACATTGTCCTATGCAGCTAGGAACACTGCAGAAGGGAGAGTCAGCTGCCTGTGAGGAGCTGACCATTCAGGAGGAGAGCACTGTCTCCAACGATCTGTGCAGGGCTCAGGCTCAGCTGTCTCTGTCCACAAGTTATGGGCAGAAGCAGATGCAGACATAAAATTTGCTGGCCTCAGCTCCTGGATCAGCAAATTAGCCCTGGCAAACACCAGGGCAGCTGCAATCAGCAAAACAGCTCCCTGAACGTATCTTGATATGTAACCCTAGACCCAGGCTTCTAAATATAAAAGACAGTTTAGGGCTACCAACTACTCTCCCTGCCTAAAATAGCACCCATATTCATGGTTTATTACCAATACTGAAAAAAGACCTATTCCTATTATTATTAGCCCCTGGGGAGTTATCCTCAAAGTAGATGCCTGAACCCACACATTTAATTCCTGTTCTACTGAACACAGAATTAGAGATGCAATTTAAGTGCAACTTGTTATCACAGAGAAGTCACAGACTGAAGGAATCTCCCTCCCAAACACTGACCGTACCTGGTCAGAGGTAAGGAGAAGGAAGCAGCCTCAAGCCTTGTTTTATCATGGTACCTGTGTCCTGTGTACCTGGGTGCTCAGGTTAGCACCCAGTCCACCTGGCTGTGGCTGAGCTACAGTGTTTTCCACAATTGTAGGTGGTTCCCGGTCCACACCCACACAGCAGACCACAGATGAGCCCCAGCCATGTCGCTGTTCCTAAGGAGGCTGCTCCTGATGCTGCCTCAAAGTGTTCATTCCTGGGGGGAGGGGAGGGAGGGTGACACAGAATTCACAGAAATGGGAACTGGGCATTGTACTGCCCAAGAGGATGACAAATGGCATGATTGAATAGCAGGAAGGAGGAACTCACACAAATTGCCACAAGTAAGAGAGGAGGTAAATATTCTGATGCCCACTGACACAATTAATTTCTGATGGTGTTACAAATATCTCAAACTATGGCAGAGTGTGGTGACATATGCCCTTAATCCCAGAACTCAGGAGGCAGACACAGACAGATGTGCGTTCCAGCCCAGCCAGGGCTACACATATGCCATTCCATGGAACTGGCATCTCCGAAATCCTGAGGTCTTCTGCAACTGGGCTGTATTTTCATCAACAGCCTCTCCTGGGCCCTCATCATGGTTCCAACACTCAGCTGCTCTCAATGACCCCTTCGTGCCTTCAAAATCAGTACCACCTGAGTGACTCTTGCGCTTCCAAGTTCAGTGTGAGGTACAACCTTGGAACATGGTTCCTGTATGCTGACCCTGAGGAAACCCTTCCCAGAAGACTTCTCCCCAAGGGTGCTGGTCTCTTCCTAACCACCACTACTTTCTCAGCTCCAGCTGCCCAGCATCATTTGTCCCAGCACTTCAGTGGTGCTGATCTCTTGTTACTCAATGCTGACCCTTTAACTCCAGCTGACCAGAGCCACAGTTCTCAATACAAACTATCAAACGGCCTGATAGTCCGTAAACTTCCCTCTGAGATGGCAGGAGCCAGGCCCCATCCTCTGCACCGCCCTTGCCATTCTCTCCTAGAGCTCCCACAGAACAGCTCACTGAGCTCTCAATACCTAATGGCTTTTCTAACCCAAAGTTCCAAAGTCATTCCACCATCCTCCCAAAAACGTGGTCAGGCCTGTCACAGCAATCACCCCCACTATCCTGATACAACCTCAGTACTGGTTAGGGTCGATACTGCTGTGATGAACACCATGTCCAAAAGCAAACTGAGGAGGAAAGGGTTTGTTTGGCTTACACTTCCACATCACTGTTTATCACTGGATAAAGTCCAGACAGGAACTCAAATGGGGCAGGAACCTGGAGGCAGAAACTGATGCACCCCATTGAGGGGGTGCTATGCATGATGATTTGCTCAGCCTGCTTTCTTATAGAACTCAGGACCTACAGCCCAAGGATGGCTCTATCCACAATGGACTCTGCCCTCTCCCCTCAGTCACTAATTTAAAAAATGTTCTACAGGCTTGCCTCCTGCCTAGTCTTATGAAGGCATACTCTCAATTAGGGTTCTCTCCTCTCAGATGACTTTAGCTGGCATGAGATTAGCCAGCACACTACATAAAGGTAGGAAAAGAGAACTAAAAACCAAAAGTTGAGCTGCACTAATGATATATAAATAAATGAATGCTAGATACACTTTATGTAATTATCATTTGGTGTTGGTTTTCCCAGGTATAGTATAAGCTCTCTGGGGGTAGGATCCACACTCAATGTTTCCACCTCTGATTCCTAGAAGACTGGAGACTTGGCAGAAACGATTCTCCGTGAACATTCGTTAAATGGTTAGATTGTTGAGTGAGTGGTGAGTGAGAGAAGAGGAAATGGGAGGAAACTGGAATCAAAGATTTCTCTACCATCTTGTCACTGTTAAACAGCAGAAAACCTTGAACTTTAAGCCAAGATGAAGCTAAATCAAGGTATTAGCTAAAAAATCTGTCCCCCACACACTCACTTTTTTCTTTATCGCTTATCATGATGATTCAGCAAAAGGAGGAAATGAAAAGGCATCTATACAGAAGTTATATCAAGATGAAGAGCTTATAAATCTCCAGTCTGGGCAGCCCTTCCCAAGCTGTCTTTGAGTTTAGGGTGCCCTCTAGTGGGAGGAATGGAGAGAGGCATGCTAGGGTGTTGCTTTGCTGAACCAAGTCCGTTCCTCACAGAACCAGAGTTTTTATAATGACATCTAGAAACAAACTGGAAGGAATTGTATCGCTGAAGTTCCTTGCCAAGGGGATATACAACCAACGTCTATGTCTTCTCCTTAGGACCCAACAATGAACCCTGGCACAATTTAGGCAAAGTTCACTCGGGGAACCAATGAGTTTGGGCTTCCTTACAGCCCAGAGGTGAAGGGTACCTACAGGAGTCTGGGTGTTCTTCCCACCTCCACAGGCCTCACCTGGAATGCCTTTAGCCAGCATGGACCAGAGCATCCTGGGAGAAAGTCCCATGCCCTACCCTGCCCCTATGTGTAAGCCAAAACAAGCCCAGCTGGGATGATTGAGGGGGGGCAAGGGGCAGGGGAGTTCAGCCAAATGTCCCAAGATGGTGATTTCGTCTCTCGAGGGCGTTCACTCAAAGAAAACGTCATGGCTTTGGTTAGGAAAAGAAGCAACAGAAGCCTAGGCACATGGGTAGGTAGTACTGTGCATGATTACATGTGTGGTTGAACTTCCCCAAAGAGAGGCAGTAAAATGCTGGTTGCCCCAGTATGCTGTTGATGCGTCAGTGCCGGGAACTGCATCAACAGTCAAGTACTAAGTTCTTGGTGATGCCCTATGGCCTGGAACCTGTGGAGGAACTAGCTGAGGGAGGTCTCGTTGACTCACGTAGGGTCACTGGTGAAAATAACTGTGGCTGGCACTTTTGAAGCAGACGTTCGGCCAGTCACTGCAGTCCTTTTTCAGTCTAACTCACTGATTGTCCACTGGCCTGGACAGTCCCAAGAATGCTGCAGAGACAGCCATTCGTTCACAGCTATTCCTTAGAAATACCCAGTGTAGATAAGACAATCAAACGTCCAGTACTGTGGCAGACTGGTTACAGAGCCCGGGAGATGGTGAAGTCCTAAAGAAGACCTGAGTTCAATCCCTCAGCATGCACATACAAGCCAGGCATGGCTGTACATGAGCTGTTGGGGACAGAGACAGGAAGACACTTGGGGCTTGCTGGTTGCCAGCCTAGCCCAAGCTCCCTGACCCTCCACAGTAAAGTACAGCGTGACAGGGCAGGATACCTGATGACTTCTTTGCCCTCCACAGGGACAGGAACATGCACACGCATACCCATACAACATGCACATTTCAAAACAATTGGCTCTGTCATTCTGCAGTCTATATTCGTCAACAGTGTTTATTATGTATCCTTCCAGAACTTTCCATCTTCAAGAAAGATGATGCTAATAAAAAGTGCCAATCACTGAGTGTTTTCTAGGGTTGAATGCTAAGCCACTTTTATGAATGGGAATTATAATTTTGTGTTGGGACCATGTTCCTAGCTGGATAGCTGACTGGAGCTCTCAGGGGGTGAAGGGAAAATGTAACCACAGGACAGTTTTTGTTTGGGAGGGGCAGGCTCAAGATGGATCTTGGGATGGATTATTAGGGAGTAGGGAATGTATTAGAAGTTACTGACACTGTGGACAGGCAGGCATGGTGGGACCTTGGAGAAGCGTTCCATCCCTAGCGCCAGACACAAGCAGTGTGGACACGTGGCAGAGGTGGAGTCTCTCATAACTTTCTGAGGTTGAGGGGAGGCTTCACAGCACCAGCCTGCAGCCAGGCTCTCTTGATTCCCAAGAACGCATCGGAGAAAGGGTGGGAGCAGGATATGCGCTCACCAGCATCTGCTTTGACATAAACTCACTTCCCTGTGTGTGAGAGCCAATAGGAAGTGTGTTCGCTAGGGACTCATACAGTGTCTCTGTAGTGTGCCAGTGGGTATCTGTGAAATGGGAAAGCTGCTGGGTTCTGACATTGCAGTCCCAGAAGTACCATGGGAAGAATGTTTTTCAAAGCATCTTGTCTACGGTCTACCCATTTTTATACTTTTTTGTTGTGGCAACCATTTACAAAACATCCCAGTACTTCTGCAGCTCTGAAGCCTAATTCTCTTGCTTTTGGAAGATAGCTAGTTCTTCATCCCAATGCACAAGTGAGGGAGGACAGCAGGTGAGTACCTCCTCAAGGACAGACCAATAGAGCTCAGGGAAAGACCTCACTGTGTGAAGCCTCATTGTAATAGCTGAAGCAGAAAGGGATCCTAGCATGAGTTAGTTGAGACATTCAAAACAAAGAAACATGCAAGACATACTGTTGAGGTTTTTAGCTTCGGGTATCTTTAGACAACTACTTTTTAGTTTAAAAGCTTTTAGTGTGTGTGTGTGTGTGTGTGTGTGTGTGTGTGTGTGCATATTTGCAAGTGCCCAAGGAGGCCAGAAGAGAGTGTCCAGTCCCTCTTCTGGAGTTATTATAGGTAATTGTGAGCAGCTCTACATGGAAGCTTGGGAACTGAACTCTGGCCCTCCAGGAGAGCAGCAAGTGCTCATCTCTCCTACCCCAGACAACCTTTTACATTTTTCATCATCAGTGAGCCACTGAAACCCCAACTCCCCACCCCAATGCACAACAGGCAAGTACTTCCTACCACTCACTCCCTGACCAAACTCATCCATCTCTACCCCGATCCCGCTGCTCCAAAAACAGAAAACTGGCCACTCAACCGTGAGGTGACTTCTCAGTGCTCTCTGCCTCCTTAAAGGGGAAGATCACTATGGTTGTGCCTTGATTCAGGAATATGATATCACCTCACACTCTCGGCTGAGGCTGAACTCTCCAAGCCTTGTATCAGTCCATGCTAATGAAACTGTGAATAACATTTGTACAAAACTTCATTATTTTTATTATTTTGAAAATTTGTACTTTGGGGGACCCAGGTACTCTGGCCACCCCATCTTTCTGTCAGGATTCTCTATGGCCTATGAGCAGGTACTGTGCTGGTTTTCCTCACCCAATCACCATGTCTGTGCACCATGTGCATACAGTACTCATGGAGGCCAGGAGGAGGTATCAAATTCTCTAGAACTGGAGTTACAAATGGTTGTGAGCAGACATTTGAGTGCTGGGAATTGAACCCAGATCCCCAGGAAGAGCAGCCAGTGCTCCTAACCACTGAAACCTCTCTCCAGCCCCTGACAGATATTTTGGGTGAGTCTTTGTGATATCTGTTCATAGAGCCTGAATGTTATTGACTTTAAATGTGCCCACTTTGGCTGTGGTCTCTTTGGAGCCAATTGAGAGAAAGAGACCCCTATAATGTAGCTATTTTAATACTTATTATTGACAACTGTCTTTTTAAAAAGATCTCTCAAAAACAAAAAAGAGTGGGGTGGGGCAGTGCACACCTTTGCTCCCTGCAGTCAGGAGGCAGATCTCTGTGAGTTTGAGGCTGGCCTGGTCTACCAAGTGAGTACAGGGCAACTAGGGCTCTATTACACAGAGAAACACTGTCTCAACAAAACAAAAGTATAAGTAACATAGTGAGCTAGGGCAAAGCCTTGTCTAACATGCAGAAAGGCACAGACTTGACCTCCGATACCATAAATAAAAACAAGTGACACAACATAGACACTAGATATTTGTAAATGGAAGAGTCCACTCTACCTGGACTTTGCCCATGGACCAGAAGCTGAAATGAATGTTCTGCTGTCCACAACAATGTAATATAGTACAGCAAGATTCCCATCAGTAACTACCCAGACCCCCAGTCCTCATCCTCAGCGTTATCTCTTTGAAATCTCTCGGTTGTATGCCAAAGTCAGTTCTGAGGACACAGTGTAGCATTATGTCAGACTATCTCAGATCTATTTCCTAAAGTTGTTGCACATCCATCCACTCCCTTCACAGGCTACAAGCACAAGCAGACAAATTGGGTTTTAAAATATTCTGAGCTCAAGACAGGCAGATCTCTGAGTTCAAAACCAGCCTGGTGTACAAAGTGAGTTTCAGGGAACCAGAGCTGTACAGAAAAACTCTCTCTTTCTCTCTCTCTCTCTCTCTTCCTCTGTGTGCTGTGTGTGTGTACATGTATGTATATGTAATTATTTAGGGCTGGAGAGGTGGCTCAGTGACTAAGGGCATTTGTTGACCCTCCAGAAGACATGGGTTCAGTTCCCAGCATCCACATAGCAGCTTACAACCTTGCTTAACTCCACTTCCAGGAGATCCAGTGCCCTCTTCTGTGGCCAGGCACACATACAGCGCACATGCATACATATGGGCGTAACATAAACATAACTAAGTCCTCAAAATATTCTGAGTGCCATGATGACTAAGATGTCTCCCTTAAAAAAGTCAGTGTTGTTTCCTGGAATTTAATTATGAACACCATGGTTTTGGCAGGTGCTAAGCTTACCTCTAATTATTATTATTTTTAAAGACATTATTCTTTATCAACTGTTGAAAGTTGGCTCTCTCTTTCTAACAGTGAGGTCCTGGGGATGGAACTGATGTCATCAGGCTTGGCTGCAAGTGCTTGACCCACTGAGCCATCCTTCCAGCTAATACCTCTGATTCTTATGCTGACCGTTCCTGTTGGAAAGAAGCTAGAGCCAGCCCATGAGGTAGAGTTATACAAATCAGAAAGATGTGCCCCTTCCCTCAGACAGCACAGTCTTGAGAAGGGAGCGCAGCCAAAATATCAGCGTCCACTTGCCTTCTGCAGCAGGCATCCCCGGAACAGGCCTCCCCTGGGCAACCCTGTGAACTGGACTGTCTCATTGGCTGGAAAACGCTGGCAAGATCTTCAGGATGTGCACGTGATCTTCGGCATCATGAGATGGTGCTTACAGCATTATCTGAGTAGGCGCAGAAGCCTTGAGACTTCCGGTTCACCTGAGTATCTGAAGAGCTCAGATAGAGGCCTTCACCCAGTCACACTATTCTCAGCTATCCAGTTGTTTGAGAGAACTCACAGCCGCTAGGCTCCTTGCTGCCTCTGTGAGGCCTTCCAAACCATGGTTAGAAAAACGGTGTGTCTGTTCCAGCTTGGTTTATTCATTTCCACAGGCACATTCAACAGTTCTGTCTCTGCTAAGTAACTTCAGACTGTTGGTCATTTGTTCCAGAAAAATCCTTGGACCTCACTCGGCCCTTCCCATGGCTCAGAGAGAATCCCTTGCCTACTTATACCTTACTCTTCTATATTAGATTCCTTTAGAGTTGGAGCATGTCTTATTTATTTTTGCTCACAGCCTTGCTGGGAAAAAAATATGCAAGTGTATAAACACACAAGCTGTAATGAGCATAGTAAAATAAAATATGCCTTTTAGACATGCAAAAATAGCTTAGTCAAGAACCCCACAACACCCAAGGCTGCACTTGAAAACCACAACCCAGTGACATCACTCTCAAGATAACCAGACAGTCCTAGAACCCCATGGCACTCACTGGAGAGTATGTAAGCAGAGACCAAGAGCAATGCTCTACACATCTGGAGAGACACCACCTTGATCTGCCCTGCAGCTGGAGGGTCTCCCCCAAGATCCTGGCCCCCAAATCAGAGACTTCTGTTAGAAACTGGACCTGACCTTCTGCTTAGATACATAGCACAGGTAAGCAGCCCTGGGAAAAAAGGCTTAAAACTGTAGGCAAAATTTAGAATGTGAACCTTGTGTGATGACCCTCAGCATAATAAAATATAACTTTGTTATATCAATTACACGTATTTACATTCTTGCTCACGACATGAGCTAAAAAGCAAAAGGGTCCCTTCTGTCTTTTCCTATTCTAATGTCACTCCTTTCCAAGGGGATCATCCATAGTGTTTATTACATATCCTTCCAGAACTTTCCATCTTCAAGAATGATGATGCTAATAAAAGTGCCAACCACTGAGTATGTTCTAGGGTCAAATGCTAACTGCTTTTCATGAATGTTCTTCAGTGAGTCACAAGCCTGTAATATCAGTGTAATTTCTGTGGCCATTTCCCAACAGATGCCAAGATGGAATCTACTAAATGGCAATGTCAGAATTTGAACCCAGGTAGTATTACTTCAGCACTCATGCTCTTCTGTTATTCTGTCACTTGGCTTTGGAATGCGGAATGTTATAAACATCTCTTCACATTCACCCAAATTCTGGTTGTTTTTCTTTATGCTTAAAATAGTGTGTGTGTGTGTGTGGGGGTGCATGTGCATAAGTGCATGTGTGGGTGTATATGTGCGTGTTCACCAGCATGTGGGGCAGTGCCACAGCGCATGTGTGGAGATCAGAAGACAACTTTGTGGAGCTCTGGGGATGAAATCCAAATCGCCATCCTGTCTTGGCCATCTTGAATCCCCTCCCCCGCAACACACACACACACACAGTTACCCACTTTTGAGATTAGATACCATTATGTAGCCCCAGCTAGCCTCCAACTCAAGACTACCCTCCCTGACCCTCTCTGGTGCTAGGATTTCAGGGGTGCCCCACACATACAGCCATTGCCTTCATTAAAAAAATGTTGCTTAAATATTAAATAAAATGCAGTTAGCTATTCTTTCACCAACATACTTCTGGGATTTTAAATTTCCCTATTTCATCAAATCTAAGATTCTTTTATGGCTAGAAGCATCCAATTTTGGAGCGATAAAACATTTTAAAGTGTGCATCATAGCATTAGTATAATAATTAGGATCAATGCTTCAGAAAAACATGCTTGAACATCATTTTTATAGAAATTCACTAGAAATAAAAACGTCCATAAAAAAGGTAGAGTTGGTTTTTTAGACAGATACTGTCAAATTCCTTCTAGAATACTGTATGTCAGTCATCAGGGTCACTGTTTCCCTTAGCAAAATGTGTCACATTGCAGGTAATAATAATAAAACACTAAATAAATATTCAGTGGCTGAAATGCAAGACATGGCCTAGCAAATCCAATGCATTAAAAAAAAATAAACACAAGACAATGTTGTTGTTTTTGAAATCTGACAGTGTGAAGAGGAGAACATTTTATTAAGCGGTCCACACTGCTTCTGAAGCGTTAATACATTTTTTTCCCAACATGTGGACTTTTTTTTTATTTTTAAAGAGAAAAGCAGTAATAACACCAGGCCAGGAAATAGCAACTCCCATCCTTCCTGAGTGCTTTGGCATGATCCTAGGGAATCGAGGCACCTGGAGCCCTGCAGCCACGGGGAGGGACAAGACTTGTGGATGCTCAACGGGTCGTGTACTTGTCCCATTTCTTCTCTGGGTCGCAGGGCTCCCAGCGGCTGGCAGGGAAGTTGTGCTTGCTCTTCTCACACCAGCTCCTCAGCACCACTTTGCCTGCGTGTGACTCATCCTTCTCTACAGTGGCATCGCTGAGCAGTCGTACATCATCATGAACATCAAAGCTGAAGAGCGGGCCACTTTTTCCTCGTGCCTTAGTGACAATGAAGTCATAGAAGCTGTGATGATGGGGGATGATCAAATCCTCCTTGATGTACATGAGCTGCTCCACCCCTGCTGACCTGAGCTCAGTGAAGTCTTTGCGCAGGATCTCAAGTGCTTTCTGCAGAAACTGCTGCACTGTGCTGCCCTTCATCTTGACTGTGCGCCGGTGCCCAGAGCCATCCCAGTAACTAAAGGTGATTTCAATCTCTTCACTCTTGATTTTCTCTTGTTTGGCTTCCCACTCCTGACACAGCTCTTCCCGAAGCCGATTCTCCTCCTCCTCCCGGTCTCGGTCAGGTAAGAAGCTAGTGTCCACATCAGGGTTCTTCCCCAATTTCTTTTTCTTTGTGGTGGCCTCTTCCCTTTCCAGTTGCTCCTCATACATGGCCACCTCATCCTCCTCTTCACCTCCCTCTTCTTCCTCCAAGGTGAAGGACAGACTAGAGATCTTCCGCTTGGCCTCCTTCTTGAACTCCTTCTCTCGCAGCTTCTCTAGCTTCAGCTGTAGCTCCTTTGACTGCTCCTTTTTTGCCAGCTGCTTCTCTCGCTCCTTCACCAATGCCTCCTGCTTGGCCTTCATGTCATTCAGGGTCACAAGACCCACAGTACTGGACTTGAGCTCTGCTTCCACAGCATCATAGTGTGTGGAGAACCTCTTGTCAATGTTAGATTTCATTATGTTCTCCTCTGCAATCCTCTGCTTCATCTGCTCCATTTGTTCACGCTGCTTCTCCCTCTTCTTCATCAGGTGCCTGGCCCGGCCCGCCTCGCTTGCAGCACCCTTGTACTGAGCCATGGTAGTGGTGGCAGCAGCTGGACGGCGAATGGCCACACTAATACATTTTATGCATAATGTGTCCAATGTAGCTCCAAGGCACCTTTCAAAATGACTAATCAAAAGGCTGTACACCCAACTTAAACAACAACTCACTAATAATGCAAGTGTTTTTAAGCCCCCAAGCTACCACAGGAAGAACCTTTCCCAGATATCTTTAAGCCTGCCATTTTTCTCAAACACCCCCAAGATGATCTGCATCCACCACCTTGGTCTACAGAAATTCTAATTTGGCAGATCTGTCTGGAGAGGCTGCTGTCCTTTTGAAGGAGCAATAGATTATTCTAATGCACTCTGGAGTTAGAGCCAGTGCATCTAAGGAAGAGTTTGTTTTCTGTTTTCAAGATTATGTGTGAGTGCTCTGCCCGCCTGTATAAAAAAAAAATGTGGGCCTCCTGAGCGCTGGGCAGCCATGGAGGTCAGGATAGGGCATCGGGATGCCCTGGAAACCTCCGCCTGAATAGTTGTTAGCCACCGTGTAAGCGCCCGGATCCGAACCCGCTCCCAACTGCCTTGCCCTCATTCGATTTGTCCTTTAGAAAGACCCCTTCAACAAAGTATACGCACTTGGAGTGAGGTGGGCGGCACTGTCGATGGCATCTCCGCTCGGGCAGGAGAGGCTTGAAGACGCGAGCGCCGCCTGCCGGCTTTCAGGAAGCTCGTCCTGGGAGAGGCCCGGAACCACCCACTGCGACTGCGCGCTGAGCGGCCGGGGGGAGGCAGCCGGGGAAAGCGCTCCCAGAACGGAAGCGGAAGTGATGCTATGCTCGCCTGGAGCGCTCCGTCCGCAATGCCACCCTTCGTTCGCTGGGCTCGGCCGGAAGCGGAAGTTGCTGAAGGGTGGCGGGAGGGGTGGGTGGAGTTGCCTCAGAAGTGTCAGGTTACGCTCCAGCTCTCGTTGGAGTTCCAGCCACGGCTTCCTGAGCAGGTAAAGCGGGGCTCGGCGAGCGCGCGCGGCCCGAGAGGCGTGGCCCACGGTCCCGGGAGTTCCGGGGGTCCCGGCCCGTCCCTTCCCTTTTCCCTGTGTCCCCGCAGACCTCCGCCATGGGCAACACAAGCAGCGAGCGCGCCGCGTTGGAGCGGCAGGGCGGCCACAAGACGCCGCGGAGGGACAGCTCTGGGGGCGCCAAGGATGGGGACAGGCCCAAGATCCTGATGGACAGCCCCGAAGACGCTGACATCTTCCACTCCGAGGAAATCAAGGTGCTGAGTCGAGGGCCATCCGAGCCCTCTTGTCTCAGGTTGAGGGGAGAGCCCCTTTGCTGTGTTCCCGCCACATTCCCAACTTCACACCTGGACTGAGCTGGCCCTGTCACAGCCCTCTTCGCTGTCCGGGAACCTGTGCCTAATTACCGATAGTAGAGTCACCCTGGATTTCGTTGAACATCATTAAGGAAGAAAGCAGCTCTGGGACCGAGTTTCAGGTTAATTAAGAGTCGAGCTAGCTGTAATTGAGCACCAGCGTCTACTTTTCTCTTAGGTGTAATTAATTGATTGCGCGGCTTCTCAGTGCTTTTTCTCGATTTCAGTCTGACCGACTTTTGCACAAGTTGGGTTGGGAGTTTTAGTGTTTGTTTTGGAAGGAAAACAGGAGCACTTATGTTAAGCTGAAAACGAAGTTGACCAGCTGACCGCCGGAGGTGTTTGGTTCTGACACTTTTGGCCCACCCTGATTTCTTTATTTTAGAGCCGGCAATTCCACTTGAGGTCAGTGGCCAAGAGTCACTCTGAACGACAGCCAATAGCTAACGCCACTTCTCTCCTGCTTTTACTGAAACAATGACTTGGACTTTAAGCAGACCAGAACAAACAATTTTTGCAGGTCAAGCTGAAAGTTCCTGCTTGAGCCTCATTCTCTTAACAACAGTAATGGGGCCAGTGCTTCCGGCTACAGGGCCCAGTCCAAGGGCATTCGGTGATTCCTGACGGAAACGCTAATTCCTTAGAACAAACTGCATTTAGGAAGGTTGACTCTTATTGTCTTGTTGCCCACTCCTCATTACTTAAGCAAGCTAATTGCCTGGCCCCTCGCTCTGCTTTTACTCATCACCCCTAGACTGGGCTATAGTTACTCTAGTTCGGATCTGACTTTAAAGAGCCTGCTTTTATGGAATTGTGCCTTGTGATTGGAAGATGTTTTCTGAGCTTGCAGCATTGGGGGAAAGGAATGTGCAGTGATCCTTGGAGTGCTGTTTCTCCACTGAGTTAAGATTGTCCCCACCCCTAGAAGTAATTTTGACGCAAGGCTGTTTAAGAGAAAGTAAGATGTATTTGTTGTAGCAGGTGTATATTCACCATGCCCTCTGCTTTCTGCAGTGAGCTAAATAAACTTACTTTTCTTTTTAGAAAGAAATGGGTGGTGTTGCTGTTCTCTATAGGATCACTGAGGGGGATTTAAGTGACATCCCTTCTCATGTCATCAGTAGTAACTGGCTGCTGGATCAAGTCAGAAATTCTTATCCCAGTTCAGTATGGTGCTACAGTTAGTTATCTTCTAAAGCAGTGGCTCTCCACCTTTGGGGGTCGAATAACAGATATCCTGCATATCAGATGTTTACACCACAGTTCACAACAGTAGCAAAATTATAGTTATGAAGTAGCAACTAAATGATTTTATGGGGGGGGCGGTCACCATAACATATGAGGTACTGCATGAAAAGGGCACAGCATTAGGAAGGTTGAGAACCACTGCTCTAAAGTAGTTCTGGTTTGTTACCTAATGTCTAGCTCAGATCTAAAGACTGCAGGCATCTGTTAGATAAGAACAGATTGGTATCTGGCATGGAAGTAATAGAAGCTTGTTGGGCTCCCTTCAGGGCTTTCTCCCATCCTAGAAATATGGTCTTTCCTTCTGACTGAAGAATAGAAAAACTAATTCTGTCATGAACTCAATGGTTTCAACACCCCCCCCCCCCCGAGGTAGGAGCAGCCTTGTTAGACCCCAGAAGAGGACACTGCAGCCAGCCCTGAAGAGATATAAGCTAGGGTCAGATGGAAGGGGAGGAGGACCTCCCCTATCAGCAGACCTGGAAAGGGGCAGGGAGAAGATGGAGGAGGGATGGGGAATGAGGGAGGGGGCTACAGCTGGGATACAAAGTACATAACCTGTGATTAATTAAAAATAAATTAAAAAAAAAAAAAAGAATAGAAAAGATCCTTACACAACTGTGTTTCACCCCAGGGTTGGATGTGCGCTGTTCTCTCTGGCAGGAGAAAGTTAGATACGGTCTTACTTTACCTCACTAGATAGTATCATTTGCCATAATGAAGGGACCAGTCTGTTTTATTTGTCTGTTTCTCCTCTGTGCTTAGTACTTGGTGAATAGCTGCCAGTTTAAACAGCTCTGAGATCATCCCTTATAAATTCTTACATACACCAAAGCCTTGCTTAATGGAGGGAAATCCTGAGTATTAAACTCTCCTTAGACTCATGGCAGTCTTCTTCCAAGCAGGCCTTATTAGCTTCCTTTAGACTTTTTGTGACGTCTAACTGCAGTAATAGTAGCTGATGATTCAACACTGTGTCAGACTGTCTCAGTCTTCAAACACTGACAGAAGTGGTTATTTTTGTTATCTCTGGTTTGCAGGAGACGAAGGTAGTAAGTGGCAAGGGCTGCCCGACTAGACTGATGTCACTCTTAGGTTAACCGTCTTAGGTTAACCGTCTAGTGTGAGGACCTCACTGGTGGATGTCTGCTTCTTAGGCTCCAGAGAAGGAGGAGTTCCTGGCCTGGCAGCATGATCTTGAAGTGAATGATAAAGCCCCCGCCCAGGCTCGGCCAACCGTATTTCGATGGACAGGGGGTGGAAAGGAGGTGTACTTGTCTGGGTCCTTCAATAACTGGAGCAAACTTCCCCTCACGAGAAGGTAATGGCGGGAGACACATTCTCTTGTTTTAGCTGTGAGTATATTCTGGTTTCTGAAAGATCTCTGTGGGTGAATAGCATAAAGGGCATTTTTGTAAGATAGATGTTGCATGAGAAAATATTTTGCTTAATGAGTTAGAGTTCAGATCTCAAGCCCTAGAAGGCACTGTCTTTAACTGCATTTTTAAGAAGAAAGCCCTAAGTGACCAGTACTTCTGTGCCATACTCGAGTACTTGGCTCCACATTTCTTCTGAGAAAGTTGTTGTGGTTGTGGAGAGAGTTCAGGGCTGGGAGCCTTAGAGCATGGGTCCAAGCCACTGCCTCCACTAAGCAGTCCCTTCTGTGAGGGGACCACATGATCTCCCAGGTCCACGGACTAGTTGACTCCCTGTGCGTTACTTTTGGAAGGTACATGCTCTGAAGACATCATTAGCAAAGATATAGTGAGATGCTTTATCAAAAGCCCTGGTGTAGACTCCTGTCTCCAAACCTTCACTGGTGACCACTTCTGATAAATGGAGAGAGAAACTGCCCTGCTTTGCCAGGCCTGACTGTTGTCAGTACATCTGTGTTTCCAGGGCTAATACTGAGTTACAAGGGAACCACTGGGTGCAGTAGCCACAAGTTAATTCAAGTCAGGCAAAGAAACAACTGCATGGAGAAGGCTCAAGGGTTGCTGGGAGTTAGACAAGTTTGTATAGACAGTGTTTGTGTATCCTGTGACTCGACCCCTTCCTCATCAGGACTGATAAACTGGCAAAAGGGGAACCTAGGCAGCTTGTGCTTGCCTGTTGTCGCCCTCCTTTGCATTCAGGCTGCCAGATGGTATTTTGCATGCAGACTTGAAAGGCATGAATTTGTTTGAAAAGCTATTTGTTGACCTTTCAGTGTTAGGATTCTAGTTCCTAGCATCTGAGCAAGGTGAGTTTTCCTTTTTCTGGATACTCTTGCCTGCTGCCCTGATAAATGGCTTTCCTAGCTTAGACCATGACCGTGAATTGTCTGAATTGTTGACATGTTTGCTGGCCTTCAGCTGAACTCTTGGGCGTACCTGGAGCCAGAGGGCAGCCCACCCAGCTAAACCACTGCTTCCTTTCTTTCTGCAGCCAGAATAACTTTGTAGCCATCCTGGATCTGCCTGAAGGAGAGCATCAGTACAAGTTCTTTGTGGATGGCCAGTGGACCCACGATCCTTCTGAGGTACTCTGCCTGGAGCCCTCAGCCCTCTGGGTACTGGCACAACCAACACCAATGACTTTATTGTAACTTGCTATTGGGTCCCTCTTCCCTGTGTGTGGCTCTGAGCTAGATAGCACCAGTTGCCAGGCTGTTGGTGTAATTGACCAAGAGTAGCTAGCCAGGCAGTGAGACCTTCCAGCCAGGAATTCTAGTCCTCTAAAGAACTCCGCAGACTTTCCCTGTTATGATTTCTGCCTGTCTATCTCTTCCCAGCCAATAGTAACCAGCCAGCTTGGCACAGTTAACAACATCATTCAAGTGAAGAAAACTGACTTTGAAGTATTTGATGCTTTAATGGTGGATTCCCAAAAGTGCTCCGATGTATCTGGTATGAACAGCTACTTTATCCACGTGTGTGCAGGCTGGGGCTATGTGGCCTGGACATACTCTGTTTCTCTTGCCTCTCACACTTGAGCAAAAGCTGCCCAGCCAGGTGGACAGCTGTAGCTTTCTGGGCCACAGCAGTTCATTCCTAATTCCTTCAGCTCTGGTTGTTGGAGTTCAACCCCAAAGAGACCATAAGTCATGCCTTGTCTTATTGGGTACTCTGCAGTGCCACTTGGTCATAGAAACAGAACTAAACTTGATGTTATGCCACAGGCGGGGCTGAAGAGGCCCTAGAGGATACGTTGAGTCAGTAATGAACCAGTGCCAGGAAAACAGCCAGCTCACTTCCCACTAGTGCTGCCTGGAGAATTGCAGGGTGACAGGTGATAAATGACACCTTGGTGACCTTGACCGTCACTGTGCCGTCCATTAGCACTCTGTCAGGCCTCGTGATGGAAGTGGTTCCCTATAGAAAACAGGCTATATAGCACAACTTTCTTTTCTGGAAACTGTTCTGTTCATTCCTGGTAAATAAGAGTCTTCAAACCACGGAGCTTTTGGTGACCTGCTTTCCACCCACACTACATAGAAAAAAACTACCTGGACCGTCACAGGGTCAGTTCAGGAGAGATCTCTGCATGAGCTGTACTTTCCTTTACATGCAGGGGCTGCTTCCTGTGCCCTGTGGGGGGCAGTAAAAGGGGTCCTCCACAGCATGTCCAGCCATCTGAGAATGGCTTCCATTCAGTTTGCTGAGGAATTTTCCATTGTCACCTCAGTGGGCCTAGAGGTTCTGCTTCTGGGATCTTTCACTGTTTCCAGTTCTGACGTCATAGCTGTAAACTGACTGGCAGGCTTGGCTGACTGTGACTGTGGCTGTGTCCATGTTGTGGATCTGGGCTGGGAAATCCAAAACTTACTGGGATTGCTGGCTGTCCTTAAATGACTGCTTACATGTTTCTAATAGACGACGGTGTAGCATGGAAGCAGTGCACGAACTCCTCCCACTAGCTGATATGGAACTTCATGTTATACGCCAGAGCGAGCCTCTAGTCAAAAACGATTGATCACCTGAGGCAGAAAGTGTGCCCCTCACTGCTGCTGAGCCAGCTCTACCTCTAGACTTCCTGTTTAGGTTGTCAAGTGGCTTGTTAATTCCTTATAGCTCAGTTTTCTGCATTTCATGCTTTTCTAAGTTTTTTTGCTGAGGTGTGGTTGGATCACATGAAGGGAGCCTGACCTAGAAAATGATGTTGAGAAAGTTGGCAGTCATGGTCCAGCTTAGGCATCAGATGGCCAGAACCCATCCTGATGTTCAAATAACAGCTCAGTACCATCAGCCAGCCGGATATCATGATTTGAACTGCTTCTGTTGTGTAAGGTTCTGCACTTCCAGAGTTCTTACTGTGTCTATATAGTAAACACACTCAGACCTGGAGTGTAGAACCAAAGAGCCTTTACATTTAGGGTTTATTATTATTTTTAATGTTGGTACCCCATTAAACCTGTATTCTGCCTGGTAGAGCTTATAACTTAGGCTGGGCCACTTAATCCCCACCAGCAGCTTTGAACTTGTGTTTGCTAAAGCCAGCCTGAAGTAGGAAGGAAGCCTTATTCTGGTGATGGGAGAGGTAAGAGCATTAGGAATTCCTTGTTAGTCTGGCCCAGACACTGGCTTCACCACAGCTGCTCTTTGACTGCAGTGTCTCAATGCATCAGTGAAGTTTATTCTGAGCACCCACATTCCAAAGGCATTTCTCTCTCTGTTCTTCCTCTTTGGAGCCTGTATGTCTTTAAAGAAAATACAGATCTGTATTGAGGGAATAAGGACAGAAAGCTAATGATGATACTGTGACACTTCCCCCCAACCCCCCCACCCCAGAGCTTGCGGTCTCAGAGTGTCTTGTCATCTTCTCCCAACAGAGCTGTCTAGTTCCCCGCCAGGACCCTACCATCAGGAACCGTACATCTCTAAACCAGAAGAGCGGTTCAAAGCCCCGCCCATCCTCCCTCCACACCTGCTGCAGGTCATCCTGAACAAGGACACGGGCATTTCTGTGAGTACTCCCAGCTGCGTCTCCTCTCTGCCTGCTTCTTACAATACAGAGGTGAACAGCTGTGTCTTCCAGTGTTGGGAACTGTTATGGTCCAGGCTGACCCTTCATGCCACCCCTTCATGGTCAGCTAGATCTTGGAATTCCTACTGCAGCAGTAACATCTTAGAACCTAATTTTAATAACTAAGCTACTTTTGGAAACATCCATGTGCTGTCTGCCATGGCAGCAAGTGTAAAGGCAAGCGATGCCTTTAAGATGACAGCCAGTTGTGGTGGCGCACGCCTGTAATCCCAGCACTCTGGGAGTCAGGCAGGCAGATCTCTGTGAGTTTGAGGCCAAGCCTGGTCTACAAAGTGAGTCCAGGACAGCCAAGGCTACACAAGAAACCCTGTCTCAAAAAAACAAAACAAAACAAATAACAAGTATACTAACAACACCAAAAAAAGAACAGTTCTCCTATGAATACAGTGGAGGAGAAAGACTAGAAAATTAGGCTTAAAAAAAAGCTGACTGACCCTCTCAGGATGCCTACATTAATCCATGCTCACCCTCATGACCTAATTCATCACCATTTACAACCCATGTCCCTATAGTCACTGGGGATTAAGATCCCAGTACATGAGCATTAGGAACAGTGAAACCGAAGCTGAAGAGTGCCTGCCCAGTAGAGCCCACACGTTGGTGTGCTGACTGTGTCTGTTGAGGGTTCCCTAGAGTAGTGTCTGTTACTCCATCTCAGAAGACTCAGATTTCTCAAGGCACCAGGCTTACCTCTGTGCTGAGGTCCAAGCCCAGACAGCGGCTGGTATGGTCAGTCTAGGAAGCCATGGTAAGGAACAGCCAGCTTCAGACCCCACTGGCTGGCCATGTGCCCTGCATTAAGTTGGCAATACTTCAAACAGGTAGCCAGTAAAGAACTGTAAGGACCCTTGCCACTGTCCTAAAAGATTCAGGTGAAGCTGCTCCCCTCTCTTCTAAAAAAGTTCAGAGGTTGGAAGACACTCAGTACCCTCCTTCACGAGGCAGGTGCCCCCTCCTGCAAAGGGAGCCATTACAAGAGAAAGGCTTGGAACATGGATTCAGGAGAGTCTGTGCTGGGACCTGTCTGTCAGAGGCAGCCCCTGGGCTCTAGAAGACCTTGTTTCAGTTAGGAAGGTGCTTTCCATAGTCTTACTTAAGCTCCACAGTGAAGAGACTGGGGTACCGAGATGTAGACTGGTGTCCCAATGAGAGGTCAGAGTCCACTGTCTGAGGTTCTGAGAACCCTGACACACAGTTAACTGTGCTCAGCCTGCCTGTGCAGCACCTCTCACGAATGGTTCTGTGTCTAGGACTAATTTTGTTCTGTTTGACTAGTATCTTCCCCACAACTACCATTCCATTTCTCCTATCCTACTTTTTAAGGATTTTGCATATGTTATGTGGTTTTGTCTAACTTTGCCTGGCTCATTTAATGTCCATGAAATTCTGTGTTCTTGCAAATGACAGAATTTCCTTCCTTTTTAAGACTGAGCCACATACTGTCATTACAGTTTTTTTTCTGTTGCTATGGTAAAATATTTGACAAAAGCAATTTAAGGGACAAGGGTATACTTGGACTCAGAATTCCAGGTTCTGGTCCATCCTACCAGGGAAAACAGCAACTGGAGTTTGAGAGAGGTGACCTCATTGCATCTGTAATCCTCTATCATAAAGGTATGCCTTCTGCCCACTTCGTATATGTAGTACAGTGTGGCATCAGGGAATGCTGCCGGGCTGACAATTAACACCAGCCATCACAGTGGTGGGTGCACAGTACATATGTAAATCTGCTTATCCGTAGTCGGTTGTTCCCTATCTTTGCTATTGTGAATAGTGCTGCAGTGATCGAGGGATTATAGGTCTCTTCAGCATCCAGATTTTGTTCCCTTTGAAAGCATGCATGCATGCATGCATGCACATGGATGTGCACACAGGCACATGGGTTGGGTGGCGGAATCATATGGTAGTTGCATGTTTAACTTTAAGGATCATCCATAATGTTTTCTATAGACAATACTGATGTATGTGGTCATTAACAGCACAGAGTAGATTTTAAGTGTTTCATAACCACACATACATATAAATGAGGAATATGTTAGTGGTCCAGTGTAGCCATTCCACACTGAACTTGCATATCCCAAACATGATGTGCTCAAAATATTAGTCAGATCAGAACAGTGTTGTTTTGGAAGGCTCTAGCAGCTGTTGGCTGAAGAGCAGTCAGCTGAGGCAGGTAGGCTAGCACCTTGCTCTCTTACCAGCTCTCCCGCTCAGCCTGCCTAGCAAGCGCTCACTGGGAACTTGTGGCAGGGTTGTTAGCCTCTGAGGTGTGAAGCCTAACAGCAGGACTGGTGCATGCTGAGAGGCACCGCCAAGGCAGAGCCAGACTAGGACCTGACTTCCCAGCTCATCCAGGTCTGCTTCCCTTTCTCCTGATGAAATCAGCGTGTACACTCATGTGCTCCAGGTGTCCCCAGTAGATCTTCCCAGACTCAAACTTAAGCACTGCAAGGCGCAGCATGCAGCTGGACACTCCTTAATCTGCTACACAGATCAGGCTCCTATGTGTGGGAAGGCCAGCCAGCTTCATTTGGAAAGGCCTGCTTACACTCCCTAGAGTTCTTGGCCTCACCCTACCCCATGGCCTCAGATGCCTGCTGGCAGCTGTGATATCTTGAAGGCACTTCAGGACTGGGATTCCCAGAGTATTGAGGGACATGAACATGCCCTCCCCTTGAGGTAGGGATCTCAGCTTTAAGCCACCACAAACTGGTAGCCTGTGCTTTTTTATTTTCCTCATGTGAGTACATTTTCTTCCAAAAGTTTGGAATGTGCAATGAAAAAGCTCTAGCTGTCTAGACTCTCAAAGTAAGGCAATGTCTGTGTGTCCATTTCCAGAGTTGCCTCCTGTTACCTGCTGCTTCGTGTAGCTATAGGGACTGGAGTTTACCATCAACTCTCAGGAGCATTTAGCATGCTGTTTGTATTCTGTGTTCAGTGAAACCATTTTCAGCGGGTCCTTGGTAGTCTGCTCTTCTCTAAAAGAGGATGGAGTGAGACCTGCCTTAATAAAGGTCAGGGTGAAATGGACCTATGACACTGTTGCATCCAGCTAGCACTAGGGGTCTGCCCTTCTCACCTCACCCGTCATGTCCACAAAGCCCTTACACTGCCTTCCTTAGACAGGTCAACCCGAGAGCCTGTCTCCTCCCCTTGGCTACTCTGCCCATGCCATAAAGAGAGAGAGAATCAAGCTGACTGAAATCTTACCTGCTCACATACCCTTTGGTCCCCTCACAGTGTGACCCAGCGCTGCTTCCAGAGCCCAACCACGTCATGCTGAACCACCTCTATGCACTCTCTATCAAGGTATGACTTTCTGGCCTCAGAGCAGTTTCTGAGCATGTCCTCTGAGGACCCCTCACTCCAGGATGGCCTAGGGTGCTGGCAAGCAGAGCAGCCTTTGGGGTCTGGCGGGCTCGTGCTCCAAAGGTGGGCCCAGGAGCTTGGGTTTCCTTTAGGCCTGTAGTGATTCTCATGTTCCCTGAAGTCTCAGTCGCTGACTCTGTCCTGTGCTTGGTCATTTCCACCCTCTTAGGATGGAGTGATGGTGCTCAGCGCAACCCACCGGTACAAGAAAAAGTATGTCACCACTCTACTCTACAAGCCTATATGAGAAGCTAAGAGCCAGCCATGGACCACAGGGAAGGGACAGCATGCAGCGCTGGGCTCTCCACGTGCATGCAGATCCTCACTTCATTGTCTGGACATTTCACCCCCACCCTAGTCCTCCTTGAAGGTTTGTCCAGGCATAGCCTCTCTAGAAGAGTCCAGAATCGGAGACGGGACGGCTGTGTTCAGTCCCAGCACTGCAGTGCACAAGGCTAGTGTGCTCCAAACATCATTCCTCAGCTGGCCAAAGATGTCTACAGCCAGACCTGAATGCTGGTAAAACCTAGGGAGCAGGGACTAAATACACAAGTTCTTACTGTCTGCATCCGCAAGGCTGCTGGCCTGTCCCTGCTGATGCCTGGCTGTGGAAGAAAGCAATATTCAGTCTTGCCTATCCTTTTGAATCAAAGCAGTAGATTGTAGATTCTATGGAAATTGAGATGTCTGATTTCCAGATGCAGCTTTGCAATCGTTGCCCAACACTGTGTACCAAGATCTTTTTAACCAGAGTGGCTGGCTGGCCACACCTACCTAAGGCAATAAGTCACCAGGATGAGACTGTAGATCATGTGACTACACTCAGCAATAATTGTTTTCAAAACCCACTGCCATATTTGCCATTAAGCTGGATGATCCTGAGGCCTGACCACCATGGAAGGTTGCCCATTTGTTGTTTCGGTTGTCATGGTGACCATGTTACCATGACAGCTTGGTCAAAGCACTCACCCTCCTTTTTCAGTTCCAGCATGTGCTACACAGCTGGGGACCCGACTCCAGTGAACCAAGAATGTCACAGTGGTTGCTATCGCTTGTTCTGTAATAACTTGGAACCCTACAGCAGCCTGCTAGATTCCCAGCAGGAAGACATCCTTTGGATTAGCATGAATGAACCTGTCTTAAACTCAGTTTGGTTTCCATGGTGATGCACAGATGTGACCATTGGTACAGGTTCCTGTTACCTGTCAGCAGAAGTTACCAATTATACCGTTCTTGCCAGAGGTGGAAACAAACTCTGATATATTTGGTTAACCTGAATTTTGGGTACCTTTTTGTTACTATTTTCACACACTGAATTGCTGTCATCTTGATGTACAAGTTTCAATAAAGCTTTGTAAAAATAAGTGGAGGAAGTTTTGATTCTATTTTGTTTTTGTTTTTTGTTTTGTTTTTGAAGAAAGGATTAGAACTTCCAGGTTTATTTGGTGCTATCTTGTGGCACTTTTGTAATGAGTGGGCCAGAAAGCTGTGAGTGCCCATTGGCTGCCACACCTGTGGGTGCCTCAGAGAACAAGTAAAAGAAAATGCTACATGTAAATTAGCCAGCTCTAGAGGCCCCGGCAAGGTGGCTCAGTTGGTAAGAGCACTAACTATCCAAGCGTGATAGCCTGAGTTCTGCTCTCCAGCATCCACACAAAAGTCCTGTGTGCTTGTAGCCCCAGTGCTCGAGTGCAAAGCAAGCAGATCCCAGATCTCACTGGCCAAGTAGTCTAGTTCAAACATGAGTTTGAGCTTCAGTGAGAGCCTGCTAAAAGGGAAAGGGGGAGAGGACAAAAGGACACCTGGCCATCCTGTGGCCTCCACCCACAAGGGGCTGCAACCTCCACCTGGGAGTACCCCGTAAAAGCCAGCCCACCCTATGAGAGTGACAGCCCCAGGAGCCTGGAAGACCTCAGTTTCTCCAAGCAAAAGGAAGTCCACTGTGGTCCAGATGCCCACAGGCCCAGTGAGAGATCCCAGATCCAGGAGCAGTAAACAGCCTCAAAGAAATGGAAAAGGGCCAGGCTGTGGTGACTCACAGCTTTAACCCCAGCCCTTGGGAGGCAGAGGCAGATGGATCTCTTGAGTTTGAGGCCGGCCTGGTCTGCAGGGTGAGTTCCAGGAAAGCCATGGCTACACAGAGAAACCCTGTCTCAAAAAAGCCAAAAAAGAAAAAAAGCAGCTGTTGCTCAGGCCACAGAAGCGCAGCAATTGGTGCTTTGTGTGCTGTGATCCAGGTCACGTTGGCCCTCTAAGCATTCTATCGATGAGGACTGGTTCCATGGAAATTATTAAAATGTAACAGGATTGCCCGATCAATACAGTATCCTTAGGTGGGTTCTATCCCTGCTCCCATTGTGAAATATCCAGACACTCAAGTAAGGGATAAAATAGTATAGTATTTACATATAGGCTATACACATCTTCTGTGCTTAATGTGTAATTTTATGCAAATAGTTAAGCTATTATTTTGGAAATAAATACAAATTCTTAGTAAACATTCCTAGTTTGGGTGGGTTGAATGAGAGGATGCCAAGAGGATGCCCTGTGTATCTCCTCTCTAAGCAATCAACCTGAACAACCAAAGAACCATACATAAAAGCCACTTCCTCCCCTTTGTCTCTACTTGTGTATACAGATATGAGGGACGCTGATAGTGTTTCAAGACTAGGTCAAAACTACCTGGACAATGTCAGCCTGTGAGTCCCATACCAGATGGAGATCAGGGATTTGTGTAAATCACATGGCTTCTAAGGATGTCCTCTCCATGAAAAACAAGAGAGGTTAGACTAGGCAAGATGACACCTGAGACTCCCTTATCTCACACTGGGAGCCATAGAACTGTGGATGGGTTGGGGCCACAAACAGGAAGTCAGGGTACCAGATGAGGAAACTATAGTGTAGCCATCAGGGCCTTAGGAAATCCTAGAAACCCATGAGTGAGATCAGAGACCACAGCATTTTAGAGAACAAGATTCCGTTTAATCCAGTTTGAACATGAACAATTCAAATTCAAGCTTATGCTGAGTTCTGGTCTTGTCAGCTGTGATAGTTTTTAAAGGTGCTGTTTATTAAGTGGTTAGATCAAGAGAGCCCCATCCCACCACTCATTCGAGATGAAGGCCCTACAACAGAGGCTAAAAAGGCTTTGGCTAGCTTGCCTTTATGATTTCTACCATGTAAGGACAAAGCCTTCTCCTGGCCCTGTGGAGAGTTCAGAAACAGAAGTGTCATCTTGGAAGCCAACAGCAGCCCTGACCAGGCGACCATACCCACAGCGCCTTGTCTCAGATTTCCTAATCTCAAGGGCTGCAAGAAATACATTTGTTCTTTTTAAATTGCCCTGTCTCGGGTATTTTACTATAGCAGCACTACACAAAAAATATCCACCCGTGTTTACAGACCGTCTGAATGATGTAATGAAGGCCCAAGTCTAGGTCAGTCATTGAGTAATCCTGCTTCCAGTAAGTCTCCCAACACTTCTAACCAGATTAATAGGCAAATAGAAACATGAGCCTTCTGCTTTTTAACCTCATATCTTCAAGGGAAAGCAAGGAAGTCATGAATGTGTTTCTTCTAAAGTCTGTCATCTCAGTGCATTGTGGAAATCACCCACAGGCTTGCTGGGAGCTGTGTCTCAGTCCAAACCTTGGAGGGAACTTACAGGCTGGAGCCTGGTCTGTGGGGCCCCACTTCCATCTCTGTGGGATCCACAACAGTGGGACAGCCATTACTGTTGCCCCACCCCTATCCCAAAGGAAATTCACCTGTCCCATCTGGAAATTCCACAGCCAGGGAGACCAAAAGACAGCCCAAGGTCCACAGCCCAAGTTGGTTATTTTCCTATTGCCTCAGGCATGTACAGTAGCAGTCACTTTCAAAGTCCTTTCCCCCACCTCTAATAACCCCTTCTAGTCAAACAGCTGTTACTCATTGACAGACCCACGGGAAAGCAACAACTGTTCCCAACCCCCTCTCTTCAGGGAGACAGATGGAATATGTGATTGGCCCCAGTCCTCATGCTTCAGACAGCATTAGCAGAATTTAAACCAGAGAGCTGACCAGAGAAGCCTCTGACCGGATCAACTGGAGCACTACAAATAAAGATCATTCTTAGTTATTGGGGATAAAGGCTTTCTCTGAATTATGGAGTATTTAGAGGCTGGCCCCTGCCCTTTCTACTCATTGGATACCATCAGGAACCCACGCATGTGGCAACCAAAATTAACCCTAGCTACCACCAAGCATCCTGTGGGGGAAGCTTAGGTGCCTCACCTCTGGAGGGCCTGCCTCATCTCTTGCTGTGGGTCTTCATGAGTGTTCTAATCCAACATCTGGCAAAAGGACCTTTCTGTAGACAGACTAGTAAACAGATTATCTTTTTTTGGGGGGGGGCAGGGCCCTAAGATTTCACAGTCATGCAACTTGGTATGCACTCAATGCCCTGAGCCTAGAGAGAATTTAAGTTTTAAGTGCAACACCTGACATGACTTCACACATAAACTCAGAGAGGCATCGGGAGGGCTGGGCCTCATTTTATAGTGTGACTGAGTAATTTCATGGTTGTTTGGTAAATGTAGTTCCTTCGGGTCCAAAGGACCTCTCAGCATGTTTCTTTTGGAACCAAACCCTGTTTACTCAGCTTTTAAGACATCCCCTAAGCTAGTAACTGAAATGGCTGGCTGATGGCTAACGGGCATTTTTCTAATGTTTGGGAAGAAGTTGCAACACCTCACTCCCTCCTTTGTGAGTTTTCTTTCTTACAGTTACAAGGAACAAGCCTCTAACAGCTCCTGTCAGAAGCTGGTCGGCTCTGACCCTCAAAGTCAACTTTTAATTACATCTTATTACCTTGTTACGTATGGGTCTGAGATTAAAAGCAAAAAGGTATGGGCTGGGGTGAGGGGAGAAAACTGTTTTCCTGTCCAGTTTATGTAACTACAGAGTGGTGGAGATCTTTACCATGCCAGTAACTGCCAGGTCAGAACAGGAAGCACTCACGTTTGAACTCCTTCCAAAGGGAAGTGCATAAGGTTGCCAGTGGCCTCGGTGCAATGGGATCAGAAAAATCTTGTCTTGACCTGTTTTCCCAGTTAGCTGCCTCACAGCTAATCTGCTCTAGACTAATCCCTTCTAAAGTAGCTTCGTTGACTGTTTAAGGAGCTTTCTACTTCCCTGCCCTAAAAATGACCTTGATAAGAAGTCCCTGGTTCACCGAGGTGCTGACCAAACCAAGTGTCTCCCAACTCTTAATTCTAAAAGCTTCTAATCTGAGCCAATGGCCACAGCCCCCAGAGGAGCCTCCCTTGGAGCGGAAGCGCTGTCCGGTGCGCCTGTGCTCACCTTGGCTGTGTCTTTTATGGTTTCTGACAAGAAAGGAGGCCAAGGGGTCGAACAAACACTGTGAGATCATTGCTTTATTTCACTATTGTTCAACGACAAAGATCACTCCTCTCGGGTGGATCTGGAATTGTCCGTACTTTCTCCTCGTTCTGAATAAAAAAGGTAATGAAGAAAAAGCCTGTACTTTTTTTGGAGACCTAGAATCTTACTGATGCTAAGAAGCTTTTGACTGTGATTTCGGGTTACGATTATTTCCTGCTGGCATCTCGGTGGTCACACAGAGAGCTCCCCACTCCAGCGGAGATGGCTGGCCACAACTACCACCGTTGAAAACAAAAGTTAAGTGTTGAAAAATGCACCTTTTACAATAAAAAAGTAGAAACCAATTCAATTTCCTTTTTTTTTTTTTACGAATATAAAGTTTCTTGTAAATATGTACAGTCTTTTGAGCTAGCTCTATGTAGCGGGAAGCACTTCACGGATGAGACACGCAATATACACTGTCAGGGCTCAAGATGCCCATTTCTCATGGAGGTCCTAAATGAGATGCCAAGACTGAAGACCAGTTATCAGTGACCATTCCAAATACTTGTGGACCAAGAGACAAAAACTTCAGCAAACAGCCAGTCAGATCTGCCCTGGGGGGTGGGGATAGAGAACATGACCCCAAAGACTCCAAGCAACATATAAACATAGCAGCGGGACACTGGATGTGGAGGGTCACAGGCGGTTCAAACAAGAAAGCACTTAGGTCAGAGACGAGCAGGAAGGAGTCGGCGTGTAGGCCAGGTTGTGATCTGGGTAGTGACGTGGACTGTGGACACGCGGGGTGGAAACACAGACGCGGTCACCTGCTGCCGTGGGGACAGGTCTACCTTCAGCCTACCTAGGGTGTGCCTTAGTTGTTAAGGCTTGCCTAAGAGTCATGGAGAATCCAAAGCAGGAGAGGCCTCGTGGGAGATTAAAGGCAAAGATAAGGCCGCTAGTTAGCTTGCCAACTGCAAAGCCTCTAAGTTGGTTCTATCCAGTTGCCAGGAATTCCGAACTCTAAAGAGGGTGGAGAGACTGGGGGGAGCCGCACTGCACCTAAGGGGGAATTCACCAGCCCCACAGGGCTGGCAGAGTTGAGCTGCGGCTTCTCTCCAATGTCCTGGCCTTAGGTCCAGCCCTAGGGAAAGGCTCATCTGGGAAGTCACAGTTTCATGGGGTCGAACCGTGCTGGGTTTGGTGTGAACACACAGTCATCCTTGAAGTCATCAGGGAACTTGAAGGAGAAAGGGGAAACTGAGGGAGAAGTGTGGTTTGCTGAAATCCTTCTCTGGTCGTAAGGCTTGAGCGTTTTTTTGTTTGTTTGTTCAGTGCTACAGACTGCAGCCTGTTGGCCAGTTAGTTGACAAGTCATCAGAGGGTCTTGATTTGGTGGGCGATGGGATGGCAGCAATACATTGGCAGAGCGACCCAGAGAGGAGCCAGCCAGGTCAGGGGCAGCGCATGCAGTGATCCGCCATGCAGAGCTCCCAGGCAGGGCTCCTCCCCATTCCAGGAGTGACCCTCAGGACAGGAGGTGTGTGCCCCAGTCCCAGGCCCAACCCCAAGGCCTATTAATGCTGGGCTTGGAGCAAGTCTATTGCGTGCTTTCCTGGCCAAAGCTACACGGAAAGCTGGGGAAGCAGGCTGGGTAGGCGATGCTAAGGGGTGGGAAAGGAGAGATCGATGAGGTCCCTTGGCCCCAGGTCACTGCCTCTGAGCCGAGGCCCGATTGACCTCCATACATTCTCAGCTGGTGGGAGGGGGAAGTTGTCAAGGCCATAAAAGGCAATGAGGACGGTAAACATTTGGCTACAGTGTCACCCTGGCTAAAACAGGGTCATCTATGAGAATGGACTGGAACAAGAATGAAGCTACATGAACACGGGAGGTTAGCCAACCAACGGGGACTCTTCTATGCTACGTTTCAGTGGCAAAGACCTGATGGTGTGATCTAGCTAAAAACGGCTACAACAGGAAATACATCGCTATCCAAATCTACTTAGAATTCTGTTGTCTTTAAAAAAAAAAAAAGAAGAAGAAGAAAGAAGGAAAAAGAAATCAAAACCAAAGAAAAATCAACCAACCCGAGGGTCTTAGAGTAGCAAGTAGAGTTCCAGCCACAGTTGGAGTCCGGGTTGGTTTCCTTTGATGGACAGGTTCAGGCTGGAGCTAAGTACAAAAGTCTGTGGGAAGAGGAACAGTGCAGAAGAGGATGGATGCAGGAAGGTGCCCTGCCCCCCCGGGGGGAGGGCACTGAGTGCTGGCAGCGCCTAAGAGCCTTGGCTATCTGTACCCCTTGGGGATGGGGGTATCTGTGCCAAGGACAGTCTGGACCCAGCTGTGCCGAACGCGGGCCGAGCAGATGGGCGCTGGGGTCCCCTGCAGCAGAGACCCAGCGGGTGCGCAGTGTCTTCCTGCGGACTGAGATGAGGAGGTGTTTTCTGGTTGAGACTTATACTGAAGACTGGTCCCAGACCTTGAAACAAAAGAGAGAGGAGGGGTTTTAGCATGCAAAGCCAGACACTGATGCTCCCTGTGTAAGGTAAGCAGGACTCTAAAGTCCTGTGCTTCCTGCAACGGTAGACAGGGGTGCCACATAGAACAACTTAAGGGAGCCCTCCAGGCATGAGGTCAGGAAGGAAACAAGTCACTGAAAAAACCCCAAACCAAATTTGCATGGTTGCATGCATGCACACACTTGCACATGAGGAGGTGTTTTAATGGGAGGTGTTTCTTCTTTCTCTGCCAGAAGGAGTGAGGTGTACAGTAGCATCAGTCGGAGAGTAGTCCCCAGGGACAGGAAGGTGTCTAGAGTGGGCTCCAGAAACTGGACAGCCCACGAAGGAGGGTGGGACATCAGGATCCGAGTGTGCACTCATGAAAGCTACCCATTTCGTAGCTCCGTCTACTGACTCAGACACTCTAAGAATTACATGGTACTAGTCCAGACAAAAAGCTCGAAGTTCTAGAAGGCAAGCAGTTAAAAATACCACTGACAATGTGTATGCTTGCCTGTCTGTCTGCAAATGTCTAGAATGTTATCATTTGTAAGGGGGACACATGTACTTACTTGTATGCACAGAATGGGTCCAGAAGCCACTAATACTGCCTCTAGGGCAGGGAACAATATACCCTTTGGTAGCTCTTCTACTTTGAGGTGTGCACACAGACACCCCCCTGCCTTAGTCACACGTGTTGTTATTTGTGGAGGAAACCTCTTCAACAAGGCATGTTTTCTTCCTAGGCTTTTACTACCCATAAGCCTGAGTCACAGAGAGAGTCCCTCTTTTAATCACAGCTGAGAGGCAGCTTCTGGCCTCATGGCAGCTGTGCGGCCCTCACCTTGTTAACCTGGGACAGTGGGGTCCTCACGGCGCCTGCAGGCAGCCGGCCCCTGCTGCTGTCTTCAAACAGTCTCCCTGGGGACCGCTCTCTCCTTGTGCTGAGCATCCGGCCTGGGGACTTCTCGCGCTCCAGAGGGCGGCCTGGAGACTTGTCCCTGCGCAGCTCTGTCCGGCCCTCTCTGTCTCGGTAGCGGTGGGGTGTGCTTGGCTCTCGGGGGTGGCTAGGGCCTTCCGGGGGTGCCGGGCTGGAGGCCACACGTTTAGTGATGTGCTCATTATATGTCGGTGGGCCTCGCTTGTTGGGGCTGCGGGGACAACGAGGGAGTCAGGGGGCTGAGAAGTCACAGGCACAAAGCTGCAGTTTCCTTCTACTCCAAGTGTCCGAGCACGCTCCTGCTCACCTGTTTGCTTGGTTTAACTTTTGAGACAACAACTTACTGTACAGCTTCAGTTGGCCTAGAACACACTGGCTTGGGTTGGCTTCAAGGTCATGATCCTCCTGCCTCAGCTCCTACCATTCACTCTTTTTAGAAGCTTAGACCCTAGCATGAGGACCAAAGAACCCCAAGCTTCCAGGAACAGTGCCAGCCCCTACCTACTGTGCACTCACCGAGCTCCCGCCTTGGCCAAGCCCTTTCTATGCTTTGCCTGTCTCGTAACAATACCAAATGGAAACCAGCTCTGAACAAGCAGAGCACACAGCCATGGGCATGGAGGTAGAGAGGGACCCTAAGTGAGGTCCTAATATTTCCCAGAAATGTCCTGTTAGGGGCTGAGCCCATCATAACTCAGAAATCAGAGGCCCATCAAGACCCTTGGTGCTAGGGAACAGTTTTGAGAAAAGCCTGATCTGGGCTGTCAATGTCAGCCTGTCAGGGGCCGGATCTGTAACAGCCCTGTGCCCAGTGTTTGGTCACCTCTCCCTGCAGGTGGTTTTCCAAGTTTTTGTGGCAACTGCTAGAGATGTTCAGAAGGCTCACATTTCCCATCATGGTAATAAGATAACCTATAGGCACAGGGATGATGCCTTGTAAAATTAAGAAACCAAGCAGGGCAGACAGCGACAGTCTGGCTAGCTCAGAAAACCATGCTGGCTGAGAGATTAACCATTAACAACTTCTGATCCTCTTCTCCACTGAGAACACAAGGGCCCTTTCGCCCTTTCTTCAGTGGTACTAAAAACTGAAGCCAAGGCCTTGTGCATGCCAGGCAAGCCCTCTACCAGGGAACTACAACACTCTTCACCCAGCCCTGGGACACTGGGACCATTCGATAGGATTAATCCAACCCTCAGCACTAGCCTGGCCCTAACTAACTGTGGGGAGGAGCCGAAAAACAGGCCAGTTTGCAGAGAGGATTTTCTAAATGGTCAGCTGGCTGTGAGCAGCTCATGCCATGGTTTCGCATGCAGTACTAACTGTGATTCAGATAAACGCTCTGAATGCCAGCTCCACTTTGTGTCTCAGGGTGTTTAAGGTAAGGGAACTGATTTCTACACCCCGGAATCAAGGTTTATAAACACCTTGAGCTGCAGAGCTAGGAGACACAGGAGATGCATTACAACAAATAAATCTACGGGAGAGAAATATATTAAGCCTATTTGTAACGAAGGAGAAATTGTGGAATGTGTCCACAGGGAACCATCATAAAGGCTAGCAGAAGGGTTCGCTGTGCCAGGGAAGCAGGGTGGCCTGGGGAAGGCCATTCAGCACATTAGCTTAGATGAATGAGAAAGGAAAAGGACACCCATCATTCGAGGCCAAGTGGGCAGTCGTCCATCTCCATATCCATAATGGCCAACGAGCTACCATATCCATTTTATGGCTTCTGAAAAATTATGTTCCTTGCTCCACTAAACACACCAGGAAAATCACAGCCAGCGAAGGCAATCAGGGACTCTGACCCACTCAAGGCAGCCAGGAGCAAAAAGACCACTGAGTAAGCAGAATGGTAGCTGAGACCTAACTGCAGGTGGGAGTGGGTCTTGCCTGGTACCCCCAGGGAAGCCGGCATGCCATTTCCTTCCCATTCACAGCAACGGGGACCCTTTCCAACAACAGAACAAGCTGGTTCTTACAGTGGGGACTCGTGGAGTCCCAGGAGCAAGACGCAAGGCCATCGGAGAGACTATTCCCAACATCGGCCTGACGTGGAAGTGATACCATTCTAGACACTTTAGGGTTGCACGCCGGCCTGCTACGCCATCACTCTGGAGATGAGATCAGACCAAAAGAGAGGCTCTGGCTCTTCGGCACATTCCCATGACTAAAATCAGAGTGTAGCTAAGATGCGTTAAGGTATGAAAAGTGTGCACAGTATTCTGCCACATTCAGAACAGTGGGCCCAAGACCACATATCTCAGATATATTGACTCCTGCCCATCAGCAAGACAGACACAGCTTGTCCCAGCATGGCATCAGAATATTAAAGGCATGTCTGTCTTTTGCAATACCTAAGGATTCTGGAACACTTGGTGGTGTTGATCCGGCCACCAAATCATAGGTCCTTAGACAATAAGCAAAGTGCCCTCAGCATTGAGCTCCGCAGCCCCAGGTGTGATGCCTAGCACCTGGCTGGAGATCCTCACAGATGCTTACAAGGAAGGCCAGTGAAATGGTCCCCTAATTCTCAGATCTCCAGGTTTCCAGCTTCTCAAACATGGCTGCGGCTCTGGTTCCTGTTCTTCTGGGCCAGGATGGGAAAACCAGCTTCTACATCCAGCTAATGGAGCTACAGGCAGGTGCAGTCCCAGGGAGTCAAACTCAGCAAAACCTATCAGAATTATATTTTCTATCACACACATCCACTTGTTTTCTGGTTTGCAAAGGGGTGGAAGTTCCAGCAACAGGCCAGCAGCAACCCAGAGAGCTGCAGCTGTTAATGATAGAGCATTTAAATACACTGAGGAACTGTGCAGCCAAGCACAGGGTTTCTGTGTGACATGAAAGGAGGAGGAAGCTACTTCCTGCACTGCCCTGAGGCCATCCCCAAGACATTCAGGAGTAGGCGAGCATGCCCAGTGCACTTTCCCATCTGTCAGAAGGAAGAGGGAGGAAGCTGAAACGGAGGAGTGAGAACCTCTGAAAACCATCAGAGCAAACAGCAGCCTCACAAAGATAGTCAAAACTGATCTTACATGACTCAGAACCAAGCTCCGGGCTTCAAGACCTTCTAAGGTAGCCTCAGGTAACAGCAGGGAGCAATTGGTCATCAGTCACTTCAGGTTTTCCATCAAGGTCCTGAACTGACTAAAACCACACTGACCAAGGCTGGGGGCAGGTGGCTCAGTGGCACCCTTGGCTAGTCTGCCAGGACCAGGATTCAAGTCTCAGTGCTGCCAAAAAAATAAAATACAAAACAAAAACAAAAACAAAAAAAAAAACATGCACACACACACATGCATGCTGATCAAGTGGATTGTGAAACCAGCTTGGAGAACTCCAACAGAATTTGTGCAAGAAAACCAAACCCTGTAAGGCTGAATGACAGTTGAACATGCCCTGTACCTGTGCTTCTCCCCAGATGGATGGCAGGGTTGAAGCTGGTAGACTTGTACCCAGACAGTCACTGTGAGGGATCTGCAGCCTGCGGTATAGGTCAGGCTGAGGTGCCCCAAAAACCCATTTCCAAAAGAGGATCAGTGTCTGGCCTAGAGCAGACACACGCACCTGGGGTTCCAGGACAAGAAAAGGCCTCACCTGGCAGCTGAAGGCTAGCCCTTGCTAAATGTGGAATACACATGGGGCAGTCACTGAAGTAGAGGAAAACAAACTTCTTTTGGGGTGATATAGATGGTCTAAACTTAAGATCCTGGTGGAGACTGGATGCACCTACAAAAATTTTCAGACCATTGAACCGCACACTTCAAAGGTCCGGTACAGTAGCTTTTGCAGTTGTAACCTAGTGGCTTCGAGGGATCGTGTGTGGAAAGTTACTACCCACTGCGAGAGTATGAAGATTTGATGCACACGAGAGTTAGTGCACTAAGCGCATGCTGGCACCAGAGAAGATCCTGTCATTTCCCTGGGAGCTGGAGTTACAGCAACTGTGAGCTTCCTGATGGGGATGCCCATACCAAATATGGGCGGGTCCTCTGCAAAAGCAGCACACACTCTTAACCACTGAGCCATCTCTCCAGTCGTCACTGTGAGATAGTGAGAGGGTTGAAACTGAACTAAACTGTGAACTTAACTGTGATGTCTGGAGGTGGAGGCAGAGCCTTTAGGGGGTGAGCAGGGCTAGACAAAAACCAGAGGTCCCCTCATGTGTTATTCCATGTCTCTCACCATGCGATGCCCTAGACCACCTCAAGACACTGACAACTAGACCACTGCCAGACCTCAGAACAGAACCATGAGCCTCTTTACACCAGATATTTCATCATAGTACCAGAAAACAAACTAATACATGGCATTATCTTTATGGAGCAGCAAACAAGGGCTTGTGCACATATATTTGCAGAAAGATCTCTAAAGAGAAACACAAAAAGTTATGAAATTGGTTCCTTCCTGGGTGGTGGTGGTGTAAGGGGAAGGGAGGAAGCCAGGGTCAGACCCCTGAGGGATGAGGCAAGAGGACTGTCTGAGCTAGGAGTTCAGGGCAGCGTGGAAACCTGACAAGACCATTAACTCTTTAAATTAGGGGAGATGGGTACGGCTAGAAGAATGGCTCAGCGTTTAACAACTGCTCTTTCAGAAGACCTGGGTTCAATGCACCCACAGGGCAGATCACAACTATCTGTAACTCCAGTTACAGCAGATAGAGTGCCCTCTTCTGACCTCCTTGGGCACTGCGCACACACATGCAGGCAAAATACTCCCATTTACGTAAAATAAAAATTAAAAAATAAAAACCAAAACGTGTAGTGGCACAGTCCGGAGGCAGAGGCAGTTGGATCTCTGTGAGTTGGAGGCCAGCCTGATCTATATAGTGAGTTTCAGGTCAGCTAAGGTCACACAGTGAGATCCTATCTCAAAAATACAAAAATAAAAAATACATAAATCTTTAATTTATTTTTAAAGACAAGAAAGAAAGGAAACCCACAAGACTGTACCACTTAATACCTTTGTGCCCTTGGGGTTCTATACCCTGGGGTTAGATTACCAACACAAACATAAATGCAAGTTTTAAAATAAAAAAAATATATATATTAAAACTCCTCTCAGGTTCCACAGAAGCCTCCATATGGTCTGGGAAGCAATGGCCCACTCCCATGCCTGACACCATTGGTCTCCCCTACGAGTGCCTTGCGCCCTTGCCTCCTGATGCCACTCCCTTGCTTTGTGTCAGAAGTCCTCTTGGCTCCCAGTCTAGCCTGCAGGCCCTCTGTGAGCTCCCACTGTGCTCTCAGTGGGGCCATCAGGACTAGACAGAGGGTTCTACTTGCCTCTATCTTGCACTGGGCTTAAACCGCACAAACGAGGGGCCGCGGGTCTCCCTGGGGCTCATGGTTAGCATGACAAGGACACAGACCAAAGCAAGGAAGCATGTGTTGTAAGCAGATCTTAACAGACATCCCTCAGGGAACTGTCTGATGTTCCCTGCTGCTGTGACCAGGGAGCCCTCTACAATCCTTGTGACGCTTACAATGGCCACACACAACAATGGAAACACAAAAACTGCATGGCTTGCCTTCAGAACAAGATGAAGACATGCCTGTGCTTTCCCTGTGGCCCTGGAGGGAGCAAGGCTCAGTACCTGCGGGAGGTGGAGGGCACCCGGTGCTGGTCAGTGCCAGACTCCTTCACGAGGTTTCCTTTGCAGCATATGACCCTTAACTTGTCCTGGTATGAGGAGGCCAGGTAAATCGCTCCCGAGGAAATGGCGGGACCCAGGTAGCGCGGGTTTGGGATTTCCAGATATGCTCGGGCAGGGGTCCTGCAGTATTCCAGAAGAGGGTTAACATTAGTTACTGGTTGCCTCCATTGCAGCATGGCACTTCCGTCCCCAAACCTGTCCTCAGAGCATGGAGGGAAATGCTTACCCCAGTGAGGAACGTGCCTGGATCTCAATTACTTCCAGCGAGTTGAAGTGAGTCACAAACAGATAAGGTTCTCTGTAGGCTTTAGGGCACCAAGGAGAATGAGCATAAGGCAACAAAAAAAGAGGGTGGGAGAAGATGGAAGAAGTAAAGTCCAAACTTGAGAAAGGACCAGTGACCCAGCATCCAGCACCCTACAAATACTTCCCCACACAGCACAATCACACTTGGGTGCTTGGGTTCATTCACTGCCTTGTTCATTACAGCATAAGACAGAACAGCTTAAATCAAAGCAATCAGTTAAGAAAATCACAGTATCCCTGTGGAACTCTGCCCAAGGTAAGAGATGCATCAGGAAGCCCCACATCTACCCACAGTGCACTGCTCAGCCAGCAGGCCAAGTTCAGAAGGATGCACAGAGCATGCTATGCTCGTGATAAGGAGGAGTCTCACTGGGGTGATACTTCTCCTGTGGACCTGTACATTATATCCATTATATGATATATATAATATTTACATATATATAATGTGTATACATTATATACTCTCCAAGCTTTAAAAAAGATTTTTCCTGTATCTAAGTGTTTTGACTGCATGAATCTGTGCACATGCATTCGTTCATGATGCCCTCACAGGCCAGAAGATGGTGTCAGATACCCCTGGAACTGGGGTTACAGATGGTTGTAAGCCGCCTTGTGGGTGCTGGATCCTCTGGAAGAGCAGCCAGTACTCCTGACTGCTGAGCTGTCTCTCCAGACTCCCCATGTAAAGTTTTTGAAAGACCAGTGTATAGATAGTGCTGAGGGGTTTTATTGTTATTATTTATTTCCTTTTGTAGATAGTCTCCCTATGTCATCCAGGCTGGCCGTGACCCTCCCGAGTGCCACCACTACACCAGATATGACTGCGTCACTGCAAAGGATGGCCCTGTTCTCTCCCGACAAGGGGAAAGCAGGTTGTTATTGCTGCTCCTGTGGCAAGCCGTGACTTTGAGTATGGCAGCCCTGTTGGCCTGCTAGAACCAGCAGAATGTGCTGCAAGTGAAAGGTCATGTGGCCTCTGTTTATGCTCGTGGAAGAATCCAGAGAGAGGGGAACCAAGGCCTCCAGCTAAGGGACCCCCACCCCGTGACCACCACCAACAACCAAAAAAATAAAGAGAAGAAAAGAGACAGAGAAAGAAAAGCCCCCTTGTTTCTTCAGCTGTTGTTTTGTTTGTTTGGTTGGTTGGTTCGTTTTGATTTTTTACTTTTTCCTTGTTCTGGATCCCCAATGATACCATGGGTGGGTGGGGACAGAGCTGAGCAGACTGAGTCATGGGCAACAAGCACATTGATTTAAGCCCCTAAGTTCCAGGATGGCTTATTACATAGCAACAAGTGAATAAAAAAGGCCTATTTTCTTTTATGTGTTTTCTCTCTCTCTCTCTCTCTCTCTCTCTCTCTCTCTCTCTCTCTCTCTCTCTCTCTCTCTCTCTCTCTCTCTCTCTCTCCCTCCCTCCCTCCCTCCCTCTCTCTCTCTCTCTCTGTGTTGTTTTAGTCATCATGGTGCTATGAAACATCCACATAGTCTTGTCTTATGGACCTCCATGTGTGTTTGTTCTTTGACCTACTCCACATTTAGGGACTTACAAACAAAAAACACCACCTAACAAGATAGTATAAGGATGCCTACAGCAATATTTATATTTACAGAATGAATAGGTAGGACCTCATTGTTCTGCCTAGTCAGAATTAACTTGTGTTCAACTATGCCATGGAATGGTAGGCAGCTTTGAAAATGACCTAAACTCCACAGGAAATATTCTCCTTTGTATCATGAAACCATAACACTTTACAAGGCTGGACTGTGGCCTCTGCGATCTGACTTACACAGTTCTCCACAAACACACCACTAGGTGAATACAGCCCATGCCACTCAAGTCCATTAGAATAAACCAGCACCAGTCCAAAGCCAACAATTCCACATAAGCTCTAGAGAACAGGAGATCCACCACCCCCGCCCCGTATCGCACATACCAAAGGCCAGAGGTAAGCGACTCCACTTGAGATCATCTGTACGGCTACGTCTTCCATATGAATCCACAAACACCCCAAATTCTGTAGGGTGTCAAGAGTATGGGGACATTAGCTCCAGAAGCCACAGTAATAGAAGAACAAGGAACAAAGCCCAGGGACAACTGGCCAGATTTAAGCAGACTGTCACAACCATGTGACCTCCACAGAGCCATCTCTCAGTTCAAACTGAGTAAAAAGTAAAGTTTTATGATCAGTTTTAATTAAGAGAGTTCAAGCAGGGCTGGAGAGATGTCTCAGTGGATAAGACCACTCACTGTCCGCTCTTCCAGAGGTCCTGAGTTCAATTCCCAGCAACCACATGGTGGCTCACAACTATGCGGAATCTGAGGCCCTCTTCTGGCAGGCAGGTGCACATGAAGATAGAACACTCACACATAAAATAAACAAATAGTGAGTGCAAGCAAAAAGGGAGGAAAGAAATGAGAAAAGAAGGGGAAAGGGAAGAAGGAAGAGACATACAGACAGGGAGGGAAGAGACAGGAGGAGGGAGACACTCAGAGACAGGAAGGGGGAAAAGAAAGGGAAACTTTTAAAGAGAGAAAAAAAATCAAGAGAAAAAGTAGTAAAAACCAGAGAAAAACACTGAGTGACAGGAAGAAAGGGAGAGGAGGCAAGAAAGAACTGTTACAATGGCCAGGCTGCTGCCCTGTTTGGGGAGAGGGAACCATAGAGGGCAGCCATGACGCTGGGCAGACCTTCTCTGTCCCCTTGGCGAGACCCACCCTGCCGACCAAGGGAAATGCGATGGGCCCTGGCTGGGGACTGACCATGGAAGCATAGCAGGTACTCTTCTCGCTGCCCAGAGCTGTTTGCCTGCACGATCGAGACAGGGAAGCTGTTGGATGAGGAAGCGAACACGGCAGGTGCCAAGGAGTGGTCGTTCTTGTCCAGGAACTCTATGAGGACAGGCGGAAAGGGGCTTCAGGAATGATGCCCGAGGTGCCCTCCGCGAGGCCCTGGCCATGTGGGGCAGGGAGGGGACAGCGGCCCTACCCTCCAGCGTGTACTGCTTCATGTCGATCTCGTAGAACTTATTGGTTCCGATGAGGATGCTGTAATTGGTGAAGTGGATACAGCTGCAGGGCTCAGAGGTCTCTATCTCCTGAGGTGAGGGGCCACAGAGGGAAAGAGATGACACAGGGTGCCCCATGTCTGCTCTCTCTCTGCCTGAGCCTCTAGCCAAGCCTCTAGCACTATGCCTGTCAGGATGACCCACGACCTGTGTGCCACCTCATTATCTTCATTCTGCACCAGCTCAGGCATCCTTAAAAAAAACTGAGGCAGAACTGCAATTCCCAAACAGGCGAAAAACACCATTTTCACAGACAAGCAGAAGACTGGAATGTCACACCTACTACTGACACTGGCAACCAGGGTGCCTGGCCTTAGAGTCCTCCTTTGGGCTAGCTTGTAATTCATTAGTTTCTCGTTTAAGTCTGTATTAGCCACACAACATTGCTGCATCCCTGTCTTAACTGCCTCCTAATTATTTGCAGTCATTTCCAGGCCAATCTTAGTATCACTAAAATAAAACAAAGCATGACAATCAGGCTTTCTCAGAGTGATGGGCAGGAACTGTTTGCCTGAAGTCAAACTTTAATCGCCATCATAGAAAGCATTGTGTCCATTGGTTACCTCCCAAGTCTGAGGAACAGAGAAGCAGGATGCTTCAGTGAGAGGGAGCAAAATCAAAGGTGGATTTAGCCTGAGATGTGGAAAATCAGCTCCTTCTCAGACTCACTGTCTCACTTGAAATCAGCACTTAATGAAGTAGCCAGCTCCATCTCTAAAAGGTGGGTGATCAGATAGTACCAGGTAGCAAGCCTACGGTGACACCAGCTCACTAACATCAACCTGTACACAGAACACACTTCTTTCCTCACCCTGGGTATCATCACGACATGACCAGGCATGAGCCAGGCTCGTCATTACACAACATACTTAGTCTGGGGGCACTGGACACCTCTGGAAGCGAGGCAAATTTAAAGGAGGGAGTGTTCCTTCCTCCACACAGCAGTCAACCCCACACAAAACACTCTGTCCTGAGGAGAACGAGAGCCCTGATCACAAGTCAAACACAGGCAGTGTCGGCTTGTCCCTCAGCGCCAGGAACCTCCAGGTGCTGGGGAAGATGAGGCAGAGGCTGCCAGGGACTTCTAACTTCTAAGACAAAGGAGCTTTCCGTCAGCTCAAAAGGGGCGTCTCCTCCATCCACTTCACAAAGCTGAGTCTGTTGGGCAGATCCCACACAGAAGGGCAGTGAGAGGAGACACTGTGGCTACCACAGGCTCTGGGCTCTTCAGCAAGGACAGGTCTCTTGCTCAAGGCTGAGCAGAAAGGACCAGACACACACTTTCCTCAACACAGCACAATGTGTGCACGGACCCCAGGGGGAGGCTGGGCCGTTAGCTTGCCTTCCGGATGCAGTACTTGCTGAGGTTGTCATTGTAGCGGAGGATGACGACTTTGCTGGGCATGGCAGCACAGATGCAGAGGCTGTTCTCAATCTAGAAGGCCATGGGGGAGGGGAACAAGAAAGAGACCTTGTCACCAGCACAGACACCAGCTCTGCACAAACTAGACAAGGTCTCACCTCAGCACCAGGGACAGTTTGGACGAGATTATTCTGTGGTGGAGGTAGGGACCACCTGCACACTGGAAGATGATAGGAGCATCATGGGCCTGACCACCAAATACCTGTAGACCCCTCCTAGCTTTTACAGTCAAAACAGCCTATAGATGTGACCAATTATCCCCTGGGGATAGAATCAGCCCTGGCTGAGCTTCACTGCCTTAGCTGGAACCCAGGGAAGGCCTAGGGCCCATGCGACGCCTCACAGTTCATGCTTTTGAGACAGGAGGGCAGGGTGCCATGAGGAAGGTGGTGGAAGGTACAGAGTAGGAAACTCTGAGAGGCGGTTCATCTCCACCCAGGACATACACTCGGGCATGGTTACGGGCCTTTCCAGAGCATACTCTCACAGGCACAGCTTCTTTTCTGTCGCCGTGTGAAGACACCCTGACAGAACAATGCACGAGAGACAGGGTTCTACCTGATTCTCAGTGAAAGGTGCGGCCTGTTGCTGTACTGAAAAACAGGCAGCGGGAACTGGAGCAGGCGGAAGCAGAGACAAACGCATGCGTGCTAGAGCTCAGCTCAGAGAAAGGGCGGTCGGCAATTAAGGCCGGTCAGTTCACATCAGTTTGCCTAAGTTGATCCTCACAGGCATGCCCAGCGTCCCTTCTCCAGATGATTCTAGACTGTCCAGTTAGCAACTAACCACCATTACAGGGCTTACTGTAATGGGCCGAGGCCCCACACTGAGTGAGGGGTCTGAGGGGTCACAGGCCTGAGGGTGCCAGATTTCCCCTCTCTGCCTTCTAATCTACACAGAGGACAGCAAACAGCTTGAGGTCCTGGCTGCCATGCCTTCCTGGCTGTGAGAGGCTGACAATACCATGGAACCCTTCCTTTAACTTCACTCACAGACACAAGAAAACAACACACTTTGGGTCCAGAGGAAGAAGTTCTTTGCTAAGATTGGTGGATATGATTTCTACATCAGATTCTTTTTCTACCTTCTAAAATCAGACTTATCTTTCACCAAGAGTGAAAAGAGGTCCAGTGCACCTACAGCCCTAAACTGAAGGTCAGCAGTTGAGAGCAGGGACGAAAGTGCCAATTGTTAGTAATGCTACTTCTGAGGTTGGAAATGCTGTGTATATGATACATTATGAGGCCTTATAATTTATAAGCATATTTCATATAGTTTTCAGTGCATCAAATAATACAATAAAAATGACTTTCAAAAAATACTTTCAAAAGTTAATTTTGGAAACTGACCTGTACATCTCTAAGTAACTCACTGTTCACAGGAGAAATCTTAAGGTATGTGGGATGATAACAAAAAATGTACACATCCAAAGAGACAAGGTGCAGTTAAAACAGTAATCAGAGGAAAATGCATAACCTTGAAATGCTTATATTAGAAAATGCTATGAAACTTAGTAAATTAAAGAAGAAATTGGGAGTTAATAGGAAAAAAGTCAGGAAAAATTAAATGAAGGAAGAAAAATGACAAAGGCATAAGATAATGAAAAGTGGGTTGGTGAGATGACTTCGTGGTTAAGAACACAGTCTAGGGCTGGAGAGATGGCTCAGAGGTTAAGAGCACTGGCTGCTCTTCCGAAGGTCTTGCACTCAATTCCCAGCAATCACATGATGGCTCACAACCATCTATAATGAGATCTTATGTCCTCTTCTGGGGTGCAGGCAGAACACTGTATACATAATAAATAAGTAAATCTTAAAAACAAAACAAAAAAACCCACAGTCTGCTCTTCTAGAGGTCATGAGTTCAATTCTCAGCACCCACATAATGGCTCATGACCATCTATAAAGGGATCTGGGGGCTGGAGAGATGGCTCAGTGGTTAAGAGCACTGTCTACTCTTCCAAAGGACCCAGGTTCCATTCCCAGCACCCACATGGGGGCACACAACTGTCTGTTTCAAGGGATCTGACACTTCCATACTAATGTACATAAAAATAAAAAATAATGTTTTTAAAAGGGATCTGAAGCTCTCTTCTGGCATGCAGTTGTACATGTAGAGGGAGTACTCATAAACAAAATTCATAAATAAATACTTTTTAAAAAGGGAATAATAAATAAAATAATGCTGTGGCCCAGACATCCTTAGCAGGCCTGAAACTAACTCTGTAGACCAGGCTGGCCTCAAACTTACAGAGATCAACCTGCCTTTGCCTCCCGAGTGCTGGGATTAAAGAAGTGCACCAGTCTATGAATTATTAATTTTCAGTGGCTCATCACACAAACATGTTCTCTAGCATTCTGGAACCCTGTGCTTCACCATTTGCTTTCACATTCCCCAAACAGTTTCCCTGGATTCAAAGCCTGGGTAAGCCTAACATCTACCCAAATTATTTCACTATCAGAAGGGAGCCAAGTGTTCATAGACCCAATTTTCAAGGTTGACTCAAGTAAGTTCAGTGGGAAGAGAACAGGCTTGATTTGCAGAACATTCCATCTGCCAAAGCCCTTGAGGGGAGTTTACCTTGCCAGCAGCAAACAAGTGGCAGCCTTTGACAGCTTCAAATATGTTGGGGGAGATGTCAGGCTGGGCTGGAAGGTGGGACTGTGCTAAGGACTGCTTCACCTTCTTCACGTCCACCAGACACAGGGCCCGCTCTTCCCCTGGGAGAAAAGGAACAGCTATGGTCAGGTGGTAACAAATGAGACACAGAAGACAATGGGAGTGCCAGTGACTAAAAGCCACAGCGGCTCTGTGGACAAACTAGGGAGTGGCCCTTGTCCCAGATGAGGGGGCAGAAGGGCTTCCAGGTTTGGAGTATCTGCACCTATAATGAATTATCTTGAGAACAGGACCCAAGTCTACATCTGGAATTCCTCTGTGTTTCATAAACCTCTTATAGCCTAAAGTTAACTTTATACAGTTGTGTGTGTGTGTTATACTTCATTTTGATTGAGAACAAGCAAATGAGACCAACTATGGAATTTTCCATTGGTAGTACCATGGTGACACCCAAAGTTTCAGACAGTGGAAGGTTTTTGATTTTCTGATAAGGGGTACACTTGACCAGTATACACATTAATCATCTTGGCCCATGCTTTAGATATGATATGATATGAAAGCGGCTGATTTCTTGGGGTATGGGGATAATTTTGCATGCATGAAACTGAAGAACATTAGCTGAATTTCAAAATGCTCCCAGAACAGGGATGAAGGAATGTGTTGGTCAGCCATGAAGGGGTCCAGGGCGTTCTCTAGCACAGCTATTCAGATGTGTCCACAGTGTGAGACAGAGAGAGGGATGAGAACCAATCCAGACGTTGTGGATTGTGCCCGTAATCCCAGGAGGTGGAAGCAGGAGGGTCACAAGTTCAAGGCCATTCTCAAGCTACATGAAAAGTTGTAGGTCAGTCTGGGATACCTACCTCAAAAATCTAAATAAGGAAATAATAAAAAGTCCTGCCAACAAGTAATGAGGTTTAAAAAAGAAAGAAAGAAAGATATCTGCCCCAGACGTGTGACAGAATGGCCCTGGCTCGCAGGTGCATATGTAGACTAACTTGGGTGGAGTCACACCCACAATTAACTCAAATGGTTAAAAAAAAAGAAAGAAAGAAAAGGATGTGCAGAGAAGAAAGAAATGTAACCAAATATTGGAGAGTGGGAATTCAGAGGAAGGGTCTTGTAGTAATCACATCATGACCATGTGCAGAAGGCAAGCTTTCAGGAGGCAACAGCCCACACTGGGGCTGAGGCAATAGAACAAAGGGCCTGTGGCCCGGCATGATGAGATATCCCAGACTTCCTACAACTCGGGAGAGAGAAGGCTCAGGACACCAAGGTGAGTGTGGGCTACATGAAACCTCATCTAAAAGAGAAAAACGAAGTTTAACTTTAATCAGCCCTTGAGGCCACGGGCACTGTGCACATGGTGCACAAACACACGCCATGTACGTACACATAAAAGTGAACAGATAAAGAGGTGGGCCCAGGGTCTAATGGGAGGTCTTAGGTCACAAGTGCAATACAATGGAGCAGGCTCGCTAGCCACCGTCCCTGTGTGTTCTAATCAGCTGACCGCCAGCTGCTCCTGCCATGCCAGCATGATGCCATTTGGGCTTCTGAACATCCTGAGTTGTGTGGTAAACAGCCCTCTTTTCTTCTGCAGTAGCCTGGTCTCAGGTGTTTCACTATAGCAGTGGAACCTAACGTGGCATTCTCCACAAGGCAGACAGCACGGTGTTCCTTGAGTGCGTCGAACTCTGCTAAACTGGACAGTGACCAGAAGCCAAATGTGACAAAGGGCCCACCAGCTAAGGCTTGGCATCAACAGAGACACACAGAAAACAGACATTGCTGCTCCAACCTGGTGCCAGGAGATTGCTCATCGCCAGCGTCAAACTCAGCTCTCCAGGGGCTGCCCATAAAAGTCAGCACAGAGGCTATGCACTAGGCCTCCCACCTGCTATCATGAGCAGCTTCTCCAGGTCCTTGATGATGTAAATCTGGAAGACTGCTCCGATTCCCGGGATGTGGGTTAAGGAGTTTTTCAAGACATTCAGTGCGTAGAGCCCTTCCTCAGTGCCCACCAGCACCACCTGCCAGGGCAGAAGTTCAGAGACAGAGTGACATTACCACAGCAATCCCATATTTAACATCAGCAAAGCAGCCCCCTTCTCTCCCACCCCCAACCCAGCAAGCATCCTGCCAGTGTGCAACTGCAGCCAGTCCCTGGCTGATGGTGCCCAATGCCCAGGCAACATACCTGGTCGCTGAAGGGCAGGGTACAGTTCATGTCAAGCCGGTCATCACCTTCCAGTTTCAGCAGAGAGTTTCCAAGTAATTTCTTTCCATACATGAAAGAAAAATAGAGGAGACAGAGTGAGTTCTAACTGTCTCTAACCAAACCATCCAGAGGGACAGAAACGCAAGCTCAAAAGCACACACTGGACCAGAACCTCACACATGTGGGCCAAGTACCCTACCACTGAGCCACGCACCCAGGTTCTGGTTCCATGTTTTAACTGAAACTCCTGAGGCTGTTATTGGTTTTCCCAGGGCAGCCCTTAATTAGCTTCAGAGTTACAGCTTTGTGCAGACACACACAAGTGGGTGACGTAGGCATGAAAAGCTACGCTGCGATAGGAAATAGTAAGCCAAAGCTATGGAGGGTTAACGGGCTATTAGGAAGGACCCTACCCCACCTCAGCTGCAACAAAAGCGCAAAGCACAGGTGTCGGTGGCAAGCCAAGCCTCTGGTTCTCTTTACCTCAACCCATACTGGCTGATGCGCACAGGAAGTACGGTCACATGCCTATTGTATACATATTAATGTACATTTCAGCAAGAGGCTCGTGTGTGGAACAAGACACAATTCTTCGGGAGGTTCACGGTCAAGACTGTTCCCACTGCTAAGTGTCTGAAAAGTGCTGCTTGGTCTTCAGCCAAGCAAACACCAATGAGCAATGAACACTGTCTGCAGCCAGGAATGTTGGCCAATCAAGGCACATCAATGTCTGCAACATCTTAAGGATAAGTGGGATTTCAGACCTGCTTATGGAGAGCAGCTACCGCAGAGGTAAATGGAGAGGCGGCAAACAGCTTCCTGGAATGCAGGTGCTCATCAGCAGAGTTGTGTCTGCTTCGTGGTTCATGAGCAAAGTGCTTATAACTCAAGGACCTCATGGAGTAAACAGAAGGGCTTCCGTATAAACGCTGTGGCCTAAGACTATGCCAGGCACACGCCGCAGGGGTGCTGCCTGCAGCCTGTACCTTCAACACCGCAAAGCTAGTCATGACCTTAGCTGCAGCCATCAGCCCTCAGAGCAGGAGGGAAACCCTGCCAGGCAGTGGGATTCCCACCATTACAGTCAGTGCCCACAACCACACAGTCTACAGAGAGAAGCGCCACACCCATGGTCATGGTCATACTCACAGCATCAGCTTCTGCCTTTTCCCTAGAAACTCTCCCACCTGCGACGACAGATTCTAAGGCGGTGACCCAGCGCTGCTTGTCAGGAAAGCTGGGTGCTAGCAAGTAGAGGGTTCTCCCAGGCCAGCAGGTGGTATGTGGGTGAGACTCCATCTTCAGTATATATGGGACATCTACAAGATTTCAGGGAGCACAAGATTGGCCATGGATACTCCCCAACCCACCCCCAACAGGGACGCTGTCATGGTATCAGAATCCCATCAAGCCTGCAACTTGTGTTCCTGCTAAGATGGGGGACTGGACAGAGAAAACTGCCATATCCCCCCGCCCCCCGAGCCCACCTCTTGGGCAGGGCTCTTCTGGGTCCCACTCACCTGCTTTGGCTGTATTTGCAAGTTCGGAAGCACCAACGGCACCATGAATAGATACGTCCCCGTCGGGAAGGCACAGCTCAAATTCTTCCACCGGCCTCTGTCCAGCTTGGTGCAAAGAGGAAGGGTGGAAAGAAAAACAAAAGAAAAGGACCAAGAACAGAGAAGATGGAAAAGAGGAGAGGGGAAAGGGGAGAGGTAGGGAGAGGAGGGGAGGGGAGGGGAGGGGAGGGGAGGGGAGGGGAGAGCAGTAGAGAGGAGGGAGAACAGAGGAGGGGAGAGGGAGGGAAGGAGAGAGTGGTGGAGAGCAGAGCGGAGGCATGTAAAAAGTCGCACAGGACAAAGAAAGGAAAGAGGTACAGAGGGGGAAGATAAAAAATAAATAAAGCGTGTCATATGAGTGGCACAGTCAACTTTCTGGTGACGATGAGGATTTGTGGGCTAGTTGACTGAGACGGAAGCTCTCTGGTGTGTTAGCAGGTGGGATCTTCAGGGCAGCACCCTGCGGGTTCCTCAAAGGGGAGACCTATAGATTGAGTATCGCACCAATAACCTTTAGAGAAGTCACCTGGCCTTTCACTTTGAAAAATGGGAAAGCAGAGAAGGCTTGTGAGGCAGTCCAAAAAAAAAAAAAAAAAAGGTTTTTAAAAAATTAATAAATAAATAAAACCAAAAACTAAAAACAAAGCCTTCACTCCAACACTGGAAGGCCTGGGTTAGCCGCGTGCAATGACATTCCCCCTAAATCATTAATTTACCTTCTCTGGCTTCATTGTCATAGATGAGGACTTTTGACCCCTCCAAGACAATGTACTTCCTGTCCCAGCCTTGCTGCCCTCGTTTGTTATTCCTGGGAAAAGAGAGATGAACAAGAAAAGGGTCAGAACTGAGAAGAGCGAGACTGAAGCAAGGAGGAGGGGCTTCCTCAAAGAAACTTCCCTCGAAGATGAGGAAGAGCGGACATGGCTGTGACAGCTCAGGCCACCCTGCGATGGTACCTGGGCACTTTCATCCACCCTTCCAGGTGCAAGCTGCTGCTGGGCTCCTTGCTCTGGAGACCTGGGGAGTTCATCTTGTCACGGCAGAAGGCCTCGGTGAAGTGTGTGGCATATTCAGCAGGCAGGCCACAGGTGGCCGGCAAGCAGGTGGAGCACTTGGGATGGCACATCACCTGACATTCTAGAGGAGAGCAGTGAACATGCTGAAGGCGCGCCCTCCTGGGCTTGGACAGTTCCAGCCAGGCCCAAGCTGGTCCATCCAGGACTGCAAGTGGAGCTGGGCACACGGGTAAGCCCTATACTCTCTGAGGTGCCAGGCCCCTACAGGGACGCAGAGAACTACTGCATCAGCCAGGTTTCCTGGCTTCAGTCTATGCGCCCACACAGGTGTGTACAGGAATATGTGGGCATGTTCGTTCCAGTTCAAGCCAGTAGGGGAGATACCAGCCCGATACCAAGGGGCTGGAAATGAACAAAGATGGAAGCACTTTTCGTACTGACTTGGGGTCATGAGCTGAAGCCGAGTTTGAAATCACAAAGGGAACAGTGTCCTCCCACTGAAGGGAACAGCTTCAGCAGTGACTCTACTGCACGGCAGCTTGAACGCCGCCTCCACCTGACAGACTCACAGCGCCCGCTCTTACCGAGACACTTGGATGCCTGGCGTCCAAAGTGCACAGTGTCCAAGCACACAGCGCACTTGGTGGCTCGCATGTTCAGGCCGACGTTAAACCGGTGAGGAATGTTGTGGTGCATCCGCTCTTTAAGACGCCGGCTGAATTCTGAAGGAAAAAGATTGTTAAGCAAAGGGTGGGAGAGAAGACCCGCTGTTCGGATTTCGATCAAGAATCTATTCAGAGTTCTTGCAACCCAGCACTTATTAGATATTAGACAATTAGATATTGTCTCAAGGAGGAAAAATGGTCCCAAAGTACCCTAAAAGATGCAAAGTGTCACTAGGCTTTAGGAGAAATGCAAATTAAAACCGCAGCAAGGTGCCATGTCACTACAATGCGTAGAATCTGAGAAATGGAAAACCAGGGTTGAAGAGGAGGTGGAGGAATGGCAACTTTCCAGCGGGGATGGAGAACAGCACAGCTACTTTGGGACCCAGTTGGACAGTTCCTCAAAAAGTTACACATAGAATACAATACATAGATTATTCCAGCAAACGCACTACTAGCTTTATGCCCAAGAGGATAGAAAACACACGCAGGCCCACAAAAATCCTGCACATTGCTCACAGTGGCACAACTTATGACACCACAAACAGAAATAACGCAAGCACCCCCTTGTAGGGTCGTGGGTAGGATGCACCACCCAAGCAATGAAAAGAAACGCGGTGGTGATGCGGGCTAAAATGTGGGTGGATCCCAAAGAATGCAGCGTTCTGGAAAGTCTGTCAGTCAGAAAGGGCCGTAAGTAGTGTGACCCCATTTATGTGAACTAGGCCAGCAAACCCACAGAGAAGCACAGTAGAGCTTGCCAGGCGGGGAGAGCGCCGGTTACAGAATGTCTGCTGACACGGTTCAGGAGTGCCCTGCGGTCAGAGTGATGATGATCAGAGAGCACTACAACGGACTGAAAACACTGAACTGAAGCAGGTGAGCTGTAGGGAAGAACGTGTTCCTGGTGGGAAGCTGGCTGAATGATGACGTGTTTGTGAACATGTAAGAGAGGGGGTGGTTATTGTTGTTTGAAACAGGGTCTCACCATGCAGTTTTGGCTGGCCTGGAACTCACTCATTATGTAGACCAGGCTGGCCCGAACTCACTGAGATTTGCCTGTCTCTACCTCTGCCTCCTGAATGCTAGAACTAAAGGTGTAAACTATAATCCGAGTCCTAATTATTTGTAAATATTTAGTCATAAAAGATGTAATGCTTTTCACAGAATCCAGTTTAAAAGGAATAATTATGAACAGCAGAATTTTTTGTTATTCAATTAAGAACTGACTGAAGAATTCTTTCATATCCAGTTGTTTTTTTTTTTTGAGTTATTTATTATGTGTATAATGTTCTGTCTGCATGTATATCTGCACGTCAGAAGAGGGCACCAGATCTCATTATAGATGAGGTGAGCCACCATGTGGCTGCTGGAACTTGAACCCAGGGCCTCTGGAAGAGCAGCCAGTGCTCTTAACCTCTGAGCCATTTCTCCAGCCCCTACATCCAGTTTTCCCATGAATAACCTTTTGTTCAAAACTTTTAATGTTTGGAGAACTGAGTCTTACACGTCTATTCCCACCTGTTAAGTTAACAAGGCTACCCAGGAACCCAACACCTCACCCCATCCCATTTACTGGCTCTCTCTCCACAGTGACCTGGTCAGAGGCAACTTTACACAGAAAAGAGCTCAGAATATCCCTCAGGCCCTGCTCTGCTAAAGTCTCCTTATGATGCAGCCCTTTTCCTTTCTCGGGAAGTTGTTCGGGATATGAGACATGAATGCACAGCGAGACCCAGAGGGCACGCCACACGCCCAGGAGGGGCATAGCAAGCCACAGCGCCCACGGCGCTGCTCCGGGACACCTGGCCAGGAACGGTTCTTTCCCATCTGGGTGACTTTTAGAGTTAAGCATTCTGATCAAAGTGTCCTATAAATACAATAAGAAGGCACCTTGGCCCACAAGTCCACAGCCACAAGATAAGAGGCAGAGGCAGGTAGACCTTTGTGACTTCAAGGACAGTCTGGTGAGTCCATGACAGTCGGGGCTACAGAGAAACCCTGTCTCAAAAACCCAAAACAAATAAAAGTAGATAGATTGACTGACTGACTGACTGACTGATTGATTGACTGATTCACAACATGAGGTTGATGCTGAAGCCAGGGTGCTGAGTGATAGCTCTACTCTGCTCTCCCAAGGCTTCTCAAACCACTCCCCTTACCCCTTTCATCTCTGTGTGACACATTATTTTTGAGACCACAAGGAAAACCCTTTACTCTGTCAGGGGTCATAGCAACTGGCCACAAGTTGGTCACATTTGAAGTGCCCATAACCTTTCACCCACTGATTCGTTTCCTAAGAATTCACCCGTCAGCCACTTCTGGAAGGACAGGATGTCCTATAAGGCAGGTGGCAGCTAGGACAGGTCTGCTTTGGAAGGGACTCACATACCCACCCTACAGAATATATGTAGCTCTTTGCCAGAGGGAAGCATATCTAACCCATTATTACAAAGTACTTTAAATAACATTGAGATAGAGTGCAGGGTACAGGACAGTGTCAGTGAGATTTTTTAAAGTGGACCTAAGAAACAAAGGTTAATTTTTCTCATGTTCACTGCCATTGCTTTTAGACAGAGTCTCACTATGTAGCCCTGGCTGTCCCGAAACTCACAGCAATCTGTCAGCTTCTGTCTCCTGAGCGCTGGAGTGTGCACCACTAGAACGTTCAGGTTCTTGAAATATATTTGTATCAGGTATGGAACTGAATATCAGCACAAGCTATACTGGAAACTGCGCTGTTTGACTCTGGGTAACAAAACGGGAAGGAGACATTTCGTAGCCTTAGACTGAAGCCATGAGGACAGGCTTCCCACGACTGCACCGGGCTTTACTAGGAGGAGGGGGAGGAGGACCGGGGCTAGCACGCTCTGTCTGGCCACAAAACTCCCTCTGCCACACTAAGAAGCAGTGAGATGCCCTTGAGAGATGCTGGCTGGCATCACACTCTTAGACTTCTCAGTCGAACAAAGTTCTTTTCTTTATGGACTACCCGGTTTCAGATACTTGGTTAAAACAGTATTAAACAGGCTGTGGTAGGGGCGTACCCTCTGGAGTTGACGTCTCCTTTCTGCGGCTGGACGGCGGGGCAAGCAGGCTCATGGCACTGGGCTGGTGCTCGGGCGACCGCACAATGGCAGACATGGCGATCTGCTGCCTCGCAGTGGCTGGCGTAGACGGGTGTGGGTGGTCTGTGGCTTTGCGGTGGGCAGCTGCAGAGACACCAGTATAAAGCCTTTCAGCTGACTCAGCCACCTAGTGGAGGTTACCCATGGCTGTCTTTCAAGGACCCAAGACCAAAAGGGCAGGTGGTGTGCTAATTCAGCAACACTGAGGAGGCTGGAAAACTTTCAAATATGGGACACGCCTGGAATGAAAACGCATGGGCCACAAACAAAGATGCTGAGCTGGTTTTGGCCAGTCTCAGGGGGCATGGTCTTCAGCCTGGTCCGTAGTTTTGAAGGCTTTCCAAGAGCTCCTACCTTCCTCCCGGGCAGACCGGAGCTCAATGCGGGTCTTCTGGAGGGCTTCCTCCAACTCTGCACAGCGCGCTTTCTCCTTTTCCAGGGCTAGCTTCAGTTCATTGTACTGCAGAGGAACCTGTGTGGGCAAAGCAGGGTCCTCTTTCCGTCGACTAAATAAACCCTAGCAATGGAAACAGAGATATCTCCTAACTCCTAGAAACTGACACTGAACCCAAGCTAGAGGACAGCTGACTCGGGAGGAGCAAGCCACCAAGGCCAGGTACATACTCACTGTAAGTGTTTGGGGGAAAATGGCATGTGAAGGGGGGGGAGGGGAGGCTGAGCCTCAGCCATTCCAGTCGGCTGAAAAAAAGAGTGGGGTGTGGAAGTTTTCACCAAGAGGGTTAAAGATGCTTCAACTGCCACCACCTCTTCCTTTAGCATTCCCAAGACAGGAGAGCCATTTCCTGGGTCTTTCCCCCTCAGAAAATGCAATCAGGATGGATGGAGTGTGGAGCTGGGAGAGGTGGCTATGGTTTAGAGGTCGTTCTTGCCTTTGAACTTGTCTCATGTTGATTGGTGACAAGACATGGGAGGGGTGTGTTTGCTTTTATTTTTAAGAAAGAAAGCAAAATTGGAAAACGAATGCTAAAATGATATCAAAACAAAGGGCTTACTAAAAAAATACAAACAGAAACATTTACTGTACACAGAAGAGAAAAAAAACGGAATCACGTGTCTGACGAAAATTAACTAAAAGGAAAACAAATGCAAACACCCTAACTACATCAATGACACAACCAGACAATAGTCCGCTGCTAAAATAAAAATAAGAAGATTAAATATCATGAGCATAGCAAGCATATATGGTAACATGGTATGTGAGAAAACCCTCCCATGGCCAGCACGCACTCCCCACCTCGGCAGCAGAGCTGACCCAGGGAATGCTGAGGCCAGCCGTGGGCCTCAGTCCCTTCCACAGGCTATTCCAAGTCATCAAGCCCTTCCCTTTAAAATTGCTGCCATAGTTACTGCAGTGTGCTAGGACCCTTGGGAAGAAACTAGCAAGGCCTTAGAAACCCTTCTGAAACTCAGAACCCTTGGCCAACATAAGATGAGAGCTGCAGCAGTTGGAGAGCACATGGACTGGCCTTGTGAAAACCAGCCCTCACAGGGGAACCTTCATATAACCCTGTTCATAGACAACCCAACCTCACCACCTCATACTGGAACTGAACCTAGGGCTTCGTACATCACAGCTGGCTTTCCATCTAGTTTTCCATTTGTTTGTTACAGTTCAAAGCAGAGAGCGCAGTGCTGGTGAAGGCAATATCTGTCTAATCAAGTTTTAAGCAGGTCATTTCAACTTCCCTGTATCCAGGCTAGCCATTTAACAGCACAGGACTATGGGAGGGCACACCTGCAATCCCAGCACTCAGAAGGCAAAATGAAAATGAATTTTAAGTCCATCCTGAGCCACATAGCAAAATTCTGTCTTGAAAAAGATCAAAGAATAAAGATAAGTAAGAGCACCGGACAGATCAGTTCTAGGTGCTTGAAGTAGACCATGCAGGGGACATGAGAACTGCCCTAGAGTCCCAGATGTGTGACCTGCTAAACTCTCAAAAGCCATTTACACATGACCTTCAAACCCAAAAGTCAACCTATGCAAAAGCCCTCAGCAGATGACCCCTGTTCCATCCTAGCTTCTCTTCGGGAGCAAAAAGGGAAGCATTACTCCTCTGCAGAGCAGAGTTCTTGGTTAGTCTTGATCAACAGTCCCCTATGATAAAGGCTACTCCAGATGTACTTAGATCTAGTTCTCAACCCAGAATAAACAAAGATGTATGTTTTCCTTCTGTTTCAACAATAATTTATCACAGCGGTATCCACCAAGTCACGGATGATGGAGCGAGACTGCCTGCTCCTGCTGTCAAGCACCATAACTCACCTTTTTCTTTTTAGCCGGCTGGTCCATTTTGGCTTGCAGAAAATCAATGAGTTTGGTTTGCTGAGAAATAGTGCCTTCCATTTTCACCTTTTCATGAGAATAGAGAACCTAAAATTCATGGAAACAAGGATGACCTCAGAGTCGGATGAAAGCATATGTTTGAATTTGGTACTTTAAGAACATGAACAGTCAATTAGGAAAATGCAACATGAACAATGGGTGGGTAATTATTTAGTCCCGATTTTATGTTAAGGAATAAAAAAAAAAAGGAGCAAAAACTCATGAGGCCAGCAAGATGGCTCAGTGGGTAAAGGCCTGCCACCAAGCCTGTTAATTTGGATCCTAAGACCCACATGGAGGAGGGGATTAACTTCCATGGGCTGCTGTCTAACCTCCATACACATCCCCTGGCACACCTCTCAAATTAACACCCTAAGTAACCTATAAGCATATGAAGAGTAAAACATACAGTGGTTAATTGTGGGTTTCAGGTGGTGGATACTATGGATAGATCTTTCAACTTCAAAGAATGTTTGAAATTTTTTATAATTAAATGTTGGAGAAATACATGCAGCCAACAACCAAAAGATACTAACAATGGAAAAAAAGAAGTAGGGGGAAGGAAAGGAAGAGGGGAAGAGGGGGGAGAGAAGGGGAAAAGAGGGAGAGGAAAGGGGAGGAGAGTGGGAAAGGACAGGCAGAGGAAGGAAGGGGGAGAGGAGTGGGCAGCAGCGGCCCCTGCTGGCCCTCACCTGAATGTTTTCCAGCTGATACTCCAGGTCACTCCTTTCGGTCTTCAGCAGATCGGCCCGGTCCAGCGCCTCCTGCAGTCCTTGCGTCAGGCGGAAGATGTGGTTCTTCTGTAGGTCCATCTGCTGCTGCAACTTGGCTTGCTGGTGAGGCAGAGGGGATGGCAAGAGGCTTGACACCAGGCAGAGTACAGCCCTTTCCCACCGTGCTTCCTATTCCCCAACTAACTTCCATCACACCACCAGAAGTTCCCTTGTGAGAGCTTCTTCCAGAATCGCTGGTTGTTTTCTATTCCAAGAGAGGAGGGCACAGCTGAAAAATAAATTTCCAGGACCTTCTGAAGTCCACATGCCTATAATCTCACACTGCAATGTAGCAGAAATCCAGGCCTCCTCACTCTGCCTTACAAAGGAAGCCATTTTGGCACCTCAGAGCAAAATCCAGAGCTGACAGTGAAGCAGTGAGAAACAGTTCCGTTTGTCTTACTTGGGGGTGTCTAGGACCTCAATAAGTGATCAGAAAATCACTGCCCTTGAGTACATAAATAGCCACAACTAGAAGATACATTTCTACAGTGTAGGGACAAAGGAAGAAGAACCTAGCTATGCAACAGGAGTTGGTAAAACCCAAGGGGAAAATTCAGTATCATATATTGGAAAGAGTTTGTGTTGAAAAGAAATCTCTCTAGTCTCTGCAATGTAAGTCGACCGACTCCTCCCATCCAGGGAGACACTGCTTGACTTCATCTAACCTTGGGTTATCATGTAAGCACAGCCACTGTGGCCCACAGAACCTCTTCCCTGGTGGTCGAGAGTCTCTGCAGACCGAGGGAAATCAAGTTAGGAAAGTAAAATAAACATTGTCCTGGGTGCTTTCAGCCAAGGCAGACTCCCCAGTCCCCAACCCCAGCAGAATGGGCCTGGCCTGCCTTCGTTCTCTTGCTTCATTGCCTTCTGCCCGTGTTACTCCTCATTTCTACGGCAGCAACTGGCAGGGCTATGGTGCTGGACTAAGGAGAACCTGGACCCTGCAATGGTCTGGGTCCTGAATCACATGCCGATTTAATCGCAGTTCGTATTGCCTTGCCCAGCCTTTGCCTCTTCCCCAGAGGGTGTGAAACCCTGCCTTTCCGAGTGACAGACTGAACACAGTGTCCATCATATAACCAGTGCTTCAACACACACTCGGTAGTTTCTCTGTGTGTCCTCCTCTCTTCTCCCTTTCCAATTCAGCGCTTTTCTCACTTTCCCATCTGCCTTAGACCAAGCAAGCCACACTTAGCGTGCAAGATGGCTAAACGTAATGCTCAGCTTGATGGGAAAGAGGTTAGTGAAGCACTTGTGTCTGTGAATTCCCAGGGGAGACTGATCTTGGGGGCTCTGGCCTGATGGGCCCTGTGATGGATTCGCAATGACAGAGGTGCTCTGGGGTGGGGTGCTGGATGGTGGGAGGTATGGCCTGCCTGGAGGAGCTACAGCTCTTTTGTCCCCTGCACTCTGCTTCCTGGTTGCCATGGTGTGGTGGCTCCACCTCTCCAAACCCTCCCCACGAAGACGGACGCTTCTTCCAAAGCTGCAAGCTAAAATAAATTCATCCTCCTGCAAGTCCTTTATGCCACGTATTGTCACAACCAAGAGAAAAACAACTACTAAAGTACATAGGTTGGAATTTCTAAAATAAACCAGAGTCCTTAAAAAAAAAAAAAAAGACAAAGAAGAAAACAGGTAAGATGCTGCTGCCTCGAACAGTGGTTTCGGTCCCTCAGAGTCCTTAGTTTCTTCCACTACTTTAGGACAGCATTATTTAGCAAGCAGGAACCAGAGAAACATGTTATGAGCACAAACAATCTATTTGGTGACAGCTGAGCCAAAAATATTTCTCTAGACAAAACACATCAATTATCCATCAGCTCTCCAAGAAATAGGCTGTTTGTTTACTATAATAAAATCCAAGGGACAGTATTTGTACACTCTGGAATGTTCTTCAAAGCCTTCTATCTGCTGCCCAGAAAGAAGCAAAGTGAGATGTGCTTGTGGGCCAGTGCTCTCCTGGGAGGCAGGCCTTGGTGATGTCCTTAGACATGTCCAACGATTTTATGAGAGTGACAGGAAACTGAGAGGGTGACGCAAGGGACTGATGACAGAACTGGAGCATGAGCGATTTCGGTGAACAGGAAGGACAGGTCACGTCTCAGAAGAAAAAGGTTGGTAGAATGACATTTTTAGAACATCAACTGAATAAATATGGGGCATAAAGATGCTTAAGAACAAACTTTGTGGACAAATAGGCATAATTTCACAGGTTAATGAGTGCCAATGGCACAATTACCCTAAGAGCCGAAGGGAAAGACAGAAATACTGCACTCCATGTAGACCAGAGAAAATGCACAGGGACCTAGAAAGAACAACAACCTTGTACCATCCCTGCAAGGACAACACAAATTCATGTACAGTTTGGAGTAAGACACCTGAACCTGAACTGTTGGTGATAGTCATGGGTGTGTGTGTGTGTGTGTGTGTTGTTGACTTGTTTGCTTTTGTTTTCTATGGGTTGGGTTGTTGTTTTTTTAAATACTGTTGACGGGTTGAACCCAGGCCCTTGCACACACTAGGCAACCAATCAGTCAACCAGGAAAGCTACATTCCCAGTTTCCAATTACTTTGATCATCAATCAAATAATTTGGCGCTAACGACAGCGCCATGGTTACGAGTTTTTGCTGCTCTTCCACAGGCGCTGTTCCTAGCACCCACGCAGGGGGCTCACCACGACCTGTGGCTCCAGTGCCAGGAAGCCAGTGCTCTCACGTGCGCCCACACACAAATAAAAATAAAAGTAAATTTGACTATTAATGCTAATCTTTGATACCACACCAGCATCAAAGTACTTGGCAGTTGTAGGCTTTTGAAAATAAGGACTTTCTAGAAACGAAGAGTTGCTGGAAAATAGCATGTGATGTCCACCTTCCCTGCCATTATCCTGGCAGAGGTTCCACAAGGTCTGCCGGTGGAAAGTGCTGGGGAGGGGACCTTATGTCCTACACAGGGTGAATGGACATTCACCTCAGGCTTGACTTCCAGAGGACTACAATGGGAGAAAGGGCCACTGTAAAATCAGGCAGGGGAAGTCAGTCACGAGAGGAATTTGGGCTGAATGACAGCAAAAATTCCCAAATCTGGGACCATGTCTGTCTCTTTTCAAAGTTCCTGTGGAGACAACCCTTTGGTTGATGCCAAACTTATGAAGCACATACCATAACCCAGGGTCCCAACCACATTTTGGATGGTAATGATTATGCTTTTTTTTTTTTTGTCCAGACGGTTTTTAATGATATGTGAATTCCAGCTGAAATCAATGTTGACCAGATGTCTACTCAAACATCTGTCCATGAACTGTAGACTGCGGAGCTGGGATGTTCTCCTAAGTCAGAAGTGAGAAGGTGGGGCTGAGTCAGGCTTCAGCGTGCTATTCCTGGCTTTGCCACTGACTCACCATGTAACCCTGGACCAAGCTCAGAGCTGACAGGGCCAGCCTGCCCTCTGCAGATGGGAAATAGGACACTCGATTATTTCTGTCCTGTTTCTGTTTCCAGCGTGTTCCTAATGTCGGAACATTGCCTATTCATCCCAGAGAAAAGACCACCTGGCAGATTGACGGGTTCTATTACAGGTTAAACATTCCCAATAGCAAAACCCCAAATTGGAAATGCTTCCAAACCCAAAACTCCTTGAGTACAAAAATGCCACAACTGATCTCATGTGATGGTCACAGTCAAAATGTGAGCGTGTTAAAAATGCCTGCTTCTGCAATCAGCTCTACAGATACTTCAACTCAGTAGTCACGTAGCCATGCGCTCAACAATACTTACTTCAGTGAATAGCAGTCTCCATCAAAGGTCATATGGGAAGACACACACAACAGAAACGCTCTAGCCTTCAAGAGAAGCCCTTTCACTGTGTTAAGCTACAGAAAGTAATATATGACACCCTTACTCCACTTCAAAAATACTAAAGGTTCAAAATCTGAATGTCTACTTTAATCTAATCACCTGAACATAACAAATTTCCTCTTTCCAAGTTTTACCTGGGGTGGGAGGCCCTGGGGAGATGGTGAAGTGGGTAAAAACCACTTCCTATGCAAGAATGAGGACCTGAAGGGGAATTGCCACCACCAGGCCAAGTGCTAGCTGTGGCTATGGGTGCCTGTAACGCCAGGGCCGGGGTTTGGGGAGGTCATCTCTTGAGTTCACTAATCTAGTCAAAATGTCGAGCTTCCATTTCAGTGAGAGGCCACATCTCAAGGCAATGAAGTGGAGAGCAACAGACAAGTCACCAACATGCTCCTTTGGCCTCTGCATATGTAAGGACACAGGCACATAATCCCACACATATACGTGTAGGCAATACACACACACACACACACACACACGCATGCACGCTTCCACAATCTCAAGCACACATGAACACATGCATGCATCAAGCATGAGATCTGTACACACACACATGCACAAACTCACTCTCATGTACACGCAAACATGTGCACACAGGCAGTACCACACACACATACACACACAGGTGATACCTCCCAGGTGATTCATACTTACCTCTTCCAGAAGCCTCTGTTTGAGCTCCCGCTCTGTCTCCAGCTTCTGCTGTAAGCTCCGGGCATTCATCTCCAGCATGGCATGCTTCTTCTCCAGGTCATTGAGCTGGGCATTTGGAAAAATTGGCCATGATGTCACATTTGGTAACATTAAGAGAAAGCAGATACCTTGAAGATGTCCCTAAACTTCACGTGTATAGATTAACCAAGGTCTAAAAGCACAAGTTTTCATTTGGAAAAAAAAGAGATAAGTCCACATGACAGATGTGAGACAAGAATCCCCTCTGTGGGCCATCTGTGTCACTGCAACAAGTCTTAAGAGCGTGGCTGCTCAGTTCACCTGCCATGCTTTGCCTGAACTTAATTAAATAATCATATTCTGAGGGCTTACTATATTTATTCGAGCTATGAGCATGGGAAGATGGCCAAGCCCTCCCAAAAATCCGTATCTGTCAGAAAGGCTGAGAGGGGGCTACCACGAGGCACATGGGGCACATGAGGCACAGGCTACCACGAGGCACATCCACAAAGGACAACTGCTGATGAAAGAGAAAACACTCTCAGAGACAGATAAGATAAAATGCTACTGGAACAGCCAGACACCCAGACGTTAGCTACTAACCAAACAACAGCCAACTAACCAACTAGAAAAGCAACACCAAAACCAGAAAGGCTCATTTATCTCCAGATAATAAACGTACTTTCCTCAAGATATTAAAAAATGTTATTAAAGTTAATAAAAACTATGAATAGCCAGACTTCAAGCCAGAACTGTCCTTGAGTGATGAGCTATAACCTTGAGTCCAGTGATTCTGTTTCTAAGAATTTCCGGTAAGAAAATTATCACAGATGTCTATATAGATTTATGTTTATCACACTGCTATTCATATGGCAAAAAAAAATTGGAAGAAGCCCAAATTTCTTGTATGAAAGCAATGCTTAAATTAGGTGCCTGCGTGCAATTTTTTTTCCCGAAATTACATGCTTTAAAAAATATTTAATAAGTCAGGAAATGTCTCCAGATACATGATTTTATTTTAAAAGGTGTAAAAGCATATAAATAGTAAGAGCCTAAATTTGTATTTTAAAAAAAAGTGTGTGTGCACATGTCTATGTGCATAAGAATTACCAAACAGAAGGCTGCAAATAAATCTATCAAGGTCACCATTACTAGCTTTTCTTTTACTTTTACTGTGGTTTCATTATTTTCCACAATGGCCCTAAGTAATAATAAATTTTATAAACATGAAATAAAAGTGTTGTTTAAAATGCAGAATTCAGATCGCCACTTATGTGTACATCTGTGAAAAGGAATGTTTCTCTGACTGTAACCCTCAAGTGCCTGTTCTACATCTTTTTAAAGTTTATTAGACAAAACAGTCAAGCACTGGCACATCGCTGTGGATACATTGCAGAGCATGGGGCATGGGCAGAACACAAGTATTCCAACCTGAAATGCTGAGCGCTTGTGGTCTGGATGTCCCCCAAAATTCTTGTATTAGAACTTAACCAACTCACATATATGTGACATTTGGAAGTGCGGCCCTTGGGAGTTATTAGTATTACATGAGGCTTTAAGGGTGAGTCCCCCTGCAGAGGCATTACTGGCTTACTAAATAAGATGCTTGAGCTGCTGCAAGTGTTCTCTCTTACCATGCAGCAACTGTCACCATCATGACACAGTAAGAGGGTCCTCAACAGGTGCTACCATGATCAGGGACTTTCCAGCCTCCAGAACTATTAGCCAAATAATTTTCTTTATAAATTACCTTTTTGTGGGATATTCAATCTCATTGTGAACCCAGAGATTATGAACTGCAAAACCTGTTCCTTGTTTGGTGTAGTTCAGCTCTAGCAAACACCTCTAATCCAAAAGCTTTCTGTATACAGAATTATAAAGTTAACCCTAGGTTAAGAAACTAGCTGACAGGGACTAAACAGAAAGGAGGGACTTTGAAAGAGGGGTATTTAAGACAGCATAGAGAAGAAAGAACTTTTTGGATTTTTCCTCCTGGGCTGTCAGCTGAGCTAGCAGGCTTTGGCCTTGGCCGTTTGGCTTTTGGGGCTTTGAGCTTTAAGCTTTTGGTTTTTAGCTTTGGGCTTTTTCCATCTGGGACATTAGATAAGTAAAAAAGGCTTTTTCCCGTAGGACGTGACCTGAGTAGGAAGGTCAGCTGGGTGCTTTCTCTGCCTCTCTGAGCTAGCAGGTTTTCGCCCCAATATCTGACTCCATAGTCTTTACTGGAACTTTCTTTCTTTATAACAACATTACCTCATCTCAAGTACTTGGTTATAGCAACAGAAAATGGACTGGTATAGACTCACCATGAACATGGCATATGGGAAACCTGAACTGCCGACAGTCACCCTGAAAGAAATAGTCACTGCTACTGAGCTCTTCTGAAGAATGAAAAACGTAAGGCTTACAAGGCCTTCCAGGAATAAAATAGTGTTGTGTATCCAGTGTTGAATTTTGGGGCCCAGAGAGGTAGATGTTAAAAACTCACCATCCAACCAAGATAAACCAGAAGCCACCACACCCAGCTATGCCACCCACAACCAGGAATGCCCCACTGTGAGTCATATCTGACATTTTTTGGAGTGAGCAAAGGAAAGCTTTGGAAATGTTTGCCATGGATTTGTATCTGAATTCCTGTTCATTCTGCCTTTCAAGGGAGAAACAAAGATGTTTTCCTGCAAGGCAGAAGGGATGGGTGCCGACCTTGTCGGACAGGCTCTCGGCTTTCAGCTTCTGTTCTTTGAGAGCCTGCTGCAGAGCGAGAATCTCGGCCTTGTGTTCCTTCACCGCCAGTTCCACCACCTGGCGAGACTCGGTGATCCGCTGGTCGGCTCTCGCCCTGCCAAAGAAGCACAGGCCTGCTGTCAGGAGCCACACACCACAGACGCAGAGGGAGGAGGCTAGTCCAGTTTTAAAAAGGCTGCAGGTTGGACAGAAACCCAACCGTGGATCCTACCTTTAAATGCTGTCTTCCTCCTGACAGCTTACAGAGCAAAAAAACTGACCCATTTCAGATTTGGGTTAAAATTGCCCTGGAGCAGTAAAGTCCTGTGGGGACTGACTAGAAAGGCTGAAGAGGAAAAAAGCCACTCTCAAATGCAAACGGGACTGAACAAGGATGTGCCCAGAGTGTCACAGATTACCTGTGGACATGCAGTGCCCCACCTTCATTGCCACCAGGGAACGAGAGCACACGAGGTGGACCATGGGGGATCCCATTCAAAATCCAGAGAATGTCTCTCCCCCTTGAGCACAGGAAAGGCCCTCCATGTTTTGAGTTCTCAGCTTGAACCTGATGAGTGTATCCACTAACGAATACACAAATCCCAATGTAAAGGGGGGAATTATCACTTTTCTTCCCACATCTAAGTCCTATGTTGCCTGCCTCTGCACGTTGGCTCATGTGTGGCAATGGTCTGCTCCGCAAACTATTAGCCTTCCTGGATAAAGGCCCGTGCTGGCTCCTAAAGCTGCCCCAGCTCTGTCTCCCAGATGTCACGATCCCGTTCTCCACCTGGCACAAGCCCATTCCTCTCCAAACACGCAGCACTCTCTGTTCTAGGTGGCAGATATCATGACACACAGGAAGGCGACTCTTGTCTTCTTGAGGATGAGGACAAGGATTAAAAAGTGTATTTTGTCCAGCTACATGATACGAAACAAAAGCAGAAAAGCAAGCCTGGACTTTTCCTATCAGCCCTGGGAGTAGGCATGGAATGATGCGGTCCACACTTTCCAGGTATGGCAGTGTCTCTCTAGTCCCCAAGACACCTGACAGACTGAAGGAACAGCTCAAACACAAGCTGAGGGTGGGGTGGGAGGGTCTGTGGGGGAGTGGCCAGCACGTCCAGGGGAGCCCAGTGGCTTGGAAGGAAGCGGGGACAGGCTCTTAAAACTTCAGTCCTTCACATCACACACCCTAATGTGCCACAAAGCAACTGTTGCTCCCAGTTTCTCTTGCAACTTGAGAGTTCTCATCTTCTGCCTCTTTATCTCTTCTGGTTCAACTCAACTAGGGACTAGACTATTCAGGCAGCACGTATTCTATGACCACCAAGTAATCATGGAGGCCAAAAAAAAATGTCTATGGTACAGTCTGATTAGGATACCTTGCTTCCAGGATACAGAGACCCACAGGGAGGTGGAATCACAGGGTTCTGAAAGTTAAGATACCATGCAGAAAGGGACATGTGGTCGTGGGCTAATGCTGGCCCCTGTGAAAACATGAAGCAGGGCCCTTGTGTTTCAAGACCATCTCTTATCATCTTTACACAACATGGTTAGAATACAGCAGAAGGCTGCCAAAGGTTACAAACTGGGCATTAAGAACTCTTCAGTTAGGTAGCGCGTTTGACATGAACAGTGTTCTCTGAACTGTGGTGGGCCGAGCAGGGAGAGAACTGATAACTGGGCAGGAGTATAGAGAATAAACAACCACTTAAAAAAAAAAAAAAGACAGGGGAGAGAGGAGGAAGGACTGGGTGCATTTCCACGCCCACCTCAGGGGGTGTTGGGTGAATTCTGGGATTGTTTTTGGTTGTCACAGCTTGAGAAATAAGTTGCTACTGGCATCTAGTGAAAAGGACCCAGGCAAGATGGCCCCCTGTGCCGCAATACAGAGCACCCCACATACATCTAATGGGAATTCTAGGTCTTTAGAACAGCGGGGAAAGGAGAGAGACCCCATGATTCGGATTCAAACAGCGGGATCTTGCTGCACTGGTGACATGGTTGAGTTAGGAATCTTGCTAAGAGTGTTTTTACAGAAGAGCACTGATATTTATGTTTTCCTTGATTTCTGGGCCTCTGCACAGAGTAAATTCACACCAGTCCCTACCACAGGACCCAAGTGGTGTTTGCCAGACTTACAGCCAGGATGCCCACTCCTCCCTGGCTTCCCTAAGACTCTCCTGGTCATCGCTCTGAAAGTCCTGCATCCCAGAAAACAGCTCAGTTTAGAACACTGGGACGGTTGGTTGTCCGGTTTGCGGCTCTCAGGGGGATTCAGGTGTGGTCACCGGTGCTAGCTTTCTACAGAAGCGCCAGTTCCCACCTGCTCTGTTTCTCCGTGTCCAACATCCTCTGCAGCTCTCGAACTCGGCACTCAAACTGGGACTTCTCATCCCCGAGGACACTCCTCCAGGCCTCCCACTGACGCTCTTTTTCAAGCAGCTCATCGTTCAGGGCCTCCAGATCCATGACCTGCTCCTCCAGCATGGTGCACGTGGTCTTCAGGGCCTCCATCGTCTGCAAATCAGTAGCACTGAGTAGCGCCTTGTATCAAACGGGGATTCCTGGAGGTTACTTTTGTCAAACGAGCTTCAGAAAGACATAAGTTCCTAACCACAGACTCAGACACCGTTGGTTTTTCTCTCCCACAGCCCAAGGGACCAGAAGACAACAGAGCAATGGTCAGCTATACTCCCATCTGAGGGGAGCCACAAAGACCTAGTCTCAGGGCAGGGTTGTGGGGCACACACCTACAGTCCCAGCACTCACGAGAAGATCAAAAGTTCACTGTCAGCGTAGGCTGCACTAGGCTAGGTGAGGTTACACAGTGAGACACTGTCTTTATTAGGTGGGTGGGTGTGTTTGTCTGTTTGAGTGTATACCACATGTGTGCAAGTACCTATGGAGGCCAGAAGATGGTGTTGAACCCCTTGGAACCGGAGGTTACGGACTGCTGTGAGCCACCCAATATGGGAGTGCTGGGAACTACCTTCTAAAAAGCAGTAACTTAACTTAAAGCTCTTAACTTCTGAGTCATCAGCCTTAGCACCCACTTTTTTGTTGTTTTGTTGTTTGTTTTTTTTGAGACAGGGTTTCTCTGGGTAGCCTTGGCTGTCCCGGACTTGCTTTGTAGATCAGGCTGGTTTCGAACTCACAGAGGTCTGCCTGCCTCTGCCTCCCCGAGTGCTGAGATTACAGGTGTGGGTTACTGGGCCCAGTTCCCAGGACCCACTTTAAATGCCATTTTAAAGACTAATCCTTGGCTATAAACTGGGATTGGCAGGAGCCAGCCTGGTCTCAGAACCCCCAGAGAGAACCCTTCTAAGGGTCCTCCAGGGAGCCCGGGCCCAGCCTGCCTACTTACTTGCTTCTGGCTGGTGAGCTGCATCTCCCGCTCGGTGATCTCACGGCGGAGATGGTCCACCTCGCTCCGCAGCTGCACGATCTCGTCATTGGCACCAGAAGCCTCATCGAGTTGTTTGGACAAGTAGAAGTTTTGGTTGTTGAGCTCAGCATTGTCCTCAGTCAGCTGGTTCAGCTGCTCCTCCAGGTCAGTGATGACCTATGGGATGGGGGCAGAGAGGGGAGAGGGAGGTGTATATCAGAAAAGGTCACTGTCAGCAAGGAAATGCTTCTAGAAAGCTGCAGTGAGATAGCATCACATAGTGAATAATGGGAGCCATCACGCAGCTATCTGTCTTGAGGCCAAACCCAAGCTCCCTCACCAACTCATTAGTTAAACATGTAGAGTGCAGGGGATTACCTTCCTCTCTAACTTCAGGTACATCTAGAAAATATGGCAAGAGCCAATCAACCAAGTGCTAAACGGATGGGGTAAGCTCAAATGAGATCCAGTTAATAGCAGGAAGAGTTATGCAAAGGCAGGAACCAGAGGTCAAGGAGAGAGGGCCAGCTGGTATTGCAATCATCTAATTAACCTGAACTCGACCTTGACACCACCTACAGGACACCACCACTGTGGACAGCCATAGTCTGAGAAAGCGAAATAAAATTTTATCAGAGAAAAATCACGACAAAAAATACTAAGGGGTTATTTAAATAAAATCACAGGCAGGGAATTTAATTCTGTGTAACAAAGAGGGGGAAGGACTCTGAAGGGGAGCATGGATAATTCTGAGGATACAATTCCACATCACGATTTGGCTCTAATGGATTCTGCTACGCAGTGAGTTCTCCAAGTATATGAAATTGTCATTTTATTGAGAGAGATTTAATCTGGTTTTACTAAATTATTTCCCTGTTGAATGGCAGAATGACTTCAATTTCAGTTCGTGTAGCTTGCCTATTCTCTTTGCTGAAGCTTAGTATCAGTGCTTGCAGAGAACATTTATATAAAATACTTTAGAAGTTTAAGGGTAATTTTCTCATAATAGTTAGAATAAGGCACACAGACCATAAATTAAATTTTATGCAACAAAAAGAAGTAAATTAAAAGGAAATGTCTTTAAGCCTACAATTATTAACTGTTTCGGGTTTCCACACCTACCACAGATATAGTCCATGTCTGTTAGCACTGCTTTCGTGCCTAATTCCTTATTTTAACCCTCTTGATCAATTTAAAAAATTCAAGTCTTCCTGGGCACACAGAACTGAAGAACATAAATTAAGGATGTTTCTTTGACATCCTCCAGGAAGCATATTTTCCTGAGCTGTTGGCCTCTTGGGGAAAGAAGTGGTCTAGTAACCTGTATGGAACGTGGAAACCCACACTGTTTCCTCTGTGCGTGTTAGAGGTACACTGTGAGCTGTGAAAGGGCAATGAAGACTCTGGCCAGGCGCTTGGACAAAAACAGCTTCCTTAAAAACCCAGAAAATGAACCGTGAGCTGTGCCACTCCCCAAAGACAATTCGCCTCATGGCGTCACCCTTCTGCTGACACGGCTAAGTTGAGACAGACAACTGGATACATTCAACTTATCTTCATCCTACACAACGGAAACACCTCTGTCGGAGGTTGGTCTGATGCATGTTACTAGCCCTCAAGATCTGGGTATACCTATCCGTGTTATGTAAACCTACCTGACTGGCTAATTAAACGGTCTAAACCTGGGCAGGGCAGAATGGGGTTGGTGTGGCTAAGGTTCCTGGGCTTGGAGAGGACAGAGAGAAACACAGGAGACAGACAGATGGGAAAAGAGGAAGAAGGAGGACACCATGATAGGTTAGCCTGGAGAAGAAATCATGTGGAACTGGGAGGAAGGACTCCAATAATGGTGTGAAAAGGCCCAGGTGAAGACTAAAAGCAAGTATTTATATGATTATGGATGGAAGGTAGGATGGTGGAGGAGGATGGCATTGGATGGGGGCTGGGAGATGGATGGTGAGGTGATTCAGACAGTGTAAGTAGGAATATCTGCCTGGCCCAAGGTAAATGAGGCAATTATAAAATCTAACAGGTGTCTGTGTCTTATTATTTGTGATAGTGGGTTAGATAATACAGCCATGATAATCACAGGACAAATAATATTAAACATTACACAGCCCAACACTTTTTAAATTATTTACTGCAATAGTCCCCCTTGAGGTCCTTCACCTACACTGGAAATATCTCCATTTAATCATTTGCTTCTTTCTGCCCCTTCCCCAAAGAAAAGTAACACCATGGGGCAAACAAGCAAGCCTGGAAGACTCTGCAACTCCAAATAAGTTTGAACTTGGGTGGGTTTCTCCATCTCTGACATGGAAATAAACACTACATATACTCTTCATCTTTCATTTTTAAACTATCAAATATCTATTCAAGTTTTGTGGCATAAGAGTTATACAGGATATAAATTAATGACCAAAACAATGCTTTGTTCTGAAAGCCCCGTGGGGAACAGACTAACTGCAAAAAAATCTATTCACAGAGTATATATAATTTCCTTGCCATTCAAGGTTATATTTAAGCTTTAGGGTACCTACTTCCTTTCAATTCCTGAGGGGAGAAAAAAAAAACAACAGTGTATTATGAGCCCATTTCTGTTATAAGATTATAAAGAAGAAACCCGAGAAAAAGTAAAGAGGCAGCAAGGTCCTGGCTTGTCACCACACTGAGATAAGTCAGCTAGAGAAGGAAGGTCTCCTCTCTTCCCCATGTCATCGGGTCTGTGAGAGATTTGCCTCGTGGCTTCTATTTCCAGCATGTGATATCTGTATTTGTTAATGTCTCTATTTTCTTCATTGACTAGATGAAGATAATATGTGTGACAGCGAGTGAACATGTGTCACCACACTGGGCTTTAAAGCATTTCAACTCATTGGACTAGCCAGGTGTGGCTGGCACACGCCTTTAGTCCCAGTGCTCGGGAGGTAGAGGCAGGTGGAGTTTGAGGCCAGCCTGGTCTACACAGTGAGCTCCAGGACAGCCAAAATTACACACAGAGAAACCCTGTCTCAAAAAACAAAAACAAAACAAATTCTTTGGACTTTCCCCTGCCTATATCAGAACATGTCGGCTTCCACCCCTTCCAGGCAGCTGAGGTGAGGCTGCAGGGATGTGTTAGACATGTCTTGGCCCACTATATTTCAGTTACAGACACTGAGCCAACATGAGACACTGGAACCCAATTAAAGTATAATAAGCAATCCCTTCAACTCATCTTTGAAGTGAGTATACCATTTTATTGATGGGGAAATTGAGGCAACCAAGAGGCTAAGGGCTAGTTGATTTAAAATAAAATTTAAAAAAGTCAAAACTTCAGCACAGCCCTGAAACCCAAGACTTTGTTTTTGGTACCCCTAACTACACGATACTGAAACAGATGACAGGGACTTTCTGACTACTTAGACCTTCTTCTGCTTCTGTTTCTCTGAGGCATATGCATAGCCTCAACTGGCCTCAAACTCAACAGCTTCCTGCTTTGGCTTCCTCAGGGATGGGATTACGAGGTACACCAGGATGCCTGGTGCACTTCTTGCTTCTGAAGCAGGTAATATGCAAAACATTCTTAGGTTATCTTTGTTAAATTCTTCCCATAGATGTCTGTTTAGTGACAGACTCAGTTATGACAGTCCATTAACTTTTAGGCCTTAGAACAGAGGGTTAAAAATAAATAAATGGAAAGCCTAGTACTACCTTCAGAGTTAAAAAAACAAAACAAACAAACAAACAAACAAACAAACACAAGACAGGGTGGTGGAGAGGGTAGGGGTACAGCCTTCCCCAATGGGGGCCAGCTGGGTTTTGTAGGGTGTTTTGCAGACAGCAGATCTTGGTGTAGTTCTAAGAGAGAACAAGAATATAAACCTGTCTACTCTTCAGTGTCAAAAAGAAAAAGAAAGAAAAGAAGGAAGGAAGGAAGGAAGGAAGGAAGGAAGGAAGGAAGGAAGGAAGGAAGGAAGGAAGGAAGGAAGGAAGGAAAAGAAAAAAGACCCAAGCTCTATTTGGGATTATCTGTCACTTCCCAAGGCCACCTTGAGAACCTCACCATCACAGAACTGCACTGTTGATCCCTCATACTCAACCAGGAGACAAAGAGCAGGAGAAGGAAGAAGGCCAATGGCATGTCAGGGGGGAAAGAGCCAATCAAACAATAAGCATCAGCAGGAAAGACTTGAGACCGAAATCCTATTTTAATGCCTTCTTTCCCGAAGGCAGCTATTTGCATATTATTTATTTTTAATCTTATAGCTGACAGATTGATTCATAATTAAAGCTGTGTCATATGCTTGCCCACCAACTCCCCTCTAAAACAGACTTAGGGAGGGGTTTAGGTGCCAGATTGAATCAAATCCTTTTTTTAAAATCCCTTCAAAACACAGAAATGGTCTGAGCCTGGAGGCCTCCTGCTCCCCCTCCTCTGGAATCACTAACTGGGCACTCCTCCACTGAGTTATTATGGAGTCTTTAGCATTAACAGAGGCGACACTTCCTAGCAGAAGCAATCTTGCACAGCAGGAAAAGAGAAGGAACACCCAGGACAAGCTCCCTCATAAGCTTTAAAGTAGCCTTGAACTGGACTGTGTCACTGAGACCCTCTATTGTGGCTAAATGCCTTGGGGCAGTAGTTCCCAGGCTTTTACAAGGCCTGAGATAGAAATAAAAAGGCCTTATTTCCAAACCAAAGCTTATGCTAGGCGACCAAGGTAACAGGAAGCCAATGTCGCTTAGTCTTTTCCGTGGGCCAAGCCTTTGAATGCATGTTGCATGCTGTATCTCATTTAACTACTGTAGGAGGTGGTGTCGGCTCCAGTGCCAAGGGGTCCCTCCTACTGATGTCTTACTGCTTCTAGAAGTCTAGTCCTTGTCAGAATCAGGCAGGTCCCCATCATCCCCCATCTGGCACCCAAACCACAGTCACTAACTATGAGCTAGGAAAATCAACGTCATGTTGGAAGAGAGGCTATATAAGAGCTTGGGAGGATGCAGTAGACCGCTAGAAGCCGCCTTATGCTATGGCCCCTGTCCGCCTGACTCCAGACGCCATAGCTTCGACCACTGTGTCCCCCAGCTGTTCCCGCTGACGCAGGGAGTAGAGGACACTTTGTCAGGTCCCCCATACCACCATCTTTGGAAAGTGTCCCAGAGGCCTTGTCACCACATACCAGTGGTAAAGGAAACAAATATGATAAGTCATTGTCTCACAGAAATCAAATTTAGAAACTATAAGCATTATGTAAGTTAAGCCAGAAATCAAATTAATTCCACATAGCCACAGCTTCCCTTATGGCCAGACTTTTACAGATGGCGACCAGGCTCCCCAGGAAAATAAGCAAACTTGTAAGAGTACTGGATGTGCTTCTTATCCTGACCATGTTGGTTTCCCGTGTGTATACACATTTTGAAACCCCTCAAGTCTATTCTATATCATTACACCTCAATCAGACACGAAAGTGGCTTATTTTCAATTTCTTATGCAAATACACTACAGGAAGTAAAAAAGTCTTTAGGCAAATGGAACAAATCAAAATAACTGATTGATATATTTAACAAGTATCTAAGTTTAAGGAAGACTTAGTCACATAAAGGACTCACAGTTAATGTCTTTTGCTATTGATTAGACGATTGGTATCAATTTATAAGAGCTTATGATCACTATGAAAAGAAAAGTATGCTGTTTAATAGGCTTCATATTTCTTAACTTTTCATTTAATCTTGTTGATGTAGACTATTTTGAATAAAAAAGATAGTTATATTTTCATCTACTAGATCTAGCAACCTTTCTCGTTGCAGGTTCCTTGTTCTAAAAAATATTTAAGTACACTGGAAAGAGTTCCAGGAACAGAATGGTGGCCTTTGACTGAAACTGCAGTACATGAAAGGCTAGAGCAGGAAGACAGCAAGTGAAGGTCAGCTAAGCTACGGGGTGTGATCCTGTTTCAAAATGCTTGACTAAGAAACTAGAGAAATCACATGGATGGAAGTCATACCAGGGTCTGTATCACTCTGTGGTCATTCAAAAGCATGTATGTGGTATAAGCAAATTACTGGTATGATAATAAGATGAGAACAGGACCCAAATCCACCAGTTCTGCAAGGAAGGGGGAGCAGGCGGAGCTGACTAGCATCAGAGGTAGGCCGTTCCCCCACTGCATCTAGACAGACTGATCAAAACTGCCTGACAAGCACAAATGCATCTCATGGCCTAGGAGTTCCATCCCTGGTCACCTGATCCATGCTTTCGGCCACCAGGGGACCTTCCCTAACAGTTTCATAGGGAAAGGATCCAAATGTCCATCAGGGGAAGAATGGACCAAACTGTGGTCCTACCCTCACACTGAAAATCCTAAGGAAAACAAAAAAGAGCAAACTATTGCCAGGTCCACATGAAAGACCTCCACAGACAATTCAAAGCAAGAGGGGGAAAACTCAGCCCCAAAGAGCATATTCTCTCCATTCCCACTTACATGAAGTTCAAGGTTAGACAACTCTTCTCTGACACCAGAATGGCAGGAACCCTTTGGGGGAAAAGGTTCTCACAGGTAGACAGTGGGAGCCCGTTGAGACTCCCTGCAGCTGCATCAACACTGGCTACTCAAGTAGCTAAGATTCAAACCTTTGACAGAGTACGCCCAAGGCTGAATGCCCCAGTTATCAGGGTCCCTGTGAAGTAAAAAGGGCAGCAGTACACACGTGTGTGTGTGTATGTGTGTGTTGGGGGGGGGGTGCTTCTAAATTCACAGACGTAAATGGTACAAGCTAGGACAGTATCAACAAGGACCAAGAAAGTAAACAATCCACAAAAAGAGCAAAGCCACAGAAGCACAGAGAAGGATACTGTTCTCATCTCCTAAAAGGGGCCTGTTTCTATCCTTCATTTCGATCAAAAATAGATCTTGCTTTTCCACTGATTTGACAAGATTATGTAACCCATGAGCGATGCTTGTCTGCTGATGGAACTCTCAGCACAAAAGTGCTGTCACCAGCGAGGGTCCTGAGCTGCGAATTTACATGCGAAATGGGCAGAGTTTTCTCTGTGAGGAAGATAAACTTTCTTGGTCCCCAGGACAACTAACTGGCCTTACTTCTTGGCAGAGGCCACAGGCTGGAGAAGCCACGTAGAAAGCCAGTCCCTGGCATTTAGACAGTGCCTTGCCTGGGCAGGCCATGGACCCTCCTGCATTGGGGAAGGGGGTAAGCTGCCTTGAGAGCTTTGTCGAAGCTCCTGGATCTACTTAGAGTCTCACGGTGAGGGGGAAAACAAAATGTTCTTGGCTTTCTATTTTACGGTGAGTTCTCAGTCTGTAGCCCAGACTAGTCTTGATAGCTATTCTCCTGCCTCAGCCACCTTTCCAGGTCTGTGCTCACCGCCCTCCCACTCCCCAGCTACTGAGAATTATTTGACTACTTTAACCATTCCCACTCTCTGCCCCTCCCAAAGCTCAAGAATGGCAGCACCCTGAAAAACTAAAACAAAACAAAGCATCATGGGCTTCAAGCTGCAGAGTGGATGAAATAGCAGCCACCGACACTAGGAAACGACAGAGAGGCCCCCTTTGCCGCCCCTGCTTTAGTCTGCTCAACTCGTTTATACTCACAGTGCAGCTGTTGCGAAGAGCATCAAATTTGCGCTGGATTTCATCTCTATGTGCCTAGAAGGTAAGAAGTGCATTATAAATTTTTCATAGGGTAGAATTGCATTCTATGTGCTATGGGTCGAACACAGACAGCAGCAATTTGCTCGAAAAGCCGGGTACACTGCTGTGGAAGCCCCAGTATCCGCTGCGCAGAGAACTAATCTATCAGCTCAGCCCCTGCATCAGCCATCAATAACAGCAACACACGACGGCATGCTGCGCTGAGCATAGCTGCTCAGGCCCCATCACGGACACCAAACATAATTTCATGTTCATATTAATCCCCAGGGAGAAGTGGGGGAGGGAGGGGAATGAGGGAAGGTGTTCTTACTCCTCTTCATTGGTAACCCTCCCTCTTCCCTTCAACTGACCCCTTCCTAGCCTAGTAGACAGATGACAGACAGACAGACACACACACACACTCAGAGAGAGACAATGATGTCAGGAAAAAGAGCACAGACTTTAAGAATTAAAGCTGCTAAGATTCATAAAACTTCACACTGGCCTAGAAGTAATGATTCACAAAACCTCACACTGACCTGGAAGTGAACAGCCAGATTTTCTCTGAGGCAAAGCTACCCTGAAACAGCAGTAATTCTGTTATAGTTTGGCTCTTAAATGTCCTCCAGAGGCTCGTGTTAAAAACGTGTTTGTTGGCCTGTGGCACTAATGGGAGGCGGCAACCCAGAATTTCTCACTTTCTGTCTCTGTCTGCTTCCCTGCTTACATGAAATAAACAGGTCCCCTCCACCACATGCCCCACCATGCTAACACTAAGCTATAACACAGCTGAGTGATCATGAGCTGCAATCTCAGGTACCATGAATGCCAGTAACTTTTTTCCCTCAGGCTGGATAACTTGGGTAATTTGTCATTGTAACGAAAAGCTGACTAACACGATTCCTCTCAGCGCTAAGATAGGGTACTCGCACACGTAGCCTGTGCCTTCATTCTGATGAAGACAGTGGCAAAGACCGTGAGGCAAGGAAGGCCTTGACACAAAAAGTGCTGAGTGGGCAGAATAGGGTTCTTTAGACTGCGGCCCAATAGCAAGCATGTCAAGGAGGGATTCTGTCTGTCTGTCTCTATCGCATTCCATCAAAGAGAAAAGCCTTCACAGAAGACAATGTACCTTGGATGATGAAGGCGAAGGCTGGCTTCAGAAGCTTTGATTTAGATCCATGATCCACCCAGTTTAACAGGCATCAGCTGTCACTACTTCATGTAACATTCAGGCAAAGTGCAGTCAATCAAAGCCTGGCATGACTCTAGGGCGCATCCCGATAGGAGTTACCTCAGAGTCCACAGAACACAGGTAGCAACGCTCTGGGGGGGGGGGGGGGCGCGGGCGCGCGCGGTGGCGGGGGGAAGGGGTCTAAATTCAGACATTCAACCAACCATGGGCAAAAAATATTCTAGGGGAACGTGCTAGCTGCTTTTATTTCAACCTGACATAAGCTAGAGTCGTTTGGGAAGAGGGAACCTCAACTGAGAGATTTGCCTGCAGGCAAGTCTGCGGTGGTTCATGAGTAACTGAGGACGTAGGTGAGCCCAGCTCACTGGGGGTGCTGCCATGCAGGCTGGCAGAACACAGGCTGAGCAAGCCGTGAAGAGCAGGCCAGTAAGCATCGCTCCTCCATGGCCTCAGCTTCCTGGGATGACAGACTACAAGCTGCGGGACGAAGGAAGCCCTGCTTTTCCCAAGTTGCTTTTGATTACTGTTTTGTCACAGTAGTAGACACCCACCTAGGAGGGAGGTGGGGTCAGGACTGAATACAAACATGGGCTTCCTCATCTTCATTCTTGAGACATCACAGCGTCCTGGTTACACAGCATTTACGCCGTGCTCGTAGTCCAAGGAATCTGGAGATGGTGTTATACCTCAGAAGAGGACATGCACAGGGCCCAGGCTGTTGCCCTGAACATCTGCTAATTTAGGTGTTGAAAATCAACCTCAAAGATGACTGTATATTCTCTCTTGCATTGGGATGCAAGGAAAAATGTGTTTGTTTTTTTCTGAGTTGTGGTCTGTTAAAAAAAATAAAATAACAGCGCAAAAGTGACTTGGGAAAGAAAGGATTTATTTGGCTTATACATCCCAATCATAGTCCATCACTAAAGGAAGTTGGGACAGAAACTCAAGCAGGATAGGAAGCTGGGGACAGAAACTGAAGAGGCCTTGCTTCCCACAGCTCATTCGGCCTGCTTTCTTACACAAGCAGAGACCACCTGCCAAAGGGATGTCACTACCCACAGTGTGTTGGGCCCTCCCACATCAGTCAGCAATCAAGAACATGCCAAACTGACAGTTTGTGGTTCTCTCCTCCCAGATGACCCTGGCTTGTGTCAGGCTGATGATAACAAAAAAAACCAAACAGCAGACACACAGTAACAAGAAAGCCAGATTGCTCAAATGGTACTGTGGGAAGGTCGCGCCTGAGGACAGTCCAGAGGTGCTCTAAGCACCGCAGCAGAAGCCGACATAGAATTTTTAGCCGGTGAAAGTATCTCTCCCAGGTGAGGATGTAATGGGGGCTGCCACTGACACGGGGTGAGAGGATGTCTTCCCAGCAGATCCACACTACACAGAAATCTATCAGGCAGGACAGCGACAGCCAGAAACTTATGTCTAGATGCTCTCCATGTAGCTCCACTACTGGGAGTTGCTGCGGGCCTAGTGAGAGGTCCCTAGAAGCAGGGTGTTGACGTGGATTGTAGATGCAGCCCCTCACTCTCTTCCTTGCTTTCTCTTCACAAGGTAAGCAATGGGAGTCCACGGTGCCCTCCCACCATGTGCTGCTCTGCCATAGGCCCAAACACAAGGAGACAATCGTGGACAAGAGTCATCAAAACTAAGATGCCAAGTCAGTCCTTCTTCTTTATACATTGTCAAGGATATTTCATTACAGTGATGGGTCTATGGCTAAATATACTTAGTGACAGCACAGGACTAACTTGCTGGGGGGAGAATAGCATTTCTCCAGCGTCAGAACAAAGCCCACTGTACCACTGGTGAGACCTCATTCGCAACCGACGACTAACATGCCTGACCCCATGGACCCCTCCCCCCCTCCCGGGCACACTGGGATCACCATGAGCAAAATGAAGGCTCTATCGAGAAGAACAGGGGTTGGCAAGGCTGGTTTGATTGTTTACATGAGAGCAATATCAGGCATTTTCAGTCTGCAAGCCAATTTGATCTACTTAAATATGCCTTCACAGGGCAAAGGTCACTATAGAAAATATGTAAATGAAACTGGGGAGCTGCCTCGGCAAGTGCTCGTGCATGAGTGTGTCTTCCAGCAGCTACCTAAAAGGCTGAGCACCACGAGCACATCTGGGACCTCAGCTCTGGGGATTTACTGGCTAGCCAATATAGCCTATTGGCAAGCTATGGGGTCTAGTGAAACACTATTTCAAAATAATAATAATAATAATAATAATATGATAGTGATAATAATGAGCAATGGAACAAGGTACTTGACTAAGACCTCTGGCCTTCAGACCTCTGGCCTCCACGTCACATGCACACACAGACACCTCTACACACATACCATATGTGCTAGGTATGTGTAAGGAAATCCTCTCTCTCTCTCTCCATGTGGCATAAACCCTCAAAAGCAAATAAGAAAAAAGGCGGAATCAGTTCTCTCAAAGCTAAGGCTTGCTGGCCCACACAAGGGTGCCAAAGCCCTGCTGCACTTTCTTACGTGTTATGCTTTCTTCCTAATAGCAAAGATTCCAATAACTATACACCACTAAAAACTCCTCTAAGGTCCCATTGGGATCTGAAATTTCAGTCCTGGGTGAGTCAGTCCTTCAGAGTCACCATTATGGAGCTTTTGGATCGTTTGGACACGTCAGATGCCAGTTATCTCTGAGGCAGAATGCAATGGGCCACTATCGGCTGTTTTATCATTATGGGAGGGATGAATCTAGAACATGAAACTCGTCCTGTTGTAGGTGTCAGCATCACCATCAGCTCAAAGGCCAGCCAATGGATCCCAGAAAGGAAACAGTAAGAGGGCTGGAGAGATGGCTCAGCAGTTCAGGACATTTGTTCTGGTAGAGGAGGTGGACTCCTGTCCCAGCACCCACAGGGCAGCTCACAACCATCCGTAATTCCAGTTTCAGGTGATCCCGCTCCCTCTTCTGGCTTCCTCAGGTACTGCACACATAGGGCAGACAGCCATAGAGACAAAACACCCAATCACATAAAATAAAAAATTAATAAATCTTTGTTAAAAACTGAAAAGAAAGTGGTACAAATTATTTGTTTCCCTTAAACGGGGAGAAGGGAACCATACAACATACATCCAAGAACAGTGATATACCTAAGACAGGCTTTGGTTTGGACTGATAAAAACTAATTAAGTATTGGGTAACAGGGAATAGTTATGCTTTAACAATTATCGGGGACCCTAGAAAGTGAAGATGTTAACATAGTGAAATATGCCAACCACCAGACATTATTATGGAGACATCCTAACCTCAGGAGCTTGCAGGGATTCCCCAAGGGCCACTGGGAAACTCCAGAACAGAGGCTACTCGGCACTGACTGAGCAGACTACAGTGACACTCTGTAGGTGTCTCTTGGGGTCATTACGCATTCAATAATTGAAAGGAAAGTAACAAGAGGAAAGGACTGTGGCGCTGAGAGAGGAAGGCAGTGCTTGGGGTAGCAGGCCACCTTCCGGGACCCACAGCCTGCAGGCCTCTATCCTTTCCGCACTTTCACCCAGGTTCACATCTTCCGGGACCCACAGCCTGCAGGCCTCTATCCTTTCCACACTTTCACCCAGGTTCACATCTTGGCTATTGTGCCAACAGCTTACTAATTAAACACAAGGCTTGATATGTGTGTGAAAGAATGAGATCCTGCACTGATTAATGACTCCAAGAAATCAAAGGCGGTGGCTTTGGGGTCTGTAATCGCACTGTGCAAAGAGGAGGCTCTTTTCATCAGTGCCCGCAGCTTTCTGCTCCTTAATATTCAGCTAAATCTCGTCACCAAATCAGTAAAGAACATGGGGTCAGGACCACAGAGCCCCCCATGAAGCCTTGCAGGTGCATACAAAGTGCATGCCCCTTCTCTCCCGGGCTATTCAGAGTGACTCTGACATCCAAAACACAGCTGTGCACCGCAGAGTCCGCAGGCACCAGTTCTCTGTCTCACAGGAAGGAATGGTGACATCTTCTGGGTCAAGTGAGGGCCCAAAACTCTGCCTTCTGTTAGTCGGGAGCCGTCTCTAAGCTCTGTGGCAGGTGTCTACCTTCTACCTTGACTCAGTCTCAGCCTGTAAGGTGAGAATGGGAGAACAAAGAGAGCACAGGAAGGCCTCCCAACTGCTCCTGCCAAGCTCCTTCAGTGGAGAATTCCAATGTAAGGGCTCCGTCTAATTTGGCCCAGGGGTGGAGGCTGGACCAGGTAAACTACTTCCCAACCAGCCTGGGAGGTGACGGCTATTTGAATTAAGCAACAATAGCCCATTTGACCATTCCCTTTCATTGATAAAAACATCATGCCGTGAGGCTCACAAACCTCCTACGAGATCATTTTAGATCCGGCTGATTTAATTTGATTGATGCTCACGTTGTACCTAAATGTGGGCCTGAACAATGAGAAAGTAATAAAAGTATTGTATTTGTGGCCATTTTTCCTTTTCTTAGAAAATACACTCTTCATAACCAAGTCCTTTACTTAGCAGCCACATGCTGGCCATAACCAGGTCTGAGACCCAGTCAAGGAGGAACAAAAGAGGCAAAGGCAAAGGCCCCAGAATGAAATGGGAGTATATGGGAGTGGAGAGGGTAACTCCTAGGACAGAAAAGAAAGCATATGAAGGGGTTCCCCAGGACAGGTTTGCAAACAGATACTTGGCCAATGGCATTGTTGCCGTTTTCCTTCTTCCTCAGGCTGAGGTCTTCTGTGTGGCCTCAGACTCTTGTGAGCTGGTGCCCCATTATGGCCAGCTTCTTCTACCATCAGTTTGAGCAAAGCCTATTTTCTATGTACCTTCATGTACAAGAGCAATAGAGCCCGAGTTTTCAGAACTAGGGAAGGCTTTTGTTTTGTTTTGTCTTCTGTAAAGATTCTTGGAGGCAGTGATCTCATCCAACTAAATTAAGTCGTGACTCGCTGCTGTGCGAGGCTTCAGGCAGCCAGCAGACGCCACACACTCCACCCAGCAGCAAGGCAGGATTTGAGGGACTCATTTCCCACAGATAAAGGGCAGTGACGCACGCTCTGTTTTATGTCCCCTTCCGTCCAAACGGGCACGGAAAGATACATGGCCACTGCTTGCCCTCCCGACCCCCACAGAGCAGCGAGATACATGTGTCACCCTTGGGCACTGCAGAGAAATAGGAATCGAGGAATCACAAGCTGGTCCCCTGGGGAGAAGAGGCTATAGTCACAGTGCTAGGCACGCAGCAAGAGCTCTTCATCAATTGGCTTAAGTCACTGGTGTCTCTTGTTAGAGAGCTTGTATATTAACACAGGTAAAAAAAAAAAAAAAAGGTGATATAATGTATTAAATAACAGTGGTTCTCCCAATAGCAGCTAAGAAAATCTGTCTCTCTGTCTGTTCCCCTTTCCACTGTTTGTTCTTCTTTCCAATCACCCAACTAGAATGAGAACTTAAGTCTGCTTGGCATATGCTCCTTAAAGGTCATTTCCTTTCTTTCTTCCTTTTGTCTTCTATGCACTTACTTCCTGTTGGCCTTTTCATTCTAAATGTGTCCAGTGTTCCTGCTTTATCTCTTTTCAAACTGCTTTCAATCCATGCTCAGAGCACAATATAAACGAAGAGACGGTATGACTATTTTTTTTTCCAAACTAAATATTGGGGACACGTGGCATCACAATGAGTGTTCCCTTAGAGATGACAGAACTTTAGGCCTCGATCAATATCCAGACTTGGCATGAATCCCAGAAAACCAAGGCCATATCACAGCTTCCTTACCGGAACAACTCCTGTCATGCAGACCACTGCAGTCATCACTAGTCTCCAGAAGACCCTGTCCCTAAAACACGACATTTTCGATCTTGTTTAAATAATGGGATCCCTAAACTTGACAACACAGGCAACTTGTAAGAATAAACTAGTTTAAAGACAGACAGACAAGCATACAGACATATAGGCAGGCAGATATAGATTCTCTCTCTCTCTTTCTCACTCACTCACTCACTCACTCACTCACTCACTCAAAAGCAATGAATGCAAATGACCCAAAGAAGTAACTCCACTCTGAGAGGTACACAGAGACTGGCTGATGCAGATAGGGCCAGCATCCAACCAGGATTGGAATTGATAAGGTACCCATTAAAACAAAAAAAAGTCACTGAACAAATCAGCTGCATTGTGCCCTGCCCACAGAAGAGGGCACCCTGACCAGCAGGCATGACTATGCCCATCTGCTTGGCAGGAACAGTGTGTTACTATGAGAAATGTGTGGGCCTGTCTAATAGAGCCATGGAAGCTCATTCCACTTTCAACGTCTGTGCCCACCATGAAGCCTTCCAAAAGTAATAGGGCTTGCTTTCTTCCCTTAAAGAGAGACAGAGACAGACAGACAGACAGACAGACAGAGAGAGCGCGCAGGTGCCTGTGGAGGCCCAGAAGAGTCCATCAGATGCCCTGCAGCTGGAAATTACCCAACATGGATGCTGAGAACCAAACTCAAGTCTTCTGGAATGGAAGCAAGTGCTTTTAACCATGGAGCCATCTCTCCAGCCCTCAGTAATAGGGTCCTTTAAGTAGACAGTTTTGAAGGGGGAGATGTCAGGATCACCCACTCAGAGCATCCTGGTCAACTCAGCAGGGGCATCTTTCTCTGGAAGCTGATGAGTTGGCATTCTCCAGGAAAGCCTCTTGCCAGTTCTATGGCATCCGACCCTGTAGAATAGTCAGTGGTGGTGTGGATGGCCAAAAAGTCTTCCAGAAAGCTCCAGCTTGGTAAGTTTGTCTCTCAGAAACAGCAGGGATGTTGGGTTGCTTTTAGGGAGATAATCTCTCCTTCAGAAGACTTTCTGCCCTCAGATCTTATGGTAAGCTTAAAAACAGACTCATCACAAGGCTGCGGGGATGGCTCAGGGGTTACAAGTGTGCACTGCAATTCCAGATAACCCAAGTTTTGTTCCCAGCACCATGTCCAACGACTCAAACATCCTGCAACCTCAGCTCCAGGGACTCTGATGCCCTCTTTTGGCCTCTGCACGCACTGCACTCACATGGCTTTTCACATAGACATACATCTAAATAAAAACAAACCTAAAAAAAAAAAAAAATTATGTGAAGCAAGAAAGTGCACACAGAGTCAGAAGGAATATAAATTCAAGACCATGCTGGAATACAGAGCAGGTCCTCATCTAAAACCATCTACAAAATAAAGTAAAATGAAATAAAGACATAAAGCAGAACCCATGGCTGCTTTACAGAAATGAGACCAAGCAGGAACAAAAGCCAAAGAAGAAGCAAAACAAAAACAAGACCCAGGAATCAGGCATAAAGGCTATTGTAAGACAGAGTTTATTATTTTTTTCTTATGATTATTAAAAACAAAGTAGAAGACCAAAGTACACAGACTCTAGCTGAAAATGAATTTCACATGTAACAATGACTGCTTTAGAAACAGGAATGACAGATAAAAACAGAAGGAATTTTTCAAAGTGCTCAGAAAGGCGGATCTTATCGGATGTATTAATTCCAACAAAGGAGAAGTCTATCCACACAAGCTCTTTTCCCACCCACTATCCACACCCATGAATGCTCTTTCTCTCTCCTGACATCTATAAGAGTAAACAAAGACACTTGGCGCCTACTCTTATCCTGGGTAAGACCTCCTGAACCTACCAGCAATGCTCGCAGACTCACCGTGAGCGCCTGGATTTCCTCCTCCGCCTCTGCCGTTGTCTCCTCCAGCTCTGTCTTTGCCTGGCGGAGCTGGCTCTCCAGGGCTGCCCGGGCAGCCTGCAGGGCAGTCAGCTGGGACTCGCGCTCCTGCAGGGATAGCTGCAGCTCCGTGAGCTGGCGCTTCAGCTCCAGCTTCTGTTCCTCATGCTCCAGGCTGACCTGAGGAGGAGTAATGTGCTCAGTGGGCTGTCGACAGACTGTGAAGACACAGTCTGTCACAAAGTCCACAGCTTAGACCTTGTCTTGGAACCAACAGCTAGGACTGGGCAGAGCGGGGCGCAGGCATCTCAGAAATCAGCAGCACTGAGATTATGCAGCAGGGTGAGCAGTGAGCTCTCCCATGGGTTCTGCCTCCAGGGACTCATTCAACCATAGACTGAAAATATTCAGAGAGCTGTGTATGTGAAGATGATGCCTGCACACGTGCAGAACAGCCATCTTACCCTAGACAGGACCCTGTAGCTTCTTATTAGTTTTTTCAAGATGGTTTCTCTGTGCAGTCCTGGCTATCCTGGAACTCGCTTTGTAGACCAGGTTGGCCTTGAAATCACAGAGATCTGCCTGCCTCTGCCTTTCCAAGTGCTGGATACTAAAAGCATGTGCTACCACCACCCAGCCAGTTATCTTCTTAGAGAGCAACTACATAGCAACGTCTCCTGTGTGGCCCAGAGCACACAGGAGACATGTATAGGTTGTGTGCAAATGCTTCCCTATCTTCCAAAAGGCACGTCAGCAGCCACAGGTTTGGGTATCACTTGGGGGAGTCCTAGAGCCCGTGCCCCGCTGACCATCCCTTACTCACAAACACAAACACGCAGATATGTAGGAAGGCTTGTGAAGACAAGATGGTGGGAGTCTCAGGTGAAAACTCTAGTAATCATCCAGGTAAGAAAGACATTTAAAGGTAAATGGACAGAAATAACACCTATCAGTGACAAAGACACCTTTAGAGTTAGTATGCAAATGCCACAATAGGCCAGGTTCTGTTTCTTCTACAGACTCTCATGCTGATTTATGGCCATTAGATAGCCTGCACTCATGACACATTTTGTGGCAAGCACTTTTCCCACCATCTGCCCAGACATCCATCCGTCTACTCAACCCTTCACGCACTCAGCTAAGAAAAATTTAATGAGCTATTTCTCTGTAGAGGACATGGACAGGAGAGGCAGCCCCACCTGCAAATTGAGGAGAGCTGTAAGTCAGCCATCGCCATTCTGTAGTCAGTGTAATAGCTGGGACATGGAAGAACATCGTAGAAACAACAGGGGCAGAGGAGCTGACCCTGAAACTCAGCAGTTCAGAGCACTTGCTGCTCCTGCAGAGGACCGGAGCTAAGCGCCCAGCACCCACAGCAGGCAGCTCACAAGCACCTGCTACTCCTCCAGCTCCAAGTGCTCTGACATCCTCCACTGGCCTCGGAGGCGCAGGCTGACTCAAGGAGCAACAAGCTTCCCTAGGACACTGACTGCCCAGGGAGCTACCCAGGCACAGCAAGCACAGTAAAATGGACTTACACGGAAAGGCAAAGCAAGAAATCTAACGCCCTCTTCTGGCCTATGCAGGCACAAGTGGATGGTTTACATTCATACAAACACACAAGCATAAAGAAAAATACATCGTAAAATAACAATTTACAGGAATCAAACTAGATGGTAAAAGGGCTAGAGATATAACACAGGGTTTCACTTGAGCTTAGTATGTCCAAGGCCCTAGCCAAGTTCGATTGAGAGTTTTATCAGACTGAAAAAATGAAGTGTCTAAGAGGCATAGAAGAAAGCAAGTCCACAGCGGGTGTACTGAACTAACCAGCATAGGTGAAGCCACCCGGGACCATGCCAAATGAATAAGCTTACAATCTACGGGAACTGACAACAAAGGGGACACGGGGGGGGGGGCTAGATCCATCTGAGAAGGAACCCCAGAAAAGGTGACATCCAAGTCCCAGGCAGAAGGAACTGCGAAAGATTTAACCAACAATACTGGGGCTAATTTGATGGGGCAGGGAACAAAATGCAGGAGAGTTAAGTATCTGTGGGCATCAAATGGGCACCTCCCAGAGAGCAAGACCAGTGACTCCAGCACAGGGGACGGGGAGAAGAGCCAGCATGACAGAAAAGGTAGGGGACTCAGTACTAATGTACTAACACACTCGACTTCCCCACTATGGGAGACATCCAAGTGCAGAGGTCTTCAGAAACTCAAAAGAAAGGCCCAGTTGCCAATCTAGATCTGGCAGTCCTTAACATGTTAGTGAGAGCTGAAGCCAGAAGTCCAAGGTCTTCAAGTGACAATAATGACGATGATGTGGCCCCAGAAAAGTGTACTAGTGAGTACCAGGCACTGGGGTCACTCACAGCAGCCCCTCATGACCCTGACAAGGCGAGTGTTACCATTACCTCCGCTCCTCAAAAAGCAAAATGCGGCGCACAGAGATCAGGCACTTATGCAAATGTTACACAGCTTTTAAAAAATATATACAAAATAAAAAGATGGCAGGGCGGGCGTTCGAACCCAGGAAGTATGGTGGGAGTTCATGTTTGCAAACACGACGTCTTACTGTTTGTCTCATTAAAATGCCAGCTGTCAGAGCCGGCTGGGACTTTACCAGCAAGCCTGAAAAGTCCCCAGATGTCCTTTGGCAAAACCACAAGACATGGATGATAGTGAGTCAAGGAGAAATCGGGCAGCCGAAGGCTGGGCCCTGGAAGCAGAGCCCAGAAGCCCTGAAGGTGCCATAAAAGGAGCTGCCTTAACTACTGTATGGAAGCTGAGGAGAAAGCTCGGGCCCTTTAAGCTGAAAACAGACTTGAGGCTGAGGCTGAGGCCCCAAATCTCAGCACCAGCATGTCGCCAGAGAAGATGGACTGGCCTTGTTCTATTTAGAGCTAAACTCCAAAACTCCCCAGGAGAATACAGAGCCCTGAGCCTCTTATGAAACATTTTAAGTTTCTTCTACCATCCTGGGGGTGGGGGAAGCAGTGAGCTATTCCAGAAACATCACCAACAAGCTTCCCTGAGGACACTGTTTTCCCAAGAGATCTACTGCATGGCACAGGCTCAGTAAGAGACAGACAGACATGGAGAAGAAAGACAAGAGACAGCTGATGCACCCAGGCTGAAGGCCTCTGTCTGGATTATTTGTCCTGATATACTCAAGGCTGACTCTACGGGGAACAATGAAGGGGTGAATGGAGGGATCGCCTAGATAATTCAAGGGAGATTCCCAGACTCCAAGGAGGACCTCAAGCACATAGAGTGCTTGCTTTAAAAAAAGAAAACCTAAAATAATAATAATAATAAAAATTGTAAACTCTATTCCCCTTCCAATTCCATTTTTTAAAAACAATGAGCCATTCTCTGAGGCTCACAGCTCTGGTGCCACTCAGGAGGCCGAGACAGGGCGGTCACTGTCTTAAAGAACCTGCAATAAAAAAGCTGAACATGATGACAAAGAGCACGTTGCAAGATGCCCTGGGTGATGCTAATGGAGGCACCCAGACCTTGACAATACTCTGAAAACAGAACCTAGTTAAAACAGACAAAAGGAAGTCTTGTAAGGACCCTTCTCTGCAGTTTAGCCCTCCGATGTTCAGCAGTCTTTTCCTTAAGAAAGATAATCTGCTTTTTGACGCACGCCTCACTCCTGACCCACATTCTGACTTGAAAGAACAGCTTTCCGGTCTTGTTTACTTGAGGCTAGCTCCCTGGACGGCCCCCAAGGTCAGGAACATTTATCTGACATTGCCACTGTATACCCTGACTACTAACTTGTACACAGTAGGTCCTTAATAGATATGTAATAGATACCTGCATCTAACTTCCTGGCTTCAATCAAACTCATCATTATCCCCCACCAGCCTTGCTATGGTCTCCTCTGAAGAGTATGGCTGCCTCCCAGTTTCCCTCCATCAAGCACACCTAAGCCTGATTGTCTTCTACAATCCTGTCATTGTGAGACCTCTGCCTCAGTCATAGGTATGTAGACGGTCTGTGCATGTACTGCATATCCTGTGCCCTCATTAAGTCCTGCTGAAGGGGAACTACTCAGCCATTGGTAACAGGTACATCCACCCATAGGATCCCCACATAGCCCTGACACTTTACAGACAAGAAAAGGAGCCTGAAGCATGGACATACTAGCTATGAACAGAAAACTGAGAGGCTGGTAAGAAGGCTTAACAGGTTTAAGTGCTTCCAGCCACACCTGGGCAACCTGAATTTGATCTCTAGACATGGTAGAAGGAGAAAACCAAACTCCCCGAAGTTGTCCTCTGACTCTCCATGGGCATGGCGTGGGCATGGCGTATGCAAATATGCATGAGCATACACGCAATATTGTTTCTTAAACTAGTAATAGATAGAGGTGAATTCAAACCATGTGGCCAACTCCACATTCTTAGTCAATGTGTGCAAGGCCCCCAGGGTATACTGCCTATTCTTGGAAGCTGGGTGCCTCAGGGACTGGATCACCCCAGCAAAACCAAGACCTGCCCCTTGTCCTCACCTCCCTCAACCTTGTCTCCAGCTCCAGAAGCCGGTTCTTGTCGCTGTGATCTTGGTGGCTGATTTTCTCTAGTTGTTCTTCCAGCTTTCGGTTCTGGGCCTCCAGTTTCCCAGCCTGTGTCTCCAGGTAAAATTTCTGCTGCCTGAGTTCTGATATCATCTCTTCCTGGGCCTTCCTGGTAGGGGTTGGGTGGGGGTATCCAAACAGAATTATCAGAGGTAAACACATCTCCTCGCGATCGCAGGCGGAAGTGGCGTGGGAAAATCCCTGTTCAGTAAGTGGGTTGTAGGCGCCCCAGGCTTAGCCCTGCTCCTGATCCAAGTAAGTGGATTGTAGGCGCCCCAAGCTTAGCCCTGCTCCTGATCCAAGCCATAGCATGAGGAACTGGAGATCATTTCAGTCATCACTGCTCTGAGTTCCTCGCCTGTCACATTAAGTATGGTCAAGCTACAGGTGCTAACATTTCAATCCCTTGGTAGCCCTTTTCATTTTCTCGTTTAGAGTCCGTATAGAGAGAAGAAAGTGGTCTCCTTTGAGTAGAGGTGTCCTCCTGAGAGCTTGTAATGCATGCTCTGTGAAAAGCATTGCAACCGAGAAAAATAATTTTGCTCCTTCTAGAACTCTGTGGGGATTCCTCTCCGTTCCACCAACTGCAACAAGTAGCAAAACCTAGAACCCAAGGCCAAAGCCTTGGGTTTATCCAACTGGTTCATAATAATATGGGAATGTTTTCAAAGATCCCAGAAGGGATAAACAGAATGGGAAGACAATCCTGGAGAGTGAATCCTTCAGGCAGGAAGACTGTGCCCAGAGACTTACAAACCTAGCTGATCCTTGCTGACCCCAAAGCACAGCTCCCTACAGCAGAATGCACAGCTGAACTGGGTACACACAAGGTCACCTCCTGCTGATTAACAGCAGGCGAGACTGGGGAACAGGGACAGCAGCTTTCCAAAACCAAACTATAACCAGTCTCGTCTTGTTAGCCTCAGGAAAGTCCTCTGTGCTCTGACAGAATACCTGACTCGAAAGGGAAGCCATGGAGGAGGGAGACCATTCAAAGGAGAGCAAAACCACACAGTGTGCACACGTGACTAAACCTGTGGCCGTTCCGTCAGACAAAAGAACAGACCTTATGTGGCAGAAGAGGAGGTGGCCTAGTTTGTTAAGTACACTTACATGTTCCTCTGCGTGAAGAGACTGCTGTTTGCCGCAAGCTTGTTGGCTTCGGACAGTTCCACAATCCTCTGTTCCAGGGATCTGATCTTGGAATCCATCGCGTTGATCATCTGAAACACGATGATCATACATTGGACAGAGGCTAACATGGGGCTTGGGAACCAAACTGAAAGTCTCCTTAGAAATGCCCACAGGTTGGCCAGAGGTAGTGAGAGACTCTACGAGGCTGTGTACCCTGAAGGTCACAGGTGTCACTGCTCAATGCATGCTACTCAGTTGTTTTTTAACTGAAACCAACAACTTCTCACTAAGTACCCTGAATCAAAAACACACAGCAGGACCTATCTGGGAGGTCACCCTCCAACATGGAATCAGGCCTCTTTACATCCCAGTGTCAAATGTATATACTCTGGGTCTTCAGGAGCTTCTAATTTGACCATATAAGTACATAAATATTATAATACATTTCTCTACATTAGCATTTCCTCAACTTATTACATTTTAAGGGTTAAAGTGGGTTCTGGGTAAAAATATAACTTGGGCAGAGCCCTCCTTTAGAGACTGGGAAGACTGCCCAAAAGGGCACCAAGTCCAGGGTCCTCATGCATGCAAGGCAAGTGCTTGACTCTGAGTTACACATCCCCAGTCCTTCCTTTGGGGACTCTGGATTGGAAAGCCCCTATGGGGGCCTGGGACAATATGGATTTACAAGCATCACAGGCCAGTCCTGTGCCCAGACAGTTTCGAGTTAGAAAGGGGAAAAAACAGCAAATTAAAGAGAGAGAGATGTGGGAGACTGAGAGCCACTGGGCTGTCCAGAGGTGTTCTGAAAGACCACCCTGAAAGGTCATTTACTAAAGAACATAAATTCACCACTGTTCTTTTGGGACAGGAAGCTGTTTCTGAGAAAGCCCCGTACAATGGATGGCATGGAGAGATCGGACGAAATGGAGTGACTCGTGGTCTCACTCAAAACCCTTCTTGGGAGGTTGGCGAGGTAATTCTTAATACCTACCGCCTTCTGCTCGCTGAGGATTTTGCCCTTCTCCTGGGCCTCCTCTTCATGTCTCTGCATCATGTTTTCCAGGCTCTCCTTGTCGGCCAGGTCTTTCTTTATCTGATTGTCCAACACCTACAGAGACATAAAATGTGAATATCCCAGGAAGCTAAGCTGGGCTTGGGGGAAGGAAGCAGCAGAGGCTCCAGGCCTCCAGACTCTAAAAGGAAGCCCAAACAGAATCTATTTATTCACCAAAATAACATGATAAAGTGAGTATTGCAGCCAAATGCCAAAAAAAAGGGTAGATGAGTCAGCAGCCCCCCCCCCCGGAAACCAGCATGTGTGTGTGTATGTGTGTGCGCCCGCATGCACACATATACAAAAGAGGGGGTTGGCCAGCACCTAGTCCTAGAAAGGGAAGAGCCTAGCATTTGAGAACATTACATTACCTGGGGGTATTTTTCTTAGCCAATACACCAGTAGTTTTCGAAACATGCCTTGCTCCTAATGTGTACAAAATGAATTATGGATCCTCCCAAGCCATGCATCTCGGAAGGAGAGGAGCGACAGGGCCAGGGTAAGTCTGGGTGGCTCAGGCTGATGCTCTGACAGGAGAATGCTACCTGCCAGTATGTGAGTGGGAGAGATAATATAAAAGAGAGGGGGAAAGATGCTTTCCCTCTGATAGAACTAGGATAAAAAGTCCCTGGAAAAAGACACTGTTCCCAGGAACACAGAAATCGTGTGTTCTCAGGGCTCATACTGCTCCTATGAGCACCTTCTATTCCCAAAGAGGAAAAATAAAACAGTAATTGTGTCACTAACCACCAGCTTAACCTAATGTTCTGTAAGTCACTTGGCTCCCCCAACTGCCCAAACCCCAAGGGACAGACAAGAAAGAAGATATTGAACTCCCACGAGCCTTTGACCAAGCTAGACCCTATGCTCTTCATCACAAAGAACTCATTTTTGCTTTTGCAAACGTTACCCACAGCCATCCAGAACGACAACAGGAGACTAGGAATAAAGCTGCCAGAATTGGGGTCACAGATGGGATTTGAAATATGCCTTTCCCACAATGTCTATTATGAGGGGCCCTTTACAGTTTCTGGGGACATCATCCCTAAAAAAAGAGCCAGTCAGCAGGGAAGGGGTCCACATGGTAAAGGAAAGAACACATTTCAAAGAGGGCTTTAAACTAGAATTGACTGGTGAAAAAAAAAATAGAATGAAAGTTGCTGGAGAAGAGCGGAAGGTGGAGAACAGGGTCAAGAGCGAGCGGGGCACTCAGTGGGATGATCAAGTGACTGTCCTGTTAGATGTCTGAGGGTGGTTCTAAAATTATGAGCAAGAATACAGTGGCTCCAGGGTACGATCAGAGCATGACCAAAATGGCCTTAAGAAAAGTTGGAACCAGGAACACAGTACAGAACAAGCAAGCAACTGTCTGTATGGACCCCATTAGAGAAGGTAGAAGGAAGCAGAGCTTTCCCTCAGCATTCCCTGGTGCCATAACATGAAGCTCTATCTAGCCGGAAGGGATTCTGAGACTGCATAGCACACAGAGCCCAGCCTAGGGAGGCCCTACCCCACCCCTTTTCTCCAGGTGCTAGTGCAAGGGAAGACATGCCCAGGATGTCTCTAGATCAGACCTTGACCTTGGCAGCGGTGGGTCCCCATATGAGCTGTGTGTGTACCAGGAGGGACAAGCCTCCAACCCAGAATGAAAGCATCTTGGATTTGACAGGGTTCAACTGGCAGGAAGATAATCATGAAGATGGGGGTGGGGGGGGTAAAGATATAAGACAGAACATGGCTTTTGGCAGGCAATTCCATGTTTAAATCGCACAGAGGATTCCACAAGGGGTCACTGCCATCACACACATGTGCTGGAGACTAGTGTCTCATTCCAAACATTAACGTCTGGAAACCAGTACAAATCCCAAACTAAAATGTCTGCACAGAAAAGAGATCACATAATGACAAAAGTCATGTGCAAGGACATTGGCTTAGTTTTCAGGAGTGAGGGTGAGAAGGTTGACAAGAGAATTAAAATATTTCAGAACAAAAACCAAGCAGAAACAGACTAAGAAAGACACAAAGCTATTTCTAACTAGAGGCATCTGCTGAACCAAATGAACTTAAGCTTCAGTCTCAACAGCCTTAGGCACTGAGAGAAGACAGAAGTCAATGTCATTAATAATTTTCCAAAGAAAATGAAAGATGCACAAAAGGGAACAGACACCATGAGAAAGAAAGAGGGAAGAAAAGCCAATCTTCAAAACACCAAATTACCAGATGGCTATGCCTACCGCAGTTCAAGAGATAAAAGACAGACCTGAACACAAGTATACAGAATCAAAAATTTCTTCCATAATCTAGTACACTTAGGAATAAAGCAAACAGAGTATCTGCCTAAACTAAAATCTCAACAGATTGGTTTGTAAGAAGTTTAGACACAGTTAAGACAGGGTTAGCAGAGTGGAAAGCAAGGCAGTAGAGCTTACACAGAACATAGCACAGAGAGACAAAGAAAGGGAAAACATGGAAGAGGGTGGATTCCAGGAGATCCAGCACAAGTTTATTCAAGTTCTCAAAATGGTGGCAAAGACAGAAGCTGTAGAAATAATACCTGAAATACATTGAACACTAATTTTCTGGGTATTGAGTAAAAATGTACCAATCTACCCAAAAGTTTATATATTTCAAGCAGGATAAATGAAAAGAAATCGATATCCCAACAATTCACAGCAGGATTTAGAAGAATTAATGACAAAGGAAAACACCAAGGGGAAAAATAAAAGTTTAGGCTCATTTTCAAGAAGCTAACAGCAAGATTTACAGATGACTTCAAAATAAAAGTCAAAGGGCTGTAGGCTGGGCAGCCATGGAGCATTGTAGCAGCTGGTACCCCTAAGAATGAGGCTGGCATGTGTACATGGGCAGCACAAATTAAACTTGGAAGAGGGTAGGGGTAGAACACAGGGAGTTGGGGGAAGAGTGAGGGTAAAAATGATCAAAATGCATTGCATGATTATATGCTAGTATCAAATTCTCAGACAATAATATTTTAAAAAGAGAGATTGAGGGTGGACATTATCACATATAACAAATACACTCATTTAAAATGCACATTCAAAAACTATGTAACTCGAAAGTGGAAGGAAGACTGGTTGAGAAGGAGAAAAGAAACCAACAAAGGTGTGGAAGACACAAGAGAGGATGCTGACAGAGATGTGAACCAAGTAAATGATAGACATGTTTTAAAAAAAAATGTAGGGACTGGAGAAATAGCTCAGTGGTTAAGAGCACTGTTTGCTCTTCCAAAGGACCCAGGTTCAAGTCCCAGCACCCACATGGCAGCTCACAACGGTCTGTAACTGCAATTCAAGGGATCTGACACCTTCACACTAATGCACATAAAATAAAATTAAATAAATTATTTTTTTAAATGTCAGAACAAATGTCATTATTTTTTACCACAAATATATGCCATTTCTAAGACATGAGGCTACGGAGCTGGGCAGATGGCTCAGAGGTTAAGAGTGCTGGCTGCTCTTATGGGGGACCTGAGCTCAATTCCCAACACCCACGCCAGGGGACTCACAACCAACTCCAGCTCCGGGGAATTCTACACCCTCTTCTGGCCTCCTTGGGCACTGCACTCACATGCACATACCTAAACATATATAACAACAACAAAAACATTTTTAAATTAAAAATGAGGATAAAACAAACACATTTTCAAAACAACACCAGATCCTCACAAAATTAAGTTCCCATGGATATACTTTAAACAGAAGGAAAGGGTACCTAACCAATTCAGAGATGCAGAAGGAAAATCAAAGGCAAAGAATGTGGTGAATGCATGTCCAAATCTAATTAACCGTGCCCTGAATCACAGTGGGTGAAAAATGAATAAAGATGGAACCACAATATAGAGGAAAGACTACTTTAAGCTCCCGACTTGAAAATCGTGCATCATGCAGTAGGGATAGCATTTACGCTAATCTGCCCCTTGCTCTGGCAAGCAGTGAGCCCAAATGCAGGGATGCGAGAATGAAGGGCAGCTGCAAAGGTGTGGTGGGAGGTTGTCGGACAGGACTGAGGGGCCGTTTACTTTAATCTTTTCCTCGTAGTGCTGCTCCTTCTGCTTCAGGTGTACTTCCAGGTGCTGCGCTGAGACCTGAGCCTCCCGATGCTTCTCCTCCAGCTCCTGGACACAAAAGAACAGTCAGTCAGGCGCGCCCAGGGAAGGGCGTCAACGCTCATCAGACACTCACAGGAAACATGACTGCCACAAGCCCCACAGGCGCTGGGCAGCCGCTGCTCCTGCAATGCTAGACTAAGGCTCTTGGGGAGGAAACCAGCTCTGCCGTGTGGCCCTGGCTCTCCCAAGTCTAAGCACGCACACACATGTACACACAGCCAGTGGGCTGCTGGGCTGGGATCATAGATAACGCTGGTGTGACAGGTCAGACAGAGGCAGCAGCTCAACTTTACACAGAGAAATACGAGTGACAAGGCAGCCTTCGAGAGGTCAGCGTGGCACTGACCCTGACCACTATCTTGAGCCTCGGGCTACTTACACCGTTAATGTTCATCAGCCTTAAATAAGAAAAGGGACTTTATTACGGAAATAACAGTACTTTGGGTCGTCCTCATTCATAAAAGCATTGCTCAAGAACCTTCGCTAAAAAGGAAAGCTAATGTTACGATTAGCATAAGTATAAAAATAATCATGGCGTTCTGAGTGATTATTGCAAGTAACTGGCATGTAGGAAGCATGAACATGGAGATGGGCACGTGATACAATGTTTGTGTGAAGCAGTGCGAATGGGAACATGGGCACTGGTGATGAAAACGGCTGTGTACGCGTGAGGGGTGAGGAGAGAATCTGGAGCCGTGTAAGCAGCTCAAGTTGAGGGTTGTTCTCTTGCTTCTGTTAGTGCTTTTTCTGCCTTTAAACAAAATTGTGATTCATTTGAAAATTACACCCACTCATTTGCCTGTGTATTATAAAGCAACCTTTCATAAAACGCGGCATCCGATTCGCTGAAGACACTCTAAGTGCAGACACAGTAGCGTCTAAAGCAGGAATCTGGGCCCATTAGTTAATTACTAACATCAGAAGTCATTACTCCCAAGTTCTCTTCTCTTCATGCTTTTATGAATTGTTTCTGTGAAGTGGAAGCAATGATGGAGAATTCTGAAGAATGAGGAAATTATATGGGATATGTCCACAAGACAGAAGGCAGGGGAGTGCTTTCGAGAGTCACGTACACACACACAGACACTAGAGACAAAAGCTTTGGAAGCTCGAAAGTCTGCACACACAGGATTTGCTCTGCAGGACATCAAAATGTTCAGTCTTGAGAGGGTGCACAACCCCCCAGCAATCTACCAGATGTGTTCTTGGGAAGTCGAGCATAAGCAGCAGTCTCATTAATAAAAACCGTTTGCAGGCTCTGTGCATGGTCATTAAAGGACCCCACACAAAGACTCCTTTGATTGAAGCAGAGACGGTGACATGATGAGGCCCCCGTTACCCATTTTGAAACTTCTCATCGGAACAGCAAGCATTCTAGAGCAAAGATGTTTGGGACCCATTCACCAGCGACATTGCTGTATGACAGTATGAAGGACAGTTCTTGGCCCATGTCCCATATACCCTGCAGCCTGAGCACAAGGTTCTTGAGCAAGTGGCACATTCTGCTAAAACGAAGGCACAGACACCAACACATAAAGGCACTTGGGCAGGTGACGAAGTACATTTGGATAAAGGAACTTTACTTTTCTGGTTGGTTACAAATCACTTCATAATCATCTTTTCCTGGGTTCAGTCCTCATAAGATGGCACAGAAATAGGGACAGAAATCTAAAAACCTGGTTAAGATAAAACCCCACCATCCAGACAGCTGAGACTGAAGACTATATGAATGGTAATTTACAGCCCAGAATCCAACCACTTACACCTCACTACTTGGGAGTTTTGCATTTTTTGTTGTTGTTGTCATTTTTTGAATATATCTTTTACTATATGCGTTAGAGCAACTCTTCCTTGTGTCATGCAGTTACTGGTGTTCACTGTTACACTTCCAGCTCCTGGAACAGTGCCTGGCACATAGTAGAAGCTCATTAAATATTTGTTGAATGAATGAATGAACACATCACCATGAAATAGAAAAACACTTTGGAACCACAAAAGAGTTAAGCCTTTTGCTAATTGCTCTTTAGCCAGGTAAGGGGTAACAGTGGTGGATCTAGCCTTACTCACAGTAAACTCGCACGCTTGACAACAGCCGAGAGAAATTCTGATGACAGAACAAGAGGTCAGAAAAGAGCAGACAACCACATTTGTCTTTGTGTGCAGACACACACACACACATAAATATAGACTGCACGGCAAAGCAAAACCATTTAACCGATTCCTCTCTTATCCTTTTGTTCAAGAACAACCTTATATTTGTGAATATACCCAGAGAAATCTACCAGATGGTTAAGAGTTTGGTATTAAATACTGTGCAAGCCTGTAAGTCAGCCATCTTCATACATCTCTGGGTACCCCATGTCCCAGAAGAGAGAGAAGGATAGATGAGGCGGCTTATTTATAACCCTCTCCACCTTCTCCTAGGGGACCAACAGGGGGATTGTGCATGAATCCCAAGCCACCCCTGAGCCTCTCAAACAGAATAGCAAACTTTTGACTTTGGGAGTGCGATTCAAAGGCAGTCCTTCAAAGGTGCCGCCTTCACCCTCAGCCAGGGAGGTACATCAACGTGCCTGCAGTGTCAGCCGCCTGGCCAATGTTCCCTCATTAAGTTAATTTGGTCATCGGTGCTGAAGACAGAATCTGAATGATGACAAACCTAAAAAAAGATGCCCCAGCTGAGGCAACGGGGGTAAAGTAAGAATAACAACCAGCGGCAGCAGAGAGGGTGAGTGGGCGGCCAGCGATCTGAGGCAGATACTACTCTGAGGAAAACAACGCATGTGACTCATTTCTTTCCTTTCTAAAAGCAAGAGTCCGGGCTTTGGCCACAGAAATCTAAAACCCCAATGGCTCTCTGCACTGGTTTTGTCAAGGTAATGGCCCAGCAAGTGTCTGAGAGGAGGGTATAAGAAAGAACCAAAAAAATTACAAATGCACGATTTCATTTTTCAAACTGCCAGGTGAGAGCAAACAGAAAAACGGTAACAACAGCGGTGAGTCTACCGCTGGTGCTGAACGGTCCAGGGCTCTCTCCAAAACCTCCTCTCTCCATCACCTGCGGGGTGACAGTGCCCACGGGTCGACGTTTGAGCCTTCTTGACCCCTTCCCTTTGAGACCTCTAACCTCTTATCTTTGAACTTTGCAACTTTTGTTCCTGCTCACCAGAATTTTATCAGCCATCTGCTGGATCTGTTGGGACTTTGTCTGGATGTCATCCTTCAGTCTGTTTTCTCTACGCTCCATGGTCTCTAGTCTCTTTACCTTGTTCTCCAGAGAATGGCGGCGTTCCTGTAGGTCGTGAATCAATCAGAGAGTTTTAATGGAGCAAGTGCTGTGGGCATACCACCTGCAAACCGAGGGAAAGAGCCCTCAAGAACTGGACACTCGAGTCAAGAAGAAAACCTCGTGGGCACCTGAAGCAACGGCGAAGACGACAACCCTAGAATTCAGGTGCAAGGCTGTGTGGATTACAAGAGTGCATTCATTCATTCAAATATTTACCAAGCACCTACTATCTGCAAAGTACCACACTAGGCGTCATGTGAAATACAGAGGAAGATGACGTCACTCTGCCCTTGGAAAAGATAAGACAAACAACAAATAAACGCAACACAGGTTAAGAGTGGGGAGAACCACAAAGCAACAGGGGCAGAGGACAGAGGGGAGTGAGGAGCAGGAAGAGAGGCGCTTAACTGCACAGCTGAGGCAGGGTGACAGGGGCGGGAGCTCAGGAGTGAGGAAGACAGGAGAGGATAGGAGTGGAGGACAGGAGGCCATTCACACACACAGCAATGCACAAAAGCAAGCTCGGGGGGAAACAAAGAGGTGGGCGGAAGGCAACAGGAGCGCCAAGGAAAGCCCAGACTGACCACCACGTGGCAGGATTGGGGAAGAAGGGAAAGAGCACTTGTGGGTCAAAGGACTGCTCCACATAGCTCAGGGTGCACCAAAAATACAGAGACCCTCAAAGATTTGGGGTTGGGCAAGAGTACTTGCAGGTCTGTGAGTCTACACTATGGGAGTTAAGAGAAGGAAAGATCCAGAGCTGGAGATCAAGAAACTGCTTCATCTAAGAGGGATAGGGGTCCGGACGTGAGGAAGGCTACAGAGCGGAGGGCAAAGGAGAGTCATCTTGTTTGTATTTATAGGATTTGGTGAGTCACTAACAGCTACACTCAGGGACAAGCAGATGATGCCACGGTTTCAAGGCTTGGGCAACCAAAAGAAGGCTGGTGGCCCCAACCCACAAAGAAACTAAAAAAGCCACTTTCCGGAGACAGCATCGGGTCATTCTAAGCTCAAGGCACTGTCCACGCACATGCTCAGGATTTCAGGGCAACAGTGGGAAAAAAGCCAGGAATGTGGGTGAGGACAGCCCCCAGTCAGCCACGTATATACAGGCAGTTACATACAGACTGTGGTGGGGAAGTGGAAAGACCCAGGGACAGACAAGACAGTGAAACTGATTATGTTACAATCCACTTTGAAAGACAAACAGTGGGGGGGGGGCGGTTGGGAGGGAGCGGAGAGGCAGAGACTGGTAAAGAGTATCACTCTGTACTCTATTTGTCTGCACTGTTTAACAGTGAAAAGCCACTCATGGTTTCAGTATAATTGTATAAATGATTTCAACAACAACAACAACAAAGAACCTGATGGGAAAGGGCCCAGAATGCAGGCCCAGAGTCACGGATGCAGATAAGGGGCGAAGCCGGGGAGACCAACGGGTTAAACCTGCATTGTGTTAGAAACAGCAAAACATGGGGAAGGAAAAGAAAACCTCAGAGCAGCAGCCAGTGAGCCTAGAGGAAATATAAAGGTCACCCAGATTGGTAAATATAAAGGTCAAACAGATTGGTACGGAGGCCAGAGGGAAGCAGGCAGGGCAACCCATCCAGGCATTGCTTCGGAGACGGGCTTCCAAGGCTGTCGAATTTCAAAGGGATCTTCAGGGGGGAAGAAGCTTGGTCAAACAGGAATAGGTGATGGTGTTACGGTCTCTTTGCCCTAGCACAACCAGTGTCAAATGCCAGGTTAGCTGGTGTCAGCCCACCTTGGGCTGAGGAAAGGGACCCCCGCTCACCTCCGCCTCGACCAGCTTCTTTCTGATGCCTTCTGAAGAATCTTCTCGATTGTGCAGTTTCTCCAGCTCCCTCTCGGCTCGCTCCTTCGCCTGGCGGATGTTCTGCAGGAGCTCTGTGGCCTCTGTGCTGGCTTTGACAGCCTGACGGGAAAAAGGGGGACAGGACAAAGACGTCTACATGTACTTATGTGGGAAAAGCAGACACAGAAAGCAGGAGACACTCATCACATCATCCATTTTCAAAAACATAAGCATTCATTTACTGCGTATTTTGTGTATGTTGGGCATAGGCTGGTTTTGAATACTGCTGAATTTGGGACTGGTCCCACAGTTGCAAATGCTGTACTTCTCTTTCTTGGGATGACTGACAACTTAATGCAACATACAGAGCCAGACAGGAAGGTGTCAAGGAGCTCATCTATCCAGTGTTAATCTCGTTCCTTCAGACTGCTCTTCCTGCGGGGAACATGTAAACAGCTATGACAAGAAAACAAGGGAGTCCGCTAGCCGAGTTGTGGCCTGTGATGATCGACAGCATGGGGGGGGGGGGGTTCTAAGCTTCTTAATTTTGTGATTTATTAACTTTCACTTTAGTCTAACCTGCACTACAGCTTTTATAGCACTGTGGGTGACGTCTGAATTTAGAAGACAGATAAAAATGTATGTGTATTCATAGTACACAAAATATAAAGAATCATCATATGTATTGCGTGAACTGAAATTTTAACAAGTGCAGCCAGTTGCCTGGTATGGGCCTGTGATGCCAGCAGCTAGGAGGAGGGTAATGAGCTCGGTGCCGGCCTGGGCTACATAGCAAGACTCTGGTGAATATAAGTGGGAACTACGATAAAATACTGATTCTTAGACCTGTAATATGCCACATGGCAGTCAGTGGACCCTGAAATGTGACAGAATGGTCTTCTGTTGTAATTTTTAAGCTAATCTTAATTATTTCAAATAGAAGGGGACACATTGGACAAGTATAGATTTTCACTGATAAATGGTGAAAACTTCCCAGAGATGTGTAGTCCAACCACACAGCTGTGCTTAATGACTTGGAAAAGGCTAAAGCGGAAATGCAACACCACTGTTCAGGCTATCAAAGCACATTTTTAAAAGAAGTCAAAACTGCCCTTACTAAGGCAGCCAGTAAGCACGTTCGAAGATGATCTGATGTAGAAACCACGTCCCAGTCATCATCCCTCTGCCCTCTCGATGGGCAAGATAGAACGGAGATACTAATTAGCCTCATTCTGTCACAGCTGAATATACACATCAAAAAACATTTGAACAGTATAAATATACGCTTATAATTTGTCAATTATTCCTTTATAGAGGTAAAGCAGGATTCATCGAAGTTTTAAAAGTACAACTGAGCAGGGTCATTAGCACAAACTCTGTTCACACCTCCCCGTTCCCAACACACACAATCACACCAGGGAACCAGCAGGCTGACTGTCCCTGGAAAAGGAAGCTTTCCCAGACCTGGTAGAGAACAAGCCAAGCTTCCCAACAAACATGGCCAGTGGGGAACCTGGCCTCCTGAAGCAGAAGAACCCACCTGTGGATTTCTGTCCTGGAGTCTCACACAAGTTTGGTTCTTAAAAAAACACCACAGCCATGTCTCAAAGGAAAAACTTAAATTCAGAACCCTGATATTTCGAGAGACGCACCCTTCGCCATCTTGTGTGCTGATGACTGGCCCGGGTAAGGACAGGTATATGGAAATGGGGGAGCCCCTCTCACCCAGACTTACCTTTTCCAGCTTCTCCTGGAGCTCTTGGATCTTGAGCTGCTGCTCAGCGTTGATCTATAATTAAAGCCCAGGAGAGAAGACAGACAGCGATCAGTGCCTGCACCTCACCACTTGCAGCGCGGCCCTATCTCCACCAGGTCTCTGTGGAGCCTCTGGGTTTGTTTTGTAGAACTTACTGGCATAGAAAGGACACTGGACTGTCAGAGAAGCATGGGTGTGTCCCAAGGCAAACTGTGGTGTGGCATTATTTCTGTAGGACTATCAACATATATGAAGAGAAAGTTGCCCAGTGCCTTACCACAATAAAAATTTTACTAAGTGCCTGGGTTTATGTGCTACTGTAAGAAAGTAGGACCAAAATAATTAATAATAATAATAGATTTAAAAATCAAATACTGGCACATGCCTGAAATCCCAGCACTTGGTAGATGGAGTCAAGAGGAGTAGTAAAAGTCATCCTCAACACACAATGAGGATGGGGCTAGCCTGGGCTACACGAAACTCTCTTAAAAAAACAACAAAGCATGTCTTATCTCTTTTAGAACCATAGATAAACGTTGACATGGTCACCCAGAAGCCATTAAAACGTAGGGGCATGAAGCATAATTCAGCAGTGACAGTACATGCTTGCAGTCAATCTCCCTCACCAAAAAACAAAATAAAATATGCTAAATATACCAAATTACCCCAAAAGTATTCTTATGTGGTAAGCAGTCACTGATAATATTACAAGTATGTCCAAATACGAACTGTTCTAAATCACAGAAGACACACCTTCTCAAGCTTGGAATAGTCTCCCACTTCAGGCTTCCCTTGATCCTTAGCCTGCAAAGTAAAAAGATACATCATGGTGGGAAATTTCAACAACCCACTGTCACAATCTGTTCTGCTTCCATGGTCTGTGCGACCAGAATTCCAACAAACAGACAAACAATAGATACACATTTCATCATCACCTATAACTAAAGACAGGGCGTTTTCTAAAGAATCTCACTGTGTCTCCAACCTACAATCACTGAGGCAGCGTGGCCTTGTGTCTTGTGAAGATCATCCAGGGCCGCGCCCCCACAGTCCCGTCCTGGAGGGTGGCTGACTACCTTCATCAGTTTGTGCTGACATTCGGTTGCCTTCCGCTTGAATTCTTCAGCGGCGAGCCGAGACTCCCTCAGCTCAGACTCATACAGATCGCTGCGTCTCCGGGCCGACACGAGGTCCTCTTCCAGCTGATTCATCATCAGCCTCATTTCCTCCACCTGAGCCTGGTACTCCTAAAGAGCGGGCAAAGGACAGGAGGTGAACCTTGGACCTCCACAGCAAGAGATGGGCATGAGGGTGGAAGTAAATCAACCACAGACGAAGACGTACATTGGAGGGAACGCGTCGAAGGACAGATGGACAGAAAGAAAGAGGTGAGTGCGGAAATCCAGAGAGAGGGGGGCAAACCGGAGGGGCATTGGGAGACAGGGAACAGGGAAAGAGTATTAAACTGCTCTAATGTGGAACACCTGTCTGGAGTAGCCACACCAGGAACACACGTGCTCAATCAGCCACTTTGAGCAAACAACTGCACAGATTCAAAAAACCCCCAGGGATGAGCAGTCGTACAGAGAGGGCTGTTCTCTGAATGAAGATAAACTACGCGTGTTCTCCTCCAAGGGTGCTCATTTCTACAGATTTGTCCTTTGGATGCCACGTGGTCCTCACACAATTAGATGTGGTACTAGCTTTGAAATTAACCTTTCAGACTGCACCGGAGGGTAATTGGAAGCCTCGGAGGAAATCATCTGGGAAGGTGAAACTCATCATTGTCAGTTTCTCACCATTAATTTTTCTGGGCTCAGAATGGAAAGCTGAGCTCAGTGTTGCTGCTGCAATGCAAGTCACCCTGAAACCTGGAGGAGTCACAGAACGATGGACAGACACAAAATAACTTGCCGGAGGAGGAAAAAAAAAACAACACTTTTCCTTAAGAAAAATTATCTTCTTCCCTGAAGCAAAAAGCCTTAAAATGATCCAAACAGTCTGATGTTTTCCAAATGAATTTTAAAAACCAAATCAGAACGTTTGAACCAAAGCTTCCCACCCCCTACCCACCCACACATGATGAGATTTACCAGGAGAAACAGGCAACGGCCTTGAAAACTTAGGAACCATGGCTAGAAATTTCAGTAGCGAAATCAAGGCCGGGTGTGAAGACTATGAAGCCTGCCCGACATGACCAGGGTAGGAGGAGGCAGGGAGGATGTGAGGACAGGGAACTAAGCTGCCGCTGTCACTGACACTCAGATGTGACACCTTGACGGTGAAACATCACCTGAGACAAAACGGGGGCTGCTGCTTTTTGAATCAGTATTTTGCAACTTCTGCTTTGGTTACTTGGTTCTGCTGCTGTTGTGCTCTGCCACTGAGCTCCCATCCCAGCAGTATATCACAGGACTTTCTCTATCCCTCCCCTGGAGGGACAATGCTCCGTCTGTGTGTATATTTTGTATGCTGTATTTGTATGTGTTTGTTATGTGTGTGTTTGTGTGGTGTGTGTGTGTGTTTGTGTATGTGTGTGATGTGCATGAGTCTGGGCATGCATGTGCCACGGAATGCATGCATGTGGAGGTCAGGAAACAATTTTCAGTTGGTCAGTGCTCTCCCCCACCACATGGGTGATGGGATCAAACTAAGGCAAGTGTTTTTAACCTACCGAGCCCTCTGGCCCAGGACAGTTTATCCTTCTGTGGTAGCATGTGCTAGGCACCTGCTTCATCTCACTGCAGCAGATCTCACCTAGCAGGCACTGGGGAGGTGACATCACAACATGTGCACAGGGCTCAGGTAGCAGCACTCACCCTGGACAGGAAGCATGAGCCAGAGCGAGAGCATGGACATTAACGACTCCCTCCCACCAAGCAGTGCACTGTTACTGAAGGCCAGCCTTGAGATCATGGGCACCAGAGTGTCCTATGTAGCATACACAAGGCAGATGGTGCCAAATGACAGAACTTCAGTCATCTGACCCGGGACACAGGCCATAGTGAAATGGCATGGCCTTTACATGGGGCTCTGCGAGACCTTCCTTATCCAGGGTACCTTAACGATTGTCATGACTCTTAGAAAAAGAAGAAACAGAGGAGGAAGAAAATGAGGAAGAAGACTGAAGTGACATGTGTCTGTAATCACAGCACTTAGGAGCCAGAAAAGGAGGGTCAGGAGTTCAAAGGTCATCCTCAAATACATAGCAAGTTAGGGGCCAGCCTGGGCTATATGAGACCCTGTCTCAAAAACAGCAAAAAAAAGAAAGACATATACTTACATATATGTAAATACACATATACACATAAATATATATTACACATATACACTCACATAGTCATATACTTTACATTATTAGACTTTAAGACTATATTCATATAGTATTAAAATGTTAATACTATCTATAAAAGCAATACTTATGACCTAAAAGGCTCATTTTTTTAATTTAAAGGAAAAAAGTTAAGCCAGGTGTGGTGGCACATTGTTATAAAATCTGAGCACTTGGGAGACTGAGGCAAGAGGGTCCCAAGCCGAAGACCAGCCGGGGCAACATACAAGAGAAGATACAATATCTGAATATTATGTGATATTTATTACTTCAGATCATTGTCCCATGTCTGCTACGTCATTGTCCCATCCTAAAAGTACGGTGGTCCCCTACCCACAAGCCTGTTCTGCTGACAGCATAAACAGAAGCCTGCCAGAAGACATGACCCCTCAAGCTGAGAAGGCAGCAAAGATCTAGGTCTTTGGCACCTTTTGTCTCAAAGTCATCCTTTAAAAAAAAGTATGACATTTATTCGTGTGTGTGTGTGTGTGTGTGTGTTTTGTCTGTCGGTACCATGGTGTGACTTGTGGAATTCAGAGGTCAACCTGCAGGACTTAGGACACTCCTTCCGCCATGTGTGTCCCAGGAATCAAGCGTGGTGACCATGACTGGAGGCAAGCACTTCCACAGAGACATCTCTGCAGCCCTCAAGCTCCCTTTTTGTTCTTAAACTTGTGAAGAAAATATAACTGTTGGGTTTTTTCCAGAGCAAGGGCTAAAGCACCTGCCCTGGTCCCCAGTCTGATACCTCCATCTCCTGAGCTGTCTGCACTGGGAGGGAAAAGAAGAGATCCCTTCCTGCTCCTGGAGTCCTGGCTCAACCACTACAGGCAGTAGAAGGAACTCTCTCATCAGGCCATCTTCCGTTAGAGGAGACTCTGAGAAAATCCTGTAAAACCACAGCTTGGCAACCCCCTGCCTGCAGAAGGGAGCTGAGCACACACCACCAGTTCTGTCTGCAAGGGCAGCTGACGACGCTGCGTAGCTCAGCATGGAATGACTCAGGGTGCTGAGGTGAGTGGGTCAGGATGGAGAAAGAGAGACCACTGACTGTCCATGAACAGCGAGTCTTCCCATACAGAGCTTCAGGACTTTGAGGGGATGGTCCTATTCCCCACAAATGATTTCTGAGAAGAATTGTCACTCTGTTTTGTGGTGTTGGAGTCAGACTGTGAAAGAGGCCTGCTAGACTTGCTCCCTAAGAAATAACTGGGTCAAAACAGAGGATTAAAAACAAAAATGAGCAGGAGTACAATTCTGAAAGGAAAATCTGGGGATTCACCCTAAATCCGTGAGAAGTATGCCAAAAACTAAATACTACATGTTTGCTGTAAGCCGTAAGAGAAAGCATTTCTTTGTCTATAAACAGCCTGCACATAGAAAAAAAAAGAAAAAAGTCATGTTTAACATATCCTTCTTTGGTGAGAAGTAAAATCCAGAACCAAAAAGTTTTCTCTGGTCCCATCGGAACTTTTGGCAGTCATTAAATCTGAAACTCCACATGCATGCCGGCTGTGATATGAATCACAAAAGACATCTCTTTGAACTCAACCACCAGCATAGGGCTTTTCAAAATGTCCTGATTAATTCTCTTTCCATGGAACTCACGGACACCAGCTGCTCCCTCTGGTGGCCAAAGAGAGCTTTCATTCCCCCAGGATGTCCCCAAAATTAATTTCCAAACACAGAGAATTGATGAGAGATAAAGAACCCTACCTCTAGCAACCTTCAGGATGGGAAAGAAAAAAAGAAAGAGAAACTATGTTGCTGAAAGGGATATGAGTCACCTATCAAAACAGAAGTCCCAGGGCACGACTGTGCCCTTCAGCGCCTCGGAAGGGGTACTGTGCACAGACCTGCCAGCCTATTTGCAAAATTCCCTGTGAATATCTTTATAATGTTCTTACACAGCAGGAGGTGTCAACCTATCATTTAAAAAATATTAAGGTGACAAGGAGAGTATACCAACACGCCCCTCCCCACCCTGAGGTAATAGTTTCTTTAAAGAATGGCTAACAGGTTGAGCTATCTGCAAACATTTCATTCACTTGCGCCACCCAGATGGCCAAGTCTGCGATACCCAGAGACGAGAAGGCTCTCCATCAGTGTTCCCATTAGGTTTCCTGAAGTGAATGAGAGTTGCCTGGCAGCTGATAATTCAGCTCTCCAATTACTCATTTCCATCTCTTCATTAAAGTTTCTATTTACAGTTTCTTCAAAGACAGAAAAAAAGCCCAAGCTAAAAAGAAAACAATGAAGCGATATAAAAATGAGCCTCTAAAGAGAAAACCTTTTTAGAAAGACTGGGGGGAAAAGGAGTAGGCTGTTTAAAGGTCTCTGTTCTCTTCTGGAAACTTGGGAGGGCTTTGTGTACTCAGATTTACTGTGTTAATTCTAACTGATTGAGTAGCTCAAACTTTTCTTCTACGATGTTTTTTTTCTTTTAACTATATAAGTGAAACTATGAATCATCTTGGTCTCTCTCGACAACTGAAAGTGCATCTGAAAAGTTATAAAAATACTGAATTCTTTTGGGACCATCCAAAGCAGGGTCAGGCAAACTTTTGGAAAAAGGACAGGGTAAGCAGTTTTATCTTGAGGGCCGCACTCTCTGTGCAAACTCCTCCCTTCAGTTTCGCGAACAAGCCACCATAAATGAAATGAGTATGGTTGTGTTCCAATAAACCTTTATGCAAACTGAAATTTAACTTTTACAAAAATCACATGTCATAAAATATTTTTTTCTTTTTCTTTCTTTCCCTAATCACTTAAGAATATGAAAGTCACTCTCAGTCTAAGAGCCACAGAAAATAGGCAGGAGGCCAGATCTGTCCCCTAGGCTGAAGTCTGCCCACCTGTGTTCTTTATTAAAAGCAGCGGCTATTATGAGTTGCAGCCTTCATAAGGAGAGGAGCAAGCAGGCTGGTGTGATTTATGTAGATCATAGAGAAGTTAAGACTTGATGTGACCTGTCTGCCTAGCTCAGTCCCTCTGTGTCCCTACCCTTTATTCCAGCAACCTCTGCCCTTCAAACATGCCTGAAGTTAGTGGTTCGGGCCAGCTTCAGGCCACATGGCTCTGAGCGAGCAGCCATACCTGCTCCTTGATCTCCTGGAGCTTCCGGCTCTGCTCTCTGATGTCATGGAGAAGCTGCAGCGCTTTGTCATCCTCCTGCGACACCTCCATCCGTGCCTGCTCCAAACTTCGCTTTAAGCTCTGCGAAAAGCAAAGATTTTAATAGGGATGCCCCGTGGATCCTGTTCTGGTTGAAAAGGTTCATTAGGAGAGCTTCGTAGACACCGGAAGGTCTTGGATGGCAGAGCACAGTTGACAACTCGAAGCAGTTGCCGATTCCGGTTTTCACCCTGTAAAAGCTACTTGATGGAAGAAATGTCATCACAACCTTACAGGGGCCGAGCCTGAAACTCTAGCAGCTAACCACCTGTCATTGTCTGCCTACCCTGGCAGGTACTTACTTGTGTGTTCGGGACTGAAAACCAATAAGATCCCGTCTCTGTTACAACCACCACTTCTATGACTATCTAGGGCATTCTAGACTATGAAGAGCTTTTCCAGACTCTCAAGTGTATACGTCTGTTTCAAAGAAGCATCAGCCTCATGGCCTTCCGAGCTGTTGTTTCAGAGTCCAGCTGACTAACCTAATCACCTCCTGACCAATGTCCTGGACACCTTTCATCCACCAGTTTCCCTCCGTGCTTCAACAGCACTCAAAGAGACAGCTGAAACACACAGCTGAATAACTTCACCCACCACTGAAAGGCAGCCAAGTCTGGAACGCAAACATAGCAGTTATTCTTAATCAGCCACATCCTATAGATTTCCTCTCCCTTGTGAGAAAAAGAAAAAAAAGAAAAACTTTATAAATGTGTGATTCAACGTCTTAAGACTGTTTAATTGGGCACATTAGAAAAACACCTGAATGAAAGAGTCCACAAGACAATGGATAAGACAGTCTACTCTTGTGAAGGAAAGGAAAAAAAAATGGAGTCGCATGAGAAATAATGACAGAGGGTTTGGGTCTCAAAGGCTGAATTTCCTTGGCACTGTAACGCTTCTAAGGGAATAAAAATTGATTTTAGATAGATTCAAATTATGTTTTCTGGAACAAATTTGGGAGTTCAGTCCTCAAAACTGATCATGCCAGACACGGCACAGACAGAGAGGCTGGGACCGATGTCAGCACCCTCTGTGGAAGGCTTCAGTGACACTTGAGTCCCACCTCTGAGCTCTGTGATGCTCAGCAGCCCACGTGGGCTTTCTGTTGGAACGCTCCAGTCCGATTCCTGGGGGACCTCATACCTAGCTCATGCTACTCTCTCTGCCAATCTCGGAGCTTGCCTTTCAACTCGGTCTGTCTCTACTCTCTGCCATTGGCTGTGATGTGCCTCATGGAGCTGTCATGGAACAGGATGAGACACGCACGACAGGAAGTGCCGCCTCCAAGGGAAGGGGGCTTTGGGGAAGGCTCACACTGCACTCTGTGATGTAGGTGGCAAGGTCCTGCTCCAGGAGGGATCTCTGAGTTTCAGAGGCCTTCAGCTCCACCTCCTTCTGACTAAGTACAGCCTCCACCTCTGACACTCTCCGATGTAACCGGGTCATTTCCTGCTCCATCTGAAATAAACACATGGACAGGTTAAAAGGGCCCCCGGGAGGTGCCATGGGAGCAATCACACGTCAAGCAGGCCCCTAGGCCACCTGGTGGTCTGGGGGGCGGTTACCGCTAATTCGCCAAGAGCTGGGATGGAAATACCATTGCTTCTTCGCACAGGAGCATACAGTTCTTCAAAAAGACAGTCACCAAACGCTAGGTCACTCCTGTCATCCAAGTCCTGCTTCGCACGGTCACTTCTCTAACCCACTTAGCACAGAAGCCACCATCATCATTTTTCACCTGTTTGCCTTTTTTTTTTTTTTTTTTGGAATTGGTTTGGCTTATACAGATGTCACTTTAATTTTATCCTAAATCCATCTTGATCCCCCCCATCTCCTTGCAAAGATCTAGAGGACAGATCCAGGACAAGGCCGAGAGATAATTATTTGTCTGCACTCTTAGGAGTCCCACACAAGCAGTGGTTTTTTTATTAAGTTTTCAGAGAGTTGCCTCTGGGCAGGAACAGTGAGTGTTAAGAGACGCTGAGCATAATCAACAGAGTGGCTGCAGTGACATAAGCAGGAGTGTTAAAAGACTAGGAAGACGGACTTCGCCTCACTCCGAGCAGATGGGACGCTTCTCAGCCCCACGTGAGGACCCAGGCCACCTGCCGTAACAAGTGGACATCAGGCTGGGTCATGCTGAGAAACGGGCAGTTTTAAATCCAGGGCCTCCTCTGGTTAAGATTTAAAGAATTTATGACAACGTCTAGGCCCGAATTCATGTCCCTCCGAGCTGCTGGAGGCGTGACTTCAGCGAGGGAGGCGGCACCTTGCTCTCTACCGATCGGCAGGCTCAGCGCCAGCAGCGCCCCCTGGCGGATCCCTTGGCATATATTGACGGGAGGATCCTGGAGCAAGGACGGAGGCCGGCTGCGGAGATAAATACCTTGTGACACTTGTCCTGAGAGTCTTGCAGCTCTTTGCTTTTGATGAGAAGTTTCTTTTCCATGGAGCTAGTCTTGGCAGGGGAGTCCAGACCCGACACAACAGACCTAAATATAAAAATAATAATTAAGCGCTGGGCGATGGTGGTGCATGCCTTTAGTACCATCACTTGGGAGGCAGAGGCAGGCAGATCTGTGAGTTCCAGGCCAGCCTGGTCTACAGAGCAAGTTCCAGGACAGCCAAGGCTACACTGAGAAACCCTGTCTCGAAAAACCAAAAAAATAAAAATAATAACAGTAGTTTGGAAACTGCTGCAGAAATGGCAGACCTTCCTGTGTTCTGCAGCAGAGCAGGCTCTAGCACCTTCTAGTGGCATTAAAACCGTGGAGCAAGGAGGTAAAAAGGAAGCAAGGGCTGTGGCAGGTAGACTCGGTGCAGAGTCAAGGGAACCCGGGGCCAGAGCTGCCTTCTCAGGGCCTCGGTTTAAACGGCTATACAGCAGGATGATGAGAAACGAACCTGCCACACAGGGGAGCGTGCACGAGCAGTCACCGCACAGCCCTGGGCCTCGCATCGCTCCCTTCACCAACAAGTGTGGATACAACATTTCCTCTGCACAGCTGGCGCACAGTGCGACGCATACACAGGGCCCCGCTCCTCCCAAGCAGACCTTCTATGGAGGGCAGACCAAGTGCATCAGGAAGGCTCAGAACAGCTTCTGGCTGAGAAAGACTCCTTGAGAGGAGAAAAGGAGGTGTGATCTGATGGCGTGGTGGCAGAAGGGGGCCTCGGGCCTGGAAGGCCGTGCTGGAGACCTGACAGCTAAGAAGGTTCTAGGGGACACAAGATCTAGAAGGAGGAAAGCGATGGAGACGGAGCATAGCAGCCAAGCTGAGGCAGGACAAGCTGACAGTGGTTTTAGTAAGGACACACCCGTAAAGTTCTCTGCTCCTCCCCCAAGCTTGCCAGTTCCATTCTGGTTTGTTTTCCGTAAACAGCTCGTGTTTATGGTGGTGAGCCAGGCTGCACTCTCCCTCCCTTCCTCAAAGATGTTGACATCCCATCCAGAAGCTAGACACCTCACTATTTGTGGACAGGCTCTGTAGCTGTGGTTAGGTTAATGGTCCTGAAAGGCAGAGATTATCCTGGATTACTGAAACAGGTCCTCGTGGAAGACAGAAAGCTAACGTGGAGGCAGGGTGGAGGGTCAGCGATGTGAACCTCTACTCAGCTGGCATAGAAGATGCAGAGTCAGGCTGAGGGGGATGGCTCAGGGGTGAAGTGCTTTGCTGTGCAAGGATGAAGAACTGAGTCAGAACCCCCAGAGCGCGCATAAAACGAGTCTGAGAGCGTGTATGTATAGCCCAGTATTCCATGGCAGGGCAGAGAAAAGAGATGAGACTCCCCGAAAGCTCCTGTGGCCTGTGGAGCCACAAAGCAAGAGGTCCATCTCAAACCACATAGAAAGCAAGGATCAACGCCCACAGTTGTCCTCTGACCTCCACACAGGTGCCATGAAGCACACTGTTGTGCACACACACACATGCACGTGCACATGCACACACGAACACACCATACACATACATAAAGATGGGAAGCCACCAGCCACGAGGTCACAAATAGGTTGAGTCTAAGAGCCAGGCAAGGCAAGGACTGACTCTCCTCCCAGCCTATAGGCAGAACAGAAGCTTCATCTCTGCTGACTTGAGCCCAGAGCAACCCACTGGGATTTCTGGCCCCTAGAACCACAACCTAACAGGTATGTGTTCTTTTACGCCTCTAGGTTTGTGATGATTTGTTGCAGCGTCAACGTGAGACTCATCTGCTCACACTGGGACACGCCTGGTTCTATCTGAACATGACAAATATCTTATTTGTTTATTCCCCCACCTCTCGGAGGCAGATAGGATTTGTTATCCTCCTGTTGTTATACATGAGGGAAGTGAAGCCTGGAGGGGTTAAGGAACCTGCTGGCTGAGACATGGTTTCTGTCAGTCTACAAGAAGTAGGGGACTGAAGGTGACCGGATGCCCAACGCCATGCTCAGGAGACATCACAGAAGCTGCGTGACAAGCTCTGCAGGGCGTGGACTAGAAGGGTGCTCCCACACATAGGTAGGTGCCCTGTGGGTGAGCTACGGGCAAAGAGGAGAATGTGTCCCTCAGTGCTGGGTTTAAGCACTGTGTGAAGGGCAAAGTGAAGGCGACAGCAAGCACAGACTCCTATGCGTGGAGGGACATGAAGGTGCCCACTGCTGCCCCATAGTCCCGTCTTTGTTGCCTTGGTAACGGGACTGTGGGAGCTGGTTACTGATGAGCATTGAGGCTCTTCCCAGCAGGTGAAAGTCCTGTTTCTGCTGCCCCAGACTACTTTTCAGCCTAAAAGAGGTCAGCCCCCTACAGCAATGAGAGACATGGCTCTGCTACTGCGCTCAACCCAGCAACCAGGCTGGTGGGACAGGACTGACTCGCTGAGAGCTCTCTCTACACTCAATGGCAGCCAAGTGAACTAACAACCAGAGCCGGGCTGTTCTGTGTACAACCTGACCTGTTACTGATGAGCTGTGTGACCTCCCCGAGCCTCAGGTTCCTGACTGTAAAATGGGCATAGTTCTCAGGCCTCTTCAGAGTCATCTTAACAATTAAGTGAGAGAGCGCACACACAGCACTAAGTACATCCCTGGCACATTGAGGGCTTGACAAATGTCAGCCACTACTATGACTGTTGCCATTTTTATTACAATCTCTGCAACTTTGTAAATAGCACATGCCTCACAGGCCTATAACAGTTGCTTGAAATGGTAACACTCAGGGGGCTGACTGTGCTGTACGCTATTATTCACATTGAGACAAACAGTGATTATTCATAGAAATGGGCAACAGGGATTAAAATCCAGAAATAAATATATTTTTCAAAACTCTCACATTGGGTTAGAAATTCCAAGACTTCTCACAAGCCTATTTCCTAGCCAAAATACACATGTGCACACACACTCTCACACAAACGCACACACTCTCACACAAACGCACACGCACGCAGAGGAAGAGTGGACCTGCCCCCACAGGGGTTGCTTGGGGTGGTCTTGAGTTTCTCCTTGTTCCTGACTGCACTTTGGTCAGCCGCAGGCCATCTGAGGAGACAGGGACGGTCCTTCTTCCGTCCTTCAGTAATCAAGGGTCTCCACACGCCACAGAAGGACACACATGACATACACCAGGGAGGACCACACAGGCCACAGCTCTTCCCACCTGAGCACACACTTAGCGCCCTTTGAGAAAAACAAGTGCATAGGCTTTGTGATGGCGGAGTGGGACATGGCTCACAGAACTTAATGACACATGGAGGGAGGGCTCCAGGAGAGCTTAATGCTGAATGTTCGCTGGTGTGGGTACAAAACAGATTGCTTATTCACCAAAAAAGAAAGAAGGAAAAAGTGTTTCTAGGTCACTGGTTAATAGGCCCAGAATCCAGGAGATGAGCACTCACAGGAGACAATGCAGCAATCGCCCCAAGTCCGACTTGCTCATTCTGCTATTTTGATGCCTAACAATTGTTCGCATTTAAGAGTTCTAAGTATGGCAATTAAGAGCTCTTCAGAATAAATATGCTAAAGAAACCTTTTTCCCCCCCAAGAATAAATAAAAATCACATCTAATAAAAGCTCAATGCTGTTTCTAAACTGAGCCCGTAGCAACAACTGCATAAATAATGAGAGGGGATAGAGGGCAAAGGTCAATGCAGCTTTGGGCAACTTCCTGTACCTCAGCCCAGATGATCACTGGCATCACCTGGAGGGGAGTGCTTGTAATGGAAGCCAGGGGTGGGGCCCGCCCACGGCAGTTCAGCCGGGCAGAGACTGAGGGTTGGCCTGGCAGTGCCATTTTCATTAAAGTCCATAATGATTCTGATGGAGAGTCTCGACTGAAGACCAGGGTGCTAAGCGGGGGAAGAACATGCCTGTGGGTTCAAGTCAAGGCTTCCAAAGCTACGGTCTGACCAGCTTCAACATTTGCTTCCACTGGCACTTTGGCCAGGTCATGTGAGACCAACACTTGTTATCACTCCTTTAGTGGGAACTCAATTTGTTCTGAATTTCAGGACAAGCACAAGTGCCAGACAATAACTGAGAATGGTACTCTACATCGTTTAATGTGTTTACTGCTTTATCTGTGCAGTGTGTGCACAGGCATGTGTATGTGCATTTGTGTACCATGCTGCACATGTGTAAAGCAGAAGACAACTCTAGGGAATTGGGTTTTTTCCCTCTGTGGGTCCCAACCATCAAACTCAAGTTATCATGCTTATTTACCAGATGAGCCATTTCACTGCCCCACCCCCTTAAAAGACAGTCTCACTATGTAGCTGAGGTTGGCCTCAAACATACGATCCTACTATTTCAGCCTCCAAAGGGCTGGAATTATAGGCACGTGCCATGATGCCCAACTTCATAAGTTAATTTAACTATAGCATCTCCTTGGAGTTCTATGGTACAGTAAAGCCAGATACAACTCAGGTAATTCAATTCATAGTATCAGAGGCACTTTTTAAAAATATTTTTAAACTTTTTAAAAAAAACTTAAAAAAATTTTTTTAAGTATATGTCTATGAGTGTTTTGCCTGAGACTTTATGTGCACCAGGACATGCGAAGCCTGAACAGGCCAGAAGAGAGCGTCAAACCTGGAACTGGACTTAGACAGGGCTGTAGTGCCATGTGGTGCTAGGAACCAAACCTGGTCCCTCTGCAAGAGCAGCAAGGGCTCTTCACCATGGAGCCATCTCTCCAGTCCCAAAGTATGCAGCGGATGCACTTACCCCCACAAACATTATATCAAACCACTGCAGATCCACATGCTCCCACAAACATTACAAAACATTAGCTCAAACCATCTTCTCTAGGACCGTCACCAACCATCTTCCAAAGTAGCAGTGAATGGTGACTGGTAGTGGCTTTTCCTAGAATTGACCATAACGTAAAACATCAGCTTGAGAGGCCTCATCCAAGCTCACCCCAGAGCAACCAAAGCACACAGCTTTGGTTTTCCAACATCAAGTCTCTAGTCTAAGGCCTTCCCCAAATGCAGGCATGACCTTATTTAATGTTTATATTGTTGAAGTAAAGTTTAAAGAACAAAACAAAGTACTCCTCTATGGGGTACTTTCATCAGAATTCTGAGGTCTTAGTATATGCCTGTGGCCTAGAACTAAAGAAAAGAAGTGATGAAATCAGACATGCATGCAAGAAAACACTCAACATAAAATAGATGAACAAATATAATTTTAAAAAAATGTTTAATCCTTCCCTATAGGCCAGTGGCTCTTCCCCAGGATACATTCGGTGATATTTAGAACATTCTCTATTCGTAATGATGGGAGCCGGGTAGGAGCAGGGTGAGGATAGGATGAGGTGTTGAGGGTAGAGGTGCTTTTAGCATTCAGTGTGAAGAAGCCAGAGACACTGCTCAACAAACTATACTTACAGGGGGAACCTGTAGGAGTTATCCAGCCCAAAATGTCACCAATGCCAAGCTGAGAAACCCTAGTGTGGAGGCTACAAGGTAAAGCCTCCGTTTCCCACCTCGGGAACCAGCCAGGAGGAACATAAACACCAACCCTACCATGAGTAGAAGCACCATTTTAGGAAGCATGTTCTATGTGCAGGCACTTCACGGACTACCTCACCAGATCTCTGCAATCCTGTGGGATGGGCATTATTCTCCTCAGGGCACAGGGTTGGGGGTGGGCTGGAGGGTGGTAATTAGAGCTGATCTTAAAGCCTATCTGAGTGCCAGACAGTTAAAAGTGGAGGGGTCTACAATTGACGGTTGTTGAGTTCATATCTCAACTCGACTACCTGGCTGGACAGCACTGGACAAGCAGATAGTGCTGAGGGTGTTCAGAGCATCAAGGTCATGGAGGGAAGAGACGGGAGGGGGCATTCGAGATACGGTGACCTCAAGACATCAATGGCTGCATGTATTTGCTAAGCCTGAGCTCAAGACAGTCTAGGAACCCAAAAGCATCCACAAGCTGTGTCGGCCCACAGCCACCCCCAGACACACACAAAAGCAACTCTCCCCCCACTGCTCGATGACTGGGGGGAAGGGGACAATTAGATTGGGAAACAGGATAGCTGTCGGGAGCCTAGGCCAGTTCATACTCTGAACTGGATGAGATCCAGTACAATGAAGATGCTAGTATAAGAACATGCAGCCTGCCCACACATTGCTAGCCTACTCCTGCCCTATCTCTCTGCCCTACCCTGCCCTACCCTGGGGTCACATCTTGGATACACAGCCAGTTGCCCTGGGGAGGGGAGCTGCTCCTCTGAGCAGCGGGTGCACGGAGCCACCCACCCACCCACACACAGCAGTGCTGTCTCTTCCAGCGCCAAGCCAAGTTTGGGTTTTCCTTTTTTTCCCCAGCTTCTATTTTCTAGAAAAATTTACTCTGAAATCAACATCTCTTCCCAATATATACATCTGCCTTATAATTAAAGAGGCCCCATGGGCGCTGAGAGAGAGGACAGAGCAAGGCAAAGAGAGAAAGTGAGGTTTTCCAGCCCCTCCACAGCATGGAGAGCATGTTTGCTTAATATACTACATTCAACCCAAAAACTGTTTTTCGTGGCATCTCCACATTTAAGAAAGATGATAAAAATGCACTTTTCCCAATGACGAGCCTATAAATAACCCATATAACTAAGAAAAATCCGTGAACACTATTAACACAGTACTTGTCTCTCAATAGGACCCAGTGTGTGCTTCCACCCCACGAAGCAGAGCGTGGAGTAGGTCATCTCTAAGCCCTAGGCCTAGAATCTTGTGCAAGTTATCAAGCCATCCATCTGCTTCCTTAGGAAGCCCTACCCCTGCCTGAAAAATCTGTTGCCTGATCACAGACCACAGGTCACACATGCTTCAGAGCCAGCCAAGTGTAGAGACACAGAAATTAGCTCAGTCGAGGGCCTCACCTTAATTGTGGCCAACAGCACTAAAAATATATGTAACCGCAAGCTGTACCGTGGTACAAGAGAATTTAAAAACCATCAGCATTCTGTTTCCAAAAATATGCTGGCTTTTAAGATTGTACATTCTGAAATTTATGAACTAACTTTATAAGCCCATTTTAAAATACACAGTGGTGCCCGTCGCAGGCTCTTGGAAATGTGAAAAATGCCACTCTCCTGGGGAGCTTCAGACTCTGCCTGGCTTTGGGGTGCAGCACACATGTACACCCAGATAAGCAAGCACACACTCCACCACCGCCGCTGCCACCAATGGGTTCCAGATGAATGGAAACATTTGCTCTAGGGTGATTAATAGGTAGCTCAAAAATCATTTATCAAAACTCTCACTATTCATAAAAATATAGCCCGGCATGTGATTTTTTTTTTCTAAATACCATTCCCGGCTCCAAGTGAGTGCCTCGATGTACGGATTTTGTTGACATGTTCCCACCCCTCTCTGAATGAATACAACCACCTAACTATTCCTCCCTGACTCCAACCCCCATCCCCTCTACTACCTACCCTCCAACCATGGTCAGAGAGCCCCTTTACAAAATAAGATCTGCCATGTTCCCACTCAGATCCTACCATGCCTTCCTACTCAGTGTAATCCCATGAGAGTCCGAGCTCTCTGACCTCAACCACGCTGCCCAGTGCTCTGACAGGCTCGCTGCTGGCTGGCCACTCAGAGCAGTGCGGGCCTGGCTTCCAAGTCGGCCTCTTCCCCTCTACCAGGAACAACGTTCCCACTTGCCATCAAGAAATAATTGTCTGCCATTCTGATAGATTGTACTCATGTAGGCAGGGCTTTTGGCCTCCTCATGCCCACTGTTGAATCCTCAGGGCCTAGAAAGTACATGGCACATAGTAGGATAGCAAGACTTTGCTAAGTGAACGATCAATGAATGGATGTTCACCAGGACATGAGGCTTGTGAAGGGAGAGCCTCGCCACAACATCCAGCCTCTAGAGCAGGGCTTGGTATCTCACAGGAGCTCGGCGTAGGCTTGGAGATCAGCCTGTGGGTGGACTGGGGTGTCAGGTGACCCCACCTTCTCCAGCATGCTCCTGGTGCTCAGCTCAGGGAAGCCTTACTGAGAAGTCTAAATTGACCACCACCCCACCCTTGGGCTGATTTCTACAGAGCCCCAGCCACCATCTGAATCTGTCCCTTGTGTGTGGTAGCTTTCTGAGGACAGGGACAGCATCTGTCCTATTCACATTTATGCCCACGAAATCATGAATCCATTAAGGTAGTGAGTGAATGAATGAATAAATGAATGACATGCAGCCATCAGGCAGGTACAGTATACAGATCATCATGGACAAAGGAATCCAAAATGAGAATTTCTATGCAGGGTTAAGGTTGCATTGAAAGCTTTCCAGCCCCAGCATCAGAGAAGACACACTTGGTCATGGGGCACCAGCCTCGCTAAAACATATACTCACTCCTCTCAGGAACACTCAGGTGCCCAAGGGTGGAAGCAAATAGGTGGCATCTTGGTTGGGGACAGGGCACAAGGCTCAGAGCCCCCTGTAACTGGATATTGACAAAAAGAAGTGTTTTATGAGAAATGTGGGCTTAACTGATACATCACAGACTCAGTTAGGAGTTGAAAAAATGGATGTAGATATTAGGGCATCCATCTGTCAGGCACCCCACATGGAACTGAATTCTCTCAATGGGCAAAAACCAGCAAAATGTTTTTATAAAGTGGAAGCATGGAGGAAAGGAGAGCCAAAAGCACCCCATCTCCTGTCTGCACACCTCGGTAACAATGGCCACTTAAGATGAACGCCTGCTCTGCTCCAGCAGGAACACTGAGACTACCATCCGTCCCTGCGGGAAACTTACCAGACAGACACTATTACCCCCCTAACAAGAGACACCGGCTCTCAAAGAACTTAAATGCCTCATTCACTGTCAAGAGGTGGACCCCAGATATGAGTCCCTGCCTTTCTCATTCTCTAGCCTGGACTTTTCCCGGGGCTGCTACAGTTTTGTGAGCTCTAAAGCTAAAGGGGTGAGCCGTGCAAACCTCAGAGTGGACCCAGGCTTGGTCATCTCTGGCTTTATTATCTAAATGTGATGGATTCGGCTGAGCTACGTGACAGTACTTACTAAATACTTAGAATCTGACTGTGTGGGTGACCCTCCAGAAGGTTGCTCCTTTACCTTGCCTGTTTAAACAGCTCACATGAGCAAAGCCAGGACTGTCAGAGGTCACATGGTGGTACAGAGGTCTGGAGGCAACCAGACATGGGCCCAGCTCTTGGATCTGCCCCAGCCCTCTAAGCATCTTTGCTAGGTTGGGTGTCTACCACGTGAACTATGGCAAGGCCAAGGGATAATGCATGGAAAGTTACAATAGTTCTGGGCACAAGGGACGCACTACGCAGACACTGTATAATCTGGACAGAAGAATCCAGTACAACCCAGACCACTTTAGTCCAATTCAATTTGACAAAAGTCTGACCTGCCAGGGGCAAAGTCCTGTTTGTGGCTAAAGGAAGACAGACAGCCCTGTCCTCAGTGAGCCCTTGGCAGTTTGGCCAGACTTAGGGGGCAAGAAGAAGGTAGGACCGGGAACACAGGCTAGGGTCTTGGCACACTAAGCCTGAATGTCAAGATCAGGAGAGGCCATTAATTCTGTGCACACCCAACATGCTGCTGAAGGTCCCCACAGGAGAATTACATCATCCAGCCTTGGCTTCGGAGGAATTCCACTCTGTGGAGAATGGATTACAGCCAGGAAAACCAGTGGCAGAGGGCTTGTTTGGAGTCTACTGCACCAGTCTGAGCAAATGACCACTGGGGTGATGGTGAGGACGGAGCAATGGGCACGGTTGCAAGTGTCATCAGAGGAGCAACTTCGAGTCCTTGCCAATGATGGCAGAGGCAAGAGGCGGAAGAGGGTTTAAGGTGACACCATTTTCTTGCCTAGAAGGGTTGGGGGAATGGCAGGATCTTACATGAAGAAGAGGAGGGGCAGGAGGAGCGGGAGGTAAAGACTGAAGGGCTCATGGGACATCAGTGACGGGGTGCATGTTTCAAGGGCCCACACAAAGTTAATGCAGGAGTAGTCGGAGAGGAGAGGCAGGAGCAAACCGAGGGCCCAGGACCCAGAGATCAAAGTGGAAAGCTCTCCAGGTATGGGCTAACTAACAGAGTCCAGTGGCTTGCTTTGTTGGCTGGGGCAGTCAATAGCTTCTGAGATGGCCCTTGTACTGAGGGGTGGGGAGGGAAAAAAAGGGGGGGGACACTAAGCACAAGTGATTCTTTCAGGAGGTTCATCAGAAAGGCCAGGAGGAAAAGGCAAAGAAAGCAGAGAGAACCAAGAGGAATTTGCTCAGGCAGAGGAAGAGCAGCCAGCCTGAAGCCAAGCGTGAGAACAGGAAGCACGTTTAACCAATGACTACCTCCTTAAGGGACCCACGACAACCAAGCAAACTAGTCTGTGGGGGCCACCAGTGCACACACGTGACAGATCTTCTACAGCCTGATCTTCAGGGTTGGGATAGGACTGTTGCAATCTGAGTTCCTAAGGGTGTCTTTAAGGCAAATGAGAAGGTGGTAGAATGGTCCTGCCAAGACTGAGAGGCAGGCGCGTGCTCAGTGTGAACAGAGAACAGGGTGAGACAAGCCGGAGAACAAGGTGTGCTTGACTAGAGAGAATAGAAACTGAATGATCGAGAGGAGAAGAGAAAACCTGAGACCACACCCAGAGCTGAACGAGCAGCTTAAGATCCAGTTAATGGCAGGGGACAAGCAGGCACCTGAGAAGAGTTAGCATTAAGTCACTTGGACAGAGTGGATGAGGAACTATGAGAAGAAGCTGTTGTTGTTGTTTTGTTGACTGTTTTTAAAAACACAAAACAAAATCACAGATGAGATTCCTTGCAATCAGGATGTGGGTAGCAAGCACAGAGCCAAGGAGCTTATGGCTAGATGCAGAAGGAAACAATTCCCCACCACCACCACCGTTTTTCTTTCTTTTTCTTTCTTTCTGTTTCTCTCTCTTTCTCTCTCTCTGTGTATCTGTCTCTCCCTTTTTCTCTGTCCCTCTGCCTCTGTCTTTCTGTATCTCTCTGCCTCTGCGTGTGTGTGTACATGTGTGTATGTGTGTGCGTAAGTGTGTGCGTATGTGTGTATGTGTATGTATATGTGTATGTGTGTGTGTATGTGTGTGTGTATGTGTGTGCGTGTATGTGTGTATGTATGTATGTGTGTTGATTGCTTTCTACATACCACAGCATGTAAAAATGGAGGGTGGATGGCAACCATGAGTGTTGGTTGGTCTCTCCACCTTGTTTGGGAAAGGGTCTTGAGATTGCCATTGAGTAGGCACTGTCATCTGCCCCGAGAGCCTACAGAGACCTCATCTCAGTCTCCCATGTCCCCACAGGAGCACCGCGGCTGCAGAAGCACAATGATTACACATGTACGCTACCGTGCCTACCTTCTCGTGGGTTCCAGGGAAAACAGCTTTGATAAGATTTTCCCACTACTCCTAAGTCTCTCCCTCCTCCTCCCCCCTCACAGGAGGCTAGACGGGAGGCTGCTTGAAATGCAAAAGGAAAGTCTGAAGAAACCCGGTCACAGAGTCAGCATCTGCAGCCACGAAAGTGATTTGGCTGGAACAGTGGTGCACACCTCCAGTCCCAGCACACCATTACAAAGGAGGAAGAAGGGGAGAGGATGCACATGGCCCCACGAGAATGTTTATTTTGCAGCTTATGAATAATCAGCCCAAAGACAGGATGAAGGCCATGGTCAGTACTATTTCCTGTCTGCAAACTCTAGCAAATAAGAATGTGGTTACAAATGCATGTGTGCAGATACACAGACACACACACACTCACATACGCATGCACGGGTCTCTAAATGAGAAGAAGCCTGAGACCTAGGTAGCCCACCTACTCAACAAACCCATAAAGGCCAAAATCCAAAGCAACCTTTGACCTGCATGTCATCTCTCTTCATGGTGCATGTCTGCCCCAGCTTCATGGATCTTCATTCCCCCAAACGGCGTCTACTTCTGACAAGCGTGTGAACCTGGGCATCCTACAAGTGTTTCCTAGCTTCTCCCATGTGTGGCGTCTATATAGCACAGCAGAGTTACACAGTGGTCAAGAGACGCCGAAGCCCCACGACCAGCTGGACTTTGAAGACCTTAGGCAAGCTCCACTCTCCAAGCCGAAGTTTCCTCACATGGAAAGTGGGAGAAAGGTGATCACTGCTTCCTCTTGGCCTGGTGTGTAAGTGAGTAGATGAGTGTGCAGGGAGTAGAATGGCGCTTGGGGTGGATCACCCTGTGAGAACAGGCCACAGTAAACCTCAGGCTGTCTCCTCTTTCTTCTCTACAGACCTAAATACGCCATCTTTTACAGAGATGACCCCTAACCCTAACCCTCCATCAGTTTATGGCTAAGCTCATTTCCAGCATATTCACTGAGCGCCCACCATGGCTTCCTGCATCCAGGACCATGAGGACCAATGAGACCCAGCCTACCCTGCAGACCCCGGCCTGCATGGGGCCATGAACAGGCATTCCAAGAAAGATTGTCACTGTTCATTTAGCAAGAAAGCATGAGTTGGCTTCACTCCTGAAGTAGTTTAAGGAGTGAAGGGTCTCTCTTGAGACCCTGTCTCCCTGGCTCACCCTGCTAGTCCACAGCTAACGGTCGGGTCTATGAACTGTTTCAACAAAAGTGTTTTGATGCAGTCAACTTGAAGGGATGTGCCCGTCTGGGGGACTTCGTCTTGTCCTTCTCATGTACCTCTCCACAAAGAACACCTCTTCTCAACAGAATGTTAACTCTTGTGGTTGGACAGAACATTTAAGCATTTTCAGGAAAAAGACTCCCAAGGCCTGGATGCTGAGAATGGGTCTGGCCAGACTTGGAACTCCATAGTTACTGCTGAGTCCTTTCATAGACTCTTGGCACATACGGAAGAGTTGTACATAAACACAGGTTGGTGTGTTAGAGATAGCAAGAGACAGAACTAAGGTCTTTTCATGAACTGGGTATTAGAGTAAACACTTTGTTTCGCTCCATCTTCCTGAAAGCCCTTTAGAGAGGCATCCTGGTTACTATGTTACCATTGAGGAAATTACCATGCAAAGAACACCCAATCCTGAAAGCAGAAGGTGCTGAAAACTGGCCTTCAGATCCTCCACCGTGCCTGAAGGGATGGCTTGACCCCTGTATCTCCAGATCCACTCAAAGAAAAGTGCCCAGAGGGCAAGAGGAAGAGAGCACCCCTTCCGAAGGCAGCTCACCCACACTGCTCAACTCACAAATCCAGCCTCATCAGGATGGCATCACCTTGAAGAAACATCCTGACTTGAGCAGAGATAATGAGGCAGTCCAGGAAGAAGAAGGAAGGACGTTTAAAAACTCACCCTGTGCTGACAATGGACGGAGGTGCTGGGATCCATGGTATCTTTAAACCTTCCACTTACTAATTTCTGTTTCTACCCTACTATTGTAAAGTTGAAACAAATGGGGGTGCCAGGCATTCAAAGAATGGGAATTGGGTCTGGGTTCTGGTTGTGTAAAAAAGGAAAAGGGTTGGGCTGAGCTATAGCTCGGTGGAGGCTGTGGTAGAGTGCTCACTTAGCAAGGACAGGCCCTTGGTTCAATGCCCAGCATCACTTAGGGGTGGGAGGGACATGAAAAGAGTCACTGGTGCAGATGCTCTCTGAAGCTGACTTCACCAAAGTCAGGCAGGCAAGCAATTCTGATTTTCACCAAGCTCCCCTGTTTTCAACTTGGGCAGCAAGAAACTCCCCCTACACCTCATTCATGGACAACTGAGACCGGGCATCTTGCTAAATCTACAATTAAGAACGTGCTCAATGACTGGCTTAAAAATAGTTTGCCCCCCCCCCCCTGCAAAAAGGGAAAGATCCTAAGATGTGAGGAGCGACTAGAACAGAACAATATGAGTCGTTCTGCAGGGCACAGTCTCTGTGAGAAGTCGTCACTCATTCAGCCCCACCTCGGAATGTCTCGATTAGTTCACTGGTAACAAATCTGGGGTCAGATTCCCTAGCACAGCACAGAGTAGCATCTGCAGTTTCCTCCAGGGTGTGAAGAGCAAGTAACAGCAGCAAAAAATAAGAACCTGTGATGCTCAAAACACGAAGTGGGAGAAGGGAAACCCAAGGAGAACACCGAGGTCACTGGTGGGCACAGGAGGTACCCAGAGACGATGCGACCCCCGCACTGAGTCCTGTGATTGTCCATCTATGAAACTGCAGGAGCTGCTGAGCAGTGTCATCTCTGAGTATCTTTTATTGGCTTCCCAATTAATTATGACCCAACATTCCCGGGGTCACCTACAGCCAACAGGTGGACAGGACTTCTAGAACGCTGCTGCAGGTTTTACCCACCAAGCCATCGCTGGCAAAGAAGCCAGGTCCAGCAGCAGTACCACAGAGAGAAACAGGAGACAGAAGAAAAGCTGCTGATCCTAGCCCTGACTTGTCATGGGAAAAAGCATCAAGTTCCCCAAAGATAAGATGCTGCCTGTAACATCTTCCAGATAAGAAATGTACTGCTTTGTTATATGGAATTTTATTTTCATGAGGATCTCATTAAACGTTCTGTTGGGGCATAAATGGAAGCTCGGTTGATTCGTTAGAGACAGATTTTTAGATAGCCAAAGGTGAAATGAAAAACCTTCAAATTCAGAAAGCAACACAACACATTCCAGGGGAAAGGCCCATGAGTAAATTCAGTCAACAAATATTTATTCGGTGCCTGGGCCCTAACACTGAGATGTCCCTGTGACAGACCTCCCTTTACTCAGCTCTCTGAGAAGCAGAAAGAGGCAATTAGAGTCTTCCTGAACAACAAGCAGTTAATCACACTCTGTTTCAGAGTAACTGCGGGTGCTGTGCGGGGCTCCCTCACAGCACCACCCCCACCCCACCCCCACCCCACCATGCCCCTGAAACCTCACTCCCCCAAGGCCTCTCAGGTTTTTTCAGATCAATGATCAACACCCTCCAACAGCTTTCTCTCAACACGTCTAGCCCAGACCAGAACTGTTAAGCAGACCAGCAACTCCCCACACACCTCCTCCCAGGCCGGATCTGTGACCTTCAGTGTACTGATTGTGTCAAGGTTACACTGCCCACTAACCACGCATCCTTCACCATTGGGACTCCACTCCTGCCTGGGTCCTTATGCCAACGTCGAACCTCCTAGCCCTGCTTGGACCACTGCAAATCTGACTAATGGCACATTCAACAGCTAGTTAGATTTTTTGCCTCTCCTGCCATCCTCTGGGCTGTTTTGGGTGGCAGAGTGGATCAGCAAAAAAAGGCACACCTAATAATGCCAACATCCACCTGGATTTTTAAACACAGATTGCAGGCAAGGTAATAATGAGAGCCCCCCCGCCCCCCGGCACTGCTCACTGCAAAAGCCCTATCGAAAACCAAGAACAGCCCATACTCTCCCAGCCTCTAGCAAATGCTCAATTCCCTGTAAAAATCCAGTATCTTTTCAAGAACCTCAGATTGTACCTGTGGGGAGACACTGTCCAAGAACTAATACAATATCCCACCGAATCAATATCTAAGCTTTAAACACAACAAATGGGCAATGTATGTACTAGTGAGAATTTTTTTTAATTTAAAATGTGTTCCTCTCCTAAGTGGGCAGCAACTAGTTACCCAACATTGCCCCCAAGAGCCTCAATGTGAGAGAGCCAAGGAATCTGGAGAACGACACAGCTGGTCTGAGACCTTCCTAAGGGAGCTCGCTTCCCTGAAAACAGAATGTCATCCAGCTCCCACATCCCAAATTCTAGGAGTCCAGAGAATAGGAGCCTCCAAGTGAGCCCTGATTGCCACATCTTCTAAATGTTTCCTGTAAGACTAGAGAATGATTCCCAGCTCAAGAGGTTTACAGGAATATTTCTATTTCTAATTCTAGTCGCTTGGTTTGTTTAGGGTTTTGTTTTTATTTTTTCTTCTGCCCTCCTGTGAAACCCAGGTTCAGTGAATCAGTGGCCGCTGCATCACACTCCCTCCTGGGGGCTCACAGGAAGGAACAGGGTTTCCTCTGGCCACCAGTGCTCTCTCCCTACTCAGAACAGCTCAGCTGCCAGACCCCTGATCTTGCAGCATGCTTGGATAGGAGCCCAGCATCATCTCTCTGCTAGAGCTCTGCTTTAGCCACTTGAAGCTCGGTTAAACCCATCGGGAAACCTTTAGCCTTGTGAGATACGGTGTTTAAAATCCTTGCAGTACAGCCAAGGTACCTACCAGCCGCCCACCCCCCCCCTTGAGATGGATGCACAGACAGACGGACAGCTCAGCTTAACTCGTCCATGGTTCCCCTTTGACCAGGGATCTGCACTGCTAGAAACCTCCCACTCTCTCCTCCCTCTAAATGAGACCAAAGATGGAAAAACTAACCCAAAGTACCCAGTTGACCGTTAGGATGCCACAGAAAGAAACAGGTACCTAGCATGCCAAGAACAGAACCTTAACAGTCTAGCCCGGTAAGCCCCAAACAGGTAGACTGCTTTCCAAATGCAGGCGGCTCAGGGGCTTCCCTCCGCCTCCGCCGCCCTCCCCACCACCACCTCCACCACCTTTGACTCTGTGTGCCAGGCATCCATGCAAGTCCCCGGGAAAGTCACATTGTCACTTACTCAGATCTACCAAGATGCCCTAGTGCCTTGCTGTATGAGAAGCCCACAAACGGCAGTTCTTCGCCTGAGAAACCCGAGGGGCTCAGCTGGCACGGAGAGGATGAAACCCACGAATTCTTCTCTGGTTCATCAAAATTGGAGGTGTCATCGTCAGACTTGAGGGTGGGAACGAAGGGGGGAGGAGCTGGTTAAAAGAAAAACAAGAAAGGGGGGAGAGAAAAATTCAAACGGATTCCACACTGTTGCGGAGAAGGGAAAAAAGCGCCTCGCTCCCTCAGCGTTGGAGACAGCACTGCAGCGCCTGCTTTCAACCCAGCTCCTAGCGCAGGCAGACCCAGCCTCGGCTCCTACAGCAACAAGAGATTAACCCCTTCGCTGCCAACATGGCCACCAACCCGCAGACAGCTTGCCGCCCTGGGCAGGGGCTAAAGTGAAAAATGAACTCAAACAGGTCACTTGGTTCCCACAGAAGCATCTGGGCAGCTCGCCCGAGCAGGCAGCTCCTACCTGATCATTTCCAGAAGGCTCCCACCCCATGTCAGCTTGCTAATGTCAGGATGCCAGACGACCTAAGCCCACTGAGCCCCTCTTCCAGACAGGTCTAAATGATTAATAGTGAGTGATATTCATTGCTGTCAGATGGGAGATATGTGTGTCTCATGACTTAGCCAGAACGAGAGGAGAGAACAGGCCAGGGGCTCGGGAGGCTGTGGAACTGCCGTTGGGTTACCACTGCAGTCTGGTTCATTCATAGCTAGCTGAGTCTACTAGGAGATCTTATTAACCACTTTTTTTTTAAGTTCATCATCTCTCCTCCCCAGCACAATCCTGCCCATCGAATCCGCCGCAGTTCAAACAGCATAACCAAAAACAGCCAAATAAAGTTGCAGTGATTTACGGCACCCACCACCAAATTAGGGGGGGGGGGCGGCGACATAGGGACCCACGGAGGCACATCTGCAGCAAGGCTCCTACCTCCTTATGGCATGACTCCCGGCTTGGGGTGGGGGGGTCACATCGTCTCTGCTGCCTGCAGACCTACTAGGCTCTCTCACTTAGGAGTGTGAGCAGCTGTCCATCAGTCACCAGGATGCTGCCCATCTTCGGGGGCTCCCAGGGGCATTTCCAGCCAGAAGTGTTACCATGGTTGCAGGCTAGGGCGTCCGCAGTGGACCAGGCAGGGGGAAGTTGGCAAGCCGGCATCACATCCCCCGCAGTGCAGGCTGCATGCTCCCCACTCCTTAGTGCGCGCTCTGGCTGTAACCCCACCGGGCCGCCTGCGTGGCAGGGGCCACTGCCGATCTGAGTGACAGAGCAGCATGAGTCACCGCCCGCCAGGGCTCGCTAGAGCTCCCCCTAGGACAGTTGTCCCGGCCCTTCACGGTCCAGACTTCCTTTTTTAACCTCTTATTTTCCGGACAGTGTTCCGTGCTGGGTAAATGAGCAGCAAACATGTCTTCAGCCTACAGACTCAAAAGAATCTGGCTGTTTCCGAAGCTTCCCCAAGGACAACAGCCAAAGCGGGGCAGGGAAGTAACCCAAGTGGGGGAGGGATGTGGGGGAGAGAGAGGGGCGGGAGTTTCTGGGCGGATGCTTCAAGGAGATGCAAAAGAACAGTCTCAGAGCTTCAAGTGCACTGAGGTGAGGTGGGGAACAGAAGATAAAAAAATGTAAAATGTGCACTAGCAGAAAATTATCTAACACCTCCAAGCCCTCTCAGGAGCATCTCAGTCTTCCCTGCTGGAGTCAGAAGCTCCAGGCTTAATGCTTTAAACATTAGCTTATGGGAAGGAAACTTAGACTGAAAGCATCAGTCCCAATCCCATGTGCAAGTGGGTGCAAACCTGATCTGACCGTAATCACCAAGGCCTTCTTTGAGAGTGAAAGATTAAAATTAAAATTAAAATGGAAGTTACAATGTATAAGGATCAAAAGGAAGTGTTTTCCATCCCAAGATAGAGACGGGAAGCTTACTGGCTGAGCTGGGTCAGTGGCACTGATGCCGAGGCAAGGTGGCTAATGGGCTCCTGGGTCGCAATCTGAACTGGGTCCCACTTCCACCCGCTCGAGCTGTGTGACCCTGAGGAAGTCAGCTAACCTCTGTAAGCCAGGTCATTTCTGTTTTAGAAAAATCTCCCTAAGCAGTGAAGGCTGGCCTCAAACTTGTGACCCTCTTGCCTCTGCTTCCCAGGCATTGGAATTACAGGCATACCCCCACTGTACCCGACTGTTGGGTAAATCTATTCCAAGTGCCCAGAATGGCCCTTCACATACAACAAACACACACAGAGGTGGCCTGTGGCCACCGTTGTCACTGCGGGTGTGTGGTGCGTGCTTCCGGCAGATCTGACAGCCACTGGAGTCCAGTGAGACACAGCTGCATCTGCACGGAACAGTCTCTGCTTTACAAAGCACAGACACACCAAGGTGAATGTTTGTGTTAATTCTATCATAGCATTTAGTTCCTGGCAAAAGTTGAATTCCCTTCCACTATATACTAATTTATCTGTAGGAGACTAAAATAGAATTCCATTTCTGCGTGAGGAGGGTGATTAATAGAGAGGCAGGAGCCACCCTCAGTGCAGTAATTATGATTTTTGAATTTCTGTACTATAAAATAAGGTTCATCTGTAAAACTCTGCCATGCTCAGAGCATTAATGTGGTCAAGGTTGGAAAAAGGGCTAAGGCTGATAGTACAGGCCTGTCATCCAATCACTCAGAAGGCTGAGGCAGGAGGATCACAGGAGGAGGGCCTGCCTAGGCCGCTGATGAGCTCAGGGCCAGGGAATTTCGCGAGACCCCATCTCAGGATAACAAGTAAAAGGAGAGTGGGCATGGGTGCTGTGGGGAGCCAGGGAGATGAACCAGCTGCTCAAGTGGCCACATTGCAAACATGAGGGGCCAAGTTCAATCCCCGCATGTTAAAAATAAGTAAGGCCAAGCAAAATGACACACACTTATCACCAGGGCTGGGTGGTGGGGACTGGAGGAGATCTAGCGCTCCTTGGCTGAGTTCAAGCGCTCGGTGAGTTCAAGGCCAGTGAGAGGTGATGTCTCAAGAAGAAAAAGGAGAGGCTAATGAGATGGTTAGGAGCATTCTCCCAGGACTGGGGTTCAGTTCCCAGCATATATGGCAGCTCATAACCATCTTTACCTCCAGCTCCAGATGAGACGATGCCCTCTTCTGGCCTCCACCAGCATCAGGCACACACATGGCACATGCATGTGTAGGCAGAGTCATATACAGAAAACATTCTTTTCACTTTTCAAAGGTGCATGGTACCTAAGGAATAATTCCTGAGATTGTCCACTGGCTACACATGCAAAATCACACATGTATGTACATACACACACATACACGATAAAATAAATATTTTCAAAAATGAATAAAGTTTAGAACTCACCGAATATGCTAAATTTAGACCTAATGAACTGTCAGCTTCACACAATGTAGACTCACCTGGGAAGAGTCTCATTGAGGGATTGTCTACATCAGGTTGGCCTGAGGGACTGTTATGATTACGCTCACTGATGACTGACAGGCCCCAGCTTAAAATGCATGGCCCCAGACCCTGGTTCTGAGTCCTGGATCGTATAAGAGAACAGAAAGTGAGCTGAGCAGCAGCACACATGCGTGCATTCTCTCCGCTCTTGACAGTGCGTGTGACGTGACTGTCTGCTCCAAGCTTATGCCTTGACTTCCCTGCAGCGGTGGACTGCAGGGTGGAGTGTGAGCAGAGTAAAACCCTCCTCCCTTAGTGTTCATCACAGCCACTGAGAGGAAACTAGGTCAGCAGGGTAACCGTAGCTGAGGAAAAGCTCAGTGAGACCCAAGGAGTGTGCTCTGTAAACGCAGGGTCAGCAAGGTCAGCTGGCTAAAAATGCAGAGTCCCAGGCCCAGCCCCACCACCATCCCAACAGGATTCCTAGGTAACTCACAGGCACCCAGCTCAGTGTTCCTGGAGAATGGCCCCACTGTGGCGACGAGATGGAAATCACCAGAACTCTGAGACACACACACAGAATGGAAAGGCTAAACACTGGGATATGACATCTTAAAACAACCCTGCAGGGCCTGGACAGTGAGACGGGGAGACAACCTGGTGGTCCTTCTGAGGCGGGGACCTATGTCCAGCATCAGCATGGAAGAGGACCAATCATCACCACCCAGCACCCAGGAAAGAGCTTGAGGACTCTCAGTGGAAAGAGAGGTGGAATAGCAGTGTGGGATGGAACCCAGAGAGCAGCATGTGGAAGGGAAGAGGCTGGCGGCCCTTAGTCTCCCTGAGCTTCCCTCAGCAGAGAGAGCATGCTTCTAGAGGTCACTGCCACCTCGCCTCAGCCTTTCTCTCCCTTCTTGCCCCGTTAGAGACAAGCCAAAGGAGCAGTGTAGCACCTCAGTACTCTCCTGCATTTCCCCCTCGGTGAACTACTGTGCTCCTCATACCTATAGAAACAAACAAACAAACAAAAAAAGACAGGAAGGGAAGGATAATTCTTAGACTTCTTATGCCACATGGAAATGTTTCCTTTTCTGTGGCCTTTACGCAACATGAGAAAAGAGGATGAGGCTGCAGAGAGCTCGGTGCGTGACAAATGCCACACAAACCTGACAGGCAGCGTTCAGATTCCTGGAGCAGGGAGAACATGTGAGCTCTCGGCTCTCCTCTGACAGACAGGACGGGAGATTACAGGTGAGGGAGACTGTAGCAAAAACAAGAGAGACCCTGCCTCAAAGGAGAGTGGGAGGCAGCAAGAACTGACTTCCACGCGTCCACCGCGTCACACTACACTATAGCACCCACACTACACGCATATAAATAAATAAAATTGTATTTTCCCCCTTTGGCTTAAAAAAAAAAAAGATATTGAAATCTTGGTTATTCGTCTTAAGTTTCTGCTGGCCCAGCACACAGCAGTGACGTCAGGCATGTGGTTGGTGCACAATGAATGTTTAATGAGCAAATATGTGCCTGAGTGACTTGAACATGGAAGTTGCAAAAAGAAGAAGACATGGCATAGTACTGGACTATTTGGATCAAATGAGAAAGCTTTAAAGTCAAGATTGTTCTGTCTGAAAAATATGTTAATGAGTACTCGTATTAATTTTTCCTGTACAGTGTCATGATATTATCAGCTCTCCTCACGAACCATGCCTACCACACGAACTGGTTACAAATACACATGAAATCACACTTTAAGCTCTTCGTTCACTGTAAAAGACAAGGAGATAAACGGGGGGGGGGGATCCCTGTGTTTTTTTTTTAATCAGCATGTTTGGGGTGACAGCCAGGCACATTCCCCTTAGTGACAGAGGTAACTTTGAGGGGAGCCCACCCCCAGTTACAAGATAGAACAAGGCTCTCAGAAACAAAGGCTATTTTAAGAACTATAGTTAATTTCCCTTCATAAATCCCCTGCCTCTCTGTCGCTCTCTTGCTCCTTCCCTCCCTCCTCCCTCTAATCCTGACATTCATTAAAAGCTTGGGGGGGGGTGGGATTTATTGTCTTCAAAAGTGTTTTCTTTTAGACAGCAGTGAAGTAGGAAGAACATGCCCTTTGCCCTCCTGGCTTGGCTCCTTCCCAACATGCCCCACAGAGTTCTCCTGTCCCACCGGTAGTTTTTCACCGCGACAGACACACACTGAGATTGTCTGGTTTGGGTCTAGTGCTTCCAGCCTTCTGCAGTGGACTCCAATTTCTGCTGTGGCAGAGCTGGAATGCTCTCATGGCATCACCCAGTGGCCCTCAGTCAGGGTTTAATATGGATTCGGTTGGAGGAACCCGTGACAAGAACCTGGGTGTGGGCTAACTTCTCAGACTTAACATGTTACTCTGTGCAACACACAACTTCATGAATGTCAAGTCCTGATATACTTCAGAGTATTCAACTGGTCATGAAGAGCTGGCATAGTTAGAGAAAGCATGAAAAGGAAAGGCCAGGCATGGTGGCACATGCCTGTATCCTACAGTTTGAGAGACTGAGGCAGGAGAGTCAAGAGTTACAAGATTGATAAGGATTACACAGGTAGATACTATCACACACACACACACACAAATGGAGAAATGAAAAGGAAGGGAGGAGAAAAGAGGAAGCTAAGCCCTACTCCTAAGCTCTTAATCATCAGTCTGAGTGGCTGCAGCTTGCTATATTGTATTGAAGTGCATGGCAGAAGAACACGTCGAAGGGCAGCCAGGAAGTACCGTGTCATGAAGGACAAAAGTAAAAGCGTGATAACGTCACAAATCAGGACTGCATCTAGACAGCAGTGAGCAAGTGCTCGGTAACGCTCAGCTAACGCGCTACAATCAAGGGTGCTTCCGATTCACTCCAGCTACATGATGCCCTGCCCGTTAATGGACAGAGCAGGTCCTATGATCAAGTAATGAAGGAAGATGTTTAAAAAGCTGCCTTACCCATATGATAAGGAAAGCTCTGACACTGGTGAAAAGGCTTTGGGCATCACTCAGGGGTTGGGCTGTAGGCATGAAAAGCAGAGGACACATAAAGGGAGAGGTGGCAAGTATGGCTGATGAGGTAGAAGAGGTTTTCTGCATGTTCCGCAAAGCATGGAGGGGATGGAATCTCAAGTGTTGGCTAAAAGGTATCTTCATGAACTCAAGTGGGGAAAAGAGATGGCTTTAAACGTCTGGGAGATGGAGCGGTGGCCTAAGAGAGCGTGGATAAGGAGGCTGGCCTTGAAGAGGGAGCCCTGGATTGAACTAGATTGAAGATAATATCAGGGAGAGTCTTAGCGGACTGGACAGATGCAATCTTTCGTAATTACGCTTGGAAGGGGTCAGGTCTGTAACAGTCAATGTGACAAATTGCACACTCTGGAAGTGAGTGATGACGCAAAGAGTGAAGATGTGGTGAACGGGGAAAACTGGATGACCACCCCAAGAGCAGAGACCTCAGAAATGCCCGATGATGAGTTCTCACTAGGAGAGAAGGGTTGTGATGGGATGATAAGCAAGATAGAGGTATCTGGGGTCTCACAGGAATAATGCAGGCAAGTATCTTAAGGTATGGGATGTGCGAACAAAACTGGTTCACAGACAGACACATGTAATTCACCCCATGAGAAGAGAAAACATTGCCCAGAGCCTCAGCCCCACCCCCTGAGCTCTCCCTTTGGGGTACAGAGTAGTGGCAGTGATTTGACTTTCCCGACACACACACACACCAAACACACATTACAGAAGAGATGTAAAAATCTAACAGAGCAGACAGCCTTCAGTAAAAAAGGACTTTGTCTCTTTGACTCCCCAAAGAGCTGGAAAACGACTTTAAGGAAACACCGTTTTAGTGATCAATTTTTACCATGCTGTCTTTGGGAGATAAATACAGAAGTTAGCATAGGAAAATAGGCTTCAATCAATTAGTCAATCTAAAGAATGGTGGCACCTGTCCACTGACAGCTAAGCCAATATCCTCACAGGTGGCAATTGCAATGGCTCTCGGGACTGTGTGTACTGACCTGACCTACCATACTCCAAGACCTGTTCCTCCTCCAAGTCTGTTTAGTAAGTGCATAGGGGCTGGAGAGAGGGTGCGGTGGTTAAGAACACATGGTTCTTCCAAGGGATCACAGTTCAGCTTCAAGCACCCCACAACTGGCGGCTCACAAACACCTCTAACTCTTGCTCCAGAGGATTTGACGCCCTCTTCTGGCCTCTACAGGAACATACACATACACACACAAATACACCCAACCCAAAATAAATAAAGAGCGCTGGCTGCTCAGAGGACCCAAGTTCAATCCCTACACCCACACAGCACTTCACAAATGTCTGTGACTCCGGTCCCAGGGGATATAATGCCCTTTTCTCGCCTCCGAGGGCACCCAGGGAAGCATGTGAGAAAAACATGCATTACACATAAAATGTTTTAAATTCAAATAAATGTTTAAAAATATTAAGTATTTTGTAATTGACTTACTTTCCCAAAGGCTTGGGATACACTTGGGGATGCTTTCCCCCACCTCTGGGGTGCACTTGAACCAGATTTCTTCTCTCTATATTGACTTTTCCTTCCTCCCCCTTGGCTAGGTACTCAGCAATCTGTGAGCCACCTACATTAGGCTAGAAATACTCAAAAGAGGAACATTTTCAGTTATGACGAGTCATGGCAGCATTTCTCTGCGGGTCTGGATTCGGGGTGTTTCTGTCAGGAGATGCCCATGGGGACACATTTCAGCAGAAGGCGGGAGGTATCCCATGGTTCTGCTCCCACAGACCCCAGCAATCTTCACTTCTAACACTACCCCCCACCCAATCACCACCCACGAGCATGGAGGGCCTTCTCTTTGCTGTCCTCTTTACGTGCTGACCCATTTCGCCAGTCTTAGATACAGACCTTAGAAGAAATATAACCAGGGCCTGTTCTGTGGCTCCGCAGGTGAGGGCATTCCTCATGAGAGCCAAAAACCTAAATGCTGCCCAGGCCCCTCGTGGTAGAGCAAGAGAACCAGTTCTCAGAAGCTGGCCTTTCTACATGTGCAGTGTGGGACACACACATAAAAAAGACCCAAAACCACAGGGACTCACCACACCCACTGAGACAAACTGTCCACTACAAGCCCATGCTTGTGCTCATTTTTCCCCACATGTTCTTGGTTTAAGTCAGGAACCAGAGAGCTCGTGTACTAGCTCGTGTCTGACATCTCTTTTAACCTGAACACTCTTCTTCATTAAAAGAAAAAAAAAGAAAAGAAAAACCACCATCTGCCTGATTAAGGAACCCTGCAGGGTTTCTCACATTCTAGACTTTGCTGGCGGTATCCTTGGAGCACCATGTAACGTGTCTGTCTGTCCCCTGTGTTTCTTCTAGATTAGCAGATAAACCCAGGGCCTTCTGGGCATTCGTGTGCAATTGCTTTTGCCGTGAGAGCCACTCAGGATAGGTTCTCAACCTGCTATCACATGCCATTCGGGAACGCAGAGCCCCTGACCTCACTTCTTGTGATGTGAAAATTGGTCTGTGAGCGTGATGCTATCACCTGATACCGCACACACGCACAGCATGCTCTCTCCAATCTCTCAGCTCATGGGTTCAGGAGTTGCGGGGACCGTATCGCTGAGCCTTCCTTCCTGAGTGGCTGCCGGGAGGTAGTCTTCAGGCCCCCTCCATCCTGCATTTATCACCGCATCAACAGCCTGGTTACCCTGGTGCAAGCTCAGATGGAAAGACAGGGCAGATGTGTGGCTCACTGTATTTAACATCATCAGAGAGCAGTGAACTTGGACCTCAGCAGCCTCGAGGGCTGACCACTGAGAGATCCCTTCTTTGCTGTAGTGAGAAATCTTGGACTTTGGTCTTTAAAAAAAAAAAAAAGATGCGCACACACACAATTATTATACTTTGTTTTTGTTTTAATCCCAGGTGTGTGGGATGGGCCTTCTTCGAAGCAGCTAGGATTTGCATCACGCTCTAGCAGAGGTGTGATTTTACTAGCTGTAGACGCTTTTCTGCAGTTGTGTGATATTGGGAATTCTGGGAACTTTTCAGAGTGTATATAAACACTAGAGCCTCAGGAGGTGGGATAGGAGGTTGTTGGTTGTAGTTTGTTAGTAGCGTGCTCAAAGAAGCAAGAAGAAAATAATAGATTCAAGGATCTCTCTATCTGTCTCTGTCTCTCTGTCTCTCTGTGTGTCTGTCTGTCTCTCTCTCCCTTTTATCTAGTGATAGGGGTGAAACTGGGAGGATAAAAGGTAGAGAAAATAAGAACCCACAAAGTAGCAAAGACCAGATACACATTGTAGTGTTTATTGTTCCATGCTAGGCCAGCAGAGCCAACTTTCCAGTTTACAGGGGCCAGAAGAGTAAGTACCGAACTTCTCTACCCTCTATTGAGGTGAAGGAGACAGAGCCAGAGTGTGGGAGTGTTCCCGAGGAAAATGACACAGTTTCTTTACCAAGTCAATGTCTCACGTGTGTGTGCGTATATGTGCACTATATACACTATACACATATGTCATGACTATATGTGTGTATGTATATGATCATGTACATGTGAATGTTCAGGAGATCTAGTGTGTGTTGTAGTCAGGCACGTGTAATTGTGGATACAGGTATGTGTGTGTGTGTTCGTCTATGTGTGCACATGCCTGTGGCTAAAGGTCAATGTCCAGTATCTTCCTTGATCATTCCTTGTTAGGTCACTACCTGCTGCAGGGCATGGCTGGCATACTCTGCCCTCTACCTAGGGTGGAGCTTCTCCTCTCCCAGAGGCCCTTCACTATATAATCCAGGCATCTTGGTTCCGCTGGCCCTTTTCTCCTCTTCTTTTCTCACCTCCTGTTCTCTCTTCCCTTATCTTCCTTCCCCAACACATACACTGCTCCAATAAACCTGGTTTATATAATATAGCTTCATCTCACCATTAGCTCATTCTGTTTTATTTAATCAATTACTCTCCACCTTGATTTTTGAAACAGAGTCTGTCACTAGCCCTGGTGCTTAGCAATTTGGCATACTCGAGGGATCCTGCTGTCTCCATCTCCCCAGCATTGGGATTACAAGGGCATGCCAGCTCTGGCTTTTTACATCAAGCTGGGGTGGGGGGTGTCTACATAGCATAGGAAGTACTTTACCAGCTGAGCCGTCTCCACAGAACTCCAAAACATCTTCAACTGGGAGTGTGGAGGAGAAAACTTAAGCCTATCTCCACAGCTGATGATATCCTAAGTTATGAATGACAGTGGGTTCAACTTCATTCAAAATATTAGTGAATCTCGCTGCCGCTGAGATGTAAAATGGGACAACCGCTGTAGAAACGGTTGGTGTCCTTGTTGAAAGGTAAGCACACGTACCAGACAATCTGGCCATCCCATCCCCACCATGGTCCAGAGTAATGAATGCATGTGTCCACAGACTGGTACCCATGTCATAAGAGCAATCTTATTTCAGGTGTCCAAAAACTGGAGACAGCCCAAATGTCCACTGGCAGGTGACAAGATAAACAATGGACCCCAACCCATCAATAAAAAGCAGTGAGCTATGGATGGTGCTTCAGCACAAAGGAATTTCAGTGTGGAACAAGAGAGGGCTGACAGCACACGTTGTATGATTCAGTTTACACAAACTCTAGAAAATACAAACTAAACTATAATGCTCAGAATCAGTTCTATTGTTTCTAGAGACAAAGGAAGAGATGAGGGAGGGCGGAGAGAACCAGGGTGTAAAGTCTTGGGGATGACAGGCATGTTAGTCTTAAGCCTGGTGGTAACTTTACATGCATGCAAATATATAGATATATAGATATCGGAGTTTAAACCAAAGTACACATGGACTTTGTACATCTATTATTCCTTAACAAAGCTGTGTCCAACTGCTGGAAGAAAGAGCTTTTGTTCCTAGCCTGACCTGGCTAGGGAGCGATGGCTCCGCCCCCTTCTTCCTGTAAGTCTTGTTCCTTTCTACAAGGAAGGAGCTCACTGCATTTCCCAGAGCTGAGCAATCACTGGCCATGTTCTACGAGAAGGTAGGACTGTGTGCCTTTTAAGATTTGGGATCAACACTCCGTCTTCTTGATGCCTGCACCCAGAGCTGGTGGGCACTCAGCCAACTGGCCACTCCTGTCCTTGCTCTGCAGCAAGACCGACCCACCTGCGAAGCAGAGCTCACCATTCTTCTGTAGAATGGGCACGATTAGCAGCATCAAAGGCTACTGAATGCTCACATGTGGGGGTCGCTCTCCTGCATATGTCCCTTTGGAAGCACACTGGAAACCATTGCCAAGCCCTCCCTCACGGAGCACCTGTGCCTCCTCTGTGTCCTATGCGGTCATCTCCGTCACTCCCACCAACAGTCCCCTTCGTTCCGTCCAACCTTCACCCTCAGAAAATGAGCATAAATGCAATCAACACACTTCATAGAATTGATTGGAAAGTTGGCTGCCGAACAGAGTCCCAGATGTTTAATATAATTTTGAATCGTTGGCCAAATCATTTCCGTGCTTGCTTATGAAAGGGTTTCAGCAAGTGAGAGTTGAATGGTGGGGGACTCCAACTTCTGGGTTCCCTAACAAACCTATTCCCATATCCCATCTTTTCCACAGGAAAGCACTTTCTTATCTCATTTAGAGATGATCCAGTTGAAATCTGTGGCTGTCCCACTGGCATGGGCTGAGAGGCACAATAAAAAGCAGATACATGGAGGGGCAAACCTTAGAGGGACTGTCCATCATGTCACAGGGAGCCTTAGCCATGGAAAACATGGTGGGGAAATTCCCCAAAAGCCAGTGTTTGGAAAACCAAGGGTTTCGAGAACAAACCTCTTCATGAAGCAGGGCTCTCTTGATGGTCCATATGACTCCTTGCATAGGCCACCAGGAAGCCAAGCTTCCCAGATCACCCTTCCTCCAGCAACATACTCAGAATTCCCTTGTTTTGACTCTAAACCAGCACTTTATTTCCAGAACTAGAAACATCCTTCACCCAGATCGCTACACTCACTACATCTTAATACTGCAGTTATCTCTAGAATAAGTTGTTGCCATTTATAATGTAGAATATATACTTTTAATATCTCTGGATGTGGCCTCCAAATACACGCTAGAGGAGAAAATGCCTATAATCCTAATTCATAAGCATTTAGCTCCTTTTAGCCTATTTTTTCTCTTAATCACTTACCCTCTAAAAACAGAACAGCCCCCAGGAGACACATAAATATTCCCTGCTTATTCCCTAAGAGGCGACAAAATCCTGCCTGCATCTCTTCATCATTCCCTTTCCATGTTCTGGCCGGTTGAGTTCCTGCATAGATCTACAGTAGCTTATCCTCTCCCAGGCCTCCTTCCGGCTGCTGATACCCAAGAGGCCTTGGTTCCTCTTCTTTGCTTCCTCTTATCCCTACACTGATCGGGACACATTTCAGGTTTAACCAAGCTTACAAAGAAGCTCATCTGCATCCTCCTCACAGTATACGACAAGACGAAGAAAGGCCAGCAACGGGAACTCTGAATCTTTTAAAGAGGCTAAAACCAAGTGAATGATCATATCACACAACCTGCTACTCTACAGGCAAAACACTGAGGTATAGAAGCAGAAGCTAAGTGTTAAAACTGTAAGGGATCAGAATGGCAATGGAGAAAAACAAGATAATTGTGTATATTTAGCATTTCTTATAGAAAAACTTACAAATTAAGTGCACTGATATGATATTCGATGGAAAGCACTAAGATGTTAATGAAGAATTGAATGAGTGATGCTATCTTCAATGTAGTAACACTGGCTATGTTAACTACACTCCAGAACAGGATCCCTGCTCAGGCAAACACCGGACTCTGGAGTCTTTTGTTTGTTTGTTTTGTTTTGTTTTTTTGAGAGCTTTTAATATTGTTTATTATTTTTGTGTCTTCTGATTTTTTTGTTGGCTTGCTTTGATTTTTATATTTGTTTTCTTTTGAGAGAGAAGGACAACACAAGAGGGTGGGTGGGTGAGACGGTAAGGAGGACCCAGGAGGAGTTGAGAGAGAGAAAAGAATATGATCAAAATGTATTGTATGGAATACTTTTGAAAGCAAATAAAAAAAGTTTCAATGGCTCAATACCAAAACCAAAACAAAACTGTAAGGGAATTTTGTTTGGGAGGAAGACAAGTGCTGTGAAGAAGAAATTTCCGTTAGAGATGCAGGGCCTTGTGAAGCCTTGGCTTCATTCTTTTCAATGATGCACAGAAACAAAACATCTAAATTATTAAGAAGCAGAAGAAGGATGCTGTTTGGAGTACAATAGGTGATGGTATTTTATAGTACTACGGGACATCCCAGAAAGTGAAATAGGAAACTCCGAACAGGAAGGACCGGAAATGGGGTGGGGACACTGCTGACTCTACAACTACAACGCTTAGCTTTTCTAGATTTATTTTTATTTTATATGGGTGTTCTGCCTGCATGCATGTAAGTGTATCATGTGTGTGCCTGGTGTCCAAGGAGGTGGGAAGAAGGTGTTGAATCTCCTGAAACTAAAGTCAAGTTAGAGACCATCCTGAGTGTCCATACAGGCAATGGGAACATAACCCAGGTCTTCTGCAAGAGCAACAAGCACTCCTAACTGCTGAGCCTTCCTCTCCAGCTCCTTGCATTGCTCAAAACTTCCACCATGCCAGCATTCTCAAAATAAATACATGAATAAATAAGTGCTAAAGAGATGAGATTTCTTCGTGGTGTTTTACATAGTATGGTGGTAGAGACTTAGAACCCCAGCACTTGGGAGGCTGAGGCAGGAGGATCATAAGTTTGAGGACAGCACGGGCTACACAGTAACACCCTGTCTCTAAAACACAAAACAGCACACATCCCAAATAAACAACATAAAACCAAAGTAAAAAGGCTAGAGTCGGAAGGACCTCAATGCCCACCACCGACAGCTACAAGGGCTATGACTTTCACTAAGATCTCATGTCTTTAGCCCCTAGCATTGTCTTGTGTACTGTGGGATTCATTCTAGGAAATGACTCAGTGGAGGTCTGGGAAGGAGCAAAGGGGCTAGTAAGATGCACAGTAGGCTTAGCACAGCCCTGGCACATAGTAGGTATTTAGCATCCGAATGTAATAATTGCCTAAGAGGTATTAATAGGGGACACTTAATCCATTCCTCACTAACAGGGAGAGAGACAATAATAAAGTGGGAAAAGGGAGAGATAAGCAAATTCCCTTTTGCTATCAAATGAAAAAGAGGTTACACCATCATCTTGAAGGATGCAAAATCTATCTGAGAGAAAAGCTTTACATTCCTCAACGGTATAGCATAAAAATCCAGTAACTCTGGGCTGGTGAAAAGGCTTGGCAGGTACTTGTCGCCAAGCAGGTAACCTGAGTTCGAGTCCAAAGACCCACACATGGTAAAAAGAGGGAAATGGCTCCCACAAGTTGACCTCTGACCTCCACATGCCCACTGCCAAGGCACATGTGTACAACCCTCCTACACACACACACACACACACACACACACACACAAATAAATAAATGTAATTAGCAATGGGAGCCTTTAACCAAAAAGCAGCCTCCTCTCACCCTGCGGCTAGAAGTCAAGAGGAGGAACACTCACAAGATGAGTAAGAAATGCTGAGCCTGACACATCTGATTCTCTCCTTCTCCGTGGCTTTGTAAATTCTGATATGCATGGGGACCACCGAGGGATCTTATTAAAAGGCAGCTTCCAACCTAGCATCTCTAACAAGCTCCCAGGCGATGACGATGCTTTTGGTCCACAGACCACACTCTGAGTAGAAACGTCCTCCTGACCTCTGGCAACAGTTCTGGGGCTTGTTAGCAACAGCAGTCTTGGAAAATTAATGAACATTTCTGGAATGTGGCTCCTCCTCCTGAAAATTATCAACTGGGGGCAACTGTATCCCTTGAGACAGCCCCCTCAAGAGATCATGAATGATGTCTGGAGACATTTTTTGAGTCTCCCAGTTCCAGAAGGGGGATGCTCAGTGGCACTGTGGGTGGGGACCAGGGACAGTGAGGCACACGGCAGCTCACACAGCACTCCTACCACCCAGAACCATCTGGCTGCAAATGTGAGCCTCGCCAAAGCAGGCAGACCCTGCTCCAAAGAAACAGAACGGTCTTCACTATGCACCTAGGGCTATAGATCCTGACTTCAAAGGCAAGCCATCGAGCCGAAGTCTGCTCCCAGGTCAGCTCTGAGACCTGAAGGATCACAGAGACAGAGGCTGTACGTGGAGAAGAGTCTCCAGGTCGGGGCCTATGGTTTGCATTTTGTTTAAGGTCAGCATATGTGGTTCCATAACCAAGAGGGGAGTGCAGGAAACCTTATGTCTGACGACCAGTCAGGCCCACAGCTCTATTCAAGCTTATCTAGACTCCAAGCTGGCAAGACCACATTCAAATGTGCTCATGAGCAGGGCTGAGGGCTCAACGCAGCACACCTTGCACACTACAGATGCTCAGCTACCAGACGGAATCTCTCAAGTTCCAAAGTTACTTCAACTCCAACCATTCTGACACAGACCCAGAGACTGAGCGGCTCACTCTGGCGTGAAGCATGGTCTGTCGTTCCCCATCATCACTCTCACTACTGTTATGGCGAGGGCAAACATAGTATTACAGAAAGAGTGCGGATTTGAATCATATGGATCATGACAGAAACCCACACTCATTGATTCACCAAATGTTGTTGAGTAAGTTACAATATTATCCACCCATGTAAGGTGGATCTAAAACTCAGGAATTTGGAAGCAATACTGTGCGGTATATTAGAATATCACGTACTGTGGTGAAGTAAATGCAGCCTACACTGCTGATGGAAAAGGAAGCTACATGGTACTGTTTACTCTATACAAGATTTTCAAGACTGTCACTCAGCGAGGGGGACCTCCTCTTCAGCCAGATGCAACCACCCACCCCGAAGGTTTTATAGTCAATGTGAGTAGATGCCTACAATCTAGCTATCAACTGCCCAGGGCCAGGGAGGGCAGGCAAAGACATCTACTTGCAAAGGAAAGATCTCAATGTGCCATCAACATGGGCTCGCCACTGCATCACCGTAGCTGCATCAAAACAAAATGCACTCTCTGCTAATAAATGCTACAGACCTGGAAAACCAGAAGAATTTGGCTAGAACTGCTTCTTGCTGAAAACAGTGAAAGAACAAGAGGAGAGAAAAGGCCCCTGTCAGGAGTGATAACCAACAACGCTGGTTCTCCAGGACACTCGCCAGGAAAGCTCAAGGAGAAAATTCATGGTCACCTCTCGTATTTACACCTTTCTCAGACTTGAGACACAGAGGCGTTGGGTGAAAGGTACAAGTGTGCCAGTTCCGCTGGGGGAAAACACTTTAAGAGATGTGCTCTGGGAAAGTGCCAGACAGCAAAACCTTCCCACTGACAGGAGCAGAAAGATGCCAGGAAACCCTCTAGGTGTGAAAGGGGAAGGTTCTTACTGGCTACCAGGACTCTAGAAAAATAAAGCCAGTTTAAGACCAGAATCTGAAACATTGGAACTACACAATCCAGGGCAGCTGTGAGGATTAAGGGGCCCCCTACTGAAATCTGGAGCACAGCCCTGAAATAATGACACTAATAAGCAGAGGAAAACACAACTTTGCATGAGGCTGGGAAGGAAACATCAGAGCAATGGGTGCCTGGGCACCCACCACTGTGGCAGCAACCCCTCACAGGGTCCTTAACTCACTGGGAGAATAAAAAACCCTGAACTGGGTCATATCCCTGGGCCACATGCTATTGCCCATGATAACTCCAAGGGGCAGGACATAGGATGGCAAGGATGCCCCACCCAGCCTCAGAGCCAAAGCAGAAGCGAGTCCTCCTTCCCTCGCTGCCACTCTCAGCTCTTCCATTCATCAACTTGCCCAGACCCCTCTCAAATTGCATTTTTGTATCCTGCCAAGACATCCCTTGAGATAATGCGTTTCCGACAGTTATTACCTGCTGTGCTAAGCGGTACTTCCTTTCATTGGTTACAACAGGAGAAAGAAGAATCAGGGTGAGACAGCAAAGGGGCTAATGTTGCTTTCATCAGGAGACAATATCTTGTTGTGGAAGAGGAAATGTTCAACGGTCGGGAATCACAAGGCATTGACATGGTGACTGTGAACTTGGGAGACCTGGTGACTGTAAGGGTTCTGGGCTGATGAGAGCCACTCCATGTGTATTTATGAGAAACAGAACTGGACAAAGGCATAATTTATGTTAGAAAACAGCTCAAGTCACTCAGAGTACGGCAATGTTCTGATTCACAGGGCCCTCAGCTGACTGCAAACACACAAAGAAAAACATGTGCCAGCAGATGCCTCTCCTAATGGTCGGGACCCACCAGGTACCACCAATCCTCGGAGCAAAGATTCCAGCTCTGGCTGAACTACCTAAACAGAGACTGGTTACACCAAAACAGACACCATGCAATATGGTATGTGGCAGACGAGAGACCCACACTGCAAAACCCGGAGCAATCTGTGATGTCTCAAGTTTAAGTAATAGTATTATAAGAAAAATTTAGTGTGGGTTTTGACAAGTGAGGCGTTATTCTTTACGACCTATCCGCATTAGGAACAAGCAGGTGAAAGGTCCAGAGACACTTCATCAGCTCTGCAACTTTTCTGGAAGTCTGATAGCACAAAAAACAAGGTTGGTGGAAATTTAAAGAATTTCTTTAAGCAAACACATTTCGTGAGTCCTTGCAGCCACTAACTGTGCCGGGAGCTGGCAGTCAATAAAAGTCTTTAAGGTGTTCATTATTGTGTGCAAGTATGCGCTGGCTGGAGTTGCAGGTGGCCGTGACCTGTCTGTCATGGTGCTGGGAACCAAACTTTGGTCCTTTGCAAGAGCCGCAGGCACTCTTAGCCACTGACCTGTCTGTCATGGTGCTGGGAACCAAACTTTGGTCCTTTGCAAGAGCCGCAGGCACTCTTAGCCACTGAGCCAACCCCCCCCCCCCAGGCCCGGTCTCCGCCTTCTGAAAGAACACTGGTATTCAGTCCTCTGTAGCCTCCAAGGGCACTGTACTCATATGTACACACACCTGCCACACACACTTACACACATCATTAAAAGTAAAATAAAATCTTCCTTAGAAAGTATGGAGGGAAACCGTGTCTATCACATTGAGCACATCCTGCTTCTGTTTCTGGTCACTGATTTATTAAACCAAACAGCACAATGAGTACTGATGGTGTTTCCACAACAGCTGTTACAGGTCATCCAGACATGTCTTAAGGTAGACAAGAAGATGGTTACCAACTCTAAGCAAATGATGTGTCATGCTCTATACAGATGAACTTGGGCTGCCTCAGATCTGGGTAGCCAGGAGGGAGGGGGACTGCCTAGCACCAACCCCCTCCCAACAGGGAGGGCAAACTCTCATAGCAAAAACAACATCAAGACCTACCAAAACACAAAATAAAGTTACTGAGATAATTAACCACCATTCACCGACTTACCTAAGTGGAAATGTGTTGTTAGGGATAATTAGCAAGCTCATGCATAAAAACATTAATTGCTTGTTCAAGAAGATGAGATAAAAAGGCAAGATGAGAAAAGTACTTTAATAGCATCTAAAGGATATTCTATCAAATCTTTCCAAAAGCGTTAGCAGAAAGAATAAAAATATATTACTGATTAAAAAGTCTTACCTTTGAAAATTGGGAGGGAATTGTCTGAATACTAGAAAAACAAACCAGTGTGACTACCAGAACGCTATGGTTTAGGACTTAAATGTGTCTTTTAAAAGGCCATGTGTTGAAAGACTGGTCCTCACGCTACGGGGAGGTGGTAACAATACTTTGACAGGTAGGACCCAGGGGGTGAGCGAGGGCACTGCACGACCCTGGAGGGACCCTGAGACACAAGGCCCGCCTCTCTCTGCTTTGTGTTTGTGAATATGAAGTGATCTGCTGTCTCAAGCTCTTGCCACTTTGTCTCCATGCTGGTCCGCACCCTTGAACTGTGAGCAGAACCGACCCTTTCTCCTTGAAGTCTCTTCACTCAGTGAACGTTATCACAGCAGCAGGGAAAAGCCAACACCCCAAGCCACTCTCACGTCTCGGGTGAAGGCACAAGAAGCTACGCAGTCCCTCATCCTAAACAGTCGACACAGATCTTTCTCTGCGTATTTACACCTATTTAAAATGAGATGTGTGAAGCTGGGACCCATGTGTAAGCACACATCTCATCTATGCTCCTCACATAGCCAGAGGTAATTTTATATAATTAATGCAACACGTGGAGTTTTTGCTCTTGAGATATCATATTGTTGTGCAAAAGCTTTCAGATTTGGGAGTATTTCAGGTTGCTTTTCTTTTTCTTTCTTTCTTTCTTTTCTTTCTTTCTTTCTTTTTTTTTTTTTTTTTTTTGATTAGGGACATTCAACCTGTAATCACAGCTCCAATTTGAAGCGCAGACTTGATCCCTAAAAATAGCTTGTACCCCCTCCCTTCCCCCCCAACCCCCACCTCTGCCTCCCAACAGCATCAAAAATAAAATAAACAGATCCAACAAAATAACTGACACTACTCTATGCTAACCACTGGGCCAAGTCATAGGGTCACCTTTAATCAACAACACACTAAAAAAAAAAAAAAAGTTTTAACATCTTCAAAAGAAAATCACAGATTCGTAAAAATAAACCAACATGCTTCTTAGTGTTGCTGATGATAAATCAGATTCCTGATTTATCTTAATGAATTGATTCAGTTTTATACTCTTGATTGTCCAGTGAGGGGTGACTGAGTCTCTGAATGTATTCAGTACAGATTATACGTGCTTCGTAGTGGAGGGAAGCATCGAAGAGGGAGGCAGGCGAATAGGCCGGTGTTAGTTTATGGCCTCATCACAGACAGAGCCGGAGCTGCCCGACCGCCAAGTCTTTTTCCTATTCAGAGAAAGAAATAACCAGGCCTGTGTTTCATCTTGGAAGAAACTGTCAGACCAAGGAGCAGCCTTTGAACTCTGACATTTGCACCTCTAACTTACTCCTAGAAACTTTCTGAAGGCCACGGAGAGCCAGAGCTTGATAAATGACCCACTTCTGTACAGACAACTATTAATCGAAGACAGCTGGGTCATTCGCTTTTTCTATGGCTGTAAATAATTAAAGCCTTTCTGGGTGTCAATTTCAGGCTGCTTTGCAACAGTTCTCAACCCCACACCCGAGCCGAAGGAGCACACAACTACTTACAGTTACGAATGTTGTCCCAGTCCGTTCCGGCAAAGAAAGGGTGGCAACAGAGACCCTCAAACTTCAGTCTCTCTCTCTGGCCACACAGCAAACTCTGAATCAGATCAAGGAGCTCACTGCTAACTTTGGGGTCATCCGGAAACTTCAAAAACCTCTATTCAAAAAAAAAAGATTTCCTTAACGGTTATTCAGTTTATGTCCTTAAGTGAAGAGGGAATTTCTCATACATAAAAGTTCTTTTCATTCTTTTTTTTTTTAAATAAAGTTTTATGCCCTCACAACTTTAGACCAAAGGCATGTTCCTGAAATAAGTAGCCCGCTCACATCAGTGGGCCTAGCTCTTTTGTTGGGGTTCAATGTCCTCCGTGAGTTGACCTATGCATCCCTTTCCCATCCACGCTCACACGCTCCCCATCTCTCTCTCTCTGTTGTCCAACAGCACTGAGCTATTTCAAGCTCCCTGTACATCTCATGCTGTTCTCTCGGCCTAGAACTCCCTCCACCCCGCACCAACCCCAGCTCTCCCTTCTACTTGCCCCCTCTACGCTCCACCCTTTTTTGCTTGCTCTTAGCTTTTTGAAACAGGGTGTCATCTAGCAAAGGCAGGCCTCAAACTCAAAATGCAGCTGGGAAGGATGACCCAGAACTCCTGATCCGCCTGGCACCACCCACCCAGCTAGTGTTCTGAGTTCATACAGACATGATGTGCCGTGGCTTCTGGGGGATGGTGAGGGGAGAAGGTGACAATGGCCCCTTGCGCTTCACTGTTGACCTGGTTCCCAATGAGACCTAGTACGATTTTGCTAAGCCTGAATTACTAAACAAGCAGACTGAAATGGAAGAAATTAGCTCCAAGAGTTATCTAGAGGGGAATTTTAACTCAAGAGAAGCCACAGCAACAGTGTTTATACATTTAAAAAAAAAAAAAAAAAAAGCATCAGCCATTCCAAGGAAATGAAAATTGGATGAGATACAGAATCCAAGGGAACGAGGCCTCATTTCTCCTTAAGCTGAAACTAAAAAACAGGTTCGTTGCATCCTTTAGAAATGGGCTTAATGGAGTGCAAGTATACATATTAGACAGTAGTTTTGATTCTACTTTATACATATTTGTGTGTATACACATACATCTGTGACTTCAATTCTAACTCATCTGCTCAGGTCTTCCCCACTTGAGAATCGGGAGCCTCAGAGTCGAACAGTCTGTGTTGTTGCAGGCAGTTCGCTCAGCCTCTATGGTGTGGTTTCTTCAGCAGCTTGGGAGGTACTAATGCCTACCTCCCGGGGTTTTTTGAAAAAGAAAGGAGCTAATGAGCTATCGAATTGATTCTGAGACTCACACTTATGCACATTTAACATCGGTGGACTCAAGATGCATTGCACAACCAATAAAAAGACAGAATTAAGATGGCAGCCATTTTTCCTCTCTAGCACTACCTAAAAAATGCTAAGGGGCCCTCAGGATAACTGACAGCTGCGCTGCTTCATGCCTAAGCATTGCTTCAAGTTCTGATGATCCTTCACCTGGAAGTTCATGATGTTGTTGAAGGTACGGGCAGAGGTTCCCTCTGTGAATGGGGTTTTCCCGTAAACCATCTCGTAGACAACCACTCCCACGGACCACCAGTCACAGTCCAGGCCGTAGCTGCCTCTCCGATCCCCGTTCATCACGGTCAACACCTCGGGAGCCATGTAGTCCGGGGTCCCAATGGGGAGTTTGGCATCCACCTAGAAACCCGTAAATAAAATGAACACAGCACACTCTCAGGTACCCTCCAGTACCCAAATCAGACACTACCTTGCCGTCTGCGCACTTGACCCTCCCTCAAGCCGCACACACTATCAAGAGACACCAAAGCTTTACTAATTTGTAAAAAGGGGAGGGGCATTATACAGCCCAAAAGCAAACAGATAGGGTTTGCTGATGACGAATACTGTTTCATTACACAACTGTTTGAAGATAGATATCCTTGTACAAGCTACTGCTACAACAGAACTTCTGGTTGGCAGGACTAAAGGACTGAGACTCAGGGCCCTGTACAAGATAAACAAGTACTCCATCCCCGGTGGAGCTACATTCTAAACTCATAGAACTTCTACTCAAAAATTAAATATATAAATTAATATATAATTAATATATATATTAATTTATATATATTAATTAATATATATGTGGCAAAATGGGGCCTGGGGAGATGACTCAGTTGGGAAAGCGCTTCCTGTATGAGCAAGAAGACCTCAGTTCAATCTCCAAAGCCCACATAAAAGAACTGAATGTGGGGGTACGTCTATAATCCCACCACTGGGAAGGCTTATCTGAGGGGGACACCAGGGGCTTACTGCTGGCCAACCCAGGTAAATTGGTGAACCCCAGTTCAGTGAGAGACCCTGCTTCAAAAAATAAAGTGGAGAGCAGTAGATGAAATGAAGAGAACTTTGTTGACCTCTGGCCTCAACATCCATGCATATCCACATGTGAGCACAGGCATACACCACACAATCAGAGAGAAAGAGAAGAGAAAAACAACAAAATGATAATGAAGCCTAAACGTGGATCTATGGTAAAGATCAACCCATTAATGAGAAACTGTGGGCTAGCTGGCACCACAGAAACAGCATGAGGCCGGACAACATTTCAAGTCTGGGAGGAAAAAAAATGGAAAATGGCCTTGGGATCTGTTTCCTACTTCAGCCCACCTGCAGAGCACAGCGTGATGAGTAAGCGCCACCCAGGCTGCATGTTAATGAGTTCACCTGACTCATTCCCCACTCTAGCTCCCACGGTCCCCTTCCTGTTTGGAAATGCTGTCCCTGCAACCCAGCAGGGCCCAAGCACTGCCCTTGGCAAAGGCAGACCAGGACACCGCAGGAAGTCTTTCGATAGAGCCATCCGTATTCCATTGCAGGGACCGTCCTCGTTTCCTAAGACTCTCTGTTTTAGTGTTTAATGCCTTTGTTTCTTGAAATGATGATGCTGATCAAAGAATTAGACTCCCTGACCCTCACTGGGGGATTCAGCAAGTCGGCAATCCCTTTGATCTTCAAAAATGTTTTTCAAGTTTTACTGAGCATGAAATGTGAAGGTCTAAAGATGCCTGTCTGTCCTCCTGCCCATCAAAGCAGAGACGCCTGACTTCAGATATAGAGCTGACCGCTGCCCTACCACCACGGCATTTGTGGCCTTCTCTTAAGTCAGCAGTTAGTGCAGAAAAACTCCTTACTGAGGGATAAAAAGTGTACCCAACAGAACCCAAAGATCTGGGGGATGTGGTCACACTCCCTTAAGGCTGGACTTCATATCAAGAAAGCAGATTTAGGCCAGGCATGGCAGCATAAGAGTTCTGTTCTAGGCTTGCACAGCAAGAGGAGGAGGAGGAGAAAGAGGAGGAGAGCGAAGGCTAATCTGCTTTGATCTGATTTCAGAGTTTTGAGAGGAAGGGGAATTTTAGAGCCTGGCACTGCAAAGCCGCCTTCCCCAGTGATGGGATCAGATAAGGCTCTTCCAACTATGACTCCACGCTTGCCCATCCACCTACCCAAGGCATGAGATTATCTGTTAATTCTCTCATTCCCCCACTTTTGTACTTTATTTTAGTATGTGTGTGTGTGTGTATATGTATATATATATATATATATATATATATATGAGCATATAAAACATTCCTGTGATTATCCCATTCCTTTTTCACATGTACATGTAACAGGAATATCAGAATATTTCTACGGTTTCATAGTCTTTCTCTTATGTATTTACAGACACACATACACACGTGTATGCATAATACAGGAATACTGAAACCATTCCTGTAAATCTCCCATCTCCTCTCCTTCCTCCCTTTCCTCAGGCCCACACTCTCAAGTAGGTTTTCCTGGCCTCCAGTGCAAAAAATAGTGTGATGCTGGTATGTCTGACACTGATCTCTGGCAACAGCATTTCACAAGGACCATCTGAGAATGCTCAAAAGTCACGTCAAATGAGAAACAGGAAGGCCTGTGCAGAAGGCAACAGTGAAGAGACAGGGACATACTGGGTCTAACAGAGACATAGTGTGGCTTCACCTTGACCCCAAAAGTTGCTGGGGAAGACCCTAATCAGCAGCCTGGGCTTGCTGGCTCAATGCCTAATTGTCTTACAAAAGTGGGAGCCACGGTTGATAAATAAACACCATTTTCACAGGTTAGGGTCTAATTTACTGCCATATGGGATGTTCCAGGATGTTCTGTTCTTGTTTGCAGCTGATGGGACAGGAGCACTTGTTCATATCCAATGAGACGACTTAATAAACTTGACTGGGCCAAGTTTATTAGGGTGACCCAATCAAAGGGTACAAACTGTCAACAACTCATTTCTAAATTAATGATCAAAGAGTCAGATAATCCTGCAATTGTTCTTATCTCAGAATAGAAATGTATAGACATGTTTACATATGCTTTTCATGTCTAATAACTATCTAAATTTCATTAACAACTTGTGCTAGAAAACTACAAAAACAAAACCACTTTTTGTTCTCCATGTTGTTTCAACCATGGTGCTTAGGAGCAATTAACAGAAGGTTCGAGTGATGAGTTTCCATTAGCCACTGACTCCAAGCATCACTCGATCTCATGGGCAATAACACTTCCCCTTGCACTCTCACTCTCCGCAGCTAATCTGTGTTAGATATTCAAAGTATTCAGGGCACTCCATCTGCCCAGGCAGTGACGGACAGGACCCAGGCACATTCACCTATAGTTCTCACTCTGCTGACAGAGAAGATAAAGCCAGTTTGGTAGAGACAGAAGAGCAAGAGACAGAAGTGCCTGCCATGCTTTAAGGGAAGGGAAAAAGAGGGAGGGATGGGGAAAAGCAAAGGAAATCTGAAAATTCAGCAGCTTCTTTCATAAATAAAATGGAGGGGCTGGAGTTACAGTTCTGTGGTTAAGAACACGTGCTGAAGCCAGGAGGTTGTCGTGCATGCCTTTAATTCCAGCAGAGGCAGGCATATTTTTGTTGTTGTTGTTTGAAGGCAGCCTGGTCTACATGGTGAGCTCCAAAACAGCCAGGACTACACAGAAAAACCTGTAGGGACATTTTTGAGAATTCTGGAATTTTGGTTTCTTAAAATATATGAGAATATGCTTTCGTTTTAATCCGAGATGTAGGAATATGGTGCTACTTCAGACTGTCTGCAGCAGCTGACTATGATTTGCCTCATGCTCTAGCAGAGGAGTGGTTTTGCCAGCTGCAGATAATTTCTGCAACGGTGTGAATCTGAGAACTTTTCAAAGAGTATATAAGAGCCCCAGAGAACTGTTGGGTAACTGTTGGTTGTTTATGGAGGTTGGTTTCGGTTTGGTCAAAGAAAAAACAAAAGGAAAAAAAAATATCAGATTCAGGGATCTCTCTCTCTCTCTCTCTTTCTCTCTCTCTCTCTCTCTCTCTTCCTTCCATCCTTGTTTCTCTCCTATCTAGTGTTAGGAAGGGGGCAGGGGAAGTAAAGGGTAGGAAAGAGAAGAAAACCTGCAAGTAGCAAAGACCAGCTACAGAAACCTTGTCTTGAAACACCAAAAAAAACAAAAACAAGAAAAGACACGTGCTGATGCTACAGAGTTTCTGAGTTTGACTTGTAGCACCCACACCAAGAGCTCACAACCACCTGTAACCAACGCCCTCTCCTTGACTCTGCAGGGAATGCACACGCATATGCACATCACCACACACATACACATACTGTTTAAATAAACCTTTAAAATAAATTAGGGGAGGAAACTATGCTCTCCTTTCCCTCAAACCAAAGGCTGAGATGTGAAACTACTGAAACAACTTTCCCTCCTAGCATGGACTCACCTGCAGGAGACGTAGGTATAAATTTTCATTTCTCTAATTTCTGGCTTTAGGGCTGAGAAAATCTACATCAGCAGAGTGTAGGCCTAAAAGAGGCAGTGGAGGGAGAGGGGACGGCAGAGCCACATGAGTGATTTCTGTATGTCTATACTATATGTGTGCTTGTGTCTATAAACACACAAGAGAAGGAAGAGGGAAGTGACAGGAATGAAAGAAATCTTGCTCCAACATGACCATGAAAAGACTGTGCCTATGTGTTTCCAACGTCTAGAGAACTGACTAGAACTAGTGCTCTACTTTATTTACAAACCCTTTGCTTCACAACTAGTGGGAGAGGGAGCCAGAAGAGCCAGGTTAGCTGTCGGCCCTCCTCTGAGAGTCTAGTTAAGGAAGTGTGTCTAAGTCACACAGGGGTCCTGAAATCATGAGGCCCGCAGTCCTGCTGACTAAGGTAAACACCACTAAACCCACCTTCTGAACAAGAAGCTTGACATAAAGACAAGAGCTGGGGAAAAACTCAACTCATGTAAGACTCACTAATATCCAAAGTGCAAGGCGACATCTGGGAATGGAAGGAGACCAGCGGATTTAGCTCGCAGAAGTCCAGCAGACATAAACCTGTGTGTATGTGTGAGCGGAGGCCACTGGACAAACTGAGCATCTTCCTCACTTTCCACCTTAATTTCTTACATTCCTGCCTGTGAGTGTGCGTGTGTGAGTAAGTGCATGCCTGTGTACATACATACACAAACACATACCACAGCACCAGTGTGTGGAGGTCATAGGACAGCTTGCGGAAGTCAGCACTCCCCTTCCTTCAGGTGGGTCCCAGGGATGGAACCCTGGCTGTCAGGCTTGGCCGCAGGCACCTGCTGAGCCACGTTGCCAGCCCTCTGCCAAGATTTTTTAGATAGGATCTCTCACTGAACCAAGAGCTGACTGCTTCAATAGGCCTGACTGAGCCTGATGGCCAGAGAGGCATCTGCCCCAGGCTTCCCAGCGCTGGGATTTCACCACACCTGAATTGCTCAGCTGGGACTGAACTCAGTCCTCGAGCTTACAAGACAGTACTTTACCAAATAAGCCACCTCCCCAGAGTATATTTTTATAGCATAGCTATAGTACAGAGAACAAGCAGAACCTACACGAGGCCTATGAAGTACCTGTCCAATGTGACCGCGTTCAGCTCTCTGTCCACCATTGAGCAAAGAGACGAAACAAGATACATTGATGTAGATTCTAAATGGCTGCTCTTCTATGATAAAAAGACCTTTACATTTAACACACTAAAGGAGCTGGGGAGATGGCTCAGTGGGTAGGGCAGTGTAAGCTGGAGGGCCTGAATTTTAGGTCCAGAACTTACAGAAAGCTTCTGAAATCCCAGCACTCCTACTGAGAGACATGGGGGGAAGGGATGCACCCCCGGGAACCCACAGGCCAATCGGCCTGTTACTGAGAAGCAACAGCAAAGAGATCCCAAACCAAACAAGGTGGGAAGCATGGACTGATGATGGAGGTCATCCCAACTTGCACATATGTACTCACACACATACACACACAAGATATGAAATGCTACAAATCTACTAAACTTGTCCTCATCTGGCCCTAAAAGCACAGGAAGGAGAAAAGTACAATGCTCTCAAGAGAGTCTGAGCATCCTGACTCCTAACCAAAATAAACCCCAAGTGTGTCCCATGTGGAGCAGAGGCTGCAGCAACTGGAACTGAAGAAGGCTGCTTGAAGTGCTGCAAGATGAAGACCTAAATGATCAAAGCTCTGGAGAGAGCAACTCCAGATGCAGGGTCAGGGATTTACTTTACAAGAATTCACTATGTAGCAGTGGCTGGCCTAGAACTTGTGATGTAGACCAGGCTGGCCTCTAACTCACAGAGATCTTCTGCTTCTGCTTCCCAAGTGCTGGGATTAAAGCATGAGCTGCCATTCCCAGCTCATGGCCTTACTCTTCACTCTCTCTTTATTTACTGAGCAGCAATGGTAAATCATAATCTACTTCTTTTCCCCGTGGGCTTTTCTTACTGCAGACACATATTGTCAACTCTAATTATTTTGTCTTCTGGTGCTTCTCAATTTACAGTAGACATTTGCAGCCCAGGATGGTTTTTCTTCCCCAGGGTGTTTTTTCTTCCCCAGGGTGGGTTTTTCTCCCCTCCACCCCATGGTTCTCTGGGAGAGCTGAGGATGACTGAGGGAGGGGGGTATTTGGATAGTGAGTAGAGATCAAGGATTTAGCTAGATATCCAATAATACACAGCACAGCTCCCACAACAAAGAATTAGCCAGACCCAAATGGCAATGCTAAAAGGTTTTACTCTCAGAATATGAAAGTATACTGTAACTGTTTTCTAAGCAATTCAGTTTATTAATGTCACTAATACAATTTGTGAGTTTCTGAATCCTAGGAAAGTTTTGTACTTTTTAATTTATCCCCTGTGTTTTACACCACTAAATTTAATGTCTGGGCTTTCACATCTGTTTCTGAATTGTACATTACATGGGGTGGGAACGGAGCAAAGGTGCCGTGGATGGATCTCAGGATCTTACCCTGTGTAAAGAGCATTCTCCACCTCGGTGGTTTTTCCAAACATCCTTAATGCTATTTATTTTAGAGTTTAAAACATGAAACGGTCTGATCCCTCAATTCTTTTCTTAAATTTCTGTATTGTGTCTATTAATTTATTCTGTGTGTGTATGCACATGCCACCATGCACATGCTGGGGTCAGAGGACAATTTGTGGGGTGAGCTGAGTTTTCTTCCTTCTACCATGTGGGCCCAGGGATCAATCTCAGGTTATCAGAATTGTCAGCAAGTGCCTTAACACACTGAATCTCACCAGCCACTGATTACATAATTCTGAATATGCTGACTAAATAAATGAACTATAAGACTATAACCTGAGGTGTTAAACAGATGGCCCAACTGTTAACATTTGCTGCTCTTCCAAAGGAGCCAAGTTTCGGTCCCGCACTTATGCCAGCAGCTTTAGGGGAGCTGTCGCCTTCTTCTGGCCTTCTCAGGCATACACACATGTGGCACACATTCACACAGACACACACACAAATAAAAATAATAACAATGCACACACCTTTAATCCTAGCACTTGGGAGGCAGAGACAGGTGGATCTCTAAGTCTGAGGCCAGCCTGGTCTACAGAGCAAGATCCAGGACAGCCAGGGCTTCACAGAGAAACCCTGTCTTGAAAAACAAAACTAGTAATAATTTATAATAACAAGAGTAACAAAATAAGTTTTAAAAAGAACAAAACCTGAAAGGAAGAAGACAAAAACAAAAGTAATGCTGGACTGCGTTTGGACAGCATGGAGGAGCTCTGGTTTTCCTAGAGTTCCTAAATGCTAAGTTGCCTCAGGAAGTTCTCAGGGCTCCAAGCACACAGTCCACATTCCAAAGTGCACAGAGTCAGCGAGGCTCTGAGCCCTTTCCTAATATCAACCTAATAACACCCACCTTTCCCAGAGGATTCTGGGGATGAAAAAGTAATTTTACATATTGTCCTTCATATAAAAGACTTAAGTCTCAGACCTGGCAGGCATTTTTATGCATTTTAAGTAGAATCTGCATTTTCTAGAGAAAGGATGAGAAGCCAAGCTCCTCAGGATTTGCTCGAGTCACCGAAAAGCTCAGGCTCAAAGCCTAAGCCGACTTTTCCCTCAGACCACACAGCCGACCTCAAAATTCACATTTTGGTATGAGCCAACTTTATTAGAGGATCCTTAATTCTCTTTCTTCTTAACTTTGTCATCTTTCTTGAAAGTAGCCTCAGCCTTGATCTCAATTGCTCCTCCCTTGGCTTCCTAATTAACATGAAGAACACAACTCAACTTTTACCAAAGGTCCAAGACTTAAAAATGGCACTTTGAACATTGGTTCTTGACACTTCCAAGATATTTAGTTCAAAGTCTCTAGTGACTAATTTCAATTTTGCTGTATATGGACAGCATTTAAGAAGAAGGTCATGTTCCATCAAAATATTTTAAAGTAAAACAAGGTGATGTACCAGAAAACAGTGTCTATAAGAGTTAAGGGAAAATAAAATTCTTACTTTTTTTTTTAAAGGAAAACGTAACACTGCTCATCTAGATAGTTGGCAGGGCAGTGGCAGGCAGTGAACAAAGGGCCTCACTGCCTGGGACCCAGCTCTGTGTCCCAACCCCTACCCCGACTTCCTAGAAGAGGCAAACACTGACAGATGAGGCTCCGAAATACTGCTCACCACTGTGTCCTAATATCAGCCAAATTCATAAGGACCGAAGAATGCTCTAGAGCATAAGCGTGCACGCGCGCACACACACACACCGTCCCACACCACTAGCATAACCCCCTGAGCTGTCCCTCGCCACTTATTAATCACCTTATTGGAATTCATTTTAGCAGCTGATCCAAAATCCACCAGCTTGATGTGTCCCATTCGGTCGATGAGGATGTTTTCTGGCTTGATGTCTCTGTGGGAAAAGCAAGGCCTTAAATTAATTGTCTTAGTGTTGATCAACAAGTAGTTACAAACCTCAGGCCTCCATTCAGCCAAAAATCTTAGTAAATATGTATTATGTTATGCAGACCTTTCTTACTGGTAGATATGAATGATTGGCACTCATATGGAAAGATTAATTTCTTAAAAGGGAGGAAAAGAAAGCAAATGTGATGTTATTTGATGGATTATTTCTACTGTAGGCTCACATTCTTATATTGCAAAAACTAAGAGAGAGGAAAAAAAAGACTAAAGGACTGGCTCAAGGTCATATGGGTCACAAACGGAAAAATCTTCATCCCTAATTCTGTATCCCCACATTGTATATATACTATATATATATATGTATGTGTGTGTGTGTGTATATATATATATGTATATATATATACATATATATATACACATATATGTATATATAGACCATTCTGAGGTCTATATGAAAATCAGACAAGTGGGGATATGAAGAGACATCTGTGAGTGGAGTATTCGGCAGACCACCCTTGCAACTTACTAATGCGGGCAGTTAGAAGCATGCCTTGGCATGGAACTGACCTCCAAATGCCCATGTGTTACAGGCTTGGACCTCAGCATGACACAACAGGGCGATGGTGGGACCCGTAAGAGGTGGGGGCCAGCGGGAAATGGGCAGGCCACTGGAGACCTGCCTTCTGCTTTCGACACTTCTCAACAACGAGGAAACAACTCAGGAAAGGGAGGACTGCCTTAAGGCCAGGAGCAGAGGTTTGAGCCCACAGCAGGTGGCTTCGTGGCTTTGAGCCTGCTGCGAGCAGAAGATAGCAAAGTAGCTCGCTTTGTGATGAACAGGAAACAGACAGCAACCAGAGAGCAGGGACAAGAAACACATTTCAAAGGCACCCTCCAGGGATCTGCTTCCTCCAACCAGCCCTACCTTCCAGTTACCAGAACTTCCTAAAACAGCAAAATATATCAATCCATTAACGAAGTCAGGGCCTCATGACCCGATCACCTTAAGCATCATGGCAGGCAAATCAAGACGCATGAGCCATGAAGGGAAATTTCGGAGTCAAACTATCTGCTTCCTATCTCCTCCTGTCTCTTTTTGTGTCTCGGCCATAAGTGGGGTGTTATTGTTCTACCATAGGCTTCTACCAAATGCCCAAAGCAACAGGACAAATGAAGGATGAAACCTGCAAATCAGTGTGCCAAAATAGGCCCCTCTCCACTCGCTAGGTGCAGTAATAGAATGCTGGCTGACAGCTTTTGTTACTTACCATCTTTTGTTCCCAGGACATGTGCCGTCCCTCTCCCAATCAGTTTTCCTACCATATAACCCAAAGGGCCCAGAAAAAGGGTTCCTGACCTTACTGGCTACATCTGATAGCCAGATCTTACTTGCAAACAGGCACACTGCAGTCCTAAGTGGAGTTTGTGGTTAAATGGACTGTGCTAAGTGTTGGCCATTTTGGAAAGCCTTTAGCCAATCACAGCCCAAGGTGGTGAAAACTAGAGGAATATTTCTTCTGAGCCCGAAGTCACTCCGCCATCTCACCCCCTTTATGTGATTCAGAAAAGTTCTCTGTCATTCCCAGGCGTGCCGCTTACCGGTGCACGTATCCCATCTGGTGCACGCTGTGCACAGCCAAGATCAGCTCAGCAAGGTAAAACTGGATCATAGTTTCATCTAATTGGTCCTCATATCTATTCAGAAGTGACAGTAAATCCCCTCCAGGCTGATATTCCATGACCTGAGGAGAACGCCAAAGTTATTCACTTTTCACACACCCCAAATAAGGAACACCTCAATTAGACCCTCAAACAACACCTGACAACGTTGTAATCACGATGCCTCTCTAAAGCAATGAAGATGTGTGACATATCCTGAGACACAGGATAAGGTCCCTGCCCTACAGAAATTGCATACGCGACCCAAGAGGTTGGAGAGATGCAAGAACAGCCACAAACACCATGCCTGATGCTTCCAAGGCAAACCTGCGGAGCTGAATTACATCCGCCTCCTCTGACACTCACCCAAGCTGACACCCAGACATTCCCTAGGATCAGGTACACTGTGTAGACGGATATTCCTGCAGGGCAACAAACGTGCTAACATTCATTTTGCATTCCTCTCAGCACACAGCAGAATACAGGAGGCATGTGATAAAGGCAATACAATCTTCCCCATTTACAGTCAGTGTGGAAGGCAGCTGATGATCTCTATTAAAAATTTAACAATGAATATATACCCTTTGACTTAGCTATTCCACTCTGAACAATTTACTTTATTGGTAACTATAATTCATAGATAAAAGATAGATAAGTAAATAGATTATCTACTGGATGGTTTATAACAAGGGAAATACACTTGGAAATCATCCAAATTCCCATCCTTAAGAGACTGGCTAAATTATGATTCCTCTAAATCATGGGCTATGACTCGGATATTAAAAACACATGATTCTAGCTATTCATGCTACCATGGAAAGCTGTCCATATCACAGAAAATGATATTCTGTACAGGATAGAAAATAACTTCCCTTTTTATCAGAAAAAATTTAATTTGTTGATGTATATAAGAAATAAATCAGAATATACAACATCACAACTAAAATGCTTGCTTAGAAAAGAAAATTCCACCTCAAGGAAATGAAAACCATCAATGTGAGCATGTGTGTGTGCGTGTGATATGCACACACAAAGATTTGCACATGTGTAATCGTAGGTACACGCCTGCCCTGTGGATGTCCTGGACTCCAGTTCTGTCAGGGCCTCTGTGGTCTGCCACTCTACTCCAGCCTCAGCTTCCCCCCTCCCCACAGGAGCACCGGGCTACTGATGCTCAGTCTGCATCTGGCTTTGCATCTGATGCTGGAGATTAGAACCCAGTCCCTCACACTTGCACAGCAAGCACTTTTTACCCGCTGAGATAAATCCCCAACCCTCCTTCATCTTTTCTTCTGAGAACCAGAGGTGACGTTCCCTTGTCAATGCATGACCCAGAGGCCAGTTAGCTTGGTCTGACTCACCTGATGACTTCACTTTTTAACCTTTCATGGTTCTCTGGAAACTCCAGATAAGACTAATCCCCATGCAACCCTGACTGACCATTAAGCAAGGCCTGAACGGGCCTGGCTCAGTGCCTGGAGCCAACCTGAGGCCAATCGTCCTTCCCCTCCCCTCCCTGTGTGGTTCTTTCCTGGCTGGAGAAAAGCTAGGGCCCGTTTGACTGTCACTGCAATGGCTCTTCTAGGAGCTCTCTGCCCTCTGCTCTAATGCCCGTTTTGTTGGCAAGTGTCGGCGTGTGTCCGATCCTTCCCAGAAAGGACACGCTTCAATACACTTCGGTCAAGAAACACTAAATCTACTGTGATGCTCATTTCAGCTGTCAATCTGACTGCACATATGATCACCGTGGAAACATACCTACAGGGGGCTGTCTGTGAGGGAATTTCCAGAAAGGTTTAACTGAACAGGAAAGACCCACCTTGAAGGAAGGCAGCTAGGGACTGAACTCCGACTGCAGACACAGTGAGACAGGGCTGGGCTGGGGTCCTGCACTGAGAGGCCCCCATTTCTCCAGCATTCCTCTCAGCATTCCTGACTGCAGACAGCGTGGGCAGCCACCTGACCCTCCAGCTGCCAGGCCTTCCCACCATGAGGGACCTAACACTGAAGTAATGCCTTCCGGCCTTGACTTCTGACCAAACATTTAGTCACTGCACTGAGTGAAGCAATGGATACACTGAATCCCAGAAGCCAGTTCTGGGAGGCAAATTCTGTTACCCTCCCAACTGCGGTTTGCCTTTCCTGTAGTCAAGAAAACTCTAGGCAGGTGCGGTGGCTAACCATGGTTGCAAACACCTGGGAAGAAGGACCCTCAGCTGAGACATGAGCTGAGGGATGCCCCATCATGCCCCACCCATGGCTGGTGGGGATGTCCGGGTGGCGTTTCCTTGAGTTCCAGTTCACTGTGGGTGGTACCTAGGCAGGTGGGCCTGGGCTGCAGAAGGAAAGCAGCTGGATGTCAACCTGAGAGCAAGCCAGGCATTCCTACTTCAGCTCCTGTTTGAGTTCCTTTCAGTGGTGACTGTGACCTGGAAGCAGTAGATGAAATAAACCTTTCCTCCCCAACTTGCTTTTGGTTTGTGGTAGTTTTCACAGCAACAGAAAGCTAACTAGAGCAAGTCAAATGGGGAGACTCTGTAAAGGTCCACAGAGACCCCCGGGCTGATCATCCTAAAGACTCCAGGAAGTTCAGCCAGCGCCAGACCAGCCTAGACGCAGATACCCCTGGTGAAGCCAGGGACTCACACTGCCTCTCACGGCCTGGGAACATGGCCTCTTAAACCCTACACACACAGGACAACTGCCCTAGCAAAGCAAGATGCCATTTTTTTCTTTTTACCACATCTGCTAAAAGCAAAATGGTTCACCACCAAGAAGTGTGACACCTAGCTCTTTCCTCCAAATTCACAGCCGACGACAATGACGTCAGCTACTCACCTCAGCCCCAGGAGCCCACAGGAGCCACCTGGCTTGCTAGAGCTCACCCACTCATCCCAACCTGGTTCTCCACAGGCCTGGGGATGTGGGTGAATGCTAATTTGTATATCTGCTTTAAATATATATTGCCATTAAAAGGGTCTTAAGCAGCAAAAGGAAATTCGCAGATAATAGCAGACGCACTCATACTTTCAGAGCGCAAATGGTTTAAAATAAGAACAATGCATATTTATGATGACGCATCGCCGCTACAGACTTTCGGGCTCTGGTATGTGAGAACCAGAATGGCTTCTAAGTTTAAGGCTGAGAAAGTCAAAACTACAGCAACCATTGGCAACTCTGGTGAGCTCATGAGCTCAAACACCGACTGCTTCTTGGTACTTACTGCCAACTCCTGAAGATTCTATTTGGTAGAACCAGCAGATATTTTGAGAAAAATCAGCATCGCTTACAAAGGGGAAAAGTTCATCACTCCTCTTTGCAAGATGTCCACCCAAACTATGTCAACCTCTCATGTATTCAGAGGCCAGGACTGATTGGGAAAACAAGCCACAAAAATTACAACAGCTGCTAGCCTGTATGCTCCCTGACAGAGGGCCAAAACAGATAGCCTAAATGACAAACATCTGAATAGGATAGACCTTTAGCAGAGAGTCTAATCAAACCACATGAACCAATACAACTCCCAATTAGCATACTAAAATATCCAACTGCACGATATCAGAACTGCTGTGGACATTCACTGAGTCACTCTGAGGATCTCGAGACATTAGCCACAGTCTGCAACTACTCTAACGGAATATACAGAGTCCACGTGGGAGACAGTTTGTGTGATGTACAACCCAAGTTTAACCAGTTACCATGCTGTTGAACTTAGATGATAAAGAATCAGGATTCGGGGTCTTTCAGAAACACCTTGGGACTATGAAAGATGGTACCAAACCAAGTCTATCAAAGTCCTCGTCAAATGTCACAATCTAAGAGTCTTCAAGACTGGCTGTGACCCAGACAAGGACCAGAAAACATTATAAACTAATGAAGAACAAAGTCACCAACCACGATGTGCTAGAGTCCACTCACAGCACCTGGTTTGGTCCATGAATGTGTTTCTGTCCCCAACTTTTGCTGCTCAGATAGCTGGTGACACATGGATCTGCCCGTTACCCCCAAACTGTAGGCCAGGAAGGCTCTAAGTCCTCAACAGAGGGTTTTCAAGCCTGCTTGCCCATCAGGATCACGGGGAGGAGTGCTTCGTGGAAGTGTGGCAGGAGGGCAGAGAGATGGCTCCGCAGGTAAAGACACTTGCTACCAAGCATGACAGCGTGCACTTGATCCCTGAGACCCACACAGTAGAGAACCGACTCCTGCACGTTGTCCTCTGACCTCCACGCGTGTGGAGTATGCAGAGTCTGCAGACACGTTCAAAATAAGGGTGGCAGTTCTCTGAGAATAAGATGCTTTCATCCATAATATCTGAAGGCTTACTATGTGCTAGTGTTCTAAATATCAGGAATGAAAAAGGCAAAGCAAGAATCCTGCCTTCATAGAGATGGCACTCCAGTGGAAAGCAAAAGAATTAAATAATTATTATGATGGTAACAAGAAAAAAAAATCACAGTAAACGAGTATTTCTCCTTTTCATTCCACGCACTCGGGGAATTTGCTAAAATATGAATTCCAGAGACTGAGCAGCATCAACGCTCAAGCTGCACAGAGCTCACTCTTGCCCTCAAACCTGCCATCCTTCTGCCTCAGCCTCCTTCGTCCTGGGCTTAGGAAGATACATTACCACATGTGGTTAAGGAATTCACTTTCCCAAGCTATTTATTATATTACTTATTACTGTTGTATATGTGAGTGTGGATACATGTAGAGGTCACAGGACAACTTTGTGGAGTCAAGCCTCTCCTCCCAACCTTACATGGTTTCCAGGGATTGAACTCAAATCATCAGAATTGCAAGACAAGCACCTTTCCCGGCTGAGCCATCCCACAGGCCTGGAGAATGTGTTAATGGTCCCGAACACGGGGATCATTATTGTTGAGGTTACAGAATCAGTTCCGCTTCCTAATCCGGTCTTATTTGAAGTCTCTGCAGCAGCTCGCCCTTGAATGGGCCTTGGCTCTAATACGGCCATCACTTCTGCTTACATTTTTTCAGTGACTACTCAAAGGCTTTCTGAATATCAAGACAAGCTCATAGACAATAAAGAGCTGGAAAATAACCAGGCCACTGGCACTGAAGCAATGATCTTCCACCCTTGCAAGGACTGGAGACATCTCCTACAGGGAGAATAGGCACAGGGCACCCAAATGGGGAAATCACCAAATCACTGCAATCAAAAGCCAGAGAGATGAGATGGAGAGAAACAGCCCTCCGGTGAAATAGGCCTAAACAATGTGGCAACCCCGCTGTTGGCAGAGACCGCACAGCAGCTGACAGCCGAGCCTGGCTTGGAGCTGTGAAGGACTCACTCTTTCAAAGCAAAGACTTTCTGGCCAACAGAGACAGGCCCTTCTACAGCAGCAGCTGCAAATGCTAATTAAAGGGCAGATCTTACACATGTTCGGTTTGGAAGGAGCCGAAGCTTCTCTGTTGAGTTTTACATCTATACTCCAAGGGCTGCAGTCGCAATTTCCATTCGCTGTGCTAAAGTCAGAATGAAGGACAAATGTGTGTGTGTGTACCTGTCTGTGTGCATGCACATGAATATGGGAGGGAGTATGAACATTCAGTAGTTACTTGGTATTGTTACAGTTTGAATGTGCCTTCAAAAGTTCACATGTTGAGGTTCATGAGATGGCTCACCAGGAAAGGCCACTTGACACCTCGTCTCATGACCTAAGTTCATTCCCCAAAATCCACACAGTGGAAGGACAGAACTGACTCCCAAGTTATCCTCTGACAAGCATGTCATGGTATGCACAGTACACACATACCATACAGAATTCATATGATGGAGATGGGGGGATGCCTCAGGGCAAGCTACTTGCTGTATGCATGAGGACCACAGTTGGCATCCCTGTAACCCATGGAAATGCTAGGTGGGAGCGGCAGGGACCTCCTGCAATTCCAACATTTGGATGGCAGAGACAAGGGATCGACAGAGCAAGCTAGCCCAAAGTGAAAGACTTATCTCAACGAATAAAATGTGGAGTGATCCAGGAAGAGTCCCTATATCACCCTTGGACCACCACATGCACGTATACACATGTGTACACACACCCACATATATGTGTGGCCACACACATACAAACTACTTAACTCCAAATTTATATGATGCTGTTATTTGGAGGTGGGGCCCTTGGGAGGTAATTAAGGTTACATAAAGGTATAGTCTCTCAGTGTGATAGCATTAGTGGCTTTATAAAGAGACACAACACAGACTCACATGCTGACTTTCTTCTTAGCATGTGACACTCTCTCCCATGCTATCATGAGGCAAGAAAACTATGACCAGATGCCAACCCGATGCCAGTGATATGCTCTTAGAGTTCCCACCCATACAGTCATGAGCCAAGCAAACATCTATCCCTCACAGACTTTCCTGTCTTGGGTATTTTGTTACAGCAATGGCAGATGGACTAAGACAAGTTCTCTTCCAGTTTACACAGAGCGTCAGTAGGGGCATGCTGTGTCAGCTACCTCTCAGAAACGTGACGTTGAAATGTTTGTACACTCAGTGTGCACCATACAAAATGCAATGGTGCTCTTAGCATCACAGTGTGCTCCGCCCAGTGCTCCTAAACCTTAGTCCCAGGGAGGGGGTTAAGACTCCTTTAAGGAAAGGGTCCCCTAACAGGGATCTTACATTATTTTTCTGGAAGGTCAAGGTAACCTCTGGGACAGTGGTCCTCAACACGTGGGCCATGACCCCTTTGAGGATCACATATCAGATATCCTAAAGATCAGATATTTACATTACGATACATAACAGTAGAAAATTACAGTTAGGAAGTAGCAGCGAAATAACCTTATGGTTGCGGGTCACAACATGGGGACGATATTAAAGGGTTGCAGAGTTAAGAAGGTTGAAAGCCACTGCTCTAGGAGATGAGAGAAGGTTTTTTTATCACTGAAATTCTGAATTCCAGCCTGATTCAGCCATCTATTTTTAAAAAATCCTTATGGAGCACTGAATCATGCAGTCTGGTCAAGAAACAGGACAGCCAGGAAAGTAACCAAGGCTGTGAGTAAAAGATGGACCATTGACAAGGTGCAGTGAGTTAAAAAAAAAAAAAAAGAAAAGAAAGAAAGAAAGATAGAGAAAGAGTTCATTCCTGGGTCTCAAAGGAGGAGAGATTTCAGATGGGGACACTGCGTCACTGCAGAGACTAAAGCAGCAATAATCAGAAACCAGAGAGCCCACAACTGAAAGGCAACAGTTCTCAAAAAGACAGAGACACAACTGTAAGGCAACAGCAGGACATGGAAGTGTGTGAGAAATACTAACTGGGGTATGCACCCCAGTCTCGCCTCTTGAGTCAGCGACTCTGGGAGTGGAGACAACAAACTGAGACCATGCAATTAAACTGCAGCTCCTAAAAGAAGGACACAGTCTGAATGCACTCTCTTGAAATATACCTCAAGACCTGGACACAAAACAGCTATTTCAAACTCAAAGAACCCTGATGGCAGCAGCAGGCTCAAGCCATTGAACTGGGGCCAAAAAGAGGAATTACATCTGATTCACCAATGAGAAAGCTCAAAGCTCAAAAGGACAATGACTCTGGAGGAACAAACAAGGGACAGCAATCAAACAAGGACAGACCTTTTAAACACCAGTGGGCAGCAGCCTCCTGAACCTTGGTTTCCAGAATGGCAACATGCAAACACATGCCTGGTGATTTTGAGACATGCCTGAAATTCAGATAATCCTAGCCAACAGATCAAAACAGCACATGTCTCGTTGTCAAAACTATCATAAGCTGTCATTTCATACCAGCGTAAACAATGGCGCTGCATGCATTAACTCCCTCCTGACTCAAAGTGACAACAGATGCTGGTGTCCACAAAGGCCCTGGGGTGAGTAGCCCAAATCAGCTCATTTCCAAATTGTTCCTACATGGTATTGAAACACTGTTCAAGAAAATGCATGGGTGTGGGTTGAAACTGAGAAAATATTAAAAAAACTAACCACAAACAGCACAAACAAGCCAGGATTCTATCAGGACTCATTCTGACACAGCTGTGCAATGCCATGGGTATGAATAGAGAGTGGAGTCAGGAGCCTGCCTTCAAGCCCTAGCTGTACCCTGGTGGGGACTGTTAACTGTCACCGCAAAGCTACCCTTCCATTCTTCTATAGATCAGACATGTCTGCCAACCTGACTGGGCAGAGAAGAGCCTGGTTTCTGGATGTAATTGTGAGGTATTTCCAGAGAGAGTTAATGGCAGGGGATGACCAATCCTCAATAAAAGTGACAGCATCCTACAATCCGAGGATTGTGGTGGGAGGCAGAAAAGGGGCGGGCCAGGGGCACAAGTGTTCTGCCTCTGCCTCTCTGTCTCTCTCCCTCTCTCTGTCTGTCTGTCTGTCTGTCTCTCTCTCTGCTTCCTAGCAGCCATAAAAAGCTGCCCTTCTTGACCACACCCTCCCTGCCACGATGGATTGAGAATCTAAAACTGTAGGCCAAAAAAATAAATTCTTTCTCCTTTAAATACTTTCCCTCATGAATTTGGTTACAGAAAATAAAAACCAGTAGTAAGAATTTTAGCACCTAAACAGTATGTGTCCGTGTCTCCCTAGCTGTGAGATATTCAGTCTAAATTCTGGCTAACAGACCATGGGAGGAAATGATTTCACACATAATTCTGTGTGAAAAGAATTTGCTTTCTCTGAATTTCTTCTCTCTTCTCTTACCATCCAGTTGGAAAGACATGAAATGATCCAACATCAATCACATTAAGAGACAGAGGAGCCCTGATATGGAAGGAACCTGGGTCCTGAAATAACATACAATTAACCAAGCCCCACCAGCATGAACTGTGTGCTGGGCTCTCTGTTACCATAACTAATATCTCTCAGTAAGCAACTAGGGGGAAAAAAATCATTTGGGATAAACAGAAAGAAGAAAATATAAAGTAACATGGTGGAGATAAAGTAGGTTCGTAGCTTCAAATTCAAGCTGCAAGCCGGAGCAGCCTGAAGAAGCCCCTCAGCATGAAAGATATCCACACAGAGAATTTCACAAAAACTCAGACACCATCCTGCAAATGGAGAGTTTTCTTTGTAGAAATCATCATCTTTGTGGAAGGGTGATGATAAAGGTTTCTGTTATGCAGGATACAACAGATAATTTTCATGAGCCAGATCAACAGAGCACTGTTTCCGTGGGCCACCCGCCAGTGTTACAGCCATGAGAGATGGAGCCAGATGAATTTCGCTACTTTCGCAGCGCACCGGAAAAATGGCAAGCCACGTTCAATGAGATGTCACAGCAAATACAATTTTTTTTAACCATCAAAATTCAAAACATCCCGAATTCAACCTTCTCTCACAGTACTCCAACTTTGGGAGGTGGGGGGTGAAGGAGTAAAGATAGCTCTCCCTTGGGTTTATCCTGAATTGCATGGTTTAAAGCTCCAACTGCTAGCATAACACGATTTGGATAAATCTGGGTGTAAATCTGAGGTCTACGGAATCAGTCAGACACTCATCAGTGAGTATATCTTGGGCATTTACTTTCTTGGTAAACATGTGCCAGGAGCATCAAGACATAATTGCTCTGGCAAGGAAGGAAACTAGGGGAAGAGACTAACCCCGACTCAACGATCATTGGGGTACATGCTGCATAACAGATAGCCTCCACCCCAGGAGCAGAAGGCCAGGGTTTCTAAAAAGGACAACTGACCCAGCCCAGAGAGAAATAGGAAATGGTCAGACCAACAGAAAAAGAATAAACTGGGAGGTGAGAAGCAAGAGCAAAGAGCAAAGGAAGTCCTGGGACAAAGGTAAAGTGAAAGGAGACACTGGGAGGGACGAGCGAGGAAGGCCTGGTAAACACCAGCTAGCCTGAACTCACCCAGAGGGTAGTGGTGAGGGGGAGAGATGGCATTCTGACAGCAGAAGAGCCAGGGGAAAGACACGATGGATGGCAGGGAGAACACCTGGGAGGCTAATACAGAAACATATGCGAATGAAAACCAAGGCCGGATGGAGACAGCCAAGCAGGAGGTACAGGAGGCAGAACCTTGTTGCTTTTCACCAACCTAAAATACACCTGCGATTATACTGTGGTCCAGTTACAAAATAGTGTTCTCAACTTCAGGAGGAGCAAGCAATGTTAAGTTCCTCAGACATCTGCAGGTGCTCAGGGACACAACGGGATTATTTTAGTGGCTGAGGAAGTCCTTTATGTTGCTGTACAGTGTGTTTCTGGATTCAGAAACTTTCTGATTTTGGAAAGAAAGTAATGCATGTGCTTTATACCATTAACACCCTCAGTAGTCCGGGACCTGACTTCCTTTGTTGATGAGAGTTAGGGGCATAGCTCAGTTGGTCAAGCACTTGCCTTGCATGGGTAAGGACCTGAGCTTCAACCCCACAAGCCACATAAAGGTGGTGGGCAGGCAGCATATGCCTGTAATCCCTATTTGGGGGAGCCAGACGAGAGGACACCTAGGGCTTGCTGGCCAGCTAGCCTAACCTAACTGGCTTCTACCAGTGAGAGATTCTAACTTAAAGGAAGTGGACAGCCGTCCTGAGGATGAAGTCTGAAGTTGTTCCTTGGCCTCCACATTCATGTGTATCACACACACACGCATCCACACATCCACACATGCATCCACAAAAAAGTTCTTTTAAAAAGACAGAATCAGGAGATGGCTGCCAGTAAAGTGCAAGCACAATACCTGAATCCAGATGCCCAGAACCCGTGAGAAAAGCCACGAATGGTAGCACACGGCTTAACTCCAGCGCCAGGGAGACAAGAAGGTCCTTGGAGCCCAGGTCCAGTGAGAGACCCTGTCCAGTGACACACCCTGTCCAGTGACACAACCTGTCTCAGAAAACATAGTGGAGCCGAATGTGGTGGTGCCCACCTTTAATCCTAGCTCTCTGGAGGCAGAGCCAAGTGGATCTCTATGAATTCTAAGGACAGCCTGGTCAACGGAGAGAGCTCCAGACCGACCAGGACTACATTGCGAGATGCTGTATCAAAAATAAATCAGAGTAATGGAGATAGATACCCAACCTCTGGCCGCTGTCCTCTGCGCACATACCCACATGAACATGCACACGCAAGAAAGCTCAGTGGCCTGCGCATGGTGTTCCATGGCTGCAACCCCAGCTACACGGAGGCTGGGGCAGCAGGATCCTTGTGTTGTACGCCAGCCTAGATACATAACAAGACCCCACCTCAATCCAACAAAGCCAAGAGAGGCCTCGGTGGAGTCAGGGAGAAACTTCAATTTACACGAAACCAAGGCAAATAGATTGATTCAGCCAGATCAGAAACAAAGGCAGTAACATCAAAAAAAACAAAAAACAAAAAACAAAAAAACACACACACACACCCAGAGGGAGCAGGGAGAAGTGGCTGGCGCACACCTGTGATCCCAGCACTTTGGGAGGCAGAGGCAGGTGGATTGCTGTGAGTTCAAAGCCAGCCTGGTCTACCAAGCCAAGTCCAGGACAGCCAAGGCTACACAGAGAAACCTGTCTTGAAAAACAAAAAACAAACAAAAAATCAGTGGGAGTTCAAGACAAAAAGAAAGTTCCTTGTTCAAGTCTTGCATTAGGGGGTGAACCAGAACAAATGTTGCTTTTAGAATACATTCTACATTTAGGAATTTAATCCTCCAAGAATCTAAAAAGGATCCCAAAATGAACTTTGGCATTCCATAAGCTCCTCTAGATGGACACCAGAGAAAACTTGGCCACCATCCAAAGGGCTGACCTGGAGGCCAGGGCTGTAACTCAGTAAAGCATGTGCTTAGCATGTTCAAGACCCTGGGTTCGATCCCTGACACCAGAAACAATGAAGTATAGCAGAGGTAGGTACATCAAAGATGTCTGAGACAGGGTCTCGCTCTGTGGCCCTGACTGGCCTAGAACTCATAGTGATCTACCTGCCTCCGACTCCTGAATGTTGGGATTAAAGGTGTGTGCCATCACACCTGGAGGGGGGAAATAACTTTGGTTGTATATATATCAGGGCATTCAGTTTTCCCCAGTATGACACAGTGAAGATCAGAAGGAGCATTTGTTCCCTGTAGAGAGGTAAGAAAAGAAAGTGGAAGACTATGGTTCGACTTCACACATCTTCAGTGCACACATTTTTAAACTTTTAATATTACATGTCTTTAGCCAGGGTTGGTGGGGCACACCTTTAATCCCAGTACTCTGGGAGGCAGGGGCAGGTAGATTTCTGTGAGTCCGAGGCCAGCCTGGTCTACAAAGTGAGTCCAGGACAGCCAAGGCTACACAGAGAAACTCTGTCTTACAAAAAACAAAAAAAATTATACATCTTTATTTGTGTGTGTGTGTATACCTGTGTGGACACATGCATCACAGTGAGAGAGAATGTGTGTGTGTGTGTGTGTGTGTGTGCGCGTGCTCGTGTGTGTACATATCAAAAGACACAACTTGCAAAAGTTAATTCGCTGTCCATCTTGTAGGCCCCAGGAATCAAACTCAGGCATTCAGGATTGGCAGCCAGAGCTCATGCCTAACTATTTCACTGGCCCAGCATTTTATAGGGTGGAATTTGGGGGTACTGGTATGCATTTTTAGTGTACACTTAACTGTGCATAGCCACAGGGTAAAATATATTTTAATAAATATAAACAATGTACAATAATCAAATCAAAACAATTGACAACTTCACCATGTTAAACATTTACCATCTGCTTTGTCTTAGGACCATTCGACCTCTTCTAGTTATTGTGAAGCATATCATAATTATTAAGACAGCTGCACTACTATGCTGTGGGACACCAGAACTTATCACTCTACCTGTCTACTCATAATAACCTAATTGGTCTACAAATTAACCAGCCCTCCTCTGCCTTTCCTCATTCCAGTAACCAGGCAACCATTCTCTGCTTCTTGTCCAGCTTCCACACGTAGGAAAACGGAACAGGCTGCGTTTTCTTACATCAACCATGCATTACTACCTTAACTTTTAAAACTGAAAGCAAGAAGAGAGTGTGGTTGACACATGCCTTTTAATCCCAAGCAGCCAGAGGCAGGTGACAGACTCTCTGTGAGTTCCAGGCCAGCCTGGTCTACATAGCAAATTCTAGGCCAGCCAGATCCGCATAATGAGCCCTTGTCTCAAAAACTAAATTAATTAACTTAATTTAATTAAAGCAATATTCTATTAAAGGTAGTTAGAGACTATTCCCAATTAAATGGCTTTTCATTGCTGCCCTCTGTAGCCGAGTACAGTGGGCCTTTTCTAAGTGGGTCAGCTCTTAATCTTTAGACCAAGGAATATGTCTCATCAGTGACAGGTGTCATGGGTTACATCAGCAAGAACTGCTTTCAATCCATAGTATCTGAGTACCCCGGCCTCGGCTCATTCCACAGGGACTGATGTAAAGACTCACCAGGTAAAGGTTATTTTTGTCCTGAAAGGCATACTGTAATTGGGGGATCCAAGGGCTCGTGCTCTGAGATAATATGTTCCTCTCCTCCTCGAAAAATGAAACCTGGAGGGAAAAGAAACTCTTTAGATAATTGTAATAGAACTAGATGTGAAGGGGAAACGGCCTTTGTCCTGCCTTTCCATCTAAATTGATGTTTCCAGGTATTAAGAAGAAAACCCCTGAGCATGATACTGAATGTCTGTTGCTAACCTACTTGGCTCAGCTTTGCCAGGCCCGCATGGTATCCGTCCAGTTACACACCTGACAGCTCTCCTTAAATCAATTCACATTTTTTGAGCTTAAATATCTTTCTCTTTCCCTCCACCATGAATCAGGCCAGGTAGGAGAGTCAGAGAGCCACCAGTGCCAGGCCCCAGCAGAGTGAGGGCAGCGGCAGACAGGCGGGGCACCAGGCCAGGCTGGGCAACCAGAGGATCTTTGGGGAAAAGGTACGTGCTTGTAGGGGTGGATGGCATAAGGTAGGTGAGGGGACGGGGATTATACAGGTATAAGACAACAAAGAGAGCTAGAGAGATGGCTTAGTGGATAAGGGCACTGACTACTCTTCCAGAGGACTCAGGTTCAAATCCCAGCACCCACACGGCACCTCACAAATGTCTCTAACGCCACGATCTGCCACTCTCACATAGACAGACATGCAGGCAAAACACCAATGCATGTAAAATAAAGGTAAATAAAATTTTTTTTAAAAGATTTAAAGAAAAGAATATAGTAGAAGGCCCGGAAAGATGCTCGTTGGTTAAGAGAACTTGCTGCTGCTGCTGCTTTTGCAGAGGACCCGGCACCCACGTCATGTCTCAAAACCATCTGTAACTCCAGTTCCACGGGATGCAATGTCCTCTCCTAGACTCTGAAAACATACCCATGGCACACATACATAAACACATAAAATAAGTAAATCTAGATTTGTTTTTTTTTTTTTAAAAACAAAATGGTAAAACTGGAACATCAGAGAAAAAAATCACTATGGTTTGTTGATGTGCACTTTCAAAGACATATGAGTGAAAGGCTTGGTCCTCAGGCCACAGCATTATGAGAAGGTAGTAGAACCTATCATAAACAGAGCCTAATTGTGGGTCTTCCGGTCATTGGGGTTACCCTGGAAAGGGATAATGGAACCCCAATCCATTCATTTTTCTCTGTTTTGGTGCCAGCCACCAAATGAAGTCTTCCCGAGGACTCTCACTAGCTGTGCCTCCTCGCCACAGACCCAAAAGCAATGGGGCCAGGGGTGGCGGTGCAACCTCGAATCCCAGCTCAGAAGGCAAAGGCGGGTAGGTCTAGGGCAGCTGGGAAAAACTGTCTTGGGGGGGGGGGCAACATGGCTACCTGGCCCTACACTGAAACTTCCAATTATGAGCCCAAACAAACATTTTCTCATTCTATGCTGATTGTCTCACGAGCCTGTGTCAGTGACGGAACGACAACTCACAGGTCACAAGCACAGGAAAAAGAAAGACTTGGGGGAGAAATGTAAAATTGGGCTGGAGTTAGAGCTAATTATGTGAACGTGGTTTTCTCTGTAAACACATACAGAAGTAAATATATGTAACTCTATGCCTATGTCTCCATGTTTAAGCGTGCATGACTGTAAGTATGGGAACATACAGGCAGCTATACTGCACATATAAACATGTATTCCTTAGCCTCACCCATGAAAGAGGGCAGTGGCAGGCCAACAGAAGCGCAAAACCCAGTATTAGCCTCTTGGCCTCTAATAATATTTTTATTCTGTGTGTGTACGTGTGTCTGTGTGCATGTGTGCCGTGTGTGTGCAGGTGCCTTCAGGAGGCCAGAGGAGAGCAATGGCTTCATGGAACTGCAGTTGTGGGGGTGTGTGAGACTCATGACAGGGTGCAGGGAACCAAACTCTGGTCATCTGCAAGAGCAACGAGCTTTCTACTGCTGAGCTAACCCTCCAAGATCTAGCTTCTACAGACCATTTCCACTGAACAGGGATCCTAGAGATGCTGGGGAAGTAACTGCAGGGCAGGCATGAACATCTCTCAGAGAACAAGAAATGTACTCCGGCATGGCAGGGATCTGCCAAAAGGAGACAAGAGCCAACTTGAAGAGCTGCCTCGGAGACACTCTGGGTGTGACAGATTGCAACTCACTGGCTAAAATGCTGAGGGCTGCATGAGCAATGGGACTGTCCTGTCCTTTGAGAGTCCTTGCCCATCAAACAGTTAAGCACCAAGGGGAAAGGAGAGGCCCCACAGGGAAGAGCTGCAAGCACCACCTTCATCCAGCAAGCTAGGTGAGTACTCAGTGACCAGCTGGAGTCATCTGTTTTGGGGGGACAGGAAGATAGCCCCTTTTTTGTGTTATCTCCACCCAAAGTCTACAGCCCAGATGTTAACTAAAGTAGAACAGCTGAATATTTTATGGATAACTGGCCTGTTGCCATTGAACCATAAGGGTCACTAGGATCCAGAGAAAATGAAGGAACCAACTCAGATCGAAGAGACCGAAGGACCCAACGGCCAGACCCTTTTATTTTAAAGACGTGGTTGGGATGAATAGCGAAACAGGAATGGGGCCAGAAGAATGTAGTGCTGACAATTTTCTGGTTGCCTGGTGCATCATTGGAAAATATCCCTGTCATAGGACATATGTGGTAAGTACACAGATGTCTTTTCAAGCCATTTGGAGTGGGGCAGGAGGTGATTCTAATAATTAATTGTACACAGAGACCAGGAAAGGTCAAAGCACCAGTTGCTAGATAGCAATGCTGAGGTTAGTAGGTGTTGCTATGGAGGTATTGCATCACTATAGTTGACTGACATCTTCAATCAACAGTTTTAGACTGCCCTCACGGTGGGCCTCATCCAATTGAAAGGCCTTAAGAGGAAAGGGTGTGAAATCTAACTCAGTGGTAGAGCACTTGCCTGCCTAGCAATGCTCCAGACCCCAAGCTCAGGCCCACAACCAGCAAAAGAAATAAAAATGGGGATTAAAAAAAAGAAAAGAAAAGAAACAAACAAAATTGCAGTTTCCCTAAGAGGAGAAAAGAATCTGCTCAAGACTATTGTAGACTGGGGAAGATAGTTCAGTGGTTAGTGCGCTTGCGACCCAAGCATCAGAACCTGAGTTGGTATCCTAACACCCACACCAAATAAGTAAATATAAAAAAGTTGGGCACAGCCAGGTGCTCCAATAAGCCCAACACTGTAGGAAAGAGACGAGGGACCACTGGGGCTTGCTGGCTGCCAGGCTAGTTCCATGTTCAGTGTGAGACCCTGACTCAAGTAAATGCGGTAAGAAATGACATTACAGGCTGCCCGTCCTCCTCTGGGCCCTGCTGGCATGTGTGCCATCACAGCCAGATTATGCAATGCTGGGGACTGAGCCCAGGACTTCACTCACACTAGACAGCATTCTGCCCGCTGAGCTATATCCCTAGATGCTTTTAAGTAGCTAGTCCATGTCCTCCCTAGTCACCCTGGAACCCCCAGGGCTAAACCTAAGCAGCTTAGGAAACAGCAGGCCAACCCAGTCCTTGAAAGGGCTGAAGGGCTGATCCTTTTTGCTGACACCGGAAAGGCAGTCAGCGGGAAAGCTGGATCTGAACAGGTCCAGGCCTCACTTGCTCACAGTTGACTCTGCCTGACCTGTGAAGGCCCTGTTAAAGTAACTGGTCTCTGAGGACCATTTTTGGCTGTCACAGCATGCAGTGCAAGCACGCTGGCCTCTCACGGGTGAGAACGTTCTTCACGTTCTCTCTGACACATCCTTCAGCACGGCCTTTCTCTTCCCGTGCTGCCCCTCTCCCTTCATAGCTTTAAATTCCAGGTCCTCACAGTGACTCCATTAGGGGCCTGCTTTTCTTTATTATATTGACTCTCTTAATCAATGACATATTTACCAATAATGGCTAGTGTTATTAGCTCCGACATGAATAGGCTTTTTAAAAACACCATGGTCACATTGGGTCCTTTGTCTGGAGGAAAGTGCATCTTTATGGACCTCAACTGTCTGCCTGAGTGTGGCATGCTAAATTTGTTTCATCTTCTGCACACTAGTTCCCATCCAGGAAGCACTGCAAGGCTGAACTAGCATCATGTGCCTCTGCCCAAGGACCCAGAAACATGACACGCACAAAGAATGCTCACTGAGTGAGGACTAAGGGTGGCTACTGTGACCCCATGGGGAAGCTGAGTGAGCGCTGCCCACTCCCTTCCTCCTCACCCCGAGCCACATCTCGTCATTCCCCTTCCTTCGGAGTTGCTCACACTGTATTCAACACTCAGAAGCCACATCATGCTTGGACCCTGACAAGCAGCTTCCCACCCTCTGCTGCCGTTTCCGTCTCAAGAGATATATAAAAAAAAAAAGGGAACTTCGACTTCTGTTTAGGAGTATAATGATTTGGATCTAAAGTGTCCCCCAAAAGCTGGTGTATTTGGAAGCTTGGTTCCAAACATTGAAGGGATGGGGGAAATGACTGGCTCACGGAGACTGTGATGTCATCAGTGATTAATCCACTCATGGGTTAATAACTTAATGGACTACTTGGAAATGGTAGGACTGTAGGATGTGGGCCTAGTTGAAGGAAGTAGGTTACTGACAAGCATGCCCTGGAAAAGGCTATTTTGTCCCAGGGCCTGTCTGTTCCTCTCCTTTTTCCTCTGCTTTTTTCTCTTCTCCATGACCATGTGCCCTCTACCAGGATACTCTGCCTCCCTGCAGGCAAAGCAATGAGGGTGGCTGACCATAGAGTAAAATCTCTGACACTGGGAGCCAAGACAAGCCACCTCCCCCTCTAAGCTGGCTTCTCTCAGGACCTCTGTCACAAGCGGAAGGCTAACTAATACAGGGATGGCAGCAAAGTTCCAGGGACTGATGCTGACTGACAGCATGGTGGAAGCTCTTAATGCCATTGGATCCTACAGGAAGAGTGGCCGACATGGTAAGCATCAACATGATGGAAAACTACAGTTGCTAGGACTTCCCCTCAATTGTGGTCCCTGCCTACCCAGACGTGTTCATTTTTAGTTAGTTCTAAACCACCCAACACACACACACAACACGCCTGGACAGAACTCCAGAATTCACTCCCCCAGGATGTCATCCTAGCCACATGTCTACCTGGCAGCCCCGATCACTTCTCTGCCCACAGTTCATTCCCTTTCATTATAAGGACTTCCCCGACTGCCCGTGGCTCACCCATGACATCACCCTTCGAATCACTGCTAACGAGCCTGCTAATTCTCTCCTCCTCGGTGGTGCTTTAACTGCTAAGTGCCTGCTTTTCGGATCTGCATTTTCCCTCCACTTCTGGGGGCTGCTAGTCAACCCTGCAAGGAACAACCATGGGGCTTCAAGTCCTTTCACAGGCTTCCCACAGGGCCGCGTACATTATCGGACACATGAGGTGCACTAGAATGCCTGTAACTAATGGATTACTCTCTGAACTCCAAGGCTGACGGCTGTCTCTTGAAAACACAACCAATGAATCAATATGTCTGGAGAGAGCAGCCTTTCTTCAAAGGAAGAAAAAAATGCAACTAAAAAGACAACTTCGTGCCCTGTTCCCAGACAAGTGACTCCCAAGCCAGGGAGCACAGTTTTATTTGACTTCTGCAAAGGTCTGCTCTAAAGTTAAACCTGTGTGCCCACAATAGGAACACCCAAGCATGCACAGATGGGGACGGACATGTCCCATTTACCCCAACATGAGGCATCTCCCTAAGACCCAAGCTTGCAGTCCTGAGGATCATCTTAAAGTCATTAGTTTAAAAGCCCAATGTGGTTCTAGAATAAAATGCAACTATAGAATCATGACAAAGAAATGGATAAAAATTTCTAAGGCTTCAGAATTAATCACTGTCAGTTTGAGGCGAGCTAAGGAGATGACAGGCCTTTTTTGTTTGCACACTCATAGTCAACAACTCACTGCCTCCTGGACACCAAACCAGCAGGTCGTTGTCCCTGTGATGAACATTTGGTACAGAGGCAGAACCTGAGAGTCAAATGCTCCTACCTGCTCTTGGGCCAGCAAAGCCTTCTTCTTCATGGTCTTCATGGCATACACATCCCCAGTGGCTTTCTCTCGAACCACCTGCACATCCGCAAAGTGACCACAACCCACAAGACTTCGGACCTCAAAGTCTCTCACAGAAGGCTGGAGCTCCCGTAACCCGGCTATCGTGTCAGAATCTGAAGGAGATGGGAGAGTTACACCCAGGTGAAAAAAAGAAAAATACACTTCAGATGCTCGCATCTTGCCAACGAGGAAAAGAAGAAAGAAAAACGTGCTCTGTCTTCCTTCCCCATCAAAAGACGTCTAGTCACTTTCTCATCTATCATGAACAATTATAAAATCAGCTCAAAAGTGTTTTTTTATCTGTTAAAATTAAGGGCTCCAGAAATTCCAAAGTACGGTTTCCATGGTAGCTATAATTCCAGGCCTGCAGACTTAGAAATAGGAAGGGCGCACGCCCGGCATTCTTTCCTTCCTCCTGAGGGCTGCGGGGCAGTGCTGGGGTCAGACACGCCTGGCGGCATTGCAACGTGACATAAGCAGTGTGACCCTTGCTTTCCCATCAGCCCTGGAGCTGATTCCAGATCATTCCATTCTATGCTCTGTCCTTCCACTGCTGCAGAGGACTGCTTTCCCAGTCTCAATCTGTGGCAGTGCTTGAGAGGGATACAGGGCCACCCCGAGACACAGACAGAGCCCTGACAGAGCTCTGCAGGGTCGACAGCCACACACACATCCAGATGGGCCTGTGACTCCCACTCTCTTGACATAATCTTATTCCTTTTCCAAATCTAGTCACTCAGGCTGAGTTCAACATACAAGGATGGGACAAAGAAGGTGGTAGTATGGGATCGCACACTGTGAGACATCTCCAGAGGACCCCACTGACTTGCAGGAATGTAAGGAAAAATATCAATGACCTAAAAATGGAACCCTGTAATTAACAGAGGAGCTGCATTGAAAGTAGGGGTTACAACCAGAGGAAGGCAAGAAACAGCTACAATCCAAATTATCGTGGGTCAAGGGTGCAGCTCAGTAGCAGAGCATGTACTCATCAGCAGGAGGCCCTAGGTTCAAATCCCAGCACCAAAAACAAAACAAAACAAAACAAAAAACCTTGCCCTGGAGAATCCTGTCCACAATGAAAGCTAAAAGACCAGGCCTGGGGAGATGGCTCATAGAATAAAAACATTTGTTCTCCAAGCTTGAGAACCCGAGTTCAAATTTCTAGTAGCCACATAAAAAGCCAGCATGGTGGCACGTGTCTATAACCCACAACCCCTGGCCTCTGATCCCCACTCTCATGGTGACTAGTCATTCCCAAGTGGCTGGATCCCTTGGGGAACCACCCTAGGGTAGTGGGTGGATGTGCACACATTCATTGTGAACACTGTTTTAAAAGTCGACCTAGGACCACAGAGATGGCTCAGTGTGTAAGGGCACATGGGGCAAAAAGAGAATCGACTCCTACAATTTTCAATTTGTCCTCTGACCTCCACACATGCACCATACTACTCTCTTATGCTCTTTCTGTCTGTCTCTCTCTTTCTCTGTCTCTCTCAGTCTCTCTCTGTTGTCTGTCTCCCCCTCTCTCTGTCTCTGTCTCTCACACACACACACACACTGTAAATTAAAGTAGACCTGAAGTACCTACAAAAAGACCACCACACGGATGCAAACTTGGAAGCCACACAGCTCTTTCCCCTTCACTCTGGCGTGACCCTGTCACACTGCCTGCCTTTTCCCCACATCCTTTTCCAGGCTTCCTTCTTGTCAGGTATCTGAGCGCTGAATTATAATTAGCCAAACACACCGGCTTGCAGCTTTCTGGGTTTGAGCCTGACTTCGCCCGCGGCTGTATACAGGCCAATCTCTCTTCATTTTCTTTCAGGCCTTGAGCCGCAAAAGTGCTTACAATGTTGCCCAACTCAGTAACTCCCTGCCATCACTGGGGACAATCAGGCATCTAAATCACACAGACAGATCGCTTTGTGGGCAAAAAAAAAAAGAAGTGATACCTTCAGAACTGCAAGAAAGTATTCCAAATGTCTCTCTTTTCCCCCAAAGGCCTTTGCATTATTAGGGTGAACAGGTAAGGTGCTAATATCAAGCCCTCAGCTATTTTAAAAAGAAAGAAATGGGGGAGGGGGAGCCCTTCACAACTCTTCCCCACACCAGCTGCTTCTATGACCCCAAAGCCATATGGACTCATCATCTCTGTGAACTTTTAGTTAGTGTTTATGGGTTCAGTGGGTACTGAATACTGAGGCAAACAGAAAGGCACAGAGCTCTGTAATGAACACAGCCCAGGCTGTGGCTTTGTTAGACAGACAATTGGACCTGGGGGCCGGGGGTGGGGGGTAGACAAGGAAACAATCCTTCACAGAGCCCTCAACAGACACTGGGGAAAGATGTGCATGAAGAGGCTCATGACAGAAATTCAAACAAAATACTCAGACACAACCTGACCCCAAAACTTCAACAGCACCAACATGGAAACAGCCTAAAGATCAACCCACATAATCATGAGCTTCAGACAGCCAGGACTACACAGAGCCCCTGTCTGAACAGATAATAATAACTTATTTTATGTGTAGGAGTGTTTTGCCTGAGTGATACAGATGCGTCATGTGCATGCAGTGCCCTCAGAGGCCAGAAGGCAGCGCTGGACCACCTTGAACTAGATGCTACACATGGCTGTGACCCTTCACGTGGGTGCTGGGAACTGAACCCGGGTCCTATATAGAAGAGCAGGCAATTAGCTTAAACCACTGAATCATCTCTCCAGCCCCACACCTGCTTACTTTTAAGGTGTAACATTTAGATGAGGGTAACTAGCTCTCCCGTCCCACACAGCCTTTATCGTTTCTTTGTTCTGTGAACACGGGGTGCAGCCTCCTGATTTCAAGGCATGTGTGGAGGCTGCCGTGGGTGGAGCCTGGCACACTCTTTCATACTCACCTAAATAAGCCGGTGTACACCAAGATGACAGGCAGGATGGTACAGCAAATACATTAGACAGTAGGGCACCTTGCTACCTTTATCAGGTAGTAAGTGCCACATAAAATTTATGCTCTCACGGGACTCACAGCACGGCACCATCATAAACACGTCTGCCACGGGTGGTGCTACCCGACGGGGGGGGGGGGACTGCAGTGTGCCTGGGTAACAGACATCGCAGCTGTCCGAGGTCTCTGAACACTGAGGTGTGACGCCCAGCTGCGCTCTCGTACCTGGGGTGTCTAAAACACTAGCTGGTGTATATCAGGTGCTTGACAAATACATGCTCCGTGAGTGTCTTCCTGGGCAAACAGGAAAAGAGGCAATGGGCTGACCTGACCTCCCTGAACTCAGGCACATGTAGTGCACATATATACACTCACACACTCACACACACATCAAATGTTTAAAAATCAAGGAAACAAAATAAGTGGCAAATATTACTATATCATAGCTTTACGTAAAAATAAACATGTTTTGGTTTTTCTGAGACATGTGTCACCACACCCAGAAAAATTTAAAAAATAAAATAAAATAAATTAAAAAAATAAATAAATAAGCAAGTATTGAAACATCACACTATTTCTCAAATATATATATGTATCATTTAAAAATGTAAGGAATTATATAAATTACATAAATATATAAATGATATAGGCATGTATTTTATATAAGAGGGTCCCCTTGAACTAGAGTTACAGACTTGTTATAAGCTGTCATAAGGACGCTGGGAACCAAGCCCAGGTCCTCTATAACAGAATTAAGTGCTACTAACTGCTGAGCCATCGCTGCAGCCCCAAGAGAAAATACTTTTTAAAGGAATTCATAGACAAGGAATGGTGGCACACGCCCTTAATCCTCAAAATTGGGAAAACAGGCAGGTGCATCTCAGTGGCTTCAAGGCCAGCCTGGGCTACGTAATGAGTTCCAGGATGGCCAGATTACATAAGACCTGTCTCAAAGAGACAGAGAGAACTAGCAGCCAAATAAAGTGACCGGCCTATGCTGCCTGGGTTTGTGTAAGCATCCTACCATAGCCAACAACAAAATAATCTAATGACGAAATCAGAGCACATGTCCACAGTTAATCGATGCTGGACTGCAAATGGTGAAGACAATAATTATCCCCTTGGTTCCCAGATGCTTGTTCCCTGCCCTCCATAGGCTCAAGGTCAGGGGTATGTCTGTGGGAGGCTGCACTTCAGGCCTCTTTGTCCCATTTCCTCTGGCAGCTCCAGAGAAAACATCCGCTCCTACAAACGTGGGCAGTGGCAGCTGATGGACCTTTCTCCACACAGAAAAGCAAAGCTCACATTCCCAAACAGAAACTCAAAGCAGGTCAGGGTGGAGGAAGGTGGGGGTGGAGATCACACTAACATAATCGCCAGATTTCAATCACAGGCTCTTCAGGGTCCTCACCGAGAAGCCTCTTGAAATATGAAACGGCTTTCCGGAAGAGCTGCACTCCACCGACCCCAGTCTGATTATGACTGACTGCTTCTAAGCATCCCTGGGGTCTCAAACCTAACCAAGGGACTGGAGAGAGTGCCTCCGAGTTCCGCCCCTCCCACTGCCTACTTGATCATTTACATATTCAAAAGACGATGGAGGAATATTCAAACAAATGCAGAACAATGAGTAAATACCTCAAGGGCGTTTTAAAGCTACACACTGCAGTAATTAATCACAGCCGAAGCTTACAGCTAGCATGGTTGTCTAATGACAAGTCTGGCGTCCTGGTAACTGTTCTGCCGCCTGGATGGCATACCCTGACAGAGCAACTGAGGGCGCACGCGCGCACACATTCCCAGGGTACAGGGCACCACGGTGGGACAGTCAAGGCAGGAGGAGGCCCCTGGGAGCTGGTCACATGGCACCCACAGTGAAGAAGCAAGAGCCAGTCAATGGACCCAGCTCGCTTTCTCCTTTTTATTGGTCCAGGACCCTAGTCCAGGAAGCGCTGCAATTGCAGCAGGCGGGTCTCCCCACAGGAAGAGGTGCAATCACAGTGGGCGGGTCTTTCTTCCTTAATTAAGCTAATCAAGATAATCCTTCCCGGGAATGGGCAGAATTTACCTGGCAACTGGACTAACCGGCACGGGTGCTCTATTAACTCCTTCTCGGCCTGTTAGCTACGCACGTCTGGTCATAGATGAGGAAACTGACAGCAGATTAGGTACAGGCAGTGAAGCCCTTGTCCATGGTTTGAATGTGAAATGGCTCCCACAGGCTTGTGTACTTAAGCATATGCTCCCCAGCTAGTGGCACTGTTGTGGCAGGCTGTGGGTGGCCAGAGGGTGGGCCTCTCCTCCTGCCTAAACTCTTGGCTTCCTGGTCAGTACTCTGTAGCAGGAGGCTGTCACATGCCACTCCTCCTCTGCCATGAACTCTTTCAAACCATAGCCCCAAACAAATCCCTCCTCTCAATCCACTTCTGTCCGATATTCTCTCACAATGACAAGGAAAACTGACACATCGGTTTCGCTTTCTCAGCAACCCTGAGGCATCTGAGTAACTAGCTGTGTAGTCCATGCCAGGAGGCCCTGGCAATCACAGGGCTCCTGGATTCACACGAGGCTGATCATAATGTCCTCCTGTGAGTGACTCAAAGCAGAATCAATCAGAGTCTTCCCTGGGACTGTGTAAAACTAACCAATTAGCTCCAGGCCTCCTGGTGACACACCTGTTTAATCCCAACACTTGGAAGGCAGAGGCAAGGAATCTCTTTGAGTTCTAGACCAGCCAGAGCTACCTCAAAACAAACAAACAAACAAATACAAAATAAGCTAACCCATCTAACTGGGCAGGAGATGGTATCCAATCTCTAAAATTCATTTGTGGCGAGTCTAACACTTGGGACTCACGTCCTGTGTAGTCTCTTCACACACACAATGCAGAGGCCTATATGTTAAACTTAACTCCCAGTAAGGAAGTTTCCATGGGACTTCTCAGACTGTATTTCCCTCTCCCCTGGTGGATAGAGTCCACACAGAGCAGTCACATAGGCAGCAAAGAGGTGGATCCCATCGGAGAGCCTCCAGTCCCTGAGATCCCCCTTTGAAAAGGGCTAGCGGGACCTTGACGTCACTCACTCTTCACTGCCCATTCCTAAGCTGAGGTAACCCTCACACACTCTTGCCATGATATGTTACCTGGTCACAGGCCCCAAAGCAACCAACCACAGACTGAAACCCCAAAAGGTACAGGCCGAAACGAACCTCTCCTCTTCTGCACCTGGCTGCTATTCCAGGTGCTTTACCACACTAACGGGAAGAAGCTGACTGACAGCATCTCCAATAACAAGCCTTCAGAGCAGCCTCCACTTTAGCATTCTTGGACTAGCAGGGCCACTGTGGAGGACGTCTGGCTTCTAAGCTAGAGCCCGTATAGGTCAGGAATTCCCCATTTCTTTTTTTAAAAGGCCAGGTGGGAAACAGTTTAGGCTTTTTTTTGGGGGGGGGGCTGCGGGGGGTAAATGATCCCTGTTCCAAATATTACATGTGACTGAGACACATGGATGTGGCTGAGACACATGGGTGTGGCTGGTTCCAGTAAAGCTTTGCTTATACAAAAGGTTTCCAGTTGATGCAAAGCCATCATTTCCAGAGTGTGGAGTGCTTGGTTAGACGGCCATCTTGGATGAGGTAGTTTCTCAAAACTGCCATGTCTGACCACATGGTCCTGTGAACTTTGGGTGTTCGGCAGAACCCCGGCTCATCCAGTAGCACTCTCCATGCCCCTGCTTGGCTCTGACAACCCAAAGGGTCTCCCAGTATTTCTACAAGATATGCTGGAGTGGACACCCACTGACTAAAAACACTAGCGGAAAATACTAGAAGACGTGGCACCAACATCCAACTGCCCCAGCACAATGGAGTAAAGCGAAATCAGGAGCTCTGTCAAAGCCGGCAGGTCAAGGTCAGCATTCCCCATCATTCAAGTCCCTGGAACCAGCCATCCTGAAGCATCCCAGGATTTCTGTCTCATGAGTCAACACATTTCCTTTTTTAACTGAATTTCTGTCACTTAAGTCTGGTCTCCAGACCACAGCTCCTACAATCTATATCTTGGGTTGGTCTTCTGTGACTACTACCACCACTGCGGTCTGCCCCCAGCATCCTGTGTTCCCCTACGGCAGCGGTTCTCAGCCTTCCTAACACTATGTGCACCCTTTAATACGGTTCCTTGTATTCTGGTGACCCCCAACCATAAGATCACTTCACTGCTACTTCTTAACTGTAATCTTGCTACTGTCGAATTGTGATGTAAACATATGATATGCCGCCTTTGTGACAGGGCCCTTCCACCAGTAAAGGGGTGGAGACCCACAGGATGAGAACAGCTGCTGTGCAGGGAGAGTTGTGGAGAATGCACTCCCTTGGACTTACACTTCCGGACAAAGCTGCTCACGTGCTTCATCTTCATCAGGGCGGGCTGGCTGCACTCCTCGAAGAGAACAAAGAGGGCATCTAATATTCCTTCCCGGGAAAGAGCAGACATCTGCTGTTGAGTCATGAGGGGCGGTTTCCCCTAAAAATGGCAAACAGCAGATGGGGACTCCGTCAATAATGAAAAGCTTCGATCAATAACATCCACAGAGTAAATCACAAGTGGCCGACTCAACTGCTCACGACACAGTGGCGACAGTTCCGGGGGCCGCTAAGGGGTTATTTGCATGGGTCCATCGCTGAAGGTCTTCCATCTGAATCTGAGGGTATAAATCTGGGGAGGAGGAATCATGCCAAGAGCACCGCCCCGGTAAACAGGTCATCCCTTCCCTTTGTCGGCAACATTCTGAGAGGATCCCCTATCTCTTCCTTAGGAAGCAGCGACTGACACTCCTTCCCTGTGTGGCTGGAGGACCACTAATACAACTTCAGCCTCTTTAATTCATCTCAAGTGGTTGGGATGGGTGCCTACCTCAAAGCCGGATTTATTCATCATCTGTGGGATCGGTTACAGACTGGCAGACTGTGTCTAGCCCACAAACATGTTTTGTTTGGCTTGTAGTATTTAAAATAATCTGAATTATCTGCCAATATTTTTAAATCAGTAGATTTACACACACACACACACCAGAATATCTGTCTTTTCCTGAGACTCTAGCGGATCTGGCAGCATTGCCCTCTGTTCTGCCTGGTGACGCAACGGGACCTCAGTGATATCACCCTTTTGGCAAGTGCCAGAGTTCACTGCAGACTTGACTTCCGGTCTTCTGTCTGGTCAGCTTGAGTCATCTATGCCCACTGTCTGGCCTCTCAAGATCCAAGTTGGCAACGATTCCCATATAAAGCCGAGGACTAAGGAGTAATCTCTCTGTAAAAACAGCTACAGGAGGGAGGCACAGAAAGCAGATTTTTATGACTTCAGGGGCTGGAGAGACGGTGATTGGTAAAGTGCCTGTCACACAAGAATAAGGACCTGAGTTCACATCCCTAGAACGCATACAAAGTATCTGGGCATGGTAGCAAGTGCCTGTCACCCTAACACCAGGGGATGGAACATGGATTCCTGAAATTCATTGGCCAGTTCGTCTAGTTGAATTGATCAGCTGCAGTGAGAGAGCCTGTCTCAAAACATTACCGTGGAGATCAACCAAGGAAATAAACCATGTCTACGACTGGCACACATATACACCAACACACACACATAAAAGTAACTTTTATTCTCCTGGTTCAGTTGTTGTCTGGGAAGCTTACTGCCTCCATCTGCTAACCTAGGCCTACTCCTGGAAACTTCTCACCTCCATACAATCTGACCTAGGCCTAGAATGTTTTCAGCCTCTGAAACTTACTGCTGAATAAGCTCACCCTTCCTTGTTTTTACTGAGCTCAGAGCTCAGCTCTTCTGTCTCAAACTCCTCTCCCAGCTAACTTACTCAATCTGGCTTTTCTCTCCGCCTCTGAATTGCTCTGTTTGGCCTCAAACTAACTCCAGTAATCTTTTCTAATCTTTTGGCTCCTCCTCATTCTCTGCTCATTTGGTCACCTGAGTTCTCTCTCTGCAACCTGTCTATTACTGTCCTGGTAAAACCACTTCTTTCCCTCTCTGCATTGCCCCTTACATAGATTCCCTTTCCTCTCTTCTTGTGAGAGTTGGGATATCCTATTCTGTCAAGCCTTTCTCTGACACTCAATTAGACACTTTTTCTGACACTCAATTAGAAATCCACTTTCAAGCACATGGGTGCTTCCTTCTACAAACCAACTTTGACCTTCATTGTTTGGGATTAAAGGTGTATACCACCATGCCTGGATCTTAAACTTAACTTTACATGGAACCTGCTCTATACCAAGCCTTGAACTCATACCTGCTTGCCTCTGTCTCCTGGATTAAAGAGGTATGTTTGTACTCCAGCTGGATCACACAGACCTGGAGGGTCCTTGATGTGATCTCTTGCCACAACAGCCATGTTCTGAATTAAAATTCCTCTGCACACACAGATGCAGACATATACAAGTACACACATACTCGAGCACACACAATTTCAATGCAGCCGAGTTTGGTGACACATGCTATCATCCTAGCACAGGGGAGGCTGAAGCAGGTGGATTATGAGTTCAAAAGAAACCAAAGAGACTCTTTCTCAAAAAACAAAAGAGAATGTCTCTACTGTCTCTACTGGCACATGTCACAACTCCCTTCAGTGCCTACCATCAACTTGCACAGATGCCGTCCCTGAGACTCACTTTGAACAGCAGCGAGTGGTAGGAATGCACTGTGCTGATTCAGGGCAGAGCGGAACAGCCTTTGCCCCAGCTTTTGAGGGGAAGGCAGCTGCCATGCTCAGAAGTTTAAGCCGTATTTAGGGTTTGGCATACTACAGCCCATGAACCAAGCAAGGCCCACTGCCTGAATTATAAAGAGTTCTGTTGGAACCCAGCCAAGCCCACTCTTTTACATAGAGTCATGACAAGCTTGGTGCTACAATGGCAAAGCTGAATTGATGCCATCAATGACCCACATAATAGAAAAATCTTCCATTATTTGCAGATTTTTTTTCTTAGCTCTGGGTAGCCTAGGAAATGACATATGTATTATATGTATGTATATACATATTTATTATATACATATAATAAAATATATACATACATATAATAAAATACATACAATAAAACATAGACAGGCCACATAAGATCACGGTGACGGCTCAGCAGGCAAGGCTGTGAAGCCTGATAACCTGAATTTGAGTCCTGGAATCCACATAAAAAGCCAGATGTGGAGGCACATCTGTAATCCTAGCACTCCTACTGAAAAATGGGAGATGGAGGCAAGAAAATCCCCAAAAGTCTGTAGACCAGCAAGCCAGGAAGATACGGCTGAACAAAACAAGAGAGACCCTGCCTCAAAATACGGTGAGAAGCCTCCTGAGTCCTCAAAGTAGCACTGTGATGTTCATATGCACACGCATGCATACCTACCCATTCACACGAGCAATATGAGCACACATAAGCAATAACAATAATTAATATAATTTCAGTACGAAGCAGGGGTCCCTTAGTGAGCAGTCAGTGCCTACATCCTACTGCTCAGGTGTAATCTCCGCTGTTGATAAACCAGGTAACCCGGCTGAGGCAACACAGTAGAGCAGAGCCAACCTGCAGGGTTAGTTTGTCCTTTGTTTGTTTTGAGAAAAAGGTCTTAAAAGTCAGCCCTGGCTGGCCTGGAACTTGCTATAGAGACCAGGCTGGCCTTCAGCTCACAAAGATCCACCTGCCTCTGTCTCCCAAGAGCTGGGATTAAAGGCGTGCACTTCCACACCTGCTGGGCAATCTGCAGGATCCTAGGAAAAGATGGCACTGTTCCTTTAAGTTTTGTAAGGGCTTGTTACACAACACTGGGCAGCAGAGAAGAGCAGCTGCACTTGAATCACTAGAGAAGCACAAGAGAACAGATCCTTTGGTCCTACTGCCAGCCTCCTCAATTAAAATTTTCTAGACTGCAGCTTAGAACCGATTTTAACAAATTCCCCAAGAGACTCAGTCAAGTTTGGGAACCGCTGAGCCTTCCAACCTGTCCCTTTGGTTGCCTCTGACTCTGGAAAGAGACTCATTTTTTCTCTGTTCACCTGAGAGTTAAACCTAACTAGACAAGGGGTTCCAAGAGGCTCGAGAAGGCTGAAAGTCAGAGCACCCTATCATACTCTCTGAAAAAGCTCAGGGGACTCAAACTTAAAAACGACCCTTTGTTCCGGTTTTCTCACTCTCTCCATGTTTCTTAAAATGCCCTTCCTTTGGGAAATGAAAAGACCAGGAAGTAATAGCTTTTTCCTTTCATTTGTTTTCTACATCCTTGCTTGGCAAAATAAAAAGCTGCCAAAGCTTTGGCAGCCTGGTGGTTTGTGAGATTTCTGTGACTCTGGAAGTCTGCCAAGCACGGAAACAGAAGTGCCCTGAGTAGGAGGAAGCCATAGAGACTGGACATACCTTAACAAAAACAAACCCAGCTATCTAACCCTCAGGGTGCTAGCCCTGCATGACAGCACAGCATGAAGCCGGTGGGTACCCAGACACTTAGCCACACCCCCTTTCCTGGAGCAGGGGTCACTCTGGCTACCATCCACACATGGACTGTCCTCCAAGGGTTCATGTGCTGCAAGCTTGGGCCCCAGTGTCGAAGCTCTAAAACGTGGGGTGAGACACAGTTGGAGGTTATCTGATCTTCAGGAGACAAAGTGCTTTTAACATCGGGAGTGAGAGCAGGGTGCTAGAAGGGGTTTGGCCTGGTCTCTTCCTCATCTCTTACTTCCTGTCTTACCCATGTGATTTCTGCATATTCCCATGACAGTATGGTGACCCTCAGCCGAGCCAAGCAGAAGCCATTGGTGTACTTGAGCCTGCAGAACTGTAAGCTATGTAAACCTCTTTTGTTTATATAAAGTACAGGCCCTCTGGTACATTGTTATAGCAGTATAAAACCAACTAAAGTCACATCATCACCAAAAGCAAGTTGGGCAGGAAAGCTTTTATTTCATTTTATAGCTTACAGCCCATCACAAAGTCAAGTCAGAGAGGAACTGAACTAGAAAACTACTCAGGAATAATTTCATGACATTGGTCCTTATGGGACGAAGGAAATGTCAGGTACTAGAGGAAGAATATGGTTACACAGATGTGGTATTTCATCTAAAGAGCAAGACAGCCACCAGTTAAGGTGACACAGGCCTTTAATCCCAGCAAATCAGGACACAGAGGCAGGTGGATCTCTGTAAGTTTGAGGCTACCCTGGCCTACATAGTGAGTTCTAGGACAGCCACAGCTATGTAATAGAAAGAAATTATCTTAAAAAAAAAAAGCAGACATCCCTTGTATGAAATAAGATGATTCTACACTAGGGCTGGAGAGACGGCTCCCACTAAGAGTGCTTGTTTACTGACCCATCAGAGGACCACAATTTGGATCCCAGCATCCACATAGGTAGCCCACAAACCCCTGTAAAACCAGCTCCCAGCTCCAAGGGATCCAAAGCCAGTTTCTGGCCTCTCTGAGTACCCAAACACAACACAGACACACACACACACCAGAGATAATTTTGGCCTCTTTAACTGAAAGGGAACAAAGTTTAGAACAGAGGTATGAAATGAGAAAAGCTGAGGTGTCCCAAGAGCAGGTCAGCCATGTAACCTGCACAGTGGCACCGTTGTCCAGCTCAGTGGGGACATGTAAAATGGGACTTCCCCCAAGAATATCAGCCTCAGTCCATAATACAACCAAAGATGGGTCCCATAGCAGGCAGGTGTGCATCATTGGCAGACAGTGTCTCACCTGGAAGAAGAGATTTAGCCTGGAGGCCCGGCTGGCAATGGACTCAGAGGCACTGGCATCCGACGGGTTACGCACTCCATACTTGAACTTCAACATCTCTCCGCTAACACTGAAGGAACATTGGAAAAAGTCAAGTGTGTACTGACATTTGGGAAGGGCTTGACAGTCCTATCTCCCCTAAAGACATCAGGATGAGGAGGGTGCTTCCAGCCTCCAAAGTGCTAGACAGGCACGTGGTGCAGTACACATGCAGACAAACTATTCATAGACGTAAAGAATAAAAATAAATCATTTTTTTAAAGAACCAACCACCATTGTTGGACTAGCCAGACTAGCCTGTAATCCCCCCTTTTTTCTTCATTCTATTAATTCTGTTCCCCTAGAGAACCCTGACTAATACAAATAGCTAATAAATAAAAAGTATATAAAAACATTTTTTAAAGTTTTTTTTTCAAAACTGTCTAAATAGATCTAACGTGTGAACCAAGGCCTGAGAGAGCTGATCAGTGGGCCCTGGCGATCATCTGGGGAAACAGTGCTGTGTCCCTGGAGGCTACACAGGTCAATGGCACTGAAGAAGGACGCCTGACCAGAAATGCTGGAGGGCTACAATAGGAAGGAAGACTCAAGAAGGAGGCTCCGGGTTAGACCCGAAAGACTACGAAGGCACCGGAACAGAGAGGTTAAGTAAGTTAAGATCCCACAGACGAGAAGCGCCATGAGCAAGGATACAGGTAAGGCTTTACAGGAGGCAGGGCCTGGTCCACAGGGGATCAGACTTCTTTAAGGAGCCCCGGGGCCTCCAGCACACTCCCGGGGCTCCCGGCTTTCCTGGCACTCTCCAGCGGCTGCACCCACAGACCCCGGGCTGCAGCCCCAGCAGACCCTCACGGGGCCCTGCGATCCCGAGGTACCGGTATGGTGGGGCGGGCCGGGGAGATCCGGGAGAGGTGACTCCCCTCCGACCCTCTTCAGTCCCCCAATACGTCCCAAACACACACAACCCGGACTCACACTCCGCAGACCCCCGGCTCACACTCGCCCTGCTACGCCCTCGGCCTCCCGCCCCAGCGTTTGAAGGAAACGGCGTGGGCAGGTCTCAGCTGCGTCCACACCAATCAGCGCTCGCCATCTCCTGATGGACAGCGGGGGTCTCCGCCAGGACCCACCCAGGTCTTGGAGGGCTGGAGGAAGTGAAATGGGAAAGCCAATCACATCGTTTCTTCCTTTGACTGACGGCCAATAGGAGGAGGGCGAGGGCGTCCGGGCGGGGCAGCGCTGGCGAGTTTGAAATTGGCGGTTCGCAGGATGCTGCGTTTGGAGTGTGCGGGACCTCGGCTGAGGGTGCGTTGCTGTCCCTGGCTGCCCCAAATAAGGATGTCAGGAACCAGACTCAGCCCTCTCCTAGAATGCTTTCAACTGAGCCACCTCCTCAGCCTAAAATAGGCGTTCCGGCTACTCGGGGGGAGGGAGGCGATCAGGAGGGTCAGCTGAGACAGGGGTGTCTGGACCTCACTCCATCCTCCCTGCCTCGTACCTCTGAGCTGACCGGCCGTAAGAGGGTGAGGCTCTCACTACAAAGACACGTTCATTTTAAGCAAGATCGCTAAATCGCCTCTCCAAATGAGCCCAAGGTATGGAAAGTGCCCAGCCTCGTTAGCAAAGGGGGAGAGGGGGGTGAAAAGTGAGGAGGCGTTTGTTTACTTTCGCACAGGGTTAGAGTGTAAACCGGCCTGTGAACGAGCAATCGCCGGACGGCTCCTGTGCATTATGTAACCGTGAAACGCACACAAGAAAGCAAGCTCAAAATAGTGCTGTCTAACTCAACAGCAACAGCCAGAGAGACGCTCAGTGACTCTTCCAGGGGACCTTCCTTTGGTTCCCAGCACCCGCTTCAAACCCCTCAAGACTTCCCTGTAACTCAGGTTCCTAAGGATCAGATGACCTTTTTCCCGCCTCTGCGCCGCACCTGCACTCACTCAGACACAGACAGAGACATAATTAAAAGAGACAAACACAGGTGTAAAAAAATCAAGACAGAAAAAAAAAAAAAAAACAAGACAGCAAAGCCAAGAAGAGGCACCTGGGTTTGGAATGGAGGCTTTTCAAGGGACTAAGACAAAGTGTCCTATTTCTTGGCCTGATGAAAATCTAGATGTTGGGGTTTTGTTTTTGTTTTATTTTGTTTTGCTTTTTTGGGGAGGGTGGTGTAGGGCTGGGGGGAAAAAAGAAAGAGAAAAAGAAGGAAGGACAGAAACTAAGTCACAAACCAGTAAGTGCTGGGGCTGGGGTTGGGATCTGAACTGTGGTGTTTCATTCTAAACACTTTTTTTTTTTAAGACAGGGTTTCGCTGTCCTGGAACTCCCTTTGCAGATCAGACTGGCCTTGAACTCAGTAATCTGGCTACCTCTGCCTCCTGAGTGATAGGATTTGGGCTATGACACTACAGCCCAGCTCTAAAGCCCATTTTGTAACCACCAAATTGTAGTGACTTCTATTTCTGTCTGTCCCAGAACTTGGCACAGACTAGATTTTCATGAGTATGTTCAGACTAAAAGATAGGCTAACACCATGCTTGTCTGAGTACAATTTGGCTTTCTCATTTGGATGTACCTAGAGCGTCGGTGTGCACACCAGGACCACCAGAAGAAGTTTAAAATCCTAACACGTGGGTGAGTAAGATGGCTGAGCTGATGAAATGTCTGCAACCAAGACTGATGAGCTGAGTTCAGTCTTAAGGACCCATATGGTGGAATGAGGGAACCAGTTCTCACCGGTTTTCCTCTGACCTCTACATGCATGCCATGCTCTCCTGTACGTGCTTGCACACTCAGGAAGGTGCAAATAAACATTAAAATGTAAAACAAAAAGATTGCTGACAGATGAGCCTCACCAGCTCCCAGCCACGTTTCACTGTTCTGGTCTCTAGTCTCGGGGTGTTTTAAAAGCCCCCTTACTGACTCCCCTGTGTAACATGCAGCCATCGTGAGGAACCGAATGCCAAGAGATCAGTCGCGCGGCTAACCGGGTAGCAGGACATGTTGCCGTCTTGAGTGTGCGATGCTGTCGATTAAACAAAGGAGTCCATGCCTGCTAAGCATGTTCCATCCCATACCCACTGTAAATTAACATGCTGACAATCATGGAGAGCCTTCTCCGTGGGGAGAACCCGCTCTCAACCTGGCTCAGCTGCAAAATCACCCAAATACCGTGAGCTTCCTCGCTCCTGTCCTGGGACCTGCTGTGGTGACACCAAGGAAAGGTAATGACCAGGCAACATAACACCCAGAAGCCAGGAGCTGGGACTGCAGCTCAGTGGTATACTCAGTGCTTACCAAACAGGTGCAAGGCTCTGGGTGTGACCTTCAGTACCATGTCAAGAGGTGCCAGGCATGGTGGTAAACACCTCTAATTCCAGCACTCTGGAGACAGACAGGCAGATTTCTGAGTTCAAGGCCAGCCTGATCTGAAAACGGAGTTTGTAGACAGAGGTAACGTACCCTGGAACCAGAGTTACAAGTGGTTGTGAGTTGCCATGTGGGCGCTGGTGACTGAACCCAGGTCCTCTGCAAGATCAGTGTATTAGTTACTTTTGCATTGCTGTGATTAAACACCATGACCAGAAATAACTTACAGAAAGAAGTTATTTGAGCTTATGGTTCCAGAGGGAAAAAAGGCCCATCATGGCTGGGAGGCATGGCAGCCAGAACAGGAAGCTTTTTTTGTTGGTTGGTTGGTTGGTTTTGTTTGTTTGTTGAGACAGAGTTTCTCTGTGAGCCTTGGCTGTCCTGGACTCACTCTGTAGGTCAAGCTGGCCTCACAGACATCCACCTGCCTCTTCTTCCCTAAGTGCTAGGATTAAAGGCGTATACCACCACCGCCTGGCTAGAGTTCACATCTTCAACAGAATCATGAAACAGAGAAAGAGAACTTAAAACTCTTTTAACTCCCAATGCCCACCTTGAGTGACATGCCTCCTCCAACAAGTCACACTTCCTAATCTTCCCCAAACAGTGCCACCAACTAGAGACCAAATATTCATGCCTAAGACTAGGAGGGACATCTCAATCAAACCTGCAAAAGCAGCAAGTGCTTATAACTGCTGAGCCATCTCTCCAAACCACTTATTAGGTTTTGGTTTGGGTTGGGCTTGGTTTGGTTTGTTACAAGATTCTGGGAGAGAAATTTCAAGAGCGTGAACTCCCGACCCACGGTTACAGCACTGAGGTAAACGTCTCACTCTCCTAGGGAGCATTAAGTTCCCATAGATTCTCAGGGAAGGGCAGGACTTCAGAAGGGCCTTCCCTCTGCCACTATTATCTGCCAGAAGGTTCTCAGGGAAGGACAGGGCCTCATGAGCCCTCCCTGACCCATAGCAAGATGTTGACAGGCCTGAACTTGAGCAGGTCTTATGACAATAGACACAACTGTTGTGAGATCAAGAACACAAAGGCCCTGTTAGACTTAACCTTTAAGAGAAGATTTGGGCTCCCGGTGGAAGCTGCTGAAAGAGGTCTCTCTCGTACCTGCCCATCAATGACAGCCTCCACCACAGTGGTAGATTTCAACTGATGATGGAAAATCCATAATTTGCATGTGAGGTTCACACATTAGCTGTGGAAAAATGTGGTCAGGAATATGTGGATACGCTTCCGTTTCTTCAGGGGCACATATCTGGGGTAAAGTTTAACCCTGTGTTTAACCCTGTCCCGTGAGTTTTAGATAATGTGTAACAGTTTGTAGTCACCTAACAATGTTATATAGGATAGTTTCCCAGCCCTAAAAATTCCCTGTGTTCCACCTACTGCAAAACCTACCTTGAGAACTCCCTTTTTCACCTATATGCTATGAAAATTCCCACTGAATATATTAAATGTAATTTATTTAAACTAGTGGAGCTTACAAACTAACAAAAATACATTTTCCAAATTTTAACTCTGATGACAAAATCTTAGTGGGTTGTTACAAGCCTTCACTCTAAGCCTGACACTTTCCAAATGCCTTCTCTAGATTTGAGTGGGTAGTTATGATTCTATGTTTTCCTTCTTAAGCCACAGATAAAACTTCTAGCAAATGAAGATAAAATTTCAAAACATAATTAAATGGCAACTGGCTTCTCTGCTACTTGATTATAGCTAATTTTCTTTGATGCCCAGACTTTTCGGTTAATTGTGTTTCCTCAGTAATGGTTCTGGCATCTGGGCCTAGCTCACACCTGTAACCCCATGACTACAGTAGGAAAAGCAAATGTCTTGCCATAAATCTTGAGGTCAGCCAGGGCTACATAGTGAATTCTAGCCTGAGTACTGTGTCTCAACAACAAGAGGAAGGCTGGGCAGGTGGTCCAGTTGGAAAAGTCCTTGCCATGTAAGCATGAGGACCTGTAGTCCAACACTGATGGAGAGCCAGGGAAGCAGCCTGTGCCTTTAATCCCAGCCCTGGGGAGGCAGAGACAGGCAGTGGGTAGGGCTTGGTGGCCAGCAACTGTGACTGAACCACAGAGAGAGAGAGACCCTGTCTCAAAAAATAATGTGGAGGGATACCTGTAAGAGTGATACCTGAGGTGACCCTCTGACAGACAGACACAGATGCGCACACACATACACACACACACATGCTATGGACTATAAAACACAATCCTGCCTGGGGGCAGGGAATGCACACCTTTAATCCCAGCACTTGGGAGGCAGAAGCAAGCAGATTGCTGGGCCTTTAAGGCCAGCCTGGTATACATGGAAAGTTCCAGGCAAGTTGGTACTACAGAGTGAGACTGTGTCTCAGAAAATAATAATAAGTGAAATTTTCCCTCGGCCTGCTGGCTTCAGGATAATGTCACAATCCCCAATTCATTTACAATACAAAATGCTCAGCATACAAAACTCACATCAACTTTTCTCTGAGGGCAATGAGGGGGACAAAAAAAATGTCATTAAATCTCTGCAGTGGCCCAGCTCTTCTTTTTCTGGATATGAAGCATAATTATTATTACTGACGATAGACTAGAAAAATGTACATGACAGAGGCCAGATGAATGCCAGTCTCTCAGAGCTGATGGAAAGCACACCCTGACTGTGGTCTGTTTCTTGGCCAAGAGCCAAGAAGACAAACACCCCAGGCCTGGGATCACGATGACACCTGCTCTGTGATTGTCAGTGGGGCTCATCTTAGAACCGCATATGATAGTAATTTTTAATAAAACTGAATTCCGTCAACCTCGTATTTATTTTCAGACCTCCTCCCAAGTCCACCCCTCACTCGAGGACTGTGTCTGTCTCGCTCCAGTCACTGACCCTCCATAGCCTGCACGGTGCCTGGCTAGTGAGCCCTCCGTGAGTTTGCTGGACAGTGGAAGATGCCAACCAAAGCCATTTAAGAAACAGACAGGGGGCTCTCTGCTCCTCCCTGTTCCAGAGACAGCCGCATCTCTTCATGCAGTGCCAGCCTCGTCCCTTAGACACGATGGTGAAGGTTGGAGTGAACGGATTTGGCCATATTGGGCGCCTGGTTACCAGGGCTGCCTTCAACAGTGGCAAAGTGGAGGTTGTGGCCATCAATGACTCCTTCATCGACCTCAACTACATGGTCTACATGTTCCAGTACGACTCTACCCATGGCAAGTTCAACAGCACAGTCAAGGCTGAGAACGGGAAGCTTGTCATCAACAGCAAGCCCATTACCATCTTCCAGGAGCGAGATCCTGCCAACATCAAATGGGGCGATGCCGGTGCCGAGTATGTCCTGGAGTCTACTGGTGTCTTCACCACCATGGAGAAGGCCGGGGCCCACTTGAAGGGTGGGGCCAAAAGGATGATCATCTCTGCCCCTTCTGCTGATGCCCCCATGTTTGTGATGGGGGTGAACCACAAGAAGTATGACAACTCACTCAAGATTGTCAGCAATGCTTCCTGCACCACCAACTGCTTAGCCCCCCTGGCCAAGGTCATCCATGACAACTTTGGCATTGTGGAAGGACTCATGACCACAGTCCATGCCATCACTGCTACCCAGAAGACTGTAGATGGTCCCTCTGGAAAGCTGTGGCATGATGGCCGTGGGGCTGCCCAGAACATCATCCCTGCATCCACTGGTGCTGCCAAGGCTGTGGGCAAGGTCATCCCAGAGCTGAACGGGAAGCTCACTGGCATGGCCTTCCGTGTTCCTACCCCCAACGTGTCTGTCGTGGATCTGACATGCCGACTGCAGAAACCTGCCAAGTATGATGATATCAAGAAGGTGGTGAAGCAGGCATCCTAGGGCCCACTAAAGGGTATCCTGGGCTACACTGAGGACCAGGTTGTCTCCTGTGACTTCAACAGTGACTCCCACTCTTCCACCTTCGATGGTGGGGCTGGCATTGCCCTCAATGACAACTTTGTAAAGCTCATTTCCTGGTACGACAATGAATATGGCTACAGCAACAGGGTGGTGGACCTCATGGCCAACATGGCCTCCAAGGAGTAAGAAACCCCGGATCACCCAACCCAGCAAGGACACAAGAGCAAGAGACAGGCCCTGCTAAGGAATCCCTGTCCCAACTCAGCCCCTGACACTGAGCATCTCCTTCAGAGTTTCCATCCCAGACCCCCAGAGTAGCGGGAGGGGCCCAGGGAACCCTACTCTTAAATACCATCAATAAAGCTCACTGCACTGACAAAAAAAACAAAAAGAAACAGACAGGGAGCCGGGCATGGTGGTGCAGCCTGTAATCCCAGCACTCTGGGAGGCAGAGGTACCGGGATCGGAAGTCAAAGGCTAGCCTGGGGTATACAGCAAGACTCTGTCTCTAAATAAAATAGAGCAAAACAGACAAGGAACCAGACGATAAACAGAAAATTCAGGAACTAAAATAATCCCATTACGACTTGAGCTGGAGGACTATGAACACCTCACACACTCTAATCAGACATCCACTTTTGCTGGTACCATTTTAGGTGTTAGAACAGCAGGAGATAAGACAACAGCCCCTGATCAGCCTGTGTGTGCAGCTTAGGGGTAGAACACTCGCCTAGCAGGAAAAGGCACTGCCATCCAGCAACCATAGTCCCGGGCTGTGACTCTCCTGTCCAGTGACTGGGGCAGACAATCATCAGGTCCAGGGCCCATGCCCGGCTCCCTGTCCATTTCTCTCAGTAAGTCGAAAGATCCTTAGGGAGAGGTGAACCATGAGGAGGGTTCACGGAGTTTGTGGTGTGTCGGCACTTGTTTTTCAAACGCTACTTCAGTTGGAGATTCCTTAAAGCTTAGACCTCCCTTCCAAGACCCCAACCCCAGATAGGAGGAAAAGAAGGTTGTAAGGGAAAGGGGGTATAGCCCTCTTTACTTCTTCCTGCTGTGAAGGATCATAGGATTCTTTGGGGAGCAATACCAGTGTCAGCCCTCAGGATATCCAGAAGCCCAGGTGGCCAGCAAGCCAGCAAGCAGTCCCCCACCTCCTCCAAGCCACCACACTTTCTTCTAGTCTATCTTTTTACACCCCTCAAAGTCCTCAGAATTCAACTAATTACAGCTGATAAAGACCACGGCCCTGCATAAGCAACGATCGGCTGTGAACAAACTAAAATCCCCCACTTGGGATTATAACAAAAAACATATTTACGTATCATAAAACAAAAAAAGTCTACCATGGTGGGAGCAGGGAGAAGGGCAGTCTTCTCTGAGAGGGCAACATTCTACCAAAGCATCCTCACCTCCACCCCCCATCCAGGGAAAATTCACAGGCCGCAGGGAAGAGCCCTCAGGCATCAGGATCAAGGTGAGTTGGGGGTGCATAGATGAGGAGAAGGAACGGGACAAGGTTGGGGTCCACTCGAGACACCAGGACATTTGATGTGGACACAGGACAGACAGGACGGTGAGGGAGGTCAAGAAGCAGCAAGGAGGTCCATGCATGAGCTTCCTACAGCTGCTTTCATGGAAGACCACCAATTTCACATCTTAATGCTTTTTTTATTATTATTTTAAGTTCCAGGTGTCTGAAGATCAGCCTGTGGGGCCATTGCTTGTTGGCAGGTTCATTCTGAAAGACTCCATTCCCTGGCCTCTTCAGCTCATAGAGGCCACCCATGTTCTTTGACTCCTTTTAGGTTTTATTGTAGGTGTTTTTATGTATGTGTGTGCATGTGTGTGGAGGTCAGAGGACAATTTGTACAAATTGGTTCTCTCCTTTCATGTGCTTCCCAGGAAACAAATTTAAATAACTTGACAGCCCACTACTTCTTTCTGGCTTCAGAATCAGGAGGCTTAACTGGCTGGGCAGTTAAGAATACTAGCTGCTCTTCCAGAAGACCCAGGTTTGATTCCCAGCACCTACTTTTGTCGTGGGAGCTTCAGTGTCATAGGATCTGGCGCCCTCTTCTGGCCTCTGCAGACACTGCACATAAGTGGTACACCCACACAGGGATAAAAATAACTAAATCCTTAATTTAAAAAAAAAAAAACAAACAAACCTAAAATTCCCCAAGGTAGCAAATGCAGCATTCTCTCCCTTCCTCTCACCTTCCCTCCTCTTTTCCTCTTCCTCCATCTCTCCTCCACACTTGTCAAATCCCTTTCTGCTCTTCCTGTCACACTGGGCTTACCTGGGCCTCAAGATCCTTAATCACACCTACAGGATCTCTTTGAACACATAAGTGACCTCTGCAAGGTTCGTAGGCTCTAGGACATGGACCATTTCGGTTGGGCCTCCACAGCCAGCGCAGCTGAGAAAGGGTTACTGTAAAGAAAAGAACAGTGAGACAGGTCACAGACATGCCTTCTTGGCTAGCCTGTGCACTAAAAAGAACATTGTTTTAACATTGTCTGTTACACTCCAGATGTTGGCCAAATGGTGCCAAGAGGTGGGACCTGTGCTGCTGCCAAGCCTCCGTGTGGAGGTGGTACTCTTCAAACTTCCAGAGGGTCCCCATGCAGGGGCGAATGGCAGAGTCTCTAGCCACAGCCTCCAAGTTCTCCAGGTGGGTCAGCAGGTGTTTCCGGGTCTTATGAGTTTTCTAGGGGCAAGTGTTGTGGCAATTGTATGTTATCCAATTTCCTTCTGCTCCTATTTTATATATAATGTATATATATGGTGGTTTACTTCAGGAGAAATCCCAGACAATAATTCCATCTCACATTTTCTTTGACTGGTGTACCAATTTCTTCGGTCCTATCTTCTACACCTGACATTCTCTCTGTCCTCTGAGGGGCTCCACAGATGCTGAGTCTCACAGCCAAACACTGGGCAGAGGGCAGGAAGCCTTGTGAAAGAGTTGGGGGAAGGATAGCGGGACCAGGAAGGAACAGGAGCTCCACAGGAAGACCAACAGAGCCAACTAACAAGGGCCCAGGACAGTCTGGCAGAGACTGAAGCACCAACCAAGGGCCATGCATGGACTGGACGTAGGCCCCCTACACATATGTACTTGATGGGCAGCTTGGTTTCCTAGTAAAGGGAATGAGGGCTGTTTCTGACATGGACTCTGTTGCCTGCTTTTTGATCACTTCCCCCTGGTGGGGCTGCCTCGCCAGACCACCATGGAAGATGATACACTCAGTCCTGATGGGGTGGATTAGTGGAGGGAGGCTCCCCTTTTCTAAGGGGTAGAGGAGGGGGGAGAGGGAAGAAGGAAGGAGAGTAGAACTGGAAAGAGAGGAGGGAGAGGGGTTCAATTGGGAAGTAAAGTGAATAAAAATAAATAAATTAAAAACAAAACAAAAAATTTGCTTTACAATCATGCAGCCCAAAACTTTTTCCCTCAAATAAATTAGCATATATATAATATTATATATATATATATTCTAGAGACTCAGGCATATATATACATATATATGTATGTATATATGTATACATATGTATTTCAGAGACTCATGCATATATATGTGTGTATGTGTGTATATATGTATACATATACACATACATATATATATATTCCAGAGACTCAGGCAGAGACTTCTTTTGGGGACCTATGTCTCACTCGGTTTTTTTTCACCACTGTGACAAATACCTCTGTTTAATAAGAAGGAAAGATTCTGCGGGGCATGCGATTTTACAGGTTCTAGTCCATAAGCGGCCGGACCCATGGCTGTGGGCCTGAAGTGAGACAGAGTATCTTGGTGGCAGCAGCTGCTGGCCTCATGGTGGCCAGGTCACAGGGAGAGGGCCGGGACAAGGTATGTTTTTAGAGGATGTCCCCATTACTCACCCTCCTTAATTAGGCCCTACCTTCCACAGTGCCTTCACCTCACAAGAGACCAGTCACATGTTTTTAATGCATCAATGACTTAACCCATTCATGAAGATGAAACCCTCCTGATCCAATGACTCCTCTGAAACCTCACCGGAGAGGCTGGTGAACTGGCTCAGCACTTGCCATCAAACTCAACGAGTTTGATCCCTGGAACCTACACGGTGGAAGTGACCTGGCTCCCCACAAGTTGTTCTCTGAGTTCCACATGTGCACTGTGGAATAGGTGTGCATATGTACAGAGAAACAAATTAAAGTGTAATATAAAAAATTAAGGGTGAGCCAGGATGTGGTGGCACATGCCTTTAATACCAGCAATTCGCAGACATAGGCAGGCGGATCTCTGCCAGAGCTACACAGAGAAACTGTGACTCAAAAGCAGGAGGATGGAGACATGTCGATCATATTAACAAATAAATAATCTCCTTGTTACTTTTTATGGCTTTGTAGTATTCTACCAAATGGCTGCCGCAGACTTTTCAGTCTCTAAAATGATGTCATCTTAAAGCTGTCTCTAGTGCACTGTTCTGTCAAAGTGATGCTGCAAAGAACAGCCTCTGAATATACTATTTTACTCCGTACAAGTTTATCCCTAGGATGAATTTCCAGAAGTAACTGCGTTGGGTAGAAGGATCTGTTTAGTGTACCTTGAGAGACTCTTTAAGCTGCCCCACCTCGGGGCTGTACCACAGTCCTACAAATGCACAGTGGTACCTCACCCACCCTTTCCCACACCATGAGATATTAAAATGTCGCCTCACCACCTGTATTCAAAACACTTGATATGCTGAGGCAGGAGGATTGCCCTGAGTTCAAAGCCAGCCTGGGCTACAATGTGAGACCCTTTCTCAAAAAATAAAAAATAAAATGAAGAAGATGGACTTGAAGGTATACTTCTGCTGACAGAATACTTGCCTAGCATGCTTGAAGGTCTGGGTTGACCCTCATCCCAGCATAAACCAGGCAAGATGGCTTGAATGTGGGTAATCCCAGGGGAGGAGGCAGGAGAATCAGGAGTTCCAGGCCAGCCTAGGCTACACAGTGGATTCAAAGCCAGCCTGAGCTCTGTGAGACTGTGTCTCAAAACGTAGCCCAAAGTGTTGTCTTTGCCAGCCAGGAAGATGAAAAAATGCCATTTCATTTGATTTTACATTTTAAGAAGTCATTTTTGTCTATGTCGATAGGCTTTTGGAGGCAAGGAACTCTGATGACTGAACCCAGGGCCTCATGCATGTTGAGTGCATGCTTTGCTCTATCTTGGAGGATCTTTTATCTTTTGTTTTGTTTTGTTTTGTTTTCTAAAGATTGGGGGCTCATGTAGTCCAGGCTTTGATCCAACAATCCCAGACCATCTGCAAGGATTACAGGTGTGTGCCAGGACTCCCAGAGACCATTTTTAAGCATTTTGAAGGTCAATTCCATGGGTTAAGTATATTTACACTGTTGGGATAAAATCACCACCATTTCCAGAACTTTCTCACCATCCTAACAAGTTCTTTACCCACTAAATAACTGCACACACACACACCCATTTCTCTCCCCTCTTGCTTCCTTAGCCGTCAGTGTACTTCCTGAAGGAATTCATCTACTGGAGGTACTGCATGTAAGTGGACCCGAGCAGCGTAGATCCTGTTGTGTCTGGATTCTTTCACTTAGCTTGTTTTCACACTTAGCCCTTGTTGTGTCAGAATTTTGTTTCATGTTATGAAAAATATTCCATGGTATAAAAACTACATTTATATCTTTGTATTATCCTTGTGTATGTGGATATGTGTGTATGGTATGTGTATGTGCTTGCAAACCCATGCCACGAGATACCTGTGTCCTGTGTAGAGGTCACATGACAAATTGCAGGAGTCTCTCCTGCCACATTGTGGGTGAAGGTTCCACTTAGGTCATCGGGGCTGGAGACAAGTGCCTTTACTTGATGAGCCATCCTGCTGGCCCAACACCACGTGTTTTGCTTGCTTGTTGTTTGTTTGTTTGAGACGGGGTCTCTCTGTGTAGCCCTGGCTGGCCTGGAACTCACTTCGTAGACCAGGCTGGACTCAAACTCCCTGAGATCCAACTGCCTCTGCCTCTCGAATCCTGGAATTAAAGATGTGCACCATTATACACGGTTGGATACCACATTTTAAAAATATACAGCTGGCGATTGATAGCTGCGATGTTTGGGATTTTTTCTTTCTAAATATTTATCAGTGTGTGTGTGAGAGAGGGTGGGCAGGCAGTGGACACAGAGGTCAGAAGAGGGTTCTGGAGCTGGAGTTACAGGTGGCCATGACCTGTCTGTCATGGTGCTGGGAACCAAATTCTGGTCCTCTAGAAGAGCCGCGGGCACTCTTGGGCAGCGAGCCACTTCCCCAGCCCTGTCTCCACCTTCTGAAGGAGCACAGGCATCCAAGTGTCTGTTTGGCATTCTGCCCTCACTCTTTATTTGAGACAGCTCTCTTGGCTGTCCTGGAACTGTGTAGACTGGCTCGGCCTTGAACTCACAGAGAGCTGTCCGCCTCTGCCTCAGCCTCCCGAGTGCTGGGATCGAAGGCAAAGTTGCGCTCCCACCTCTGGCCCTGTTCCCAATTCTTTTGGGTTCATGACTAGGAGGAGAATTGCTTGGATCTTCCACTAAATCTATGTTAGACATTTTGAAGAGCGACAAATGGTTTTTCAGTGGCCACACCTTCTAAAATTACCAGCATTTACGAAGCAAGACTGCAGCGTCTCCACACCCTCACCCGCAGTCCTTATCCTTCGTGTTTTAAAATCTCTAGTGGCCGTCTTCACGGGGATGAAACGGCACCTCATTGTGCCCACTTGTCTCACATTTCAATGTTTAACAATTCTTTCTCTTCTGTATTTGCCGCCCCCTTGTATATTTTTACCTTCCTTGTGTAGTAATAACCTCTTAATCATGTGGAACGCGGGGATCACATTCGTCCCACGCCTTGTAAAGTACACCTATATTTCTCCAGCCATTGGGTTGCCGCCTTGTCCGACCTCCCGTTGCTCGGCTTGTGTTTTGCCTCACCAAAGCAGAAGCGCTATCTAGTGGCCGGAACAAGTACCTGCAGGGGCAGCCCCATCTTGCCCTGTGCGGGTCTGAAAAGGTGCTTGATCTATGCTTTAGTTACCTCGTCATCCATCTGTTGGATGTAGCTATGAAAGGCTACGTCTAAGTCTATTGCACAAATATACAGGTAGATTTTCACCTCAGATGGCAAGGACTTCTCCACTGTTCTCATAATGGCTCCCTTCCTAAAATAGGACTAGAGACACAGGTGACATTTTGATAGACATTCTATCCAAGAAATTATTTTATTTTCTTCCAATAACCTTATTCAACCACTGCCTATTGGATTTTCCTTTCTATCCTTAAAAGACATCCTGAAAGTGAGGAAATGTAGTTCAGCTGGTACACTCCTCGCCTAGCATTCTGGAGACTATGATTTTGAATACCAGCACCCCATAGAACAGGCTGTTGGTACACCCCTGTAGTCCCAGAACGCTGGTGGTGGAGACAGCATGAACAAAAGTCCAAGGTGATCCTAGGCTATATAAGGAGTTCAAGGTCAGCCTGGGCTACCCGAAACCCTGTCTTGAAAATACAAACTGAGCGTGGTATGGCACACCTTCAATCCCAGCACTCCAGAGGCAGAGGCAGGTTGCTTTCTCTGAGTTCAGGGCAAGCCTGGACTACATAAAGAGTTCCTGGATAGCCAGGGCCACATAGAAAGATGCTATCTCAGAAAACAACAATGACAAAAATCCCCAACAAACAGTGAGTGGGGCTAGCTTGGGGGAGCGGAACTGCCTGTGGGGAGTGGTCTGTTCCACCTCCATTTAAAGTTCCTCTGATGTTTGTGGAAGAGGAAAATTAGGGGGCAGAGCCATGCTCTATACAATTTTCTGAAGTAGGAAATGGGTCCCTATTGGCCTCTTTCCCTTCAACTCACACCCCAGCTAGATTCCAAGATGCCCATTGTCTTAGTTCCCGCCTCCCACAAAAGGAGTTATGGTGCCTACTTTTGATCTCCTCTTTCTACACGTCCAGCCCCACACCCCAGCTATATGCTCTCCATTTTTCTTTCTCCTCAGACATTGCAGAAGTAATTAAGAAAGAACTAAATCTTCTCTGCAGCTGATGGAACCACAAGCCAAAAGTCTCCAAGAGACACACTTTTAAAAAATTATTAAAATGAACAAGACTCCCAGGAGATAATCAAACAGAAGATGAAAGCACAAAAAAAATAATAATTGATAGCTTTCCATGATAAAGCAGCAACTATGAGCCAAAACTGAAAAGAAATTGAGTGCACTCCAGTCACTACACACCACCAAGGTCCTATAAATAAGATGAACAAGAAAAGATCAGGGCTCACACAATGAAAACTGTGAACGCTGACTGCAGACATTAAAGCAAGACACAGCACAGAAGGAAGTCTGGGGATTCCTTTTCATCCCAAATTAACCTAGAAATGAAAAAGCAAGATAAACAAATTGGTGGTCGGTCCTTGAAGTAGGACTCTACTGAGCAGGAAGAAATGTGCAGTTGAGGTAAACAGGAACATGCCAGAGGATTGAGTTACCATGACGGGCAGAAGAAGCCAGATGCAAGAGGGTGCCGGCTGTACCCATGGACTTAGATAACATGTTTTAAAGATGGAAGGAATAAAAGCAAAGGACGGTGGGCATGAGAATGAGGACCAATAGTGAGCTAAAGGGTATGAGCAGACAATTGGAGATTAGTAGCAGGGGTGTGAGGCCTGCCTGGCGGTTAGGAAGCAGAGAGGTCATGTTTCAATTTCATCTGTTCACACAAAGCAGGGGGCAGGGAAGGGGAGAGAGGAAAGGAGGGAGGGGGACAGGAAATAGAGCCAGGCTATAAAATGCCATCCCAGTAGGCACATTTCTTCCAGCCAGGTTCCACCCCCAAAAGGTTTCGTAGCACTCTCAATAGCACCCCCAACTAGGGATCAAGTGTGCTAACAACAGGAGCCTGTGTGGGACATTTCCCATTTAAACCAGCAGATACAGAAAGCATGGCTGCCCAAGGAGCTGTTTCCCCTCCTGCCTCCGGCTTTCTGTTTGGAACAGCGTCTCTCATTGCTCTGGAACTTTGCCATGTAGTATAGGTTGGCTGGCAGCTGCCTACCAGAGACCCGAGATCTCTGCCTCCCTGGCACAGGGAGTACAAACACCTGCTGCCGATGCTGGGGCTTCTCCATGGTAAGTGGGTTCTGGGGTTGCAACTTGGGTCTTGGAACTTTGCGAGGCAAGTGCTTTACTAAATGTACCACCTCTCCTCTGCCCTCTCTTGTTCTTTCTTAATGAAGAGGGAATCTCATTATTATTGTTGTTTGTTTATTTGGAACATGAACCTTTTATTATTTATTTGTTTGTTTAATCACTTTACATCCCAGTTGTAGCCTCTCCCTCCTCTCCTCCCAGTCCCACCCTTTTTCCCTCTTTCCTGTATCTCCCCACCCCTTCAGAAAAGGCCCTCTCCCCCCACCTACCCATTCCTGAACATCAAGTCCTATCAGGACTGAGCACATCTTCATCCTGAGTGAGGTAACCCACATGGTATATACTCACTTATAAGCAAATATTACCCATCCAGTACAGGATATCCATAATACAATTCACAGACCCAAAGAAGCTAAGTAACAAGAAGGGCCCAAGGGAGGCTGTATAAATCTCACTGAGAAGGGGACATGAAGATGGAAGAGGCCGCTCTCTAACCAGACCGAACCTTTTTGATTATTCTCATCTTTGAGTCCTAGCTGCTTCCTCCAGAGTGGTCCTGCTGACAAAAGACAAGCAGAAGGCTCCAAATCCTTTAAGATCTCTTTTTGAACCATGGAGATCACCAAGGATATTTTCTTTCATAGCACATAAACACCAACCACCTCCAAGCTGAGATAAATTCCGGAGATTTGAGCAGGGGAAATGGGTTAGATGGAAGACTTCGGGCCACTCTGCACAGGAAATAAGAGGAACAGTGAATTGATTTTGTGAACTCCTGCGGCTCGCTGTTCAGATGGAAGTCTTGAAGGAGAACAATGGTGGAGGCATCAACATGCTTTATGCACGCTACAGACAACACCAAGATGACGACTTAATGTGGCCATTTTCTCTGGGCACAGATTTCCCACAACCAGTGAGACACTGCTCTCTGAATTGGTGTGCTTGGGGTATTTTTAGAACTGAAATGTCTTGCTCAGGGGTGGTGTGGTTTGAAGATGATTGCTTTCCCAACGTAGTTTGCTCTCTCTCCCCCATTAGCGGAGTCTAAATAAGCCATCTTTGAAAATAAAGGGTTTTGCCCCTCCGAGAGCACAATCCTCAGTTTGCTTTGCCAAGTAAAAACCATTTCTGGCACAGGGAGATAATATACCTGAGGTTCGCTACCAGCTTTTTTTTTATTTTCACTCTGCCCTAAACAAGGCTATTAAAGGAACAAGAAGTTATTGCAGTTGAAAATATTTACCTCAGCCTTTCAATGACAGACATTGGGGCCTACTTTTCTATGGTAATTTACCTATTTAGTCTTTGTTTTCTAAGTTTCCCCCAGTGTCTCTGTATTCAGCAGTACAAGTGAACAAAACGAGAGCAACTCTTACACGTGATGTGAGCCCTGGCTGCAAATGAGATGGAGCGCATACAGCCAGGTTTGTCTGCATAGGTCACTGCGTGTGGCCAAACGTTGCCACTGGCATAGAAAACACAGGTGCTGGGGCTGGAGAGGTGGCTCGTCAGTGAAGACACTGGCTGCTCTTCCAGACAACCTGAGTTAGATCCCAGCCTTCTCCCGCAACTCCAGCTCCAGGGGGCCTCACACCCCTTCTGGCCTCCACAGCACCCCCCCAGACATACCCCCACACATATACACAACACTTACAATTCTGAGTGGTGGTAGCACACACACCTTTAATGCCAGCATTCGGGCAGCAGAGGCAAGCAGATCTCTTGTGAGGGCAAAGCCAGCCTGGTCTACAGAGTTCTGGAACAGCCAGGGCTATAAAGAGAAACCCTGTCTCAAAACAACCACAACAACAACAAACCCACTCAAATTAAAATTCTCTTTAAACTGCTCATGATCTTACAGTTTACCTGGATCCTCTGCAGAGTTCTAAGTGTGTGGAAGTGACTGGGAAGGACTTGCCATGAGCCCCATGCAAGCCTCGGCAGCATTTAGGTCCTTGGAAGCTATGTCTGTCGTTGGTTTCTATCTGTCAATGGAGGCCAAGTTCATTTCCTTGCCATGTAGCCCTGTCCACGGCAGCTGGCACAAGCACAGAGGGAACACTCTCAACAAGACAGACATGACAGTCGCATGTGGCATAAAATCAGAAGCAGCTGCATCTTCTCCTGTTAGAAGCAAGCAGCTGATGCCAGCCACACTCAAGAGGATGTGAACAAGGAAGCACAAGGGTGTGAACACGGAAGGTGGGGAAATCACAGGAGTTACTATGGAACAGACCGCCGCCCACATCACCTTGGTTCTCTGTCCCCTTGACTGACAGGTATGGCATCTGCAGCGAACCCCATCACAGAAGATAGCATTTGACAACACAACTCAGGCCTCTCTGGGATGATTCTCTTACTTTTCACGAGTCCCTTCTTTTTCCTTCTCCTGTCTGTCCGTCCTCCAGACACAGTCACATGCCATGCCAGAATGCTTCAATCATCAATGGGCCCCCAGATGGCAATGGAGAGAGACCCTTCTCATCATCCAGTGGGCTGGAGCTTCTCTGAGGCTAGAGCTCAGGGCGCTGGCCTAGCATGCCTGAAGCCCTGAGCCGCATCCCCAGGACCATGTGATCCCAGCACCAAACAGATGAAAACAGGAGGATCAGGAGTTTAAGGTCATCCTTGGCTACATAGCTAAGGATGGTTGGTTGAGGCCGACTTATCCTTGGTTACATAGTGATTTGAGGACAACCTGAGTTACATGAGACTCTGTCTCAAAAAAGCACCAAAACAGATTACTTATTAATGATAAGAGATAACTGTGTTGCCGGCTTAAGCACTGACTATACCACATTACTAATCATTTCAGGGTGTGTGGTGCTTTGACTAGGAATGATCCGCATATGTGTTTGAATGCTTGACCCATAGGGAGTGAGACTATTAGGAGGGCTGGCTTTGTTGGAATAGGTGTGACCTTGTTGGAGGAAGTGTGTCACTGTGGGGCAGGCTTTGAGGTCTCCTTTGCTCAAGTTTCACCCGGTGTGGCACACAGTCTCCTTCTGCTGCCTTCAGATCAAGATGTAGAATTCTCAGCTCCTTCTCCAGTCCCAGATCAGCCTACATGCTGCCATGCTTCCTGCCATGATGATAATGAACTAAACCTCTGAACTGTAAGCCTGCCCCAATTAAACATTTTCTTTTGTGAGAGTTGCTGCAGTCATGGTGTTTCTTCACAGCAAAGAAACTCTAGTTCAAACAGAGTGCAGCTTTCTACTTATTTAAAATAAAAGAAAACCTGTCTGTATAACAGTGTGCCCTGTTAAGCCAGCAGCGGCTCCGTACAGCTGGTGTTTACCACATGACTTGACTCAGTGACTGAGTTAACCAGCTAGTAGGCATCAGTAAGCATCTTCTGTGAGGTTCATACAGTGGCAAAATTGCCTAACCGTGTGTTTCTCAGAACGTGCCACAGTGTGCACAGGAAGTCTCCATTACCACCGCTACGGGGACTCCCCACCTTCTCTGGACAAAGCACTGTCAGATGTGAATGGCGACAATAACTAAAGATGTTCACCGTCCAGATGAAGCTGGACCTGTGGTCAGACCCCAGAGGGCTGCAGAGCTGAGAAACTAAAAGGGCTGGTGGGCAGCTCCCGTCCACTGTGCTTGGATTTTGCATAACAAGCTTTGTTACTGGGGTAATTGACAAACACAGAATAGATTCTGGAGCGGAAGCTGGGGAAGGAAAGGGCTTTGATCCCAGCACTCGGGAGGCAGAGGCAGGAGGAGGTGCGTGAGTTGAAGCAGCATGATCTACATAGCGACTTCCAGGACAGCAAGTTCTACACAGAGAGAACTTGTCTCAGTAAGTAAGGAAAGCAGGAAGGAAAGCAGGAAGGAAAGCAAGAAGGAAAGCAGGAAGGAAAGCAGGAAGTGGCTGCCAAGGCTGGACTCAAGAGTTGGAAGCAGAAAGCCCTTTCCTACCTTCCAAAAACAGAAGCCCAAATATCCCCTGTGAATCTCCTTTTCCCCACATTCCCCAACCACAATGTGGGGTGGGATTGATTCAACCCCACTTCTAAGAGGTAGGCATGAACCTGTCATCCAGTCCACAAATTTATATAAACAAACAAAAAAACCAAATAACTGGTTTCCTATGGCAATGCTCACCCCTGAACAATTTTTCCCCTTTCTTTGTTTCTTTCTTTTCTTTTTTTTTTTTTTTTTTGGTATCTGGTTTTGGTTCTGGGTTGAAGCTCAGGGACACATGCATGTGAGGAAAGTACTGAACCACTGAGCTACATCCCAAGTACTGGACCACTAAGCTCTACCCCAGCCATTCTTAACAGATAGTTGATGGATATTTACTCTCACCCTCTTCCTCTCTCTCTTCCTCCGCCCATTCCAGAAAAGGATGAGAGAACAATCAGCCACCTACAGAGCATTTGTCTTCTTGAGTACATAGGCTAGTTAAGTGTCAGAACAGAGTTGCTTCCACAGGACTGAGGCAAATTTAGGCTGCAACAGAACAAAGACAGAGGAGAGAATGTGGTGCAAAAGGGGAAGCTGACATTTTTGATGAAATTTTAGCGGAACAGAGATGTTTAAAGGCAATCACTGACCGCTCCCTGACACAGCGAATGCATTACGGCTCCTCTACTCTGCTTTCTCAGAAAATCCTCAGCAAACTAGGTGGTGGTGGTGGTGCTTGCCTTTAATCACAGCACTTAGGAGGCAGAAGCAGGTGGATCCCGTGTTCGAGGCCAGCCTGGTCTATAAAGTGAGTTCCAGGACAGCCAAGTTTACATAAAGAAACCTTGTCTTGAAAAACTAAAATGAAAAAGAAAAAGGAAGGAAGGGGGGAGGGAGAAAGAGAAAAAGAAAAGGAAAAGATAGAGGAAAGGAGGGAGGAAGGAAGGAAAGGAAGAAGGATGAATCCACAACAAAAAAGCGTCCTCACTCAGCCCTGAGGCAGGGATGGGATGGCTCTCTGAGGCTTGCATTTAAATATCAATACAGCCTCAAGGTGGGGTCCCAGGATGACAACTGCGGCTGACCATGTTGACCTGTGGCTGACCATGTTGACCTGTGCATGTTTGATCTCTTTCATAAAGAACATGTTCTATTTGAATGATTAACAAACGAACAAACAAAATGCTGTTTTATGTTTACCTAAGAGCACGGATTTGACAGAGCTGTTTTCTTACTATGCCGAGTAACGAACAGCAGACACTGAGGACTTAAGAAGAGGGCTGTGTCACAGAATGTTATCTAAGCCAGCCTCCTTAGAAGACTGTTTTGTGGGCTGGTAAGTTGGCTCTGTGGGTAAAGGTACAGGTGCTTGCTGCCAAGTCTGTGGCCTGAAATGGGACCCATATGGTAGAGAGAACCAGCTCCTGCCAGGTGTCATCTGATTTCCATTCGTGTGGCATGGCACTCACTCACTCCCACACACACATGTATACACACAAACACAAAAAGGATAAAATAAGACGTAATGTTTTTTTATTTTTATTTTTATTTTAGGACACAAGCTTCTGATGGGGGAGAGTGGTTTTTTTTGGGGGGAAGGGGGGAGATGAGACCAGTTCTAGCTGTGTGAAGCTCCTGTGAATCATGATCCCCTGCCTAGGATCACAGCCATGTACCACCATGCTTGGGTTCAGGTGTGCCTTCTTTACACTTGCTACCTACTGTCTTTCAGGCTGGCTCCTCACACCCCCTAGGGCCTGAGCTCCCACCACCCCAACTAAATCCCAACCAGAGGGAGCGGATTAGGAAGAACAGATGCATACCTCTTGCAGCTGAACGCTCTCTGGAGTATTTGAACTCCACTCCTATAATCATCTCACAGGCCAGAACTGACCTGCGTCAGCTGGACAAGGGGGGACAAAGAGAGAAAGGATGATCAGTGCTGAGCCCAGCAATCAGTTTCTGCCCATGGTGCATTCCCTGCCCATCCCTCCCTAGCCCCAAAGAATAAAGGGCACATTTCAAAAGAAAAGAAATATTACATACACGACAACATTTACTGTGGGCCACTCTATAGAACTTGTTTGGAGCCTAAATATGGGTTGTTGTTGTTTCTCAATAAATATTTATGGGTTCACTGATACATATTTGGCCTGGAACTGGCTCTGTAGACCAGGCTGGCCTCGAACTCACAAAGGTCCACCTGACTCTGCCTCCTGAGTGCTGGGATCAAAGGCGTGCGCTGCTGCTGTCCAGCTGTTTTTATTTAGACAGGATCTCACCGGGCAACCCTAGATCAGGCTAGTCTCAAGCTCACAGAGCTCCTGGTTCCTTAGCGCCGAGATGAAAGGCATGTGCCGCCACGCCCAGCAGCTGTGTTTCTAATAGTAAAAACTCTCATTTGTTCTAGTGTTTTCCTTCGAGAGTTAGTGCTAAGAATATTTGTGTGTGTGTACTAACTCAATATCGAAGAGCATCCTACTGAATGAGTGCTATTTACTACCCCCTAGTTGTTTCTTAAATTAAAAAAAACCTGAGGCACAATAAAGATGGAGTCATTATTCCGAGGTTGCACATTAGTAAACTTCTCCCGTGCCATGAGAGTATCTCTGACACCAGCATGCATGCTGATGTCCCTGTCCTAAGAGGCTTCACTAGTGGGGGCCCTGCAATGATATTTGAGTAAGAACAACTCGGAGCTATGTGCATCTGTAATCCCAGCACTAAGGCCAGAGGAGCCTAAGTCCCAGGCTAGCCTGGGCTACATAGTGAAACCCAGAATTGAAAAAAAAAAAAAATGAATGCTGGAAGGATGGATGACTCAGTAGTTAGGAACACTGGCTGCTTTTCCAGAAGCCCTGAATTTGGTTCCCAGCACACACATCAGGTGGTTCACAATCACCTGTAACTACAGTTCCAGGGAATATGACGCCCTCTTCTGGCCTCCATAAGTACCTGCACTCGAATGCACATACTCACACAGAAGCACAATTAAATATAATAAAGCGAGGGGCTGGAAAGCTGGGTACAGTGCCACACACCTGTAATCCCAGCGCTCTGGGAGGCTGAGGCAGGTGGATCTCTGTGAGTTCAAGGCCAGCTTGGTCTACAAAGTGAGTCCAGGACAACCAAGGCTATGCAGAGAAACCCTATTTTGAATAAAACAAAACAAAAGATAGGTCTGAAGAGATGGATCAGTGATTAAGAACACTTGCTCTTGCAGAAGACCCATATTCAATTCCCAGCACCACATGGTAGTTCACAAGCATATTCCAAGGGATCTGATACTCTCTTCTGACCTCTGTGGACACCAAGCATGCATATGGTGCACATAGCATCTATGCAGGCAGAACAGGCATAAAATAAAATGACTAAATCTAATTTTAAAGTTCAATATATTTATCTATGTATGTGTGTATCTATCTGTCTGTCTATCTATCTGTTTTTCTATCTACCTTTTTGACTTTCAAGGCAGAGTTTCTCTGTGTAGCCCTGGCTGTCCTGGAACTTGTTCTATAAACCAGGTTGGCCTCAAACTCAAGAGATCTGCCTGCCTCTGCCTTCCAGTGCTGGGATTAAAGGTGTGGCCACCATGCCCAACTAAGATAATTAAAAAAAAATTACTCTGGCCAAAGAATACCTAAGACCTGAAGAACATGTACCTAGTTACATGCACTCATCTTCTGCCTTCAAAGTCTTATCCTTTCTGCCAGTATCTGCCTTTATGCCTCCAATTCATATCTACAAAAAAAGAAAAACAAAACATGGCACACGCCAGATTATCCTTCTAGCCATCCCTTCTTAGATCTAAGTTCACATGAGCCATCAGACATTGGTGCTGGGAACCAAACCCAGGTCCCCTACAACAGCAACCCGTGCTCCTGAGCCATCTCTCCAGTTCCTGTCCCTATTTTCTAAGTACCTAACCCAGTCATAAGCACGCCCTTTCCTCTTGCCATGGAAGGTTCCTGAGCCTCTAGTCTGCAGCCTGCCAGGATTACCAACCTAAGCTGTGTTGAAAGATCCCCTCAGATGCCTGCTGCCTGGCACCCTCTAACCAGTGTGGACAGTTTCCAACACTGCAGAAGCCCAATGCAGCACTGCTGGCCAAGGCATGTAACTTTGCCAAATCACGTCACTGAACAGCCTAAACCTTCCTGTATTCTTCATCTCTAAAAGGTTCTTTGGGTCTGATTGGTGCATTCAAAACGGTCCATTGAGTCACTATAGACCACTGGTTAGGAGTAAAAGGCCCAGTGCTGATTGCTATCCATTCATGGAAATCAGCGTGAACTCTGTCCGCTGCAGGTTTCCAGTATCGCAGCCTAGGCCAATTATGACGGCTTCTTCCTCTCCCAGGGCCACTCAAAAGCTGGTCTTAAAAGCTGTGTGACTTTGATACATCAGTGACCTTCCCTGAGATTTGTTGCCTCATCAGTAAATAATAATAAATTTAAAACAAGGCAAATATAATACTACTATACAAGACTTTCCTGAGAAATGAATAAAATGTTCTAGAATGTTCCACATAGGTATTGGTATATTAGAAGTGTCCTGTTTGTAGTGACAGATGTTATTTTGTATGTGCAAACACAATGGCCGACGACCCTCCTTAGGTCTAAGTTCATATTTCATCAGAGACACATCCTTCTATATACTGGTGGACACAGTGGGCAATATGCCTGAATTTTATTATATATGTAGGAACCACTTTTGTCAAAAATTACTGAAATGCTCATTTAGATTTAGAGTGTTCCCCAGAGGCCCATGCATGGAAGGCCTAACTTTAGCCTACAGCACCAGTTGTGGTGGTAAAATCTTCAGAAGGTGTGGCTTAGATGGTGGTTTAGGCAGCTATGGCTGTGTCTCTGAAGGGGGCTATGGAAACATGATCTATTCGCCCCCCCAATTTTGATGGGAACAGACTTCCTCTACCACACACTTACACACGCATAATGTCACTGCAAGCTGGCCATGAATCTTACTTAAAATGTAGATTCCAGGTGGGCTACAGCTTTAGTGAAAGAGCACTTGGCTAGCATGCCCAAGGTCCTGGGTTCAATCCCTCACCCTGTAAGAAAAAAAAAGCTGTATAAAATACAGATTCTAAATCAGCAGATCTAGACTGAGGGTTAATTTTTTTTTTTTCAATTTCTAGCCATCTCCCAAATAATATGGACATTCTGGCCTTCAGGCACACTTTAAATTGCAAGGTTTTATTGAAGTATGACTTATAGAACTTAAAATTTCTTTGTTCTGAGTGTAGCATTTGGGTTTCTTTAAGGTTTTATATTACCTTTTAATTACATGTATGTGCACACACGCATGAGAGTACAGAATCCAGAAGAGGGCCCCAGGCTCCCTAGAACTGGAGTTACAGGTGGTTATGAGCATCCCATGTAGGTACTGGGAACTGAACCTGGGATCCAGAGTCTTAACCACTGAGTCATCTCTCCAGCCTCGAGTTCAGTATTTTTTGAGATCATTCATCAAATTGTACAACCATCACTCCAAACCTGTTTGGGAGTGTTTTCCTAAGCCAATAAGATATCTTAAGGCCATTTATGGTGGACACTGATTCCTGTCCTCAGCCCCAGACAGCTTCTACTTTACTTTCTGTCTTTGTAATTGCCTCCTTTCTGGGGCTTTTCATGTAAATGAGTTCAAACAACACGTGGTATTCTGAGTCTGGCTTCTTTCGCCGAATATCACAGATTTGAGATTGACCCGTGTTGTATCGAGGGTTGGCGCTATTTTTTTTTTTTAATCCTGGCTTTAGCACAGACCAGCCATTCTTTATTTAGCTATTGGCAAGTTACCAGATTTGAGGTTGATTCAATATTTTAAACTTTTTTTTTTTTTACTAATATGCTTTGTGAGTGAATTCCATGTGTAGGGGCGGGAGCCTGCGGAGACAAGGAGGGACCCTGGATATCTTAGAGCTGGAGTTACAAACAGTTGTGGGTCACCCAATGTGGGCACTGGGAACCAGACCCTGGGTCCTCCGGAAGAGCAGCAAGTGCCCTTGATCTCTGAGCCATCTCTCCAGCCTCTGGTTGCATATTTTGAACCAGAGGGATAACACTTGTGTGGAGAGCTTCACACAAGGCTTTGTGTGCAGGCTGTGCGTGGGATGGCTGGTGGAACGCAATGGAGTGTTACCCACATTGCCTTACTGTGTGACAGGACCACAGAGGTGGTTACAAGTCCTATTCTATCAAGCAGCTTCATTTCTTCTAAATCAGGACTTCTCGAGCTTTGCACTATTGCTATTTTTAAGTCAGAGCATTCTTTCCAGGGCTGGGGCATGGCTCGGTGTGTAAGAACATTCACTGCACAATGATGAGGATGCCGAGTTCGGGTCCCTAGAAGCCACATGAAAACACTGCCAGACACTCTGACAGGAAAGACAGATGGATCCTGGCTTGCTGCTTAGCCAGCCTAGTGAGCCCAATCAATGGTGAGCGACAGGTTGGGTGAGAGACCCTGCCTCAAGGGAACAAGGTGAGGATCAACAGAGCAGGATACCCAGGGTCCTCCTCTGGCCTCTTCACATATGCACCATGTGTCCCTGCACACATATGCATGCACACCCATGAACCACACACACAAAACACATTTTTTAAAAAAGTAAAATAAAATAATTTACCTGCTTTCTTTTCTATGCTAGAAATTGAACCTAGGGTCTTATTGTCCAAGGGGAAGGTCCTCCACCACCTGTCAATACCCTTAGTTCCAAAGCTAGATAATTCATTGTCATGCAGAGACACCCCTGAACACTGTGAGATACCAAAGAGTATCCTTAGCCTCAACCTGGTAGACATTGACTATTCTCACCATTTACCTACTTGTGTCATGTGAAAATTTCCAGATATTTCCAAATGTCCCCTAGGGGCACAATGCCCCTACATGAGAAGCTTCGAGCTGCATTTTCCGCAGTGCATGGAAGTGGCACCATCTCCGCTCCTGACCCAGGGGTATTTCGAAGTTGAGCACATGGGCCTGGCCTGTCTTCCACATGCACCGGGGAGTCAGTGTGCTGGGGGGTGGGGGTGGGGGTGTCTTAGAGTGCTCTGCACCGACATCCTACACATTGCTGTATTTAATGTGTTCTAAATCAGTAGCTCTCTTGTGCTTCGGTGTGTATGTGTTTGTTCTCAAACTGGGCCAAGAGATGAAGTGGAGGGCTGCAGATGGCATAGGCTGCAGTCTCCGGCTGCTTAATTCAGATCCACCCTTCATGGCGGTGTTTATTTCAAAAGTGTTGAACACAACACGCCATAGCCACCCAGAATACATAAACAGCTCTGCGTTCAAGAAGCACAAACCAAAGAGAATATATGGCTGCCGTCTTGAACTTCCAAGTAGCTATTTCTCTCCTCCAAACAGTACCTTGTTTAGGTGCTGAAGATTATTAGCTTCTCCCTATGGGCGATTGCCAAACTGCAAATCCCCGTATATAGTCCTCATGCTGTGGAAGTCCAAAGAGGTTCTGGGGTGCCCCTCTTGGCACATACCACTATCACCAGGCCCAGGAGGTGGGCAAGGATTGCAGCTACTATCTATAGCCATACAACAAGTTATCTAGAACTTAGAGGCTTGACAACAGTAATTTGTAATTCTGTGGGATTCTGTGGGTTGCGCAGATCTGTTGGCTTCACCTCGGTTCTAGATCAAGAGCACCTAAACGGCGGCTGTGCTGAACCAGAATGTTGACGCAGCTGGCAGACAAACCACCATGGTCACAGGGTGCTGGTGGGCACCTCATTTCTCCTCCGGGTGACTCCCCCATCTCCAGTGCTACGGCGTGGTGGTTTCTGGGCTACATTCCAGTAGTACACAAGCAGAAGCTAAGAAATTGTGCAAGTCCTGGCCATGGAGCTCAGAGGACTGCAAGTCTAACACATACTGTTGATTAAGGGCAGTCATAAGGCCAATCCAATCAGAGAAGCTTGAGGAAACAGACTCCGGCTCTGAGAGAGAGGAACAGACGTGCTACAATAGGAGTCAGGGAGATGGACCAATGGGTGAAGCACCTTCTTGGAAGCATAGGGTCTTGACTTTGAGCCCCAGAACCCACATCAAATGTAGAAGCTTGTGCTTACAATCCTAGCTCAAGAAAGACGGGGCCCAGAAAGACGGGGCCCAGGGGACTTGTGGCTCACCAGACAGCCAGTCTAGCTTAGCTGAAGTGCTCCAGGACCCTCAGAGGTGAATGGCATTCCTGAGGACAGGACAGCGCTGGCCTCACAACCATAGGCACACATATGCACCTGTGTAAACATGCACATTTTATTTTGGGGATGGTGAGGAAGAGACAGGATCTCTCCATGTGGATCAGGCTGTTCTCAAACTCAGAGATCCACTTGCCTCTGCCTTCCAAGTTCTGAAATTCCAGGCATGTGTCAGCAAGCTTGGCCTTACTTGCATTTTTAAATTTAATTTAATGTTTACTTTGTGTATTAGTGTGTGTTTGCATGCTTACATGCATGAGTCAAAGGCATCGGATCCTCCTGGAATTGGAATTATAGGTGACTGTGAACCTTTCCCACTATGTGCACAAACAAAAAAAGAAGAAGGAAGGAAGAGACATCCCATTGGAGAGGGGTCAGTTGGATAAAATGGGATTCACTGAGGGCCATTATCATAACAAGCATGTGACCGCCTGGCCAATCCAATTAGACACTGCCAGGTTCCAGTATGTGTCCTCAGTGTACACAAGGTGTATGCTTGCCCTGAAATGGCCAAGCTGGTATCTATCACTTGTATCCAAAGAATCATAAATGACACATATTTCAGGCCTATTGTGTAGAGGACATTCCCCATTGTCCCTATTGTGTAGTGGACATGTCCAGGCTGTAAAGGGCTGACATTAAACCCTGGAGAGGCGTCTTTTCTCCACCCCCAATGACAGTGATGGCTCCCTTTGCCCATGTTTAGACAATGTCACCCCAACTCCTTGACCACAATGGTGGGGGGAATGAATAGGAAATGACAAAGTGAGTCCAATCAAAACCTAAGTGTCTAATTAACTTGAAGTCATAGCATGAGTATCCGAGGGGCCCTACTACAACATAAACCCAATAATTAGGGAACCAAGGGTGGTCACCTCCTCTGTGCAAAGAAAAATGGAGGGGGCTGGAGAGATGGCCCAGTGCTTAAGCACACTGTCTGCTCTTCCAGAGGTCCTGAGTTCAATTCCCAGCACCCACATGGTGGCTCATAACCATCTATAATGTGATCTGATGCCCTCTTCTGGCGTGCAGGTGTACATGCAGATAGAGTGTTCATATACATAACATAAATAAATAAATCTTAAAAAAAAAGAAAATAGGGAACACAGATGAAGACAGAGAGATGGAGAGATAGAGTGAAACAGAGACAGACAGTGAGACAGAGAGAGAGGTAAAGTGAGAGAAAGGGAGAGAGCAAGCAGTGTCGTTGAGATAAAAGAAATGAGACTGGATGTCGCCTTGGAAAGGGCATCCTGAGATGCACCTGACTTCTAAGGTTCTGAGTAATTGGTTCGGGAACTAGAAAGTAGCTGGATATAAGAAGATATGTTCCTATTTCTTTACCCAGGACGGTTGGATAGGAAAATACAAAATGTGCTAAACAAACAAAGACAAGCGGGAGCCTCCAGAGGACGCTGGGTACACGCACATCTTCAGGGAAGTTAGAGTGGAGAAGCAGGAAGAAGCGGGTGCTTGGTGGCATTTTTGCTAGCTGCTTGATCAAGCCTTACCTGAAGGGAGGGGGTATGCGCATGCAGTTCTGTGAAAATACAGGCAATCTATTCCTTCTAAGCTACCTATCAAAAGCAACTACGTTGACAACCACCTCTTATCAGCATTACCGGAGAGCTCTCTGGAAGGGTCTCAGGTAGGGAGTCACTCAAGAACACCTAACTCCCAAAGCAGCCTTTCTAAGCCTCCTTAGCACTTTAGGGGTTCACAGACCCTCTTTGAGCTCCAAAAGTCACATGTCTGAACCCTCTGATGAAACCAGAGCCATTAAAGTGCCCAACATGCACAGTTAGAAAATCAGTATTTTTTTTCCTTTTTTTAAGTTTTCTTAAAATTTCTTTTTTTACATTTTTGTTGTTGCTGCTATTGTTTTGTTTTAGGTTTTAGGTTTTTTTGAGACAGGGTTTCTCTGTGTAGCCTTGGCCATCCTGGACTCACTTTGTAGACCAAGCTGGCCTGGAACTCACAGAGATCCACCTGCCTCTGCCTCCCCAAGTGCTGGGATTACAGGCGTGCACCACCATATCCAGCTCACATTTGTTTATTTTGTATGAACCGTTGATAGGCTTGTTGGCCAGCACCTTTACCCATTGATTTATCGTGCTGGTTCTGAGATATATCTTCCTTCCTTCCCCTCTCTCTCTGTCTTTCTCTCTCTCTCTTTCTTTCTGTTTTGAGGCAAAGTCTTGCCTCTACCTCAAAATGACCCTACCCCAGCCTCCCAAGTTCAACCTACAATTTCCATCTTGATTGACCAGTCATTGCCTATCATCCCCAGGGTTTGAGTCTCTAACTTCAGAGATGTAGGCAGAGTCAAACAGCACAAGCTTCTTCGAATCTCAGCTCTTTTTTATTGTTTGTTTGTCTGTTGGGTATTTTTTGTTTGATTTGTTGTGTTGTTTTTATGTTTTTCAAGACAGGGTTTCTCTGTGTATCTCTGGTTATCCTGGAACTCAGTCTGTAGACCAGGCTGGCCTCAAACTCAAAGGTCCACCTGCCTGTGCCTTCCAAGCCCTGGGATTAAAGTTATGCACCGCCACACTCAGCTTCTCATTTGATTAAAAAAAAAACTAATGTATTTGTGTGTGAATGTATGTTCCTATGCGTATATGTGTGTACATAAAAAGAAGAATCATTGTTATAAAATATATATATATACATAAGATGTATATATATGTGTGTGTGTTCCCATATATGTGGTTTCTTGCTAGCTGTTGATAAACACAATTCTGCTGTGCAAATTGTTGACTCAGGGCTCAGTTGGTACAGTGCTCATTGCACAAGTATAAAGACCTGAGTTTGAATCTCCAATTGGATGTAAGAAAGTTGCTTGTAGCTCCAGAACTGGGAAGGTAGAGATGGGAGGATCCCTGGGTCTACACCAGCCAGACTGAACCCCAGGCTCAATGAGAGAGCCTGTCTCACAAAAGAAGGTAAAGAGAAATTGACAAAAACATCTGAAGTTGACCCTCCACATACATGTGTACACGTATGCAAGTGAGTACAAGTGTATGTGTGCAGATGCACACACACATGTGTGTATACACACACACAGGGTCCCCACACAGACACTGACTTTAAGACTTATCAAGAAGAAGTCTTGTTTTGTTTTGTTTGTTTATTTTGAGAGAGCCTTGGCTGTCAGGACTTGCTTTGTAGACCAGGCTGGCCTCGAACTCACAGAGATCTGTCTGCCTCTGCTGTCCTGAGTGCTGGGATTTAAAAGCGTGTACCATGCCTGGCTTAATCAGAAAGCATTCTAACATGATTTTAAAACTCTAGATAAGGCCCAGGCAGCGGTGGCCAACCTTTAGTCTTTAGCGGATGCCTTTAGTCTCCACACTGGGAGACAGAGGCAGGCAGCTCTCTGAGAGTTGGAGGCCAGCCTAGTCTACAAAGTGACAGCCAGGGCTGTTACAGAGAAACCCTGTTTCAGAAAAACAAAACAACCACAACAATCTCACCCCCCCCATAAAAAAACCCAAATCAAACAAAAATCAAAAAGACAAACAAAACAAAAAAACTCTAGATGTGATCCAGAGAGCGTCTGAGCATGTAACATTTGTTCAGACAGTTCATTCTTTTCTCTGCATGTGGCAGAGCAGGTGCAGCATGGCTGCTGGGAAAAGCTGGGCCCCAGTCTGTCAGCTATAGAAGGAGAAGGGCTGAGGGACTCGAAGTCCACGCTGTGCTGAGTTCTTAAGCTCCCATCTGACCCACCTACCTAGACAGCTAAAGATAGAACAAGGGGCTCCCGAGGGCCAGAAGGAGCGGCCAGAAAAAGAAAGAAGGGACCAGCAGCACTTTAAAGTTCTGACTCTATTTAAGGTGATGGGGACATGCATTGTGGTGACACAGAACAGGGAACCTCATTAACGACTGACTTCTAAGGAGGAATGACAATTGTCCAAAAATGAACGCCCATCCTTCCCCAGCTCTGTGTAGATTCAAATACCTAAGGAAGAAATCAGCAGAGGCTCACATTGGGAGAGAGCGCTGCTCCTCTTCACACATTAACGAATTTTATTTTGATCGAATCTGTCGTTCACTCCCACCACCAACTCCTCCAGACCCTGCTTCCATTCCCCTCCCAACTTTTATTCTCCTTGAAAAGAACCGTCCCTGTCCTCCCCTCCCCCTACTTTCCTCCCCACCCCCAGGCTCAGGTGTTTGAATGCTTGGTCCCCTGTCGGTGGCTCTGTTTGGGGAGGGTTATGGAAACTTTAGGAGGTAGAACCTGGAGACATCCACATGAACACAAACCGGGTACCCCAAAATGGAGTGTGACCCGAGCTGCCTCAAACACACTCTCAAAAGCACCAAAGAGGGATGCTGATTTCACCGTCATTATTTAATCATTGTTTAAATTATTCACTGCACAGCAGACACCTTGAGGTCCCTGTCATGGGCTAGATTCCTGGGAAGCCTTCCTTGTGTTGACTAGAGACCTCTCTGTGAATGAAGCCCTCGGGAATGTTCTAGAAGGTAGCAGGTCTGGCCGGAATAGAGCAAAGGCCTCCGCTGACCCTCCTCTCCCTGAAAGCCTTCAGGTCTCCTGTCACTGGGATGTGGGTTGTGGTAACTCTAAGGGAGGCAGTCCTCCTAGGGGGCTACTGGCTGAGATCACCAGCCTGTAGCTGCCAGAAGCTGGGGGTGGTAGGGGGCTCCCAGGCTATTTGCAGAGGTATCTGCGTAGTACAAATTCCACATGTCCTTAGTCACTTTTTTTCCCTTAGTCATTTCTCTTCCCCCGTCCTCCCCCAGCTGCCAACACTGAAGGCTCCCTGATTCTCTCATCCCTATATAGAATGGAACAACTCCCCCCCCCCCAGCACAGTCTTTGTTCACATTAAGGCTTGACATTGTCCAAGCTTGAAAATGCAAATCTATCTACAAAGACAAGATCTGCGTTCCCCGACTGCTCCCCCGCCCCCACAAGTTCTCCTCAGAAGGCATTGTAATCAATAGGAATTAAGGTCGGCCTTTCCTTTGTTTTGTTGGTTTTAGTTTTTGATTTTTTGAGACAGGGTTTCTCTGTGTAGTCTCACTGTTCTGGAATTCTCTCTCTGTAGACCAGGCTGGCCTCGAACTGAGAGATTTGTCTATCTTTGCCTCCCAACTGCTGGGATTAAAAGCATGTGTCACCACTGCCTGGCTGCCAAGGTGTTTCTTAATGTTGCTAGTGTTGCTTGCATGTAATGGAAGGAACAATGGGTTTGCGTCACAGTCACAGGTCCCTCATCTATCAGCTCTATAACCCCAGAACTCACTATGGAAGTGAGGAGCAAGAGCTACACCTGAGCTACTGCTGAGATAGCACACAGGGTTGTGCCCAACACAAAGCAGCTTTTATTTTTAAAACATTTAAAAAAATTACGTGCATATGTGTATGTCTGTGGGATATGCTCATTTGAGTGCAGGTACATGTGGAAGCCAGAAGAGGGCGTGAGAGTACCTGGGACTGGAGCTGTGGTTCTGAGCTGCCCAAAGTGAGTGCTAAGAACCAAACTTGGGTTTGAGAGAAAGCGCCCTCAACACCTGAGCTGTCTCTCCAGTCCAGCACAGGAATTTTAAAATGAATATCCCTACTTGGCACAATGGCATATGCCTGTAATCCCAGCACTCAGGGAGGCAGAGGCAGGCACATCTCTGTGAGTTCGAGGCCAGCCTGGTCTACAAAGCGAGTCCAAGACTACACAGAGAAACAGTCTCAAAAGACAAAAACAATAAAAACAAAACAAAACAAACTAATAAGTCAAATGAGCATCCCCTGAGTTTGTGATGGATGAATGGGCTTTACTATGCTTCTATTGCTAATGGATGCAGGAGGGTCCAGCCCACCACAGGCGGCGCCACCCTGAGCAGGTGGCGCTGGAACATATCGGTCAGCAGCATGCCCTCGTGGTCTCTGCGTCAGTTCCTGCCTCCAGGTTCCTGCTTGAGTTCCAGCCCTGTCTCCCCTCAGCGATGGACAATGGCCGGTGACCGTAAGCTGAAAAAAACCCTTTTCTCCCCCACCAAGATGCTCTTGATCAGGGCTTTATCACAGCGACAGAAAAGCAAACATGGGCACACACGTACGAAATCAGTAAGAAGTAATTAAATGGCTGCCAGCTTCCTAACAGCAAGGACCTTGTTTGGCTCCTTCAAGGACTTATGCCTCTAAAGCAGCACTCAGGGCAGAAGCCCAAGCCCTGTAATTATCTGTTGAATCAAAGACTCAGAATTCTGTTTCCCTTCTAGGGTCAGAGGCACTTGCTTTGTGGAAAGAAAACATTATATATATTTATATATTTATATAAACATATAATATGTATTGAAGATAACAATGAAGTCTGATAGCAGAAACATTTTTCATATTAAGTAAATTCGTCCCCAGGCGAAATCCACCCGGTGCCACATGCAGAGGAAATGCTGACTTTAACAGAGGTCTCCCAGGGTCACCATTCCAGCCAATCCATCTGGTAGTTTCACCTCAGATCCCTGGCAAATGTCACACTCACAGCCAAATCCTGTTTGCACATCACGGCACCGGAGACATGCGCAGCACCATCAGTATTGGTAGATGTGCTTTGAAAAGAATAACATTTCCTGTAGGTTTTTTAGAGTTTCTAAATTTCAGAAGAATTGTAACCTCATTGCAGAAGTGTTGGAAACAGAGGAAAGCACACACACACACACACACACACACACACACCACAAATGCCACCTCAGGAGAGTGAAGCATTTTCGGTGTTTGTATCTTCCAGGCTGCTTCTGTAAGCGTGTATGTGGGGAATGTGCCTCTGTGTGTCTATGTGTGTTTGCATATTTGTGAGGGGTGGAGTGGGGAGTGTGTGTACATGTGTATGTAGGGTATGTGTGTGTGTTTGCATGTTTATGTGTGTGTGTTTGTGGTATGTGTGGTGTTTGTGTGCTTGCATGTTTGTGTGTGTATGTGTGTTTAAATGTTCCTGTGTATTTTTTGCATGTTTGTGTGTGGTGTTTGTATGTTTGTGTGTATGTGGTGTGTGTATGTGTGTCTGTGGAGTTTGTGTGTTTGCAAGTTTGTGTGTTTACATGCCTCTGTGTATGCTTTTGCATGTTTGTGTGGGTGTATATGTGTGTGGTACTTGTGTGTTTGTGTAAGTATAGGTGCACAGATGCCACTACATGTAAGGGACTCAGTCTGAAGACCACCTGAGTCCTCAGGTTGGGTCCCTTTGTCACTTACTGCTGCTTATGCTGGTCTAGATGGCATGTTAGCTTACAGGAACTCCCCTGTCCCTACCTAGCCTCTCTTTATGATGACCCTGGAACTATAGACATCGAAAGGACCAGGCCTGACCCCCACCCTCAAAGTCATCAGTCCCAGGAACTAGGCCATAGCTCACCAATTCCAGGAATAAGAAAACCATAAAATTCCCTACCCAAGGAATAGCCTGGAGGTAACCACAAGAATGGGAAGGTATCTTACCTCAGGGTGGGACATCTGTGCTGGGCAGCCCACTGACCTAACATTCCTGAAGTCTATAGATAGCTCACTCAATGTTAGTTATGCTAGTTAGCCAATCACTTTGTTGTAACAAAGTTGCCCTTGCTTAATGTCATCCAATCCTGTAACTGCTAAGCTGGGAATTCCAGGGTCTTGCTCAAACCCCAATAAAAACCCTGCTGTGCAGCTGCTCAGGGCTCTCCTTTCCAGTCCACTGCACCGGTGATGATGGAGAGACCCAGCTGAAGCCTGAATAAAAGCTCTTTGCTCTTGCATACATAGCCCCACCCCTGGTAGTCTTTGCGGACCTTAAGATCTGGGTACAACAATATGTTGCCATGCCTGGCTCTATATCTGGGCTCTGGGGACTTGAACTCAGGTCCTCATACTTACATGACAAGTGCTTCACCCACCAGCTATCCACCCAGCCCCTTCTGCGAATGTCTTAAAAATGAACCTGAAGCATGTTGGAGTTATATTTTTCTCTTTATAGCATCATGAGTGATAGTATTTTTGTTTAGTTACTGTTAACACAAATGTGTTTATTCACGCATTATACAAAGGATTTAATTGTGTGTCCTTTGACTTTACAAATCTATACACCTTAAAAAAAATTTTTAACTATATAACTCATCATGAGTTTTATATTTGTTAAATATCACCAACTTGCAGATTTTGTGCCAACCTCCCCTTTCACTATGGGCTACGGGTATGCCTGTTCCCTCTCACCATGGGCTGTGGGTGTGCCTAGTTTCCCTCTCATTTGCTAACCCTAGTGTCTGAGCTAGGTTTCTATTGCTTTGATAAAACCCATGGCCAAAAGCAACTTAAAGGAGAAAGGGTTTCTTCACTCCCATCATCAGGGGGAACCACTTAAGAAACTCAGGCAGGAACTGGAACCCAGTGGAGGACTCTGCTCACTGGCTCCCCACAGCTTGCTCAGCTGGCTTTCTTACAGCACCCAGGAGCACCTGCCTGGACGGTGGTGCCATCCACAGTGGGCTGACCCTGACAGGGTCAGTGTTACCAGTCAGTACCGCGCTTACAGGCCAATCTGATGGAGGAGGTGTTTTCTAAATTGAAGTTCTTCTTCCCAGATGACTAGCTGTGTCAAGCTGAAACTGAGTGTTACAACCAGATACTATCAATTTTTAAAACAATGTGTTCATCTAAAAGGTGAATAGACAAATTCCACAGTTGTGGTTAATTAGCATCTTCTAATTATTAGTGAGCTCTGGAGTGTATGTTTTTGGGGCTTGGATTCTTTTTATTGTTTAATCATTGATTTTATATATATCATATATATATATGATTCCATGTAGTTCAGGTTGGCCTTGAACTCAATATGGTTCAGCATGGCCTTGAACTCCTGATCCTCCTGCATCTCTGACTCCCCAGTTCTGGGGTCACAGGAGTGAACCACCACACCCAGCTGTGTGTGTGTGTTTCTAAGAACTGCCTTTTCACGTCCTCCAAGCAGTTCCCTACTGTTTGTCTTTTTCTTATTGCTGTCCGGGGTCCTTGCCGGACTCAGAAATCAGATGTTATTATGAAAGTGGAGAGCTTATATGTAACATGGGTTGTTATTGACCATATAAGTTATTTTCAATTTTCTGAAGATGAAAATTGGAGCCACTCAGCTGGACCACCCGGGAGACGCATTTAGGGGCTGCTGTTCCTAACTTACCACTGCTCCCCCACCTGGAAATCCTCATGTCATTGGCTGGAGGTGGGCGCCAGACCATGCAGGGTGTCTCAGAGTCACCCTATTGACACCCTGTCATGATGAAGCTCTGTTGTCGGTGGCTATCTCGAGCACTGCACAAAACTAGCAAACCCCTGGCCTCCGTTCACTGGGTGCCAACACCACACCCTTTCCCAGCTGAGACAATCAAAAATCTCTCTAGACATTGCTAAGTATCTCTTGGGCTCACTATTCTCCCTTCTTCCATGTCCCGTTGCAACCTGAGTTGAGAAACACCAGCATAAGGTATTTAATTCGCCGGCCAATCTAATGTTAGGGACCTCGTGTAGATACGGTGCTGCCCTGACCGTCCTCAAGCACACAGTGCCGCATACACCTCACATACACTTCATTTCCTCAGGACAAACCCCAAAGCTATACATGCCCCAAGGCCCCTGACCCAATTTTGTCACGCATCCTTAAAAGGAATAAACTGAGCTGCAGAGATGGTTCAGGGGTCAAGAGGACGTGAGTTCCAGCCCTCACTATCGCCCGTAACTCCAGCTCCCCAAATCCAATGCCCTCTTTTGGCCTCTGTGGGGACCCACATTCACATACATAAACCTATACATAGCACGTACATGCACACAATTAAAAATAAAGAATGAAGGGCCGGAGGGATGACTCAGCAGGTGAGTACTTCCTCTTGCTGCAGAGGACCTGGGTTCAGTTCCCACCTCCCATTTAAACCCTGGACTACTAGGTTAAAATGCAAACTCCAGGCCTTCTGCCATCAGCCTACTAAGTTTGACTCTCTGGGTGGGAACCAGGACCTTGCATACTAAGGTCCCCCAAGTAATCACAACACACTTAGCAGTCCAAGCACCATTTCGTGAGGTCAGTAAGGTTTTAGGCATATTACAGTTACCTGGGAAGTTTAAAAAGAAAAAAACAATCACTAGTTTCTAATCCAATCTGTTTAAACCAGATCAGCATGGGGAGACTGTCTTCCGGGACAATTCCCTGCATGATTTGGTTTGCAGTCAGTAGTGAGAGCTGATTGACTGAAGCAATTCCTTTAACTGGTTAAAATTACACAATCCCTGAATAACCCTTGAATGCTGACTGTGGTTAACAGGTAATTTCACTTCCTCTCCATCTATCCACCTACTCACCCACCCTTCCAACTTTCTATTTATCTACCTATCTATCATCTATCTATCTATCTGTCTGTCTGTCTGTCTGTCTATCTATCTTTCTAATTATCTATCTATTCCCAATCTCTATCTGTCTGTCTCTATTGAGAGAAGGAACCCTCATTCTTTTGACTGTTGTCAGTGGGAAACGGCAGTGAGTCAGCTCTCGAATTTCTGCCCTGCATTGGGCACGATGCTAATGAAGGTCTCGAGATGGTCTGGAGTGTGCACCACGCTGGAGGCTGCAACTTAGTATTCAGCAGCTTCCTGTTAATCAGCGGTGCAGATGGCTCCGAGCCACTCTCCCGTACCTGATATCCACCCGTGGGCTGCTCTGCACGGCCCCCTTGTGATGTAATCGACCTCTTTTTCTGCCAGTTCAGGAGAGAAAAAAAATAAAGCACAGAAATTTAAGGGAAGTTGCTCAAGGTCTTACTAATGTCATAAGCAAGGGCAAAGTCCCAAGAGCCAGGTCACATGACCCAAAAGGAAAAGCTGGTCATGATCCAGGCAAGCGGGCATTTACCATAAGTTTGGGATGACGTGGACCCTTGCCTTCACCTGTCATCATTGCTCCCTTTCAAACTGGTCATCACACAAGCTGAACTCACATAGGTCACCTTGGTGGGAATGAGTTAAGTTCTTACTCCTAGAAATAAGACCTGGACCTGAACTAAATAGTTATTTCCACTTCATACTAGAGAAATACAACGGGCCTTCCGTGTGTCTGATTTTAGCCTTCCACCAGAACCAACCGGCTCTCATGATAAAAAGATCGATCTGTCGCGTACTGTACTGGGTTTACTTTTAATACAGTTTGCAAAAGGTCAGCTCTCAGATGTGATGTCATCTCTCCCGTATCACTATGGCTTAAAAGGACTAGAATAATACTCACAAATGGCAACCCTGGGAAGGGACGCTCAACCACCAGCCCAGGGAGAGAGAGGACAGCAAGACAGCAAGTTCTCTCTTTAAATCTTTTCCTGTTTATTTGTGTGTGTGAGACACTTGTGTATTGTGATGCTTTGTTTGTTCTCCAGGTAATTTTAGTCAGCAGCCAAGCTTGAAGCACCAGCCTAACGCGATGGTACCTGAACTGATAAGTGCATCGTCACTACCTGGAGGACCTCAGGGAGCAGGCCAAGCCCTGGCTGCATCCAGAGACTTAATTTGGTAGGCTTGTCATGGGGGACCTGGAATCAGCATTTTAACCTAGCAAGCTAGGGAATTATTTTTCTAAAATGACTTATTTACTTTTAAAGATTTCTCTATTTTTAATGGTATGTGTATATGCGGTATCTTCATGTATGAGTGTGTGCCATGTGCATGCCTGGTGCCCTCAGAGGCCAGGAGAAGGTATCAGATCCCCTGGAGCTGGGGTTATAGGAGGTTGTGAGCTGGCCATTGTAGGTGCTAGGATTCAAACTCAGGTCTCAGGAAGAGCCGCACTCACTCTTAACCACAGAATACCTCTCTAACCCTCAGTCCAGGGAATTCTGACACCTGCTTCCTTGATTATTTTCCAGGTCCTTAAAAAAAATGTGCCTTGGTTTTATTTTGTAACAGGGAAAGGAAAAGAAAGGGGAAATGAATAGAAACTGAAAAGGAAATGAATTGACACTCCTCGTTTTGCAGATGGCCTAAAGCTCCCTAAAGAAGCCAGATAAAGCTAGTGACTAGAAAGAGGCTTTAGAGGAGAAGTAGATCACACTTACCTATGCTCTCAGCCTAGCAGGGTACACAGAGGCACACATGCATGTACACACACACACAGAGCCATGTATGAGCACACACACGCATGCACATGAAACCATGTGTGCATACACACACTCTCACATACATACACACACGTATGCACACATACTTGCACACACATGCATATGTACATACATACCACACATATGCACATACACACCTTATGTATATACGTACACACAGGCACACAGGCATGCGCTGCCACACACATAGCTGTTCTTCAGCTAGGATGTCCACACTGATTATCAACATGCTTGAGTACTCCACTGCAGACACTAATAGCTGCTCCTTTCGCAGCTATTTCTCTCCATCCACCTACACACTTCAACCACCCTGTCCCTCGTGGACGGACTCTCTCTCCAAGCCAGCTAAAAAAGGGCCTAAGTTAGTTAGACTTTTAGTTGCTATGACAAAATATTCAAACACCTTAAGGCAGGAAGGGTTTATCTTTTCTCACAGTTACAGAGTTTTTCATCCCATTAAGTTGAGGGGGAAGAGCAGCTTTCACAATAGCCAGGAAGCAGAGAGAGTGAATGCCTGTGTGTCCTAGTTTATTTCTGTGGCTGTAATAAAGTACCCTGACCAAAAGCAACTTAGGGAATAAAGGACTCCATTTCAGCTTGTGACCCCAGGTTACACTCTGCCATTGCGGGAAAAGTCAAGGCAGAAACTTTAAACAAACAGACACACCCCGTGCTCACTTATGACAGAGAGAAACGATGTATGCATGCTTTCTTGCTTGCTTCTGCTCAGCTTCATTTCTCTACTCATACGCAGTTAAGGCCCCCTGAGTAGGGAATGGTGCTGCCCACAGTGGGCTAGGTCTTCCCATATCAATTAACTGAATGAAGACAATCCCCCACAGAACACCATCATGCTATGTTTGCTGGCTTTCTCCTTTGTGCACTTTAACCCCAACCAGGCCCCCAGCCTGTGGAATGGCACTGCCCAAACTCAGGAAAACTAGAAATGCATTTACCAGCACCCCCAAAGGTGTTCTTTAGTACGCTTGCAGGTGTTTCTCAATCTAATCAAGTTCACTATCAACACTATCAGAGAGTTTCAGTCTTTTGAGTTCTAGTCAACATATCTCTCCCACCTACCTACTTACTTGTAATAAAAATATTATATCAAAACTGTACATTGTAGTATAGAGAAGTAGAGATGCTAACAACTATTTATACCTGGAGAGGGTCAAAGAGTGATTTGACAGAAGGAGCTTTTGAACTGAACTCCAATAGGTAAGCTCTTCAAGTATGGAAATAGAGATACTGGAGACACGGGGCATGAATACAGGTGTAGAGGTCTGAGATGTGTGGAGAGGTGAGTAGCATGTATGGGGCAAGGAAAGCATTTATGTAGGAGCCAGGCCAAGAAGAGAATTGAACACAGTACTGTGTGCAGCTGGTGTCTATGTGTTTCTGCAAACACTGCCCCCACAAAGAACTGGCCACAAGGGGTTGTCTAGCCGCTTGCTTTTAAAGCAGGCTCCAATCCCAGCTCCAAAAAGCCTGTATGTTTAACAAATTCCACAGTTGAACGCTCATCAACAGAGATGGGAAGGATTGGTCCAAGGGTGGGAAACAACCAGACCCGGGTTCCAGTAAGATGACTTTGGAGTCAGGTCAGGTAAGACTCCTGAAGGAGCCATGGGAAAGCTCCAGGGAAAAGAGTAAGGCCTGACGCAGGTCATTGCAACTGAGAATAGATGAGCAGAGTAGGGACTGCGTGAGGCACTGGAGGTGGAATCAACGGGACTTGTTTGAGGGACAGGGATGAAGGAGCCACATGTGGTCCATTCTCTACTCATGATTTGTTAGTCGGTGTGTTCTATTTGATAGCTCTAAGATGCCACCGGGACAGTCAGCAGGGATGTTTTGAGAGTGACTGGTTGGTCAGTTTACCTCTCATGACAGATGATTGGGCTGGATATGTGGTGCTTACTTGTAATCCCAGATACTCAGGATTCTGAGATATCAGGACCTATCTAGCCTTGTTACAAAGTAAGTTCAAGTCTGGCCTGGGCTACATAACTAGAACTTCTCTCAAAAAAACAATGGGGTAGAGATAGAGTACTTGCTTAGCATGCACAGGCCCTGGGTTCCCGCTACACACACATACACACACACACACAGGAGACAGACAGACAGACAGACAGAGGACGGAAAGATGAGCATTCCTGGGATATATCATTGAAGAACTGGAAATGGATGAGTTCGCTTAAGGCCAAGTTCTCCATCAGGCAGAGCAGATGCAGAGAGACAACAAAAATGTTTTAATTGCTTTAGAGAGCAGAAGAAAACAAACAAAGGAAGCAACAGTAGATCCAGTCTGGACGGCATTTGCCTTTTCTTTCTTTCCTTTTTAAAATCATTCATTCATTCATTTATTTATTTATTTATTTATTTATTTATTTATTTATTTGATAAAGTCTCACTGTGTAGAGCAGGCTAGCCTCAAACTCACAAAGGTCTGCCTCTGTATCCCCATTGCTGGGATCAAAGCGTGCACCACCACACCTGGCTGACATTCACCTTTATATACAAACATGATGGTAGAATAGACTTCTAGATACCACGTATGGAAGAAGGGCCCACAAAGACCAATGGCTTCCCCAGTACATGAAGCCATGAGGCTCTGAGTCCACCCAGAGAGCTGCCACCTGGTAGAGTTTCTCGACCTTCCCTAGGCATGGCATTCCTTTGGTACCGTGTGAAACTGAACGACCGTCCTCACAATAATGGCTTTAACAAGGTTAGAAGCAGACAATTACACTAAAACATGGTTATCCAGATTTATACAAAACCAGATTGGGATATAGTAGTACATTTGTCTTTAATAAAACAAACCAAAAAAAAATGCACTAGCTAATCTAAACCAGCATCATTTCTTAGTGCTGATGTCTGAATTCTGGCATGTCAGTACCAGCAACCACACCACAAACAAACCTCTGCGTCTTTTAGTAGCAAAGACACGGTTTTTGCTAATGCCCTGATGATCTGTGGTCTAGATTCATGAGAGGAAGAGAAACCTTGAGTTTCAGCCAGAAATTGGTGAAAACAAAGAAATGAGTTTCTTTTCCTCCGCCCAAGTTCATGGATTTCTGGATTCTATCCACAGCACCCTTGAATTCTACCCTCAGCTGTCTTAGTTGGTGTTTTCTTGCTGGGCAAGAGACACCATGACCACAGGAACCCTTAAAAAAGAAAACATTTCATTAGGGCTGGCTTACAGTTCCAGAGGTTTAGTCCCTTGTCATCATGGCAGGAAGCAGGGCGGCACGCAGGCAGACTTAACGCTGGAGAGGTAGCTGAGAGTTCCACATCTGGATCCTCAGGCAGCAGGAAGAGAGAGCAACAGTGAGCCTGGCTTGAGCATCTGAGATCTCAAAGACCACTCCCAGTGAACACATCCTCCAACAAGGCCACGCCTCCTAATAGTGCGACTCTCTATGGGCCATTGGGGGGAGGGAAGGGCATTATTTATTCAGACCACCACAGTGGCTCAGGTTAGGAGCACTCAGCGTTGGGAACACAGGGGATGGAGGATAGGAACAGAGCTAAGAAATACGTGGTCAAAACATAGATGTGCTTCAGAAGGGCCACCCCAACCTGCGGGGAAGGAGCCATCCTCCCACCAGCAGCCTCTTGAGGATAGTGACTGAGTCCTGTGTGTCCAGGTGTGGTAGTCACAGAGTCATCATAGATTCTGTGAGATCAACGCAGCATCCTTGGAACGAATGAACGCTGCCCTCCGTGCACCCACGTGAGGAGTCTTCATGTAGATGACGTGGGGGACAACCAAACTAGGAAACAGCTAAGTGTCCTTGAATTGTGATTTGGTCATTCATTATTTATTTTCTCAGTCAAACTCAGTGACATGGGCTTCAGACTGGAGGGCTGTGTGTGTTCCTTTGCACAGCCAACTCTAGCATCTCACCTCAAGTAACATGTTCCAGGGAGATGTGTCCTGACCCCCTCTAAATATTGTCATAACACACTATCATGGTTCCCCTCATGTCTTAGCCAATATAAAAAACACACCCTAATATTAAAAAATAATGAGATGGTTCAAGCCTTTAATACCAGCACTCAGGAGGCAGAGTCAGGTAGCTCTCTGTGTTTTGAGGCCAGCCTGGTCTACATAGCAAGTGCTAGGACAGCCAGAGCTACATAATAGAGAGACTCTATCTCAAGAAGAAATTACTCTTTATTCCCAAGCCAGGAATAAATATTTATTGGATGGCTAATGGATGGATTCCAGATACATCCGCTTGGGACAGGGACTTGGATCTTAAGTGATCTGTTTAAATATTTTCCTATTTCCCTGTTGCCTCATAAATGCGTATTTCATAAATCCCTCGGGTTCAATTTTCATTGATGGTCCACATGAACTACAGGCTGTAAACACAGGGATTGCCATCAATTCCAATTTGCCCTTGAATGTGTGTTTAAATATCATTCCCATGAAAGGAACTAGTAAAAAAAATAAATACATCAGTGGTCTTGGGCTCAGGAAGTGTTGGGGAGGCAGAGAGGAGGAGCAAGTGAAAGACAGAAACCAGGAAGAGCCATCAACCATTTTATTCTGCATTTGGATCCCATTGGGCTGACAGAGAAAGCCTCTTGGGGAAACTTGCTCTTTGCTGCCATCTGGTGGCAATAATTAAAGCAGCTCCCACAGGAATCTCATCTGTGGACTCAATTTTGCAGCACCTACAGGTCCTGCAGTGAATAATTACATTTTGCATTTTAATATTCTTTTGTCAGTGAGGGAACATCTTTATATATAATATCTCAACTCATTCTTATGTCAACCCACTGAGGTTGATCCTGACCAGGTGAAATTATTCCCACTTTACAGATGAGAAAACTGAGGGTCAGTAACCTTGCAGGTGGTCAAAGCTAAGCACCGGTTCTCAAACTACAACAAAACCGCAATCACTGCTTTGCTTTCTCCCAGTGAATAAGACAGGAAGAAACATTGAACTCTCCATCCCCTGGCATGTAGACCCTGACACAGGATTCACAAAAAAAGAGAGGGGGGAAAGAGATAAGAGAATAGGAGAAGACCCCAACAAGATGGCTCAGTGTGTAAGGAGGCTTGTCACCAAGCCTGACTAGCTGAGTTCAAACCCTGGGACCCACATGGTGGGAAGGACAGAAATGATTCCCTCAAATTGTCCTCTGACCTCCACACATGCACAGTGACATGAATTCATATGTATGTTCAGGTGTACACACACACATACCACAAATAAAACTAATAAAGGCGAACTTTTGTCTTAGCAAAAGAAATAGGGGACTGGAGAGACTCAGTGGTTAAGACTGCATTCTGGTTTTTGCAGAAGACCCAGGTTCAGCTCCTCTAGACAACCACCTGTAGTGCCAGTTCCGTGGGCTCTGCTGCCCTCTTCTGGCCTTCAGAGGTTCCTGCACTCATGTGATGCACATCCATACACTTAGGGGCACACATACACACGTACAATATATTTTTTAAATGGACCAAGAGGAGAAAAAGAAGAAATGTAACTCTAAGAGTCTTTTCAAGCTCAGAATTGGTCGATTTTTAAGCAATGTCCCCACACCTTAGGATTGAGTCAGACAAGAATCAACTAAGTTCCTCAGGTGGAGTTTGATAGGACAAGGAAATAGAGTCAAGTTGTTTCATAAGATCTAACTATAGGGCATTTTCTTATGAAGGCATTTTCTCAACTGAGCCTCTCTCCTCTCTGATGATTCTATCCTGTTGTTTTAGGGTTTCTATTGCCATGGAGAGCCACTGTGACCACAGCAACTCTTATATATTAAATAAATAATAAATAAAAAACAACTTTTCTTGTTTTTTTTTTTTTAAGACAGGGTTTCTCTGTGCATCCCCGCTTGTCCAGGAGCTCACTCTGTAGAGCAGGCTGGCCCTAAACTCAGAGATTCGCCTGCCTCTCCCTCCTGAGTGCTGACACTAACGGAAGTGCCACCACTGCCCAACTTAGGAAAACACTTAATTGGAGGCTGGCTTACACCTTAGAGATTTAGTCCATTGTTGTCATGGCAGGAAGCACAGCAGCAGGCAGGCAGGCATGGTGTTTGAGCAGTACCTGAGGGTTCTACATCCAGACCTAAAGGCAGCAGGAAGAGGAAGTGACACTGAGCCTGGCTTGAGCATCTGAGACCTCAAAGCCCACCCCCAGTGACACACTTCCTCCAACAAGGCCATGCCTCCTAACAGTGCCCCTCCCCATGAGCCTATGGGGCCATTTTCATTCCAACCACCACACTTGTGTCACATTGACATAGGACAGCCAGCACACCAGGCTTTCTATAGGGTGGAACGGAAGCCCAAGCAATAATGGGAATGTTTATAAAGATGTTGTTACTCTCCAGATCCCACTCTAAGTTTCCTCCCCCAGGTCTGGGATGGTATCTCGGGCCTTGTGACTACTCCACAAGTATTCTGCCGATGAGCTATGTCCCAACCTTCCGAGCTTTTAGATAGTAATTACACTGCACCGTTATCTGTAATGGGAGTTTTGGTTCCTTTAAAACCTCAGTTATGTTGTGTAGGTGTGTTTTTGTTTTAATCCCAAATTGTAGGATATGAGACTGCCTTAGTTTGCCCACAGCTGATGATTGCCTCACGTGGCTCAGAGAGGGGTGTGGTCTTCGCCAGCTGGAGTTAGTGGAATTCTGAGGACTCCGGGAGAGTATAAATACCAGAGCCCAGAGAAGGGAAGGGGCTTCGAGGTGACAGGCAGAGGAGGAAGAAGGCTGCTTGTTCATCCTGCTGCATTTGCCGTTTGCTGTTGCTGAGCTGCCAGATATCCTGACGACTGAGATTGGTGTCTTCCCAAAGAACCCGATGACCCTAACCAGCCGGAACTAAGTCTAAAGAGTCTACATCTCCTGTCCCTTCTAGCCTGCTTTCTCGCCTACCTAGGGTTGGGGGAGAGGGGTTGCAAGGGAGGTAGAGACTTAAGGAAACCCAAATGAAAGAAAGTATAAAAAAAACAGCACCTACAACTATCTACATCTCACAGGCAAGGGTTTGCTCAAAGTCATACCTGTAGCAAGAATGAGAATCATGCTTTGAATCCAGGTAACATTCCTTGCTAATAAGAGTATTTGTGGGGTGTGTGTGTGTGTGTGTATGTTACACATACACACATCAGGTGGTTGTGAGCCACCTGTCGTGGGTATTAGCAACAGAACTTTGGTTGTCTGGAAGAGCAGGAAGTGCCCTTAACCACTGAGCCATCTCTTCAGCCCTGATTTCTGCCATTTATCCCTTCACTATGCTACTTTGGCGGAAGGGGGGAGGCATTTAGAGCCAGGTGTGGTGGTTCACATCTGTAATCCCAGCACTCAGGAGGCTGAGGCGGGAGGATTGTCATGAGTTTGAAGTCAGCCTGGGTGATTTAGTCAGTTCCAGGTTGGCCTAAGGTGTAGTGTGAGACCCTGTCTCAAAAACCAAACAAACAGAAACGTTTGGCACCACGGATAGCTCCTCTTCCTTCTCTAAATCTTAACTTCGGTTCACCTGGACTTCGGGTTCACAATCATCGATGAGACACTCCCAGGCATGTCTGTGAAGGTGTTGCAGACTGAGTTAGGAAGGGTAGTGGGGGAATCTCGAGGGCAATGCCAGCGTTCATTCCTTTCCAATTCCTAACTGTAGTTGCAGTGTGACTAGCTACCCATTTTCCCTCTTCCATGCTTCCGCATGGATTGCATTCCTTCAGACCACAAGCCAAAATAAATCCTTTTGAGAAATAGTGGACTGTTTTTGTAAATTACACACCGTGTGTGTCTTTGTATAGACGTGCATATCGTATGAGGGTGCTTGCCAGTGGTAGAGACAGCAGGTCTCCCTGAAGTCACGGTGGTGAGCCGCCTGCCATGGATGCTGGGAAACAAACTCAGAACCTTTGCAAGAAGCGTGGGCGCTCTTAACCAAAAAGCCGTCTCTCTAGCGAAAGCCGTCTCTCTTTAAGTCACTTTTGTGGGGCACTGTGGTAGTTTGAATGAGAGACGTCTCCCATAGGCTTGACCCCCTGTTGGCGGTGCTGGGGAGGTAGACCTTGCTGGTGAAGGTGTGTCACTGGAGGGGGAGGGGAACACTGTTCTTTTCCTGTCTCTTTCTCTTTGTTTTCTTTGTGGGGTAAAAAATGTGATCAGCTGGCTGTGGTAGCACACACCTTTATTCCAAGGCAGAGGCAGGAGGATCCCTGTGAGTTCAAGGCCAATTGGGCCTACAGGACAGCCAGAACAACATAATGGGACCCTGTCTCAAAAGAGGGAGGCGGGAGGGAGAGAGAAAGTGTAACCATCCGGTTTCCTGTTTCCTCTACCACCCACCTCTTCCCCCATCGCCAGCTACCCCCTGACAAACTCCATCACCGTGGAACTGCAAACAAGAATAAACTCTCCCGTAGGCTGCCTTTGGTCATGGGGTATTTTTATCACAGTGACAGTGACACAAACCAAGACAGGTGTCACAGTGTGTCAGAGCGAGGAGGAAGGTGACTAATATAGTACCCCTCATTGTGCTTAACTGTGAACTACGTGGAGAAATCTAACCAGTTAGGAAGCCAAAACCTAAACTGTAAATCCAAACTGTGCAGGCCACAGGCTAGCGTCATCTGAGGAAAGGAAACCTCAACTGAAAATTATGCCTCTTTATGGGATTTCTGCCCTATGCTAGCCTGTAGGACATTTTTTTAATTAGTGATTGATGGGGGAGGGCCCAGCCCATTAGGGGTGGAGCCATCTCCAGGCTGATCATCCTGGGTTCTATAAGAAAGCAGGCTGAGCAAGCCATGGGGAACAAGTCAGTGAGCAGCACCCTCCGTGGCCTCTGCATCAGCTCCTGCCTCCAGGGTCCTGCCTGCTTGAGCTCTTGTCCTGACTTCCCCCAGGGATGACTCAAAGGACGATGGTGAATTTTTTCCAACAGCAATGTGGAAATACACGCTGAATATACACTTTCTTCCCCAACTTGCCATTTGGTCATTGTGTTTCATCACAGTAAGAGTAGCCCTAACTAAGTAACTAAGACCTTGTTAATAGCGGTTTTTCTTCTACTCTGCCAGGCATTAAATTTCCTTGTATCATGTGACTATTATTCTTCAAGTGTCGGTGGGATGGCTAACCTTTGTTGTCAACTGAACTACGTCTGGAACTAACAAAAGCACAACCTGCTGGGCACTTGTCTGCGGCATATTCTTGATCGGCCAGGAGACTCACCTTAAATGTGCCCCTTCTAGTGGCAGCCCTCATGAAGGCACATGGAGGAAGGCAGCTTTGGTTTTTGCCTGCTTGCCCTTCACTCTTGCTGGCAAGTTCATCTATCCTGTTACTGTAGCATTCTTCTGTCAGGAGACAGCCATTGTGAGACCTCCTGAACCATGTCACATAAGTCACACTAGTAAATCCCCTTTTACTGTATATATTCATCCTGAGTTATGTTCCTTTAGAGAACACTGATGAATCCATAGTCAGAATAGAAATAAGCTAAACCCTTGGTGATTCTCACATCAGAGCCACAACCTTTCTGCCGAAGTGCAGTGACCACTCTCCTCAACACCAAGTGCCTACCAGGGTTTGAAAAACAGTTTTTGAAGCAATTCAGCTGGCAACCTTGGAAATTTCCATCTGCCACATTTAGTATCATCCTTCCAACTGGTGAAAAAGGACCTCAAGGGCACGTCAACATTCAGGACGAAACACATAGTGTGTTGCCAAAGTCTTTCTGTCTCTTCTTGCAGAGACTAATTTATAGTCTAATAATATGGATCATATAGGCAGGAGAGAAGAACATGTTTTGCTCTTGCATTCCATCCTGAGGGTGGTTCCCAGCACCCACATTGGGTGGCTCACGGCCACCCATAACTCCAGCTCCATGGTAACTAATGCCCTCACATGGAATCTGCAGGTACCTGCACCCACACATGTACATGTTCACACACACACACATAATTAAAATATAAATCTTTAAAATCAGAGTAAATCTGTCTGTATAAGCCAAGGTTTCTCAACCTCTGGGGCCAGGTAATTCTTTGTTGTGGAGACCTGCTCTATAAATTGATGGTTCCTAGCAGCGTTCCATCCTGCTGAGACTAGAAAAACCAGTATCACCTGAGCTGTGATGATTAAAGATGTCTCAGGCAGTGCCACGGCACCCCGGGAGAGGAGGGGGCAACGAAGTCACCCCCAACTGAGAGCCACCAGTATAGATATAGCCACCTTGACAGTTTATGCTTCAGGAGTGCCCACCGCCATCTGTTTGTGGGAGTACACATTGGCACAAACCTTGGGGGGGCGGGGTGATTTCAAAAGTAGGCTTTGGAACGCAATCATTAAAATATTCAAAATATTTGCATTGGAAGGAAGGGAACGGATCTATTATTTATAGCCTGAAAGTGTAATAGATTCATTAGGAATAGGGGTTTGACGGGCTACAAGGCTGTATTTTCCACAAGTGACAGCCACAGATTCGGCGGCTGCCAGCTCCCTACAGTCTCGGAAGCAGCTCTGCGAAGGAGAGCTTAGACGTAACTGGTCTAACTAGACAGTGGGCACTGGCCTGTCCAGCTTAGTCCACACATTGTTCTCCAGGCCTTGGCGACTGGTTCAAGCTGATCAAGCTGATGCTATTGGCATGCCTGCAATCCCAGCACTGGGAGGCAGAGGCAGGCTGATCTGAGTTCAAGGACAGTCTTGTCTACAGGGTGAGTTCCAGGGTAGCCTGGGGAGTTACGTAGAGAAACCCTGTCCCAAACAAAAACAAAAACAACTATGTAGGTCTCATAGGTCTCAAAATCAGGTTGTCAGGTGCTATCCACTGAGCCATCAAGCTGGCCCAGTCTAAGGTATCTGGGTATAGCAGTGCACACCCAGATTAATAACTCTTTCCTGGGGACCTTAATTAACCTGGGCAGGTGAGGCTTTGGTGTGTAGAAAACCTCCCCACCTTGCTGTTCACCTAAACACTGCCCCTAACAGATTGCCCTGGATTCTTTCTCTTCCTTTGGTTTTGCAGCAACCCCCACCCTTGGCAACTGGTTCTCATACATGAGATTTTTTTTTTCCAAAACAGTATTCAAATCTGGCTCTCTGGTCTTCTCCCTGCCTTCACGCCTCTTTCCCCTTCTCTTCCTTATTTTGTATGTGTGGCACCTACATGTGTTCACCTTCATGTAAGTGCACATGCACATGTGTGCGTATGAGTTTGAAGAGGGGAAATCAACAGCAGGTGTCTTCCTCAGTCGATGACTAACTCATACTTTAAGGCAGCGTCTCCCTGAAGGTGGAACCCATATTCTGCTGAAGTGGCTGGCCAGCAGGCTCCAGGGACCTCTGGTTGGTCCGCACTCCCCCTCACCCCAGCTGGGGCTACAGACATGTGCTGTCCTTGCTGGCAACTTGCCAGGCGCAGAGTTCTGGTCATTCTCACGGTTTTCTCATGTATGCCGGCGTTGTCCTCTTTGTCCCCTGCCGATAATTCAGATTGGGTTTATTTCCTTTGTGACAGTAGGATTCTAATACACCTTGGCATAGACACTGTGAGTAAGGCCAAGAATACAGGTGATATTTTGACTTGTAAATGTCCCAAGGAAAGAATAATTGTGCAAATAAGATGCATGCAAATTCACCTGTGAGCCTATTTTGTAAAACTTTATGTGGCTTCTGAAAATTCTCAGCAGAGGTGGCTGCCCGATGGTGTAGAAAGACAGTGTGAGGCTAGGTTTAACTGTCAGCTTGACACAGCCCACAGTCACCTGGGCAGACAGTCACAGTCAAGCATTATTATCTACTAGGGTTGGCCTGTAGGTGTGTTGCTGGGGGACTGGCCTCATCAACTGACAGGGAAGATCTGGTCCACTCTGAGCAGCTCCGTCCCCAAGGAAGTGTTTCCTGAGTGATCAGAGTGGAGAAACAGAGCTGGAAGTGATGTGCCTGGCTGCTGTTTGAAGTCCAGCCTTGACTTCCCCAAGATGCTAGAATAACCTGGAATTGCAAGTAGAAACTCTGTCTCCCTTAAGTTGCCTATTTTATTTTTTTATTTTTTGGTCACAGTATTTTATCACAGCAGGAGAACTGAAATTAGAACAGACAGCCACCTCAGCAATCTGTATTGTGGAAGACCTTGTACTTCCCAAAGACCTGACACTCATTACCACATTTGCCTTCCACCACAACTCAGCCAGGCAGACGAGGCATTGCCATTCCCATTTCCGGGCGAGAAAATGAAGACACCATGAGGATAAATGACTTTTTAATGCAATTCAGGAGTCTGGAAGGAGAGGAGCAATTCTCAAATTCAATCAGTCACGAGCTGTGTCACGAGGGATTTGATGCTAATGGCTAAAGTACTGAAGCCCGAGAATGATTCATTTTTTTTTGTAAATAATACATTACCCCTATAACAACCTAACATTTAATATGCTTACCAAGTGGGAGAGAAAGGAATAGCATTATAGCTGGCATATGGGCAAACCTCCTGGGAGGGTAATATATGTTGGAGGTCCAATGACAGGCACTGTAGCACAAGAGGGAGAGAGCAAGAGAGAGAGAGAGGAGAGAGAGAACATGAAAAATCAATAGATTAGTCAGTGCCCACAATTGCTTCAGCCCTACAATGTGATGACTCACTCAAAGCAAACGTTGAATTGGTGTCATTCAAGATAAACACTGGGCAGGACTTCCTGCCCATTCCCTTTGTCTTATTAAGGATCATTCACATCCAGAGGTGATACAGTGCATCATGCAAACTAGATTCTTTTAAGATAATAAAGGACAGCCACAGAGCAGAACTGTTGTTCAAAGAGGTCAGAAAGGGGTGTAGGATCTCTTGAAACTAGAGTTACAGATTGTTGTGAGCTGCCATGAGTGCTGGGAATCAAACCTGGGTCTTCTAGGAGCGGCCAGTTCTCTTAACTCCTGAGCCATCTCCCCAGCCCCACTCCTAACTTTCTACTTTGCCCCTTTCATTCAGTCCAGACCATAAGACACTACTCACATTGAGTGTCTTACCCCCAATACCTCCATTAATCCTCTTTAGAAACAACCTCACAGATACGTCTGCAGATAAGTCATGAATCTCCTAGATGATTCTAAATCCAGGCAGGCTGACAATCAAGAATGACCATGGGGTTTATGAACATGGAACCTCCCCAAAGTATATGGGTAACACTAATATGTGAAATCAGTTGTGCAACAACTGTTTCCTCTGAGATTGAAGCATTCCACCCTGCAGGAAACTACTTAAAACAAGAAGGCAAACAACTCAAAATGTCTTCAGGAAGTCCCTGAAACTGACCAGATTCCCTTGGCCCCGCCCTATCAAAGTAAACAATAAAGGCGGAAAGTCCTTCTCAGAGAGGAGAGTCAAGATGCAAAGAAGAGTCCTGAGGCCAGACCAGCTGCCTGGAAGGAGCAGAAAACAGCTGAGTTTTAGGCCAACCGAGGCACCTGGAAGGACTCTCTCCAGTCTGTTGGCTGTGTGCTCCAGGTCCCAGCTGTGTGAGGTGTCACCCATGCTGGGGTAGGCTTTGGTGAAGTGGCCGTCTTTGAGACATTTCTGTTCCTGTAAGTAACCCCTCACCCATACTCCTGTAAGCAGCCCCAATAAAACTCATTGGTTCACCAAGGTGGGCTTTGATGGTGTCCATATTTTTGGGATCCTTATATGGAATGAAGTTTGGTCACGGGACAGAATTCCAGGAGTTTGTCTGTAAAAGACTGCAATCACTTTCAGCCTCTAGGGCCTGTTTTTACGAAATAAAACTACTATGCGTGCCTCTTAAGGGGAAAATATTTATAGCACAAGCCCCCAGATATCTGCATGCCTGTGACCCACCCCTTCAACAACAACTTCTTTCTGATTCGCAGAATGTAAAAACAGTCACTCAGTTCTTAGCAGTAGAGGTTCCCGGGGAGCCTGGCTTCCCACGTTGTTGGTAATTCCTTTCTCCACAGGGCTGTTATTAAGAACAGTTTGCCAGGACAAAGATTAGGCTCATAAACAGCCTGCATCTGAATTGCCATTGGGTGTTCTTAGATGCACATGTAGCCCGCTGGGCAGACATTTCCCAAAACGATTGCGAGAACTATCTTTAGTCTCCACCTCCCAGCTTGTGCTCATGAAAATAGGCACATCCACATGACTGCCATTTCAAGGGCAGCCCTGGCCTTATGAAACGTGTCATTCCGGTCCGGTGGTAGATTTCTAACTGAGGGGCCGTGAGGGGCATTATTGTACGATAATGATGTTGCATGATAATGAAGATCTTGTACATCTCATTAATTCATTCGACTCATACTTACAGAGCAGTTATTATGTGGCAGGTGCAATTCCAGGCACTGGGTTCAAGGAGGATAACGGCGTCTCTGCATCTGCACTGGTTGAAGAGTCAGCTCACAGAGACGCCTGTTTACCTCATGCTGCATTCCTTCTGAAGAATGGTAATGAGATATCTTCACCATGCTATGTAACAGGATGCCAGTGACTCAGAATATCTCAAGAACCTGGGGGCTCACAGAGACTGAACCACCAACCAAAGAGCACGCATGGGCTGAACCTAGACCCCCTACACATGTGTAGCAGATGTGCAACTTGGCCACCATGTGGGTCCCCTAACAGTGGGAGTAGGGGCTGTCTCTTACTCTGTTCTCTGCCTTTGGATCCCTTTCCTCTAGCTGGGCTGCTCTGTCTGGCCGCATTGTAAGAGGATGTGCTTAGATCTGCTGCGACTTAAGGTGCCAGGGTGGGTTGGAACCCCTTGGGGACCTCTTCTTCTCTGAGAAGGAGAGGGGGAATGGGTTGAGGGGGGCATGAGGGTGGGACTGAGGAGAGGAAGGAGGGGGCTGGTATCAGGCTGTAAAATGGTTAAATAAGTAAATAAATAAATGGAAAAATAAAGAGTGTTCCAAGAGTTGGGCATGGTGGCACACATCTTTAACCTTAGCACTCAGGAGGCAGAGACAGAGGGATCTCTGTGAGTTCAAGGCCAGCCTGGTCTACATAGTGACCAGTCAAGGACAGTCAAGGTTATGTAGACTTTGTCTCAAAAAAAAAAAATCTTCCAAGGTCTCAGACTTGGGAAGAGAATGTTCAAAACCAAAATCAAAACACAACTTCATTAGTGTTTATTTATTTATAGTTTTCTGTGTTCAAGAAAGGAATTAAAACAGTTTATTTATCCTTATTTAGAATATTTAACACATTGCCAGATAGAGTGAATTATAAATATGAGAGAAGGAAGAAAAACAAACCAAGAATGAGGACAGAGATAGGGCCAGAGACAAGACTAACTCAGACACGGATAGGATCAGTTCCCCTGTGGCTACAGCCTTGGGTACTTGCTGATGTAATAGGTGATATTGGGACTCTGCCTAGAGCCCCTCAGTGCTCACTCTATGCACTAAAGAAGGTTCACTATGACCTAAATGAGGGCGTTCTTTGTGGGAGCACACCTTGCTAGGTGTCCAAAAAAAATGCTTTCGAGTTCATACCCCCAGAAAAAGCCCTGAGCTAGTGATGGATGAGAACTGATAGATAAACACCTGTGTTAGTCAGCTTCCTCCTCTATGACAAACTACCTGAGACAAACAGTCTGAAGAGGTACAGGATTTTTTGGCTAATGGTGTCAGAGGATCTCGTTCATGGTCACTTGCCCCTGTTGCTTTGGGCCTGTGGCAATCTATCATGTGGCAGGAGCGTGAGGTGGAAGAGACAAGTTCAACTGATGGTAACAGGAAAGTAAAAAGAGACAGGAAGTGACTGGGGTCTCCAAGGACCTGATTCCTTCCCATTAGACCCCACTTCCTAAAGGTTCCACCGCCCCCACCCCCACCCCCGATGGTACAGAGAAGTGACCAAGCCTTTGCCCAGTGCCCTTTGGAGGATGGTCCAGATACAAGCTGATGGGCTCCCTCTCCCCTCTGCAATAGCACTGGGTGGGTGCCTGTATCAGACACATCAGGATGAAGGCAACTTTAATAAAAATAAAGCATTTAATTGGGGGTACTTCTTACAGAGTCAGAGTTGTCATCGTTATCACGTCAGAGAACCTGGCAGCGCACACAGCTCTGGAGAAGTAGCTGAGAATTTTGCATGCTGGCAGACTCTGGGCTGGGTGTGGGCTCCTGAAACCTCCAGTCCCTCCTTCAGTGACACCCTTTCTCCAACAGGCCACACCTCCTAATCCTTCCCAAACAATGCCATTCCCAGCTGAGTAAGCATTCAAATACATGGGCCTATGAGAGCCACATTACCTCCTTTTTTTCCCCCCAAACACTAACTACAACACGCTGTTTTTTGCTTGTTTGCACCTACCTTGGTTGAATCCACATTAGCAAGGGCACACCTCTATCTCATGCCTCCGAGTATCAGTTTTCTCACCAGCCGCTGTTGTTTTATCGGATACCAATATACCCATGGTATCAAAGCCATCTGATCTTCAATGGCCATACTCAGCCAAAAGAACTACCTCCTATCCACGCTGGGTTCCTCCATGCTGTCAAGTAGGTACAGTAATGTTGTTTGGGACCTCCAAAAAAGTTCTTAATAACAGCCCTCATCAGTAAATATCCTTCTAAAAATCCTTTTGACTTCTGTCTATACCCTGATGGTATAGACAGCTAGATGAGCACATCCAGCTCAGGTGTGGTCAGTCAAGTACTGGTCCTGAAAATTAATTTCAGGGAAAACTACCCTACCATCCTCAATCACCATCTACCCCAGGCTAGGGGTGAACTAAGTGCTAGAGTATTTGCCTGCCCAGTGCATGTAAGTCACTGAGCTCCAGCAACACGGCTGATCTGATCATATCCAAAGATCTTCTAGGCTGTGTGATCAAGCTAGAATGCAGACATGCCCTTAGTCCACACCTCTAATCCCAAACAATGATGGTAAAGTTCGTTTGTAGAAGGAAACACTCATGTTTCAGAGTGATGTCTAACAAAGTGACCAATCAGAGAAAGATTTGACAGAGTAAGATATGTCCAACTCTCACAAGAAAGGCAACTTAAGAGAAAGCAGAACAGTATGAGAGGAAGCAGTTTTTCTGGGAGAGTTTTAGAAGAGACGGGTTGAAGAGAGAATAAGCTAGGCACAGGTGAAGACAGACCAAGCAAGTAGATGAGAAGGAGCCAGAAGATTAGAACAGATTGCTAGAGTTAGTTTGAGGCCAAGCAGAACAAACAGCCAGAGGCTGAGAGAGAAGCCAGATTGAATCAGTCAGCTTAGAGAGGAGTCTGAGCCAGAAGAGCTGAGTTGAACCAGCCTGCCAGAGTTCAGAAAGAGCTGGAAAGGGTGAGCTTATTCAGCAGTAAGTCTCAGGGGCTGAAAACATTCTAGGCCTAGATTAGATTGTATGGAGGCTAGAAGCTTCCAGGACTAGGTCTAAGTTAGCAGATGGAGGCAGAGAAAACAGTTATATCTGGTGAATAAAAGTCACATTTACACATCCCTAATTTTACATGCACACACACACACACACACACGTCACTGATCCAAACTCTACCCAAATAAGCTTTGTTTCAACTTGAACTTGTCTAACCGACCTTGGTTTTCCCTTTTGATGAGTATGCCTGGAATGCCCCTGGGTCCTTCTGGTAAACAGGATCCATGAAAAATGTATGAGCTATCCTGGAATAGAGGATTATTCATTAAAAATCCTGTTGAATATTAAAGGCCATCCACCACGATACTCATTGCTAATGGATGTGGTTGCAGCTCAGTGTTAGAACATGCCTGAGGCCCTGGGTTGTGATTTGAAGATACAGAGCCAGGCATCTCTCAGGTCTTCATGGCAACATTTAGGGAAGTGTTCCAGGAATGTTAGCTGTGAAGCCTCTCTGGAGCACGCATCTGGTTACTTTTGTGCTCTAAAACCATCTAGGACTCCCAATTTGTCTTAAAATAAAACTAGAGCCAGTTTTTGCTTTGCTTTTTTCGAGACGGGGTCTCTCTGTGTAGCTCTGCCTGTCTTGGAGCTTGCTCCGTAGACTAGGCTGGCCTCAGACTCACAGAGATCCACCTGCCTCTGCCTCCCCAAGCGCCGGGACTACAGGCATGCGCCACCGTGTCCGGTGCTAGCCCAATCTCTTATTCCTCTGCCTTTTACTCAATTCATCCCAGCTCTGGGTTTCCTTTCTGTTCCTTAAAAGAACCACACTCTCCCATCCACCTCAAAGCCTTTGCCTCTGTCATTCCTTCTGCTCAGGGTACCCCTTCTGGGCTCTTTTTTAACATGGCTGACTCCTGACATAAATGTCAACTCAAGTGCCATCCTCCCTGACACCCCCTTCCCAGCACTCTCTCTGAGGTGCAGGTTCCCCGGTGCCCACCATTTGATAAACTTGTGAGTGCCGAGAGGCCCTGCTTTTCCAGGGACTGAGTCAGATGTCTTTCTGTGTGTCCCCCGAGGCCTTTCACTGGCAGTAAGCTCTGTGAGTAGCTGGGGCTGCAGCTTCATGCACCTAAAAATCCAGCGCCTAGCCGAGTGCACAGTACACAGTACCCAACACATCAGTGATGAACAGACATAAGCAAGTACTGACCTTTTTGTTTTGAATAGCAAAGGGGCACATAGTTTTGGTTTATCTGAAATTGTTGGTCTATTCCTAAGTTGTAAGTTAAAAGGCCTGGCTGACAGCCTACAATAGTAAAGACGCCTGTGCACAACCTTCACCTTAAAACATTCCAGCGGGGGCTCGGGCTGTAAATCAGGGGCAGAGAAGGGCACTTAGCATACAAGGGGCCCTGTATTCAATCCCCAATAGTTGTTAAATTATTTCCCCAAGAATTATCTAAGATTTTAACCTAGAGATTCTGACTCTGTGTGAGGGTCAGTAGTCACCACTTCCTGACCAGCGTCTGTACCAGGCTGAAGCAAAGGGAAGTTTGTTGTTGTTGATGTGGTGATGGCTGGAGACAGCTTAGCCATTAAGAGCACTTGCAGAGGACCAGGGTTCCATTTCCAGAACCCACATGCCGGCTCACAATGGATCAACTCCAGTTCCAAGGGATCCAGCGCCCTCTTCTGGCCTCTAGAGGTATTGCACACAGACATGCAGGGCACTTCATAACACATGGAACACAATGGATAAATACTGTGGGAAATGGAGCTGGAGATCCAGCTGAGCAGTGAAGAGCACTTGTCTTGCAGAGGACCTGAGTTCAGTTCCCAGCACTGACATGGTAGCTTACAAACATTCATCGCTCTTTTCACAGCCATCCAATGCCTTCTTCCAACCTCTGTGACCCTCAGACATGTGTAGAGTGTGTCTCTGTGTGTGTGTAGCCAAAAAACTCAAACACATAAATAAACGTAATTTAAAATTTTAATCACAAAGCAGCAAACATATTCTTAACGAATTCTTCTACAACATACGAAAATAAATCTTCATGGTAGATACTCAAAAGAGTTTTGTTTTGTTTTAGGCAGGATCTCACCATGTAGTGCTGTCTGGCCTGGAACACTATGTAGACCAGGCTGGGCTTTGAGTTCACAGAAATTCACCTGCCTCTGTCTCCTGAATGCTGGAATTAAAGACATGTATTACACTACCTTGCCTAATTAAAAAAAAAAGAGTACAATTTGAGTTAGGTCTTTTAATTAGACCAGCACTTTCCACTCTGGCCATATTGTAAATTTTCTAGTGTTGCAAATGAAAACAAAACAGACAAAAATGGTCACATTTTTGGTAACATTTAGCTTAATAGTCTATCTTAAGCCAAATATAGTCGAAATATTCTCATTTCAACACCTAGTCAGTATACAAAAAAATACTAAGGAGATATTTTACTTTGATTTTATAGACAGCCTTTGGAATGAAAGTGAAATTATACTCGTAGCAGAATTGGGACCAGAGCACTGAGCACTTACCTCTCATGTGAAAGGCCTTGGTTCAATCCCAAGCCCCACACAAAGTAAGTTAAAATTCCACGTCTAGCATAGCTCAGTTGGAATGCCAAATTTTAGCTGAACATAATTCATGTATATTTTAATTTCATGAGAGTTATGGCTAAAAAAGCAGATTCATATCCACATGTATTCCAAATATTTTAGTGTTTTCCCAAACCCAAGAATCAGTTTTCAATTTAAAATGGAAATTAAGTTCATTATGCTAAGAGAGGCCAGATAAAGACAGATACTATATGATTTATATTATATGATTCTCATTTTTCCTGATGTGCGCTTATCTTTATGGGTTTATGCATTTTGCCTGCAGTTACGTTATGGGTATCATGTGTGCAGTGCCCTGAGAGGCCAGAAGAGGGCGTCAGAGTCCCTGGAATTGGAGTTAGCGATGGCTGTGAGCTTCCAAGTCCGTGCTGGGAATCAGACCCTGGTCCTTCGGCAATACGGTGCTCTTAACCACTGAGCCGTCTTTCCAGCCTCCCGATTCTAGCTTTTTTGGGGGGAGGAGGAAGGTATTTTTGTTTATAGTTTTTTAAAAAATATTTTTAAATCTGGTCGTGGGTGTTCCCACACTCATGTGCACACACATCAGAGGACAACAGTGGGGTCAGTTCTCTCCTATTGTGTGGATGAAGGGGATCAGACTAGGTCAGTAAGCTTGGAAACAAACAACCTCGCCCACGGACCCATCTCAGCCGCTATGATCCTGTTTATTTGGCTTTGTTCTTTAATATCCAGAGTAGGTAAATTCCTAAAGATGGAACATGGGCTGACGGCTGCAAGGGGCTATGAGAAGGGTTGGGGAGAAACTACGCAAGGGGTTCCGTTTGAGGGAAATAAATGTTTTATGAAGTAAAGGTGGTGTATTTTATTAAGCCCAATGTAGCCAAAATAGCTTCATTTCAACATGTGGTCAATATACAAAAACAGTACGTCATAAATGAATTAATAAGCTCAATTATTTTGAAATGGCTAGTGGATGTGTGAATTTCAGCTTGTTGAAAACATAAAATAAAATGAACAAAATTTAACTAAAAGTGCAAACTTCCAATCCTCGGTTGCTCCGGCCACAGTATGACACCACACACGCTCATTTATATGCAGAGACACCCCGTGTGCAACAAGTAGGCGCTGTGAATGCCCGCCACCCTCCCGAAGCTCTCAAGGCGAGGTGTTCCAGCTCATTCAAGCACCCCCTTGGCAGCCGCTGGACTGTCACGCCTCTATTTCTCGAGAGCTAGCCAAGAATCCAATTACGAGCGTTCTGCCGTCTCAGCGTGTTTAGGGCGACTTGTTTGGTTGGCTGCACTTCTGAGCACGATACAGCTCCCCCTCCGCGAAGCATCCAGAAGCTGGTGCTCGATGCTCCCCATGCTGACTTCTAGTAATTCCCAGCGGCCTCGCCTGCAGGCAGCAGAGGAGGATGGAGCTCGCGGAGACCAGGCACCCGGTGTCTGTGATGCATGTTAAAGGAGTATTTGAGAGAGGTGTGGGAAGCATTGAACCCCAAGGATTGACTTCAGGGGATCCAATGAGCTCACCGTGCCCAAGCCAGATGAAAACGAGGGATCTGCTCTTTCCCTTCAACGCCCTGAATCTGAAGATCCAAAACCATTTCCTCACTGACTGGACTGTACATCTCCAGGACCCAGCACTGTGTCTCTACTTCTTTACCAATATCTCTCCTTGTTCATTCAGTTATTTATTGACTAGCCCAAGCTGCCCGGGAACTCACTCTGTAGACCAGGCTGGCCTCAAACTCAGAAATCCTCCTGCCTCTGCCCCCAGACTGCTGGCACCACCCAGCTGAAATGTTTTTTTTCTTCCCTTCTCTTTATTTTCTTTTTGTCATTGTGTTTGTTTTGTTTTTTGTTTGTTTGGTTTTTTAGACAGGGTTTCTCTGTAGCCTTGGAGACTGTCCTGGACTGTAGACCAGGCTGGCCTGGTCTCACAGTGACCTGCCTGTCTCCTGGGTGCTGGGATTGGAGGTGTGCACCACCATACCTCCTACTTGCTGAAGGGTAGGACTCTTTGCACGGAGGTGTGTGTGTGTGTGTCTATGGAGGTATGAGTACACATGCAGATGCCTGTATGTGTGCGTATGTATGTGTGTGGAGGCCAGAGTCAATCTTGGGTGTCATTCTAGAGGAGACATCCATCTTGTCTGAGGCAGACCTGGGGCTCATTCATAAGTCAAGGCTGGCTGGTCCCCAGGGACCCTCCTGTCTTCTCCTCTCCACCTCTGAGATTATAAGTGAACACCACCATATTGGGCTTTTTATGTGGGCTCTGAGGATTAAAGTCACATCCTCATGCCTGCTCAGCAAGCATTTTACTAAGTTATCTCCCCTTTAGGGAGAAGAATAAAATAAAATTCCCATTTGTCAGTTTTTGTCTTTTTTTTTTTTTTCCTTGACCAGCAGGTTCTCCCTATGTTGTATGGAGGAAATAGTTATCAGGATAGATCTATACCTGTCTTATTTATAGCACAAGCCTTAGGCAAAACAACCTCCTCCACAAAATGAAAACCACAGCGGCGCACGCAGTGGCTTCTATGGCCGCTGATAAACACTCCCCCGTGAGCTGCTGTCATTCAGGCACCGTTCAAGGTGAAGCTCGGCTTATGCCATGTTTTGTCTGCAAACTTTCCCTTGCAGAAACAAACATCTTATGGAGGGATGCCAGAGAATACTGAAAAGGTATGCAAGAGTTAGTTTATGAAATAAAAGAAGAGGAGATGTAAAAGTTTTGTAACACTGGGCATGGGGAGATGGCTCAGCACTTGAACGAAGGCTGTTCCTGCAGAGGAGCCAGGTTCGATTCCCAGCAACCACACAACGGCTCACACCTCTCCTTTGACACCATTTCCAGGTGACCTAGCGTCCCCCTTCTGACCTCCGTAGGAACCAGGCATACATAGAGTGTACACCCACATGCAGTTAAAACATCCACCCATATAACCAAAAAATAAATAATCCTGTTTTAAAAAACATTATTACAAGAAGAAACAAGGGTAAATTCTGAGAATTCAATAGCAACTCATGAATCTCATCACTTTGTTCCAGGAGTCCTGGTTAACACTGAACTTCAGAAAAGCAAAGACTCATTTCTCAGATAAACGGGAACTACATCCAAGAAGGCCATAGTTATACTATAGAAATATCCCTTTTCCATCTGAAATTCAAAGATAACCGAGTGTCCACATGTTTTGTTTGCTAAGACTGACAGCACATGCAGGATCTAGTCTCCCTTCCTTCCTGTCAGTAATAATTCCAGCCCCAAGAGGATTAGCCTAGCTGGAGACCACACTGAAGGAGACATACTACCCTGCTCTAAAAGTGACCCATGCAGCTAGATTCCCACCAACCTAAAGTGAGTCAGTTAGAGACAAGGAGAAATATAAGTAGAAGTACAGTGTTGTGAATAGCAACAAACCTCACCTCACAGCCGGGGTACTGGAGACTCGGTTTATTTGAAGACCTTGCAAAACCAGGCATCCAACAGCAGAGAGAGGAGGCGAAAATGGCTGGCGCACTCATTTGGTGGGAAAAGGTGTCTTTTATATTCCTAACCACATTTCCCTGAGTTCCTCATTGGCTGAGTTCTTCAGAAAGGTACATTCTTCCCAAAGTATAGGATTGTCTCCACCCAAGTTTCCCATCCTTCTGGGGCTTGAGACCCCCTCCCACTCTTCCCTGATACGTGGGCTCAATGATATGGCCAACTGTAGCTTTTCAACCCTAAGATAAACTGAACAGTGCCCAGGCAAGGAGGTGCCAGCTGCCAGCTAGGGAAGGCAGGAGCGTGGAGTTTCCTGCTTGCTTATGCGTGATTCATTGCTGAAGTCTAAACACACCTCATACTGAAATGGGTCATAATGATTTATTTCTTCCGGAAGCCTGCCTGCACAATTCATTTCTTTCCTGCATTCTTGCAGCCTCAAATGTTATGTCAGTGCTAGAGAGCTAACTCCTAGACAAAGGCGGCACCTGCCTAGGCCATGTCAGAGCAACAACACAGAAGAAATAGCTCCCCCATCCCCCTCCCCACAAACTCAACCAACCTTTATCTATGGACTAAAACACAATGTGGGGAGAAATTTCTAACTTGTTCAAGTCCCTTTATTGGGGAAGTGGCTGCTGGTTACAGTAACTTTTCTATGAAAAGATAGACGTGGCATTTCCTTGCCTACAATGTGGAAACCCAGGAGGATAGACTCTGATACATTCAGGCAGACAGGGTTGTACATTTTAGCTCATATGTCCTGGGAGCCTCTTGAGATCTCTTCTTTCCTTATTTCCATTAATATCCTACAATTCTAGGAGGTAATTTGCTTCTTGGCACCAAAAACTCCCATAACACATTCTCCTCTTACATCCTGTACTTATTTAGATGTGTCCTTTCTTTCTTCCCTGCTAAGCAGTGAGCTCCATGGAGACCATTATCTGTCTCCATTACCATGTTCTCAGAACCTAGCATGGTGGCAGACACACAGGAAGTCCTCAAGAAATAAGGATAGAAGGGGGAGGGAGACAGGAGGCATCTTTTTCAACCTTTTTAAATCATGGACTGCAGACAAGAGACTCCCCAGGAATCTTGTGGACCTTCAACATCAGATTGGGGCTGCTAAAGCACCCAGCTTCATGCGCTGACCAGCTATCTGGTTTTCAGCTTTTTCAGTGTGTGGGCGACTGCTGCTGGACTGCATGGTCACTATCCTACAATGACTCCAATAACTGTCTTTTATAATATATGCATACTCTATCAATTCTGTTCCTCTAGGGAACTCCTTTAACGGACCACCATCAGTCAGATTTTGAATTCCTATTGTCCCAACTCTGTCACCATCACATTTGACTGGGCCAAATTCCCCTTTTCATGTCCCACTCAAGAGGTGCACCTCCTTTTTTTAGTGCTCTCTGAAATAATGCAACCCTCTCCCTGAGCTGGGTACGCTAAATGTCACCTTTATTATACAACAGAGAAAATTTCTTTTTTTTTTTTTTAGTGGGGGGCTTTCTCATTAGAAAACATGGTTATAACAAGAATCAAAGGAGGTAAAAGACCTGTAGAAGTGATGATGGAAGAAATACAAGAAAGGAGTTTAGAGAAAACAAACAAAAAAAAACAACATGAAGAAATTCAATGCCATGTACAGATCCCAGCCATCCATGGCAGGGAGATTGCCGATGGACATACATTCTTTTCCAGAGGAGACTGTTGAGTGAGACACCTCTGTGGAAGGCAACACACACATGTATACACACACAAATACCACAGAAAGGGAGCCCACATCAGCCCAAAGTAACAAGTGCATCAAAGTCCAACTTGATGAGCCAATCAGTTTCTCTGGGGTTACTAACAGGAGTGTGAGTGAAAGGTTATTTACAGAGCAGGGGTGACTCAAAAGCAACCACATAGCTGAAAAGCCCAACCCGATCTGGGTGACCACACACCACAGCTGCACCCCAGGCCTGAGAGCTCTCTCCCAGCTGCGCAGCTCAGGGGCTCCTTTGCCAGCAGTTGATCACTGCTTCTAGATGAAAGCTGGGGATGATGCGGGGCTTGGAGATTCTTACAGGTTTCCGCTTCCTCAGATATGTGACCTTTGTTTACTTCTGGAGTCTCATGAGCCTCATCTCTCCTGCAGGGGACGTTTTAATTCGGAGGAATTTGCTAGACAGCAGGGACACGTGATGAAGCTACATCTAGGGTAGTCCGTGATGGGGACAGAAGAAGAGGGGCCCTGTCTCTGGGGGTCTCACTCACAGGGTTCCGGACCCATTGCTACAAGTTCCTTATACTTCCCAGCCGTGTAACACACCAGCTGGGCTGGAAAAGTCCTCCTGGCAGGGTATGGTGTTAGTCCAGAAGTGGAGGGGCAGCTCAGTGTGGGCAGGCTGCTGATTATGGGAGAGAACAGAAGAATGTGGTTAAGGGGGTCTGGGTTTTCCATGCAGTCCTCTGGGGACCACTCATTATACTCATGCCCTTCCAGAAAAGGTCACCATTGAGCCTATAAAAACAGAACCAGGGCCTGGCAAGGTGGCTCCGTGGGTAGAGGTAAATGCTGCCAAGCCTGGCACCCTGAGTTCGATTGCCAGAACCCACATGATGGGAGGAAGAGAGTTCAGTCTTGCGAGTTGTCCTCCGACTTCCACTTGCACATCGCAGCATATGCACGTCCACAGATACAGGTATGAATAATGAAGAAGTAAATGTCAAAGAAAAAAAAGTCAACAACAACAACAAAAAGTAGAAATAAGGAAAACCGATTATCTCTCTAAAAGACCTAATCGCTGCCTCCCAGGTTCCAGCTCTGTAGGGTCTCTCAGTTTTACATGGAGGGGAACCAAGGCCCCAGTACACTGAACTTTTGAGGGGCAACACATTTCCGAACTACTTAATTTCTCTGGATATACACTCACATGTAGAATATGGTAGGTTTTGTTGGTGGTGGTCTAAAATAAACTAATGTGTCTCATTGACTGAATTTCTTCTAGATCACTGGTTCTCAACCTTCCTAATGCTGCAGCCCTTTAATATGGTTCCTCCAACCAGAAAATTATCTTCATTGCTACTTCATAACTGTAATTTTGCTGCTGTTATGAATCATAATGCAAATACCTGTGTTTCCAGTGGTCTTGGGCGACCCATGTGAAAGGGTTGTTCAACGCCCCCAATGGCTTGTGCCACCCACAGGTTGAGAACCACTGTCCTAGATCCAATTTAATCATGAGGGTAGGTCACCTACAGTCTCAAGGAGGCAATGTCAAAACCCTGACATTAAACTCGGCTCATGATTCATCTTGCACCAGTGGATGGTGGGAATGTAAGCTATGGACGGCATGCCAGCTGGTGTTTCCACCAAAGGGATGAAATAAACATCTGTAAGGGGAATTTCTCCTGTGCAGTTTCAACCTGCCTCACGAGTTACGCCCCTAGGGGTTAATCACAAACCGGAGACTGAGAACCAGAGTGGGAGCAAATGAGGCTGCAGCACAGGCGGGAGCCTCTTGACGCTGATGGGGGTGTTTTGTGGAAATGAGGGAGAAGACAAGGGGGAAGACCAGGGGCCAGCAAGGGAGACTGAGACAGAGACATGCCAGCTGTGTGGGGAGTTTGGGCAGCTGAAGGAAGTTTTGCCAGGAATGTTTCTAGTGCAGCATTTTGTTGGCTGGCTTGTAGGCATAGACTGAGCAATACCTGCAGTTTCAAACAACGAAAAAGAAAAGCGCGTTCCTTATGAATTTTTAAAATCAGCTCGGTCTCCTTGTCTAAGACCTATAAATTAGAAGGAACAGAGAGACACCTCAGGATTTATTTCTTCTGTTTTTATGCTAAACCTATCAGCATGACTCAACCCAAAAGTTAAAATTGGCATCCGTTCTCCTGAGTTCTCTTCACTACAGGTAGCCAGCTGCAGTAGAGAAGCCATCAAAGTCAACTTTAAACTTAGAACTCATTTTCTTAAGGGGATTCCAACCCTAGAACGCGCCCACACAGAGCCCTGTGCAAATGGATAATTGATAGTGAATACATTAAAGGCAAACTCATGCTCGTGCTTCCTAAAAAATAAGCCAAACTCTACCATGGATGGTTGGGAAGGAGATTTAAAAAAAAAACAAAAACAAATAATGGGGCTTGGTATCACCCAGACTCTCTGGGGGAGGGTTCTGGGGATGAACTCTGGTCCTTCCACCATTGAGCTATATTCCAGAACCAACAAATACCCAGTTTCACCATGGCATTTCCAGATGTACACATATAATATAAAATACCTGAATCACACTCACCCTTAGTGGCGGTTTGAATGAGATGTCCCCCACAGGCTCTGGGTTCCCAGTTGGTGGCATTATTTGGAGATGTCAAAAAGACCTGGCCTTGCTGGAGGAAGTACGTCACTGGAGGCGGGCTTTGAGGTTTCCAACTCTCACGCTATTTCCAGTTCGCTTTCCCAGCTCTGTGCTTGCAGTTCAAGCTGTGAGCGCAGCTTTCTGCCCCTGCTACCGTGCCTTTGTGCCATCATGTACTCTGACCCTCCGGAACCATAAGCCCAGACAAGCATTTTGTTTTGTAAGTTGACTTGGTCGTGCTCTTCACAGCAACAGGAAATGAACTGATTACTCTTATTTTCTCTTGTCCCTCTTCCTTCCCTCTCACCGTTTCTTTTCTCCTAATAGTTGTCCATCTTTCATTATTTTTTTCCTCTAGTGCTGGAGATCCAACATAGGAACTTGTGTATGCTTATAGTCTCTCTCTCTCCTTCTTGCTCTCATCCCTTGCTCCTCTCCCCTCCCGCTCTTATATGGATACGAGGGAAGTCTGGCTATGAAGGTCAGTTCTCTCTGTTTCCTTACCAAGGACCCTTCACAGTTCTTTATGTAAATAATCTGTGTGTGCTTTTATTTTCTTTGCTCGCCTGTTAATGGCCACTTGGGGTGATTCTGTAACTTGGCCACTGTGAGTAGGGCTGTGGGTATGTGTGGCCATCTCTATGGTGTGCTGACTCTGGCTTCTTCAGAGATGCACCCAGGAATGTTACAGCTGGATCTTCCAGCTCTAGGTTCTTTTGAAGAATCTCCATAATTCCCACAGTAGTTTGAACAGCTTACACTCCTACAGTGTGTACAGTTCCCTTTTCTCCTGCATCTTCACCAGCATTTGTCAGTTATTTATTTTTGCGGTACTGGGGATGGAATCTAGGGCCTTACCCATAGTAGTCAAATGGTCTTCCACTAAGATCAAGAGACCTGCTTGCAGTGCCTGTCAGCTAACAGCAACCCCCCAAAGCATCTGCTCAGAGCAACAACTGACATGAAGCCCCAGACTCTACATTTGAGAAACACAATGAGAAACCTTATGTTTTGGTTCCCCATCTCCAACTCTAGCCAGTCTGCCTCGTGGGAGGGGCAGCGGGGGCTGTAATGCTCTCGGGGATTCTCACCTGTAGGTTTTAGAACTTTCTTAGCTGCCACATTCATCACCCACCCAGGAGCAAGACCAAAGAAGTTCTGGGTTGGATCCTTGCAAGTGTTGGGCGTTCAGGAGTTTGTCTCTAGTGATGTCAGGAAGAACTCAACCACACTTCATGAGGGGTTCCAGTCCTCTTCAGAAAGCTTGCCAGGGCCTGGCAGGCACCCCATTTCTTAGCATGTGCTTCAGTAGGGGGCACCTGTTTTGGAATGGTGTCCCCCCCCGCCCCCGCAGAAAGAATGGAGAAAGCTTGCATGGAATTTCCACGCTTCTTGGGTCTCAGAAGGCTGTAGTAACAATACCCCATTTTTCCCCCAATGGCAGCAATGGCTAATCCACGCTGGCCTTGAACTTGTGACCCTCTTGGCTCAGCCTACAAGCCTGTGCCATGAGGCCTGGTTGGTTGTTTTTCATGATAAGAGCTATTATGACTGGGGTGAGGTAGAATCTCAGAATAGTTATGAATTGTGCTTTTCTGATGATTAGGGATGCCAAACATTTTTTTTTCAGGTAAGTATTTGTCAGGTCCCAAAGAAACTGGGGCAAATGGCTAATTGTGATACCTAATTAGCATACCAACATGCTTTCCTTCTGGCCCTTTGTGGGCGTCCCTTCCTGCAGCTTCTCATTCCTGTAAGACCCTGTCATTTCAGCCATGCATTCTCTTTGCCTCTTAGTTTGCTTGTCCTCTCTCTCTCTTTGCCATCTCCTCTCTTGATTCTCTTTCTCCTCTCCGTTGCGCCCTCTCTTTTCTCCCTCTCTCACTTTCCTCCTCCTCTCTTTCCTCTTATGGCCTGGTTCAGTGTCCTGGCTATGTTTAGCCCCCTACTTTCTGTCCCTGCCCTGGACTCTTCCAGGAGCCTCTGGCTGTGCTCTCCCTCAAACCTTCTCTTCAACCTTACCTTGGAGTGGACATATCCTCATTTCATTCAGTATTAGGCATTCATTCAGTATTTGCACGTCTTTTCAAAACTGCCTCATTCATTTATCATCGATTAATTGGGTTTGTACATCTGCTGTTTGCTTTTATAAGGTTTTTTTTTTATATACTCTAGATATTTGTCATCCTTTTGAATAGCTGGCAAGGATTTTCTCCTGTTCTACACACTGTCTTTTTACTCTGGCAATTGTTTCCTTTGCTGCACATAAGCATTTAAATTTGATAGAATCTCATTTATCAACATTTGTTATTATTTCTTGAGCTGTGGAGGCCCACTTAGAAAGTGTAACCTATGTATATATCTTGAAATATTCTGTTTTCTTTAGTTTTGAAGTTGGAGGTGTTTGACCCTCTCTAAATTGATTTTTGCACAGGCTGAGAGACACAGACAGAGTTACCGTCTTCTCCATGTGTGGCTATCCGGCTTCTCCAGCGCCGTTCCCCCTATCTTTTCTCCGGTTTATATTCTGGAGCCCTTTGTCATTAGATACCTTAGCTTTGCAAGCATGTTTCTGGGTCCTTGTTTCTCTTCCACTGGACTACCTGTCTGACAGTGCCGCGCTGCTTTCGTCCCTATGGCTTTCTGTAGAATTATGTGAAACCAGGCATTGTGATACCACTTAGCATTGCTTTTTGTGGAGATCTTCAGCAAGTAACACCACCCCCCACCCCCAGTTGCGGTGAGTTCCTGAGGGCCATGGCGGTGTCATGTCCAGAAGGAAGAGATCATCTCACAATTCTCCTCCATACCCTCTGGCCCTTACATTCTTTCTGCTCCCTTCCCTCGAAATTCCTAGCACTCTGAGAGAAAAACTTTGGATTTTTGTAAGTCCATTTTGTAACCTGCTACTCTGCTTAAAGTGTTTATCAGATCTACATGTCTTCTAGGA
>CM053766.1:111611822-111721713 GCA_028658305.1 Pachyuromys duprasi
AGGGCCATGGCGGTGTCATGTCCAGAAGGAAGAGATCATCTCACAATTCTCCTCCATACCCTCTGGCCCTTACATTCTTTCTGCTCCCTTCCCTCGAAATTCCTAGCACTCTGAGAGAAAAACTTTGGATTTTTGTAAGTCCATTTTGTAACCTGCTACTCTGCTTAAAGTGTTTATCAGATCTACATGTCTTCTAGGAGAGTCTGGGAAGCACAGAACCATATCATCTTCATAGAGAATATTTTGAATTTTTTTCTACTCATATCAGTTTTTATTTATTTATTTGGTGTTTTGTTTTTTATTTTGAGACAGGGTTTCTCTTTGTAGCCCTGGCTGCCCTGGAACTAACCCCATAGACCTGGCTGGCCTCGACTCACAGAGATCTGGCTGTCTCTGTCTCCCATGTGTTGATAGTAAAGGCGCTACTGCCTCTGGCTATATCTCTTTCATTTAATTCTCTTGTCTTATTGCGTTGGGTGGCAATTAAATCACCACGTTGAGTAGGAGTAGAGAAAGTGGACACCCTTGTTTTGCTCCTGACTTTGGAAGAAATGTTTTCAGTCTACTGCCCCCATTTCAGTATGATGAAAAAGCTGATAAACCTAAAGATTGTGTCATCATAGTTCATTTTTTTTTGTTTTGTTTTGACACAGGGTATTACCATGTAACCCTGGCTCATCCAGAACTCTCTACGTAGACAAGGCTGGCCTCAAACACAGAGGTCCTCCTGTCTCTGCCTCCTGAGGACTTGGCTTGAAGGTGGGTTCCGCCACACCCTGATGTTTCAATTCTTAGGATACCAAAATTGCTGACGGTATCCATTCTTGTGACAGCAAGCTCTGTGGGACATTTCCCACTGTGACCCTATGTCTTTAATGACTTAATAATGTTTATTTGAACAGATAAACTAGCAAAAATCAAAACACCCAGAAAAAAATTACCAGCACATCTCTCACTTTTTCTGTGAACTTCTTTCCACTCAAATGCTGCCTAGAATCAGACTGTCATGAAATCCAATCTCACTGTTGCCTCCAGCAAAGATGAGATCATCTGTAATTTTCAAAAGGAAATTCACCAGTAAACAAAATAATACCAAAACTAAAAAAGGGGGGGAGGTAGAGTTGAGTAACACAGGTTTTGATTTGAATTCACCATCTGTAATTTTCAAAAGGAAATTTACCAAGTAAACAAAATAATACCAAAACTAAAAAAAAGGGGGGAGGGGGCAGAGTTGAGCAACACAGGTTTTGATTTGAATTTGCCTGCTTATACATATCTATCTACCCCCAACTCAACTTCCTCAATTCTCCATTGCTTTTGGCTCTTATATCTGTAGCTTCCTGTGCCAGGGTCCTGGTTACCCAGAATGTCAAGACAGAAATGAATGTAAGAATAAAGGCTTAGACCCGTGTGAACATAGCATTTTTCACTCTTTTCCAGGTGGTGTCAACATAGCAAAGCTTCTCTGTCTTTAAGAGATGGCTATGGGTTTGTTCTTATAGGCAAAATTTGTTTCAGCTGTTTAATATATATATATATGTTAAACTGTTTAATATATATATATATATATATTCCAGCCTAGAAGTTGTTTTCTCTTGTTTTGTTTTAATTTTCTTCCTGTGTGTGTACAGGTATGATGGAGGGGTGTGTACACACAATACTGTACACATGTGGAGGTCAGAGATAACTTTGTGGCGTCAGTTCTTTCCTTCCACCTTAGCATGAGTTACAGGGGCTGCACTTAGTTCATCAGGCTTGTGTGGCAAGTGGTTTTGCCTGCAGAGCCACCTCATCAGCCAGCAGCTGCTTTTGATAGCAAACTATATGCTTCAAAACTTCCCATGGCCTGTGACTGATATAAAAATAAATAAATTTTAAAAAAACTTCCCATGGTGCAAACAAACCATTTGGACCTGGTTTTGGATATTCCAAAGAAGTGTTGCCGCCGTAATAACCTGAGTGCTACTTTGAGCACAAGAACATCCTCAGGATAGTGTGACCATAGGCACATAAATGACCAGTGCAGCAAGTAAAACCAGGCCAACCCAGATTAAGTTTTCATGTTATGGTCAATTGTGAGTGATAGGCTCCTTTGTCCATCATTCATTCATATTTAAATATTTCCTAGAACCATATTTAAATCACATATTTAAGCCACATTCTTGCCTACCAAATTAATTCTTTTAAAATAAATAAAAATTTTGTTGTTTTATCTTCTGTGTGTGGGTGTGGTTTTTCTGGATGCTTGTCTATACACCACATACATGCCTGCTACCCACAGAGGCCAGGCGAGGACAGTGGGTCCCTGAGAACCGGAATAGGTGGTTGTGAGCTGACAGATGCTGGAGTAGAACCCGGGTTTCTGGAAAGACAACCAGTGCTCTTCACCACTGAGTTATCTTTCCAACCCCCAGGCTAACTCACAAGAGCAATCCAGACTGAGTTAAGTCAATAAAAGGTTTGAGATGGCAGCCTGCATTTTCAAAAACCACTCTTTACATGTAATCAAATCTTTGAGCGCAGCCGAGAGCAGCTGATCAGTACCTTTGGTGAAATAGCAGGGTGTTCCACTCCTCCCAACTTAAATGGTCTCATCACTCACATTTGCTTTCTAAGGTCTACTCACTCGCCATGTAGCCATAGTCAGGGCTTCCCCACCATAAGTCGGCCTTGACATTACATGTCCGCGTATAGTTACAAATGTAACGATGTGCAGTCCAGGATCCCGCTGCAGCTCCCTCTGGGTCAAGTCTGATTTTGCAGAGGAAAACAAGTCAGCTTTGTCCTTTGCTCTGGTCAGGTCCATTTCATGTCTTCTTTCACCATTCTGTATCCCCCAAATACCTTATCCTTATTGTTCAGTGACCCCCCCCATGATTCCCCAGTTTATCCTCAGGTTTCCATAGTCTCACCCCAAATCCTTGAGGTCATTTCAGAGCAGGAGCACCCTTGGCTGCGGTGACATCATGTGTAGTCCCGGGCACTTGGTAGACTGAGGCCAAAGGATCTCTTAAGTCCAGGAGTTCAAGGCTAACCTGGATGATGGGGTAGGAGGGGAAGGAAGAGGAGGAGGTGGAAGGAAGTGAAGGCAGAGGTATAGGAGGAATGCAGGAAAAGGAGGGAGGAGGCAGGAAGGGGAGAAGAGGAGCAACGCTCTGTCATGGGCCCCAGAATTCTTAGATGGGATAGCTGACAGAACATACTTCCTGGATGTTGTGTCCCTATTGACCACTCCCTGTCAATCAACAACTTAAGAGTATTCATTTGGATGTAGGTGATACATTTCCAGGAAGGGAAACACACCCACAGCCATCATGGTCATGGTAGCTGGGTATGAAACGCCCAGAACTAGGGGCACAACCTGTGGGATCCTGGCTTAGTCTCACCTTTGTAAGAAACTTTGGAGTGCTTAGAATCAGAGGAAGGGACACCAAAAGAAGAGAGTTAGTAGCTGGAGAGATGGCTCAGTGCTTAAAAGCATGTACCACTCTTGGAGAGGATCCAAGTTCGGGTGACTCACAACAGATTGTATATTCCAGCTCTAGGGAATTCAATACCTGTCCCCAAACACACATACACACAGTTTAAAAATAACATAATTTTTGAAAAGACAACGACAACCAAGGCAAATGCCTCCCAATTCTGCTTGTTCTTTGAGAATAAGGGTTATGAAGACTCTGGTAGAGAAGAAGCCCATGTACTCCATGAGGTCAGACTTTATCCAGCAAGAGGATTCCCATCAGTAATGAGATTCAGCACTTAGCAAGCATATTAACTAATATACACCTAATGGTATCTGGCCCTGGTCTGTGGTCTGAAAGGCTTAGAAATATGTCAGCCCATCAAGAGCAACTTCCTAGCCTGGTGTTGGTGGCAGTGCATGCTTTGAATCCCAGCACTTGGGAGGCAGAGGCAAGCGGATCTCTGAGTTTGAGGCCAGCCTGGTCTACACGGAGAAACCCTGTCTTGAAAAACAAACCAAAAAGAAAGAGGAAGAGGAGAGGGAGGAGAAAGAAAGGAAGAAAGAAAGGAGTGATTACATATTAAGACTTAGTAAGTACGATGTTTAAAACCAGGATCCAAATTATTATTTCATAATAATATGAAATGTCATTCCACACATATGTGGAAGGAAAGAATTGTCTCCACAAAGCTGTCCTCTGATCACTACAGGCACACCATGGCATATGTGCTCACACACACACAAATACTATGACCATTAATAATAGTGATGATGGTAATAATAATTATTTAAATGAAAAACAAGAAATGTAAGGTCTTGAATAAACAAGGGCTCATGTTGCCAGGACCCAAAGCATCCTCCCTGTGTTGAGGACAGAAGCCAAAGTATAGCTAGATCAGAGTAAGGGACACATAATAAAAACCAGGGGAATTAGATGAATAAGCAAATGCAGAGACTCTTAATACAGTCTGTTCTTGCCAGTGAGTCAGGATTCAAGGAAGCCATTGCTGAGTGGGTTTTCTCAGGACTCCCACATGCCTCAACTTTTCTGATTGTCCTTCGCTTCCAAAGCAACTCCCTTTCTAACAAATATTTCATACCTGAGGCCCTGGGCTTGGGCCCCCAGCACCACCAAAAGTTAAGTTCTTGTTTGGTTGAACCCTTGGGTTCAAGCCTCCCTCTGGGTTAGTAATGGCTCTCCTTTAATTCTTATACATCTATTTTATAGAAATTTTTCTTTTATACCAATAAATTCGTCTTCTTTTTAAGCGCAATGTGTAGTATATTCATTGCTCAAAGCCACTCCCCAGTAGTGTTTGTAGAAATAGGAATAAAGGAACAGATGCACGCATGCATCTTGTTGGGGGTCTCTAGAGGAACTGGACAGGGCTAGGTAGTCCCAACAATGGCCCTCTGCACCCTGCAGAGCAAGAGAACCAGTTACTGCTATCTCCAAGAAGCTGGAAGTGTCTGAATAAGGGGAACCACTGATGGAGCCCCAGGATGGGGGAAAGGGGCCTGAAAGTCACTGGTGTATGTCTGCATTTGAAAGGCTCGGGAGGCTGGAATCTGATGATTACCTGGATGGTGAAATTCATAGACACACTCGCTCAGCAACGATGGCACTTCCATCTACTGGCTGACTCCCAGTTCTTCACTTTCATTCCATAGGTCTCTACCTGTTGGGCGGTATAACCCGTATTCAGGCTCTCCCACCCTACTCTTGTTCCACATGTCAGTTCTGCTACAAACAAACTCAGAAGTGGGCTCTGCTTACCTCTAGGCTGCTTCAGTCCAGCCAAACTGACAATCAGAACTACGTGCTTTACAGGTAGCTCTTCCTGACCATGGCGATGGCTCAGAGCGTCTTTCCAAGGCTGATGACCTGAATTCCATTCCTGCAACCCACACAATAGAGAGAACTGACTCTTGCAACCTGTCCTCTGACCTCTATTTGTATGCACAGCACCTGCGCACCTATGCATACATGAATAAACGAATGTAATTAAAAATAGTGAAAGGTGCTTTATTAAGTCCACTACTTTGTATGCTAACTTAACATTAAAAAAACACATCTGCCACTCTGGAAGATACTGTGGCTGCTTTTAAAGAAAACAGTTGCTTGGAATGCAAAAACTAGGGGCTAGAGAGACTTCTCAGTGAGTATTAGTGCTTGCTATGTGAGCAATGTGGACCTGAGTTTGAATCCCCGGCATTCACACAGAAGGCCCACAACCCCAGCACTAGTGGGTAAAGAGAGCAGATTCCATAGAGCTTGCTGGTCTACCAGCTGGGGCAAAACTATGAGCTTCTGGTTGAGTGAGAGAGCCTGCCTCGAGGCAAAAAGGTGAAACCCAATAGAGAAAGATACCAGAAGTCCTTCTCTGGCCTCTGTGCACACACACACACACACACACACACACACACACACACAGTCACACTCAAAATACAGAATTACTATCTGATTCAGTCTCTCTGGCCACATACTGAAAAGGAGTGGAAGCAGGCACTGGAATAGAAATTTGTAACCCCTTTTTCATAGCTATGCTATCTGAAATAACAAACAAAAGAGAAAACAAAGCCCAGGGTCTAGCAAAGAATGAAAAGACAAACAACTGATGGTATATAGATACAATGAAATATTATTCAGTGTTGTGAATATAAACCTCTTTTTGTTTTGGTCCCAGGTGTGGGATGTGGGACTGATTCAGATGGTCCACAGGAGCAAACTGTTTGCCTCATGTTGGCTCTGAGAGGAGCTCTTTGCCAGCTGCAGATAGTTTAAATCTGAAGACTCTGGAGAGAGACTAAATGCCAGAGCCCAAAGAGGAGAGGGCAGAAAGAACAAGGCTGCTCCTGCTTCCCCCTTGCTGCTCCTGGTTGCTGTTGTGAGACGAGAAGATGGAGAGTTCCTGAAATGAGGATTGGACTGGCTCCAAAGAACCAGATGACCCTAACCAGCAGGAAGCAGCTAGGAGAACTCCCCCTCTCCCACTAACGCTTTTTTCTCTCCAACCTGGTGTTGGGGTGTTGGAAGGGATTGGGGTGGAGTAGGGAGAAAAAGATAAAGAAATTTAAATTAGAGAGTTTTTTTTAAAGTATGCCTACAATTCAGCCTTTAAACAGGAGTACAAAATCCACAACAATAAACAGCAGGACAAGGTGGTGCTTGCCTTTAATGCCAGTTATTCAGAGGCAGAGTTAGGTAGGTCTCTGTGAACTCCTGGCCAGCCAAGATCACAGTCAGACCTTGTCTCAACAAACACTACCCAATACCAATTGGCCAGCTCTGAAAATATACATACAAGTAACATTACACCAACTGAGCAGTTATACTTAGAAATATGTATGTATGTTTATATATATGCATATAACATCAATTAATGAAAAGAAGAGGATTTGAATTTGAAACAACAAGAAGGGGTATATGGGATGGCTTGGAGGGAGGAAAGTGAAGGGAATAATGATGCAATTTAACTTTCAAAAATAAAAAATAATTTTAGAATAATAAAAAAAATGAAAACAAAAAAGCATAAAGAAAAGAGAATTCTCCCTACAGTATGAATGGAATTAAGCTCGAGGCTATTGAGTTAAGTCAGCCATGAGAGCAAAACACTGTGTGATTCTACTTAAATGAGGGCATAAGAACAGTCAAAGTTTCCTACAGAAAGTAGAACTGTTGGATGAGCAAGATGGTTCAGCCATGGGGCAGAGAGCTGGCTCGGCGGTTATGAGCACTTGTTCCTCTTTCAGAGGACCCAGACTTATTCCCAGCACCCACATGGCAGTTAGCAACTACCTATAACCCTAGTCCCAGAGGATCCAAAGCCCTCAGCTGTGGCACACAGACATTCATGCTGGAAACGCACTCACACATAAGAATAATAAAATAATAAACTTTTAAAAATAAAAAATAAAGGAAATTTAATCCCTAAGATTCACATGGTAGATGGAGAGAACTGACTTCTAAATGTTGTCGTCTGAACTGGGCCTGGTGGCACAAGCTGTGATCCCAGCACTCGGGGAGGCAGGTGTATCTCTGTGAGTTCGAGGCCAGCCTGGTCTACAAAACGAGTCCAGGACAGCCAAGGCTACACAGAGAAACCCTGTCTCTAAAACAAACAAACACAAACAAAAAAGGTTGTTCTCTGACCTCCACACACGATGTGTATACACTGCAAAACACACATACACACATAAATACACAGACACGAAACACACACACACATTGAATAAAAAAATGAGACAACCCCCCATGTCAAAGCAAAAAAGGTGGAGAGCAATAGAGGAAAAGAGCACAAGTCTGGTGTGAGAAGAAAGTGGGGGGATGCTGTTTATTGGTTAGAGTGTTCAGTCTGTGAGCTAATAGGGTGGATGGTGGTACTATGGGTGGCTAGACAGCAGTGTGAATCCAGCAAATGCCTCTCAACAGCACACAAAATGGTCAGGGTAGTAAATTCATGTTGTATGCATTTTCCCACAACTGGAAAATAAGGTGCCTTTCCCATGCTAACTCTAGCTTGTGCTAAGTCCATCCTCACGATGTGGTGAGACTGGCTTGTCCTGTTGGGTTTCTTTCTGTATGAGATTCCCTGTGATACCATGTCGATATGCCAGGGTAGCCCAAAATAGAACGCAGAACTTCAAAACAAAGCCACAAACAACCTCAGCACATTTTGCTATTTAAAAGGAAGGCCTCAGGGATATTTCACCAAGTTAAATCAGTCAACCATGAGAGGACAGTCAAGCAAGAAATATATTCATGGTTGGTAAACCGAGCAGTGTGATGCTGGGATGACACCAGACTTTGACAATTTTAACAAACTTGCAATTTTAGATCTGAGACATAAATGGACCAGCTGCAGTTGAATAAAATCATTACAGGATTAGCAGTTTTCTGACCCACTTACTTAAAAAAGCTGAATCACTCCATTGAGACCCCGGAGAAATGCATATTTTTATCTTTGATGTATTTGGGGGGAGGGTTTCTTTCAATTAAATGAAATTATATAGCCACCTTTTTTTTGTCATCTCCTCTTTTAATTGGGTGGTTTCACAAATCTTCTCAAATATGCCTTTGCAAATTCTTGATTTTTGTAACTGCAAATGTAAAACGAAATATGCTCACGGCTTTCTTCTGTGCAATTACTTCCTAAGCCCATCAGGAAGGCTTCTTGCTTCTCTCCCAAATACCTTTCTTTATTAGATTGGGAGTGGGTAGGAGGTAGATCACATCAATAAGAGGAGCTCAGTGCTCCAGAAGGGAGGTGGAGGTGATGGAGGAACCTATATATTCACCCGCATCCACACTGATCCAATAAATCAGAGCTTTTCCCACCCCTACCTCTATCCTAAACAGAGCTGGGGACAAGCCATGAGACTAATGAATACTCAGTCCAGCTGTACTTTCTTACACAAACACTGCCAAGTGCAATCAGCACATATTAAGGTGGAGGGGCAGGTAGAGGGAAGGGCACTTTGCTTCTGACTTTGTTTAGAAAAGACACCACACAGACTTTTGACTGGATGCAATTATATTTATTTTTAAAGATATATTTTCTTTTAGTCGTATTTGTGTGCGCCTGAGTACATATATGTGAACCATGTGTGTACAGTGTCCATGGAGGCTAACAGAGGACAACAGATCTTCTGAAGACTGGGGTTATAGGTAGCTGTGGGCTATCTGATAAGGGTGCTAGGGACGGGACCCAGGTCCTCTGCAAGAGCAGCAAGTGCTCTTAACTGCTTGCCATTTCTGCAGTCCTACTGAATCAATTTTTATGCGACTATATCTAACAGTGTCTCCTGTCTCTGGATTCTAAAATATGCATTGCATAATTTATAAGGTGTTTAATATAGTGTTTAATATAATTCTAGCACTGCCTATAATTATAGTTATTTCTGTTTATGTTGTCTAACTTTTGTAAATTATCAAGTCTTTGAGGGCAAGATTCATAGCATACATGTCCTTATTCTTGCCGCATAATATCTGGCACAGTGGTTTCTTTGTGACAAATGTTTTGCGTAATGAAGAGGTTAATTCAAACAATATAGACTATTTTTCTATGAAGCAGAGCCAGCATTCGGAGACCAATGAACTTCTTTGCCTGCTTGTTTTTGTTTTAAACATCTTATTTAATGAGTACTGACTATGTATTCATAATTATGCATTCATTATTAAAATACACCATGTTCCTACTTGTATATAGGCACCATATAAGGCTACAAGAATCCATTAGTGAATAAAAATATTTACTTAAGATTGCCTATAATCAGAGAGGTTACCAAACAGGCTCACGAGCTAAATAGCTAGTAACTGGGGAGGCCTCAACTTATTATAGAGTCCTTTTTCTTTTTAAATTTCAAGACAGGGCTTCTCTCTGTAGACTAGGCTGGCCTCTAACTCACAGAGATCCACCTGCCTCTGCTCCCGGAGCGCTGGGATCAAAGGCGTGCCATGCCCAACTGAGTCTACATTCTTAAACAATTTGTTACATTCTTTATGGTGGGAGCTGGGGACAAGATAGGGTAAGACTAGAGGCTGGAGAGATGACTCTGAAGTTAAGAGCACACACTGCTAGCTTTCCCGAGGACCTGAGTTGGCTTCCCATCACCCACTGTGGGCAGCTCACCAGCACTTGTAACTCTAGCTGCAGGGACTCTGATACCCCTTTCTGGCCCCTGTTGGTCCCTGCATACACGTGCTACACATAAACACATGAAGGCTCACACACATGCATATAAATTTAAATAAAATAAATCTTAAAAATAAAGACACAGTAATGTTATACTCGCTTTCACAAACCTTCTGGAGATTAAGGATCATGTTTGATAAGATTTTCTAAGCCCTAAGTGTTCACATGAAAGGCTAACCCTCTTAGGATTCCTCAACAAATGCTTACCACCCCGCTGTCCTGACAGTTGTATATGCCACTGGAGTCCCTTTATAACTTGAGGGCTTTAAGAAGTTAATTTGCCCATAAAATGTTTTATTACTAATAAAAGTTATGTATTCCAGTCACTGTCAAATATAAATTGAGTTTCCTTTATTTACTGACGTGTTCTGCCAACTCTCATCCCAAGCAGGGAATACAGGAAGCCCTGAGTGAATGAACTGCTGAGTTGTTCATGAGCATGACCATACCCAGGACTCTTAAGACCTTAGGACCCACTGGAAATTGGCAAAGCCATTTCCCATATGGGCCAGGCTCAGAGGGGTGGCAGAGTTCTCTTTGGGGGTCCATGTGAGAGCAAGTGATAAGTGTGTAGAAAAGGTAGCCATTGATACTTCCTCCTCCAGGGTGTTTACAGGCCGAGACAGCTCACCTACAGGGACTGCCCGCCAAGCCTGGCCAGCTTCTCTCCCTGCACTGTCTATAAAAAGCCCTGAGGTTCCAGGGTGCAGAAGCAGTGAGTGAGGCTCCAACAAAACACACACACACCTGATCCCAGCTTTGTACAAGTGTATATATGACTTTGTCCTTGGCTCATTCCATCACCACCCCTAGTCAAAACCCAGACTGCACACATTGCAGCACCCCAGGATACACACCACACACACACACCAAACACACACACACACACACACAGGTAATGGAAGTTTTGGTTTGTGTGTTATGTAAGTATATTTTTGTTTTAATCCCAAGTGTCAGATTTTAGTTAGGCTGTAGTTTCTCCACACCTGTTAACTGTCTTTGCCAGCTGGTAATAGCTTCCGCATGCTGCACGGAGAGGGGCGTGGTCCAGGACTCTGAGAGTATAAATATGAGACCAAGAAAGAGAACTGATGGCGTTCTGAAGTGGTGTTCTGGAGTGGCATGGAGCAGCTTGGAAAGAGAAGAGACCAGAGGCGGTGTGGTGGTACGGAACAGACAGATGAGAGAAACACTTCAGGGCGCAGCAGCGTGGAGGAGTCTGCTGGCTGCATCTGGGGTTGACAGAGATTGGTACAGAGCCCTAAAAGAAGCCCTTGACCCTAAATAGCCAGGAAAAGTAAAGGAAAATCCAGGAAATAGCCAGGAAAAGTAACCTTTTTCTCTCTTCTACTTAAGGTTGATGGGTTGGTGGAAGGGAGTTAGAACCCTAAACACCCCAAATAAAGTAGATTAAAAAAAAACCTGAAAAACAGCTACAGATGGCTTTCCACTATGTGTACATACACACATACACAAAGACGAATAATGGGAACCACAGAAGTAGCAATAATTACAGAAAATTTAAAGAACAAATTAAAGACATTTCAATTATCTATTAATATTAACAAAAGCTGAGTTGGTGAGTTAGCTCAGCAGAGGCAAAGCTTCTTGTTGCCAAGACTTTGAGCCCCAGGACCCTCATGGTGGAAGGAAATACTAGCTCAAAAAATTTGTTTTCTGATATATACACACACACACACTATGGCTCAAGTATGCTCCCCATGCCCACAGAATAAATAATTGTGTTTCTTTTAAAAAAATGCTGGAAATTTTTAGTTATTCTGAAAATCAAGATGATAGACTATTTCAGTAAAATCCAAGTTTACTCTAAATTTGACAAAGAAAAATAAAGAGGAAAAACGGAAGGAATTTCACTCAAAAAAAAAAAAAGCAGTGTTAGCATGAGCAGTATCAATAGATATAAATAACTTCCCTGCCAAAAGCTTAAGCTGGAACGCAATGCAGAAAGCAAAGAGACGCAGCAAATGTTTGGCAAATTCTTCGAATGAAATAAAACTAGGAAGTCTGCAAAGTAGCTTCAGATGAATGATGTATGTAGCAAAACACATCAGCAGTGTGTTCAGGGCCAAGATTGTTGAAAAGAAGCAAGAGAAATGTGAACACGCAGAAAATTAAACCACAAATCTTTCTAGATGTGGGCACGGGGAAAGACAAAAATAGCCAACTTGGGTATAAAACAGTCATTTTCTGATGAGTTTGGGCAATGGAGACAGCCAAATCATTAAAACAGGGTGGAGGAAAGAGGGAAGAGGCATTTTAGTCAATATTGGGAGTAACTCAATCCAAAGCAGAGTTTATCTGGGATCCTCTGGCTACTATGTCATCCAGCCTGAACCCAAGCACCTGGACTCCAGAGAGTCCCCAGAATAGGTGGGACCATAGGCGTGCACCACTCCTCTCAGGCAGAAAGGCTATTTGTTTCATTAAGGACCAGCTTTAAGACAAACTCCTAGGATCTACTCCTTGACTCACTCTGTAGCCTCTGTGGAATAGAGGCCTGATTCAGTCCACTTTCCATCACTGTAATGAAACTCCAAGACAGGTGGCTTGCAGAGAGAAAAGGGGTTATCTTGGTTCATCTTAAAGCCCTTTGCTTTGGCTGGTGAGAGGGCAGATGCAGCAAAGCTATTCATTTCATGACCCAGAAGTAAAACAGAGAGAACAGGGGGTCAAGGGTCAACAGTCCCCTTCAAGGGCATACCTTTCATCATCATCACCTAGACTCCACTTTAAGGGGTCCACTACCTTCCAAAAGTACTTCTCTGGAGACCAAGTATTTAGAACACGGCCACTGGGGGACATTCAGTATTCAAACTCTGGGGCTGGAGAGATAGCTCGGTGATTAAGAGTGCTTGCTGCCATTGCAGGGGACTTGAATTTGGTTCCCAGCGCCCCATCAGGCAGTAAAGGACCACCTAAAAATTCAGCTATAGAGGACCCAGCACTCTCTTCGGGCCTCTGATACACACTCTTACACTGCCTCCCACACTTAAATAAAAATAAAATGCAGGAAAAGAACAGCAAGCATGGAGGCCAACAAGATGGCTCAGCAGGTCAGAGAGCTTGCCACGCAGGCCTAACCACCTGATCCTGGTCCCCGGGGCCTACGGTAGAAAATATATGTTGACTCTGACTTCCACATATGCATTATGGCACTTGGGTGTCCACATTCATGCATAAACAACATATTGGCACACAGAAAGACAATAATAATAAGCTGTTTATCTAATTACTTATTATCAGTTGGCAGAGTACTTACCTAGCATACATGAAGGCCTGGATTCCATTCCTACCACCTAAAACAGGGGTTAGTAGCATTGGCCTGCCATCCCAGAACTCAGGAGGTAGAGACAGGAGGATCAAAAGTTCAAGGTCATCCTTGGGCACATTGCAAACTTGAAGCTGGCCTGTGCTAAATGAGAACCTGTCTCAAAAGGACAAGAACAACAACAATATATATATACATGTATATATATATACATGTATATATATATAATTTTTTTTTAATGGGGCTAGAGAAATGGCTCAGAGATTAAGAGCATGGGCTGCTCTTCCAGAGGTCCTGAGTTCAATTCCTATCAACCACATGGTGGCTCACAACCAGCTATAATGAGATCTGGTGCCCTCTTCTGGCCTGCAGATGAACATGCAGACAGAACATTGTATACATAATAAAGAAATACATCTTTTTTAAATATCTTAAAATAAAAACACCAAAATGTGAGCAAACAAAACAAGTGAATTGTTGGAGTATGGTCTGGTGCTTTGTATTTATTAAGTGCTTGCCCCCTGAGATTCTTACTGTTCATGAGCAAACTGTCATGTACCCCAAGTATTGCTGTTTAACCTTGCTTAAGAAATTATTCTTGATTGGCTGATTAAAAGGCCGGCACCTAGGCAGAGCAGAAGGAGGTAGGTGTGGGTAAGGTTCGTGGGCTTTGGGGACAGGAAAATTACTCAAGGGAAGGGGAGAGAGATGGGAAGAGGAGAGGAGGATGCCACAATGGGTTAGCATGGAAAAGGAACCACGTGGGCCGGGAGGAAGGACTCCAAGAATGGCGTGGTTGGAGGGAGCAATCCAGATAAAGGATAAGCAAGTATTTATGGAATTACGGATGGGAGATGGGCCAGACAGGATTGGTTAACATGGATGACATGGGATGGCATTGGACGGTATGAAATAGCGTAGATGGAATTATCTGCCCAGCCCAAGGCGAAATAAGGCAATTACAAAATCTAACCAGTGTCTGTCTTATAAATTGTGATCCTGGGTTAAATAATACCACTGTAGTACTTATAGGGCTAATAATAATAGACTTATTTAGCCCAATATTATTTTTATTCAACAACAGTAAATAAACAAACAGAAACACCCATCTTGGAAGGCAAGTAAGTATACTTAGTCCCTGAGTCTTAGAGACTCAGGGGTGACCAGCCCATGGGTATTAGGGCTAGGATTCTAGTCCAAACAGTCTGCTTCAAAAATAAGTGCACAGCAAATACCAGACAGAGAAAATGAGACTGCAGTGGCGGGCAAGTTCTTAGGGAGAGTTTGTGATAGTAACTTTCTGTACTGTGACCAAAAAAATAGGAGAGAATCAACTAAAAAGAATGAAAGGTTGGCTTGCTTGCTTATGTATTTATGTATGTATGTATGTATGTATGTATGTATGTATGTATGTATGTATGTATGTAGTCCAGACTGGCCCCAAGCTCATAGACATCTGCCTTTCTCTGCTTTCTGGTGATGGGACTAAACGAAAGGTTTATTTTGGCTGGCAATGAGTATATCATAACAAAGGCTTGTCATGGACAAAGCTGATTATACCGGCCAAGACGTGAACAACAGACAACAAAGGGCTTAGGCTGGATTGTCTCATGTCAACTTGACACAAGTTAGAGTCATCAGAGGGCAGGGGCTTGTGGGTGGCAGATAATTCATTTTCTATACCAGGCAGGGAAGGGTATCTGATAAAGAACGATGTTGGCATGCACCAGCCACCGAAGGTAAATGCCTATCTCCTAAAAATCCTAAAATGGACGTGAGAGCCAGCAGGAGTGTGTGCACTGCTTTCTGCAAAATGTTGAATCAACTCAACTCCAAAGACATTTAAGGAGCTTGGATAACATTTTAGAATTCTTTGGAGATTTGGATCCTTTCATAACTATTCTCAAAGATAATATACAACTGGAAACACACACACCCCCCTCACTCTGCATGAAAATGCCAAGTGTAAAATTGCTTTATCACACATTTCACCAGCTCTTCATATTTCTTCAACACTTGGATTTTTAGAAACAATTTTTTTTTCTGGGAGATGTTTTGGTTTTCTTTTTTACACTTTTTGGTTTTTACAGATAAAGATGTTAATAGAAATAAACAACATAGGAAAACTAAATGTGTGGTGTCATAGTTAGGAATATGGGGATTTCTAAGAAGGAAGATTTCATGGTTTTTCCTTGGTGGTATAATGGTGTTTGGTATGCTAGAAGGGTCTATCGCAGGACAACTAGCATAACCAGATAGCAATGCAACTATACTTTAATGGACGTTAAGAGGTAAAATGTTAAATGAGATGGCTCAGGGTTTAGAACATGCACCACTCTTGTGAGAGGATTCAGGCTCAGTTGCCAGCATCCACATCAATTAGCTCACAACCACCTGCATCTCCAATGCCAGGTAATATGATGCCCTCTCTGGTCTCCCTGGGCACCTGCACACATGTGGTGCATATGAACTCACAAAGATACACACACATAAACAATAAATCATTTCAAAAACATGAAATGAGATATACAGTGACTGAAAACATGCATCTCAGAGTCCACTGTGAGGTGCACATGGTAGCATGCATTGGTGTTACACACAGCCTGGCATGGGTCCTGTGAGGTTGATGTAAGGTCATGTTATATGAAGTTCTTGGAACGTGGTTCTAAGCATTTCTTAGCTGTCCGATTCTAGCACAAAGCAGAATGGACTAAATAGTAAGCTCCTTACAAAACTGAGAGCTGTCCTGTCTTCGCTTGCTGCCTCTTAAATCCTAGCACTAATTTCTCTGTAAGCAGCTAGCTGTTCACTGTGTTACTGACCTGAAGGGTCCCAAATCAGTTTTCAAACGGTGGCACCACCAACTTGCAGAAGAATTTGAAGAGCCTTTCCAGAGGTTCTTCAAACTGTTTCCATAATCATTGTAATAACAGTAATTCTCATTTTATTTAATAGCTATAAGGCTAACCTCACAACGTGAACTGTCTGATCCTGGGCTGTGTTTTTACCTGTGATGCTGTCTGGACCGATGATGCAAAAGCAATGGTTTTAGGTAACGCTGCGGATGCTGAAGCATGAGTGTTAAGGTGGTGGGCTGTCAGATTTGTTACTATTAGAAAAACCAGACAGAACCAACTCATAAGGAAAAAGGCTTCGTTTTGACTGATTTGAAAGTTTTTGGTCCATGATGTCCTTGGCTGGTTGCTTTGAGCAAGGCAGCATACTGTGGCAAGACTCTCTACACGGCTAGGAGGTTAAAAAGGAAGGGACTAGGGCCCTAAACTCCCCTTCAGGGGTAAACCCTACAGCCTAAAGATTTCTCATCAGCCTCCGCCTCTTATGGTGGGATGCTGGGGACCAAATTTTCAGCACATGGACTAGAGGGGACACTTAAGATCCAAACAATAGCATCTACCCGGGCACGCTGCAGGCATTCCATTTATTCTTCCCTTTAATGTTTCATGTAAAGAAAAAAGCCTAGTGTCACCCAAGAATACCCCTGGTAAAGCAACACTTTTCTTAAATAGAGACCCTAAGTACCTATCCTTTTGATAGTCTGAATAATGGAACAGGAACCATATACAAACCATTTCTGCTGCATCCTGGGATATGGTGGTTGTCTTGAGAGCAGATACATTAACAGAGTCCTGAACTGAGCCAGCCAAGTTTTTTTTCATGGAACACGATTTGTACTTGAATTGAAGGAATGACACACTATAGCATTCAGATTTTTAATGTACAACATCACTTCAGGGAAAACAGTGGACAACGTCTATTATCAGTGATAAAATTTTTAACTTTCTAGCAGATGTAACACTTCTGGAAAACTCATATCTATCTCAGTGAGTTAATAGTGTCCTAATACTAAAAGACTTTAATAATGAGCCTGATATTAGTAATTTTTGAGACAGGATCTCACATTGCAGCCCGGGGTGACCCTGAATTGACTATGTAGGTCAAGCTAGTCTCAAAATTGCAGCAATCTGCCTACCTTAGCCTCCTGAGTTCTTGGAGTCACCATCTGAGAAATAAATATTATTCTTTTGATTCTGTATGAAATGACATGTGACAATATTTGAATGATTTGCATAACTCAATGAGCTTTTTTCCAAATGACCAAAGCATGTGATTCTGGAATAAGTCATACACTGGTAAAAGATCCATTCACCAGGGTCCTCTCATTACCAGTAGACACTTTGAGATGTCTCAGATTCCACATTGCAACTAACTTTAAGGAGCTACCTACCTCATCAAATGAAACTATCCATAAATTTCCAAAAAAGGTTATTAAAATATTCCTCTTTTTCCCCAAACATACCTTAATGAGAACAGATTTGAATTCATACATTTTTATCAAAATAAGGCATCAGCAGCTAGAGAGATGGCTCAGGGTTAAGAGCTGGAACTGCCCCACCAAAGGAGCCGAGTTCAAGTCTCAGTACACACATTAGGTGGCTTTCACCTGCCTGCAACTTCAGCTTTCAGAAGCAACTATGCACACATGTACACATACACACACAGAGACATAGAATTCATTTTGGTTTGTTTGTTTGTTTTTTGAGACAGTGTATCTCTGTGTAGACCAGGCTGGCCTCCAATTCAGAGATCTGCCTGCCTCTGCCTCTTGATACTGGGACTAAAATCATGTGTCCCCATGCCTAGTTTCATTAACTTTTAAAAATTTGGGGATATATAATGATTATTCATAAAGTAAATTTTATAACATGTTTATTAATATATATATATATTTTTTTTTTTTGGTATTTTGAGACAGGGTTTCTCTGTGTAGCCCTGGCTGTCCTGGAATTTGCTTTGTAGATCAGGCCTGCCTTTTTCTGGGATTAAAGATGTGCTCCATCACCACCCAGCTTAGAAATATTTTAAAGAAATATTTAAAGTTCTTCCTTTTAATGTCTGATATGACAACTATCACTATCTAAAATCCATGCTAAATAATGGGTTTTAATATAGTCGATACTTTTTTACAGTATAAAGTGATTCTGAGACCAAACAGGTTTTTTGTTTTGTTTTTTCCAAGACAAGTTTTTTCTGTGTAACAGAACCCTGGCTGTCCTGGACTCAATTTGTAGATCAGACTGGCCTCGAACTCACACAGATCTGCCTGCCTCCCAAGAGCAGGGATCAAAGGTGTGTGTCACCATCACCTGGCTGAGGTCAAACAGTTTAAAAAGCATTATTCTGACTAGTTTATTCTTAACCTGAGTTGTTTTATTTATTTATTTTTACACTCATAGTAACATACTACTTATGGCCAAACTTCAGTAAGAAGTGATTACATCCATCTGGGTGCACACTTGACTTCCAATTTCAGCACCCCAGAGGTGGAGGCCAAAGGATCCCAGTTACATAGTAACTTTACAGCGAACAGGGGCTACCTGGGATCAACCCTGGAGTAGGTGATTTCCAAAGCAACAACTCTCTAACAGATCAAGACCAGCGAGTTCAAGGCCAGCAAACTACTCTTTTCCAGGTGTTGGTCTGCATTAAGCAAACAGCTCAAGCTCCCTTTAATTAGGAAATCCTATTGCTCTCCATTTACGTCTCTATACAGATTAGGGAGAGATTCGTCCTTTTGTGCTTCAAGCATGACAAAAGGAAGCTTCACCTGCAGCACCCACAAATTCGGAGGAGGGTGCTTATGGCAGGACATAATAAAATGCGCTGGAGCGGTCCATTGCTTGAAAGGTACTGCTGCTGAGTGCCTCTTTCAGCTGTAAGATTTGATGTGACAACACTTCACCAGTGTCTGGGTGTCTTTTTCCCAAAGCCAGCCCCACGGCTCGAGGCCTTTAGGGTCCTTGCCTAAGGTCTGACAGCGGTTTGGCATACGTGGTAATTGTTTAGGCTCTGTATTTAATAAAGAACAGAAGCCGCGAGGAACGTCTCGACTCCTGGGTGTCCTAAAATTTCCATTTCACCAGGATGAAAAGAGCCAAAATATGACCTCACTAAAAAGCTAGGCTGTCGTTGAAGAGGAAAAGGAAACAATAAAGATCAGTTCTGGCTTCCGACAGAACTGAAAATAAGAGGCACCCGGCATCACCAGCGCGGCCAGGGAGAGAACTGACCGGCAGTCACCCTGCAGGGTCATCCTTCCTTCGTCATTGCAGGGAGCGGCCCCAGGACTGGTTCTGCCCCTCTTCTTCAAAAATCACCCCTGCATCATCCTCAAGATGGGTCATACGTTAAGAAAGAATACTGATTTCCTGGAGTCAGCCTAGCAGGAGTCGAATCTCAGGCCTGAGTTTATTCCCATGTAAAGCAGCAAGAATGTCAAACTTTATAAAATCTTTGTGAGATTAAGATAATGCATATAAAGCAAAACAAAACAAAAAGCTGGACGTGGAACAGGAAGCCATTATTGGGGAGTCTTTGTTTTGTATTCCCCATCCGCGAGCAGTTTCTCCCGTTATTTCTCCACAAAACCTTTTCTCTCATATCCCTGAGTCATCAGCGTTAAGGAACTGGGTTCCCCAAGTCATTCCTCGGCCTCATGTTCTCTAGGGCTCCCTCTCCCGACTGCTTAAGCTCTTACAGGGGTCCAGATCGAAATTCCCGGACTGCAAATGGATCTCGGCTTGACTCACAGCATTGTCCGCAGCCTCCTCAGCCCACGCACGAGAGAGGAGACCATGACAAGCCCTAAGCCACGCGGGGCTCGGGACTGAGCCTCACGCCAGACCCCGACTCCGAACGGAAGCGAGGCCGAGGGCGGGGCGGCGGAGGCGAGAAAGAGGACGCGCGCCCCGCAGAGCTCCAGCAAAGGTGAGAACGTGGGAGTCCGGAGGAGGCCACACCCAGAGGTGGGAGGGCGCGGGGGAAGGCGTGGCCACAGCCTGGGCGAAAACGAGGCAGGGGGCGTGGCCGAGTGCCAAGGGATGCGGTGGGAGCAGCGGTCTCGCAGAGCCACACCCAGAGGTGAGCGCGCAGGGGGCGTGGCCACACCGCCGGGGCGGGTGGGAGGCTGAGGGAGGGGCTTGGGCCTGGGGGCGTGGCCTCCCCAGGGGGAGAGGCTCGGGCCTTTTGGGGTGCGCCAGGCGTTCCCACGGGCGGCGCGCGCAGCCACCGAGCGACGCGCGAGGCCACGCCGGGGTTAGGCCGGCGCCACCTGGGCGCGGCTGCGGGCGAACAGGTGCCCGCGCGCGTCAGGCGCCGGCCCCAGGGGCGGGGAGAAGGGCGCGGCCGGAAGCGCGGGGCGGGCGCCTCGGCCCGGTGAGCTGCGGGGCCCGCCAGGCAGGAGGAAGGAGCACACCGGGGCCGCGCGGCGGACGATGTCGAGCCGCCGCCTCGGCCCCTGCAGCAGCAGCAGCAGCAGCCGCCGCCGCCGCTGCTGCCGCCGAGCCGGGGGACATGGAGCGCGGCTGCAGGGAGCGGCCGACGGCAGCAGCAGCAAGCGTCGCGGCAACCGCGGAGCGCAGCCCTCCCCGTGAGGCGCTGGCCGGCCGGCGGCGGCGGCGGCAGCAGCGGCGACAGCAGCAGCAGCGACAGGGCGGCTGAAGCCCGCGGCCGCGCGGCGACCCTCGGCGCGGCCTCCCCTCCCGCTCGGCGCCCCCCTCCCGCTCCCGTTTCCTCGGCCGCTCCTGCCCACCGCCTCGTCTCCGTCCCCGTCCCGGGCGCGCGCCGGCAGCTGAGGCCGGGGGCGGGGGCGCGTGCCGCCGCCGGCGCGGGGGAGGGGCGGGCCGCCCGCGCGCGCCGCGCCCAGGGCTCGCGGGGACCCGGGGGGCGCGTGCCGCGGCGCGAGGCGAGGCGCGGGGCGGCGCGGCGGGGCCCCTCCCCCCTGCAGCCTGGCGCGCGCCGGCCGGGCCGCACCGCTGCGGGCTCGGCGCGCGCGGGCCATGTCCGCCTTCTGCCTGGGCTTGGCCGGCCGAGCTTCAGCACCCGCCGAGCCGGACAGCGCCTGCTGCATGGAGCTGCCGGCTGGGGCCGGGGACGCAGTCCGGAGCCCCGCCGCTGCAGCCGCCGCCGCCGCCCTCGTCTCCTTCCCCGGAGCCCCCGGGGAACTGGAACTGGCCTTAGAGGAGGAGCTGGCGTTGCTGGCGGCCGGGGAGCGGCCATCCGACCCCGGCGAGCATCCTCAGGCGGAGCCGGGGTCTCCGGCTGAGGGGCACGGACCGCCGCCGCCTACTCAGGATCCGGAGCTGCTGTCGGTGATCCGACAGAAGGAGAAGGATCTGGTGTTGGCGGCCCGGCTAGGCAAGGCTCTGCTCGAGAGGAACCAGGACATGAGCCGACAGTACGAGCAGATGCACAAGGAACTGACGGACAAGCTGGAGGTGAGGATCTTCCGGCGGCATGGGTGGGAAGCTGGGTACCTTGCGAGCCCTGGCAGTTTGCGGAATCACATGCCCTCCTCCTTTCCATGCTTCTCCTACCTCGAAGAAAATAATCGAGAACAGGAGGCAGGGTGGATAGTTTTAATGATCATCACAGCATTCGTTGAACCCACCTGACTTTCCCACCCAGCTCAGATGTGGGACCTCACCATGTCTCCCACCGTTGTGGGCCGTTCTATATATGTACTGTACACAGCTTCTAAAATAGAGCTTACAGTATGACTAATTTATACAGCACGGTCTACACACAGAAATGAGAACATCGAGAAGCATTTAAAATATGCTTCAGGTGTTCTGAGAAACTGTTAATCCCTAATCAGGGTGTTAGGGTAAAGCTTTCCAGTCTGGGCATTAAGGCCTCTGGATGCCCTTGTCTTAACTTCCTGGCAGAGAGTTGTGGGAAACAAGTGCCCCTAAAGGAGCTTTATATAGCTTTCAAATACTTAGGGATTAGGCAGTGTGGTTCCCTTGCAGAAATCAGAGACAGTAGGGCTCAACATGTGATTTAGTTTGGGTTTCAGGAGTTTTGTGTATTTCAGTAGTAGTCTGCGGGTCTGTGTCCTGGGTCTCGGAACGTAAGAGCCAAGCCACCTTTTAACCAGTATTAAAAATGTCTCCCCCGGCCCTGGGGTGGGCGGTCTGGCAAGATGGTTCAGTGGGTAAGGGCACTTGCTCCAACTGGATTCCCAGAACCCACATGCGGAAAGGGAAAGCACTGACTCTAGCAATTTGACTTCTCACCTACATACATACCCCAATTAATAAATAAGTTTTTGATACATTTTTTAAAAGAAAATCACTAATATTTCTGTTTATTCCATGCAACAAAAATCTTCTAGAACTAAACTATGCTGATTGGGGTTTTGCTCTTAAGCAGAAAAGGATCTTGCATGGTAACACAGGGTACCTAGAAAAGGGTACAGACTCAGCCGTTCTAAAGGAGAGAGGACTCTGCCTGGCAGTGCAAACAGCCTCTTCTGCCCCTGCAATTAGTGTCGTTACCAGTTAGGCTTTGGCTGGCCCTCCTCTTTTCTTATTACAACCTTGTAGTACAGAGGTGAACAGGCCCGAAATCCTCTCTTGTCAGGTTCCATCTCACTGCTGCTGTTTGAGCATTCAGAGTGTGAACTGAGAAACACCTCTGTGTCTGCAGTCCAGTCACCCATCAAAAGTTAAATCAGAAAAAAGGAAACAGTGAGTGGCCTGTGTTTCAGCCGACCTGTTAGCTAGGCCTGCCAGTTGATGGGCTCCTGAGATAGGACTTGAAAAGTTGTCTGTGAAACCTGGGCCTAGACGGCCAGAGTGCAACAGAACGCTAACTTAGGGAATTGAACGCTTTAATTTTCACTTGAAGTAGAGGTCTGGAAATAAAATGGTGTCCTTTTTTCCCCCCAAAGCGATTGAGTTACATGACACTGTAAAGGAGTACTACCCCAGAGATTTGTACTGTCGATTTGAAGTTCCTTCAGTGAGGGACTTGATTGAAGAAACAGGGAACTTGAAAAGAGCACCCTATCAGTTTGATGAGTGATAGATTTCATGGTGTACAGTTACACAAATCCTGGTTTCCATGTGGAGCTTTCAGTAAAGGAAGGATTTCAGAATTCCATGGCAACAAAAAGATTCTAGTGTAAAGGAATAAATAAATGACCTTTGACATTCTGCAGTTGTCTCCAAGAATAAAATAGCTTAAACTGCTCAAACGATCATTTAAGATCTTCACTTTTCTGCAGGTCTGCTTGTGAATGCTAGTGTTAAACTTGTAAGATTCTGGAGATTGGTTACACAGTGTTGTCATTGTGCTCAAGACTGCTCACCTGGGCATGGTGAAAGTGGTTAAAGTAGTAAATTGTATGTCATGTGTACTCTACCACAACTTCAAAATAAATATAAAGTTTAAATTTATTTACACTGATACTTCTGTATGTATTTGAAAATAATGATTTTATTTTATTTTTTTTTAAAGATAGGCTCTCAACTGTGTTGCTCATGTTGGCCTTGAACTCCTGTACTTAAGAGATTCTCCTGAGCCAGTAGTGGTGGTGAACGCCTGGAATCCCAGCATTTGGGAGGCAGAGACAGGCGGATCACTGTGAGTTCTAGGCCAGCCTGGTCTACAAAGTGAGTCCAGGACAATCAAGTCTACACAGAGAAACCCTGTCTTGAAAAACTGGTATATAGATAGATAGAAAGAGATTGATTCTCCTGCCTCAGTCCCCAGTTAGTGGGCTATAGGTGTGCAGTGTACCCAGCTCTAAGATTTTTTAGGTGCTTGTTGACTGCGTGTATTTATTTGATGGAGCTGAGAACAGCGTCAGCACTGAGCATGTGCTCTGTGCCCATGTTAACTCTTCTAGTGCTGCAGTTGAGAGTGACTAAGTTATTTGGGTCTGCTTGATTTGATACCTACAAATGAATTTTTTCATTGTGTGTATGTATATATATATATATATATGAGTGTTTGCCTGCATGTGTGCACCAAATATATGCCTGGTGCCCACAAAGGTCAAATCTGGAAAAGGAGTTACAGGTGGTTATGAGTCACCATATGGGAGCTGGGAACCAAACCCAGGTCCTTGCCCTACTTTAATAAGAATTTATTATTTTCCAAGAACTGTCAGACATTGACACCAAACACATTTCCTGACAAATTGGTTTGGAGGTTAAACACATGTTGGCATGTTCTAATTCCAGGCCCTATGAAGGATATTGACTTCTGAGGCCACTATGAGCAACATAGTGGGATCCGGATCCAGAAATTGAAGATTAGTAGCGGCAGTGGTTGGTGGTCTCAGAGGCTGATATTATTTTGGGCTTGTCAAAATTGTCACCTTTCTAATTTCAGAACAAACAATCCATCTCCAAGATCTTTTCTGCCTACTGTTCTGGAGCGTCTTTCCAGTTCTGTGTGTCACACTCAGTATCTTATTTGTTTTTTTCAAACATAAAAGCTGGGCGGTGGTGCCACACACCTTTAGTCCCAGCACTTGAGAGACAGAGACAGGCAGATCTCTGTAAGTTTGAGGCCAGCCTGGTCTATATGTTAACTTCCAAGACAGCCAGGGCTGTTAAATAGGGAAACACTGTCTGGAAAAAAACAAACAGAAGGTATTTGATTCTGGACTACTATCTCATTAAAGGTATATCAATGGTCTTTAACTTAATGCTTTAAAGGTTAACATATAGCCTGACTAGAATATATTTATTGTTCATATCTTACGTGAAAGGCATTTTTGGTTGTTCTAAATCTATAATCAGCTCTTTAGATCTGAAAACATATATCTATCCAGGTCCTTATTTTTTTTTTCACAATATGCACTAACATACTAACTATATTTATATACTTTTGTCTCTGGGGATTATTGTACAGATTCCCTTTTTTTTCCCATTCTGGCAGAGGGTGGATTATCCATTTCTTCAGAAGTAGTCTCTCCTCTCTGCTGTGTTTCCTCTTCCCACTCTAGGCCAGTTCTCTTGCTTTGGGTTCTCTCTCTCTTGCTCTCACTCTTTTTTCTTAGAAAGGGATGGAAGGAGATGGAAATGAGTCTCTGGGAGTTACTACTAGACTTGGAGAAGGGCCTGGGACCCCTGGTGTATGTTCAGTGCTCACTGTTCTTTTCCCTGGTGGTTTTCATGAACCATGGCCTAGACCTAGGAGGATGGTGTCACTCTATCTCTGTAAAAAATACATTTCAACAAGTATCTATTTTACTTAGACTAGTAACACTAATTTTTTTGTTTTTAAAATTGATTTTTTTAATGGTTGATTTTTACATTTAGAGAAAAATTGAAACACCAATAGAGTATCCACAGTCCCCATATCCAGGTTTGTCTTCTGGCGAACATTTTATATTAACGTATGCCATAATTAATAAAGTCCTTACACTGCCAAGGTCTGTACGAAATGTCTCTTTTCTGTTCCAGAATTCCATGTTACATTTAGTTATATATTCTTAGGCTCCTCTTGGACTTTTCTTGTTTTGATGGCCTTGATAATTTTGGTGTTAATTTTCTAACCCTGGAGAACAAGAAGGCACATACATATACATATATGCATGTTAACATTCTTCTTAGACTTTACTGCTTAACTTACTGCTTAAGTGAAAATATAATTCTAAGAGAAATTTCTTAGAGTAGACCAAAGCCTGTATTCTGTACAAAAGGCCAAATTCTGCTCACCCTTTATCAAAGAGTTGGGACACCTGAAAAGGGGAGCTTGTTTCCTGTTAAAGAAATATAAGGACAGATTAGATCAACCAACACCACCTGTCTCAACCCCGCCCTTCAAGTGGATTGGATTGTTTCAGTTGCTTAGAAGGGCTGCTCAGTAGCAGCTGTTTGCTGAATATTTTTAAGTCTCTATGTTCTGAAAAGAACACAAGCCTAATTTATCTGGCCTCTCAGTAACACTGTGGTTATTGAGTTCTTGCTTTTGCCTTCTGCTCAGTTGTTTTCATGTTTGATAAAACTAAGTATTACAGTTTTAGGCTTGCAATTAGTTCTTATTTCTGCATTCTATGTTTGTGCAGTTTCTAGAGTGACTAAACCATCCTCCATTTGCAGAGACTTATAGTATTAGGATAGCATAAAGCAAACAGTTTACACGCTGGTCAGTAGACATTTCTCCCTTGTTACTCCCTTTCCCACATGCTCCGAAGTGAAGGTTTATAATTTATAAATATAAAGCTATGTGACTTTCTTTTTGACCTGTATACTAGAGTGACTCTAACCGAATGAGTGGTCCCCTTAATGTGGTCAATTTGAAACTTTTGCTGAGCAGTGATTTCACTAATGTCCTCAGGATTTTAATTTTGGATAGTTACACTAGAACTTTGCCGAGTGCACCAAAGATTGAGTATTGTTACTTTAATGAGACTGAATTTTAGGTTTGGCTGTTGGACATACTGCTTTTTAAATAGGAGAACATATTTGTGTCTGAACTGCTATTTATCTCACTCAAGTGAAAAGATAGGCTTGTTTCCTTCAAGCCAGTGGACTCTTTTTGATTTTTATTTACTATTAAGTAATGTTATTTTATTTTTTATTAATTACAGTTTATTCACTTTGTATCCAAGTGGACTCTTTTTTAACTGAGTTACTTTAAAACATCTTTACTTTGTATGCTGTTTTTCACACACAATTTGTTTTATTTTTGCCCTCCACTAGCATGAAAACCCATAAACACAAAGACCATGTGTGTTTTGTTCATCAGCAATGCCCCTCGGAAAGTTTCTCTGCTTCAGTAACCACTCAGGAATGAAAGGATGAGCCAGAAATAAACACGCAGGGCTTAATAATAAGGTATGGCTTAGAGCAGGTCTTATTGGGCTGCAGAAAGGGTTCAGTGGTTAAGAACACTGGCTCCTTCCCGGGGGCCTGGGTTTGGTTCCCAGCACCCACATGGCAGCCTGTAACCATCTAGCTCCAGTTCCAGGAAATCCAGTACCATCTCACCTCTAGCACCAGGCACATGTGTGCACAGACATACAAACCAAGCAACATACATAAAATAAGCCCTGAAACTGAACTTGCCTTAATATTTTTGAAATGTGTTAGTATATTATATATGTAGCAGCAAATACCTATTAAGGTATGATTGGGAGCACTAAGTACATCAAGTAGCTTAAACATAAATCAGCTCTGTCATTTTCTCCTGCTGACCCTGAACTAGTCACCTCACTGCCTTTTAACTAGCTAGTGTTAAACGTAAAAGATGCCTCCAGGAGAGACCCCTTAAAAAAAAAAAAAGTATGAGTATTTTGGTTGTTGGACTCATTTTTAGTTGCTTAAACATATAGTTTAATCAAAAGATGACTAGTTAAATTTCATATGAATCCCAAGTCTAGAACCTCCTGCCCAGGAGAATAAACAAAACGTTAAGTGTTTCCAGTAGGAATGATGTTTTCTCGGGGACAACTCCTTCCATGTTCCGAGAAGAGAATATTTTTGTAGCTGTGAATTGGGCAGCATGCCCTCTGTGGTAGGGTGTTTTGTTGTGTTCCCTGTCTGGAAAAAAAAGAAAAGTGGGAAAAGGAAAAAGGCTTTGGATTTTCAAGTTTTTAAATCCTCTTTCCCCCCCAGCACTTAGAACAAGAGAAGCATGAACTGAGAAGACGATTTGAGAATCGAGAGGGGGAGTGGGAAGGACGGGTGTCCGAGCTGGAGACTGATGTGAAGCAGCTGCAGGATGAGCTGGAGAGGCAGCAGGTCCACCTTCGGGAGGCAGACCGGGAGAAAACTCGAGCTGTCCAGGAGCTGTCAGAGCAGAACCAGAGGCTGCTGGATCAACTCACCAGGGTGAGTCCCAAGGGCTTAACCCTCAAGCGCTAAATGTGGAGGTTGCTTCTGTACCAAGGGTATGGTACACGTGCAAGGAGTCAAGTTAGGGAATGAACTACACCAGGGTATGGAGCCCAGGTGATATCAACAAGGATAATAAAGGTGTTAGGAGCCAAGATGCCATGATTAAACCATCCGTGAAACAGTCTCTTAACGTGGGCATCTTCTCAACTTTAAAATAAAGGTGCTGCGCTTGATGACATGTGGTATTTATTAGGGCTCTAAAGATCTTTACCTACGGAAAAATTGCTGATTCATTAATTCAGTACTTAGAAGTGCTGTCTTTAACTGAACAGCTTAGAGAAATGAGTGTACATTATGAAAGGAGTGTCCATATTTAGGATTTGTCACCACATCAAGTAAAAATTCTTATAGTTTATAGGATAATGTCAGAAGTGTAATTAACTAAGGCTAAGACTAATCATCGCAAAGAAGGTGGTTGGGAGTTAAATGAGTAAAACCTAATTTAAATACAGCAATTCCTTTTAAATAAATATGGGGATGGTCTGTAAATTTACATGCTTTTTAAACATTAAGAACTGGGAAAACCAGGGGTGGTGGCACATGCCTTTAATCCCAGCACTGGGAAGGCAAGTCAGAGGCAGGTGAATCTCTGTGTTTGAGGCCAGCCTGGTCTACAGAGTGAGTTCCAGGACAGCCAGGGCTACACAGAGAAATCCTGTTTCAAACAAAAACCAAAAAAAGACCTGGGTTTACTATTGCAACTTAATGTTTCTTGTATGTTAAAAACAAGACTAGATGTTCTTTAGTTACTAGGAGAAGATTGTGGGCTCTTGTCCCAGCTCTATGCCCCTGTGCCTTCTGTGGTCTTGCAGAAAGGCTGGAGGCAGATGTGGTAAAGGCCCAGATCTTGCACTAAGGTGATGGCTGACAGCACATGATGGTATTTGCTGTCACAGTTGCTTGCTTTGCTTTGGGATGGTGAGACAGGTATGAGGATCTTCCTGACTCTTAAGGAAGCATGAACTAAATGCTGTTAGTGGGGAGAGAGGAAGAAGAAAAAGAGATGATATTGTGTAACTTGAAAACAGCTACTTGTAGAGAAGTTCCAGCAAATCTGAGAAATGTGAGGATACACTGATAGGGAGAGCCAGGGAGCTTTCTGGATTCATGTAGAGACATTATCACTGCTGGCTTGCCTGGGAAGCAAGAGTAGCACAGTCCAGAAGGCATTTCACAGGGCCAGCTCTATATCAGCATTTCTGAATCAGCTCTGAAACCCTTTTTAGCAACTGGGAAGGGAATTTCTATGCTTGTAAAAATTTTATAGGTTTTTGAGTCTTTCATTATTCATGAAAGATTAGCTAGAGAAGTCTGGCCAGATTGCTTTATTTGTTCAAAAACGTTTAATATAATTCTGAGCAAGTGTTTCAAATGAAATTTATGGAAAGAATGCAAAACAAAAACCAGAGCAATCAAAGGGAAATTAAATTTTCTTGGGCCAGGTTCATGTGCCATGTGCAGACTCAACCCTGCTGTTATGTGATGTGGCAAAAGATACATGAGTAAGATGGAGGAAGTTAGAAAGCAGATGCTAACGTGCCATGACACAGAACTTGGAAATGACTCTGCGTATTATTAACCTGATGAACTTGTTTGTGCCTCGGTTTCCTTAACTTTAAAGTGAAATTAAAAATTTTTGTTGCAAACAAGTACTATTGAAATTAAAATGGAAAAATGTGGGCTGTAGATATTGGTTAGTGGTAGAGTGCTTGCCTAACTGCCAGAGAAAACTTGTGTTTATGCTCTACTGCTATGGTTCTCAACCTGTCGGCCACGGCCGCTCTGGAGGTCGAATAGCCCTTTTGTAGGAGTCACCTAAGACCATCAGAAACCACAGATATTTACATTACTATTCATAACTAGCAAAATTACAGTTACAAAGTAGCAGCAACAATGATCTTTACTGCTGGGTTCACCACAGCCTGAGGAACTATATGAAGGGGGCACAGCGTTGGGAAGGTTGAGACCCCCTGTTCTGGTAAGAGGGAGCAGCACATGCCCGTGCAGACTGCTCACTGTCTTGAGAGCTGTTCTGTTGTAGAAAATCCTGATGATGTGCTTCCAGGTGACTGCACCAGGTCTGCATTCCTGTTATCCTCTCTAGCCTTGAAGGTGGCTTCCCCTCCTCCTTTCTCCTCGTAAGCAGGACAAGTCCCTGAGGCTTCTATCAGCACCAAGTTTAGATTGCATTTTATTATTAATGGGTATTCAGGATCGAGAGGAACTAAGTGCTTTGAAGGGAATTAAAATTCTCATAGGACAAGATAGCAGCCACCAGAAGTGGCAGAAGGCCATGTTTTGTTTCTTGTTTTTGCATTGTGTTTAATGAGGTTTGCTTGCTCCCTCCCCACCCCCCACCCCACAAAGCAGAGTTTCTCTTTGAACTCTGGCTGTCCTGGGATTCTCTTTGTAGAACAGGCTGGTTTTGAACTCAGAGATCTGCCTGCCTCTGCCTCTTCAGTGCTGGGACCAAAGGCATGTACCACCTTATTTTCACATGTATTTGCTTTGGCTGCCATGGGCTCCAAGGTTGCTCTTAACAGAAACAAAACAGCTGTGTTAAGACGTAAATGTCATCCTTTAAAGGTGTACAGCCGGGTGGTTTTACTGTGCCTACAGTGTTATGCAGCCATCACTACTGTCTATTTAACATTTCACCTTTCCAAAAGAAGTGTTGTAGCCATTAGCAATCACTTTACACTATAATCCAGAACCCCTGTGCCTTTTGTGTGTGTGCATTCTTTTATTTAGTGCTGTGTTTACTGGGTTCATGCATGTTGTAGCATGTATCAGTACTTACCCCATGTTATGATGGAGAAATAGCTTGTTGTTCTATATAGCAGTTTATCCATTCATAAGCTGGTGGGCATTTCCCATTTCTATTCTTTGGTTAGCATGAATAAGGCTGCCATAAACATTCATAGGCACGTTTTGTGTGTCCACAGATCTTTTTAGCTAAAATGGAATTCTGTGCGTATATACGTATTATATCCCATGAGCTTCTGAATCCTCATTATGCTGAGGAAAGGCATTGATACCACTCTCATTTTACATCTGGGAAAACTTCAGGGAAGAAAGATACATGACTTGATTAAGTTTCTTTCAATTCAGGATTGATTAGATTTTCTGTACCCTCCATTCCAGACTTCTAAGGCAGCAATTAAGATCACAGACTTTGAAGCCAGACAGCCCTGGGGCTAAACACCAACTCTGGCATTTACTAGCTGGTTGAATGTAGGAAAGTTATTTTACCTTTAGTGTGTTCCTTTATATAATGGAAACAATATTAACCAGATCATGTTATGAGTAACTAAGAATTACATGTAAGGTTCAAACCACAGTGCCCAGTGTAAGTGGCTGCCATCCCTGGGATACCCTCATGTAGAGGTGGTTGCTGCATCTAGTCAAACTTTGATGTCTTCACAGTGGAAGAATATGAAGTATAAAAGGAAAAATTATGTCAGGCGTGGTGGTGCAGCCCTTTAGTCTCGGCACTCAGAGGCAGAGACAGGCGGATCTCTGTGAGTTTGAGGTCAGCCTGGTCTACAGGGTTCCAAAACAGCCAGGACTGTTACACAGAGAAATTCTGTCTCAAAAACAAAAAACAAACAAACCAAAACCCAAAAACCACAACAAACCAAAAACCCACAACAAACAACAACAAAAAAAAGTGAGGTAGAAACTGAGTGTATTATATTCCCGATACCCTGTATTTGCTAGGCATTGCTCTATATGTTGGAGTATCTGCTCCAGTCTATTTGGTCATTTAGACAAAATGTCCCTCTAAGTTCTCTTCTAGTTCTTAAGAAACTGTCTTTTTTTAAACTCAGGCAGACATATTGAGAAAAGTGTAAATTCGCTTTCTAAATTAGAAAGTAACGCCGCGGTGGCGGTGACAGGGTTAATATAGTAGTTCTTAAACCTGTGGGTCAGAACCCCGTTAGTGGTTGAATGACATTTAATAGGGGTTGCCTAAGACCATCAGTAAAACACATATATTTAGATGACATTTCATAACAGTAGCAAAATTACAGTTTTGGAGTAGCAACGAAAAAATATTTATTTTATTTATTTTGGTTTCTGGAGACCTTGGCTGTCCTGGAACTCACTCTTTAGAGCAGGCTGGCCTCAGACTCATGAGATCCACCTGTCTCTGCCTCCCGAATGCTGGGATTAAAGGCGTGCACCACCACCGACAGGCTAATGACAATAATTTTATGGTTGGGGGGTCACCATAGCATGAGGAAGTGTATCAAAGGGTTGCAGCGTTAGGAAGATTGAGAAGTGCTGGGTAAATAGGACCTGGTAGAGGCTCTCTATCAACTCTCATCCTAACCATCAACAGCAGAAGGGGTACAGTGGGACTTGCCATCCCAAGAGGAGAAAGGAAGGCAGTGCTCTTTGCCTGGGTTAATATCGTAAAAGGTTAAATTGGGGAATTTTTACAAATCCTGATACATAGTTTCCAGGTGCTAGAGATTCTGTCCCATATAGTAACAGCAAAGGTATGAATTCTGCTCTTTCAATGAGTCCATGTCAGGACACTGTTGAGGCCCCATGGAATGTTCATACAGCCAGCTGGAAGTCAGCGCAGTGGTTTGAAGGATAAGGAAACAGCCTTGTTTCTAATAACAATGATACCAGTAATAGCAGGCTCCGATTTAGCATTTTCCTCCTTAGGAGCAGTTAGAGGAAGATATTATTTTCAAAAATAACCTCAGTCATGTTAGAAACTTCAGTCAGAGGTAAAATAAGGCAATTGTTTTAACAATTTGAAACATGAGGGACAAGCTTGAGCACCTACTGACCAAAGAATGAAAAAACCAATTGATTTCTTCCGGAGAATGAGATCTAAAATTGCTTATGTAATTCTGACCTTTTCCTTCCTCAAAATGTGTAGCTCTAGAGTTTGGAGAAACTGCTCATCATTTTCTACATTTGCCTATAGTTTTATAAAGGCACATTAATTATATCATTCCTTTCCTTCTCTCATGTGTACCCCCAACCTTGGTTCTAGACCCATTTTACTTACCAGGGTCCACCCAGTATTTCAGTCTATAGGACTGAATTATATGGTGTTAGTGACTCTTTGGATGGAATTATGTTGTATGTTTTTGCTTTGTCTAGTTAAAAACTTAACAAAATATTACAAGGATACAGAAAATTGCAGAGAAAAGTATAATCCCAGCATTTAGAAAACTGTAACATTTTGAAGCCTGATGTGGAGGCACATAATCCCGGGGTTTGGGAGGCCAGCCTTGGACTACATAGCAATACCTTCTCTCTTACCCTCCACCCAAATCTTAACACTTTGTTTTATTTAGTTGAGATTTACTTATGAGTATGTTTCTTTTGCAGTGCTGAGGCTATAATCCAGGGCGTCTCGCATTCTGTGCCTATTTTAATGTGAAGAAAACATATTTATTTGTGTATCAAAGAAGGTTTTTTAGAAGGTTAAAATATCATTTTACACTTGTAGCTCTCGTTGCTATCTACTTTCTTAGAATCAGCTTTCCATTCATGCTTTTTATACTGATGCATACATGGATGTTTATGTATGTTCAAATTTTATGTATAAATACATCATTATGGTGTTCATATGCATTTATTAAGATTGCATAATTTTTTTATACTTTAAACATTTGATAAATGGAAGTATAATGGAAAATGGTTTGCAACTCCTTGTCTGGGTTCTTTTACTGTATTCTTTGATTTTATACAGGTTGGTAATATAGGTTGAATATTGCTTCAGTTTATTTATATTAACTTTTTTCGCATTCTGTTATGTAGATACAGTAAAATATAGGTGTTTTATTGGTGAACATTTAGCTTCTAGTTTTTCTACTATTACAGCTTTTCTGTGATGAATATTTCTGCACCTTTTCTTATATATGTATATTTAATTTCTATATGGCTAAATCTATTAACAGGAATTTCTGCATTTGAACGTAGACCCATCTCAGCTTTATGCAATATTGCCAAATTCTTGGCAATGAATGACTTGGTACAAGTCATTCTTAATCAGCAGTGCATGAGAGAGTGTGTATGTAGTCCTCATTATTATCAGATTTTAAATAGTCTTACCAATCCCTTGTATGTGAAATGGAAATTTTATTGTTTTAATTTTCATGAATTACGTGTGGAGTTGAGCATCTATTGTGAATTGCTTGTTTGCTTTCCTCTTTAGGGGGTCTTGTATTAAAAAAAAGGCTCTTAAGAAAAGATTTTACTTTATTTTGTTGCGCATGTGCATGGGAATGCAGTGCCTGTGGAAGGAGGGGTGATGAATCCCTCAGGGGCTGAAGCCGGGTGCGAGGTGTCCAGTGTGGGTGTTAGACCTCTGGAAGAGAAGATACAACTTTAACTGCTGAGCCATCCAGCTCCAAGTGTTTAAAGTCAAACCATTTCCTAAATGGTTTTTCTGTTGTGTTTTGATTAATCCTGCCCTCTAGATCATAAATGCTTTTTAATGTTTGAATATTTAATCTACCTGGAATTAATTTTTGTATGATATGAGATAGGAAACCAATATATTTTCTACTGTTTCCGTCCTGATTTCTTGTCATATATAGGTTTTCTAATAAAAAAAAATTCTAGGGCTGGAGAGATGGCTCAGAGGTTAAAAGCGTTGTCTGCTCTTCTAGAGTTCCTGAGTTCAATTCCCAGCAACCACGTGGTGTTAATAAATACATTTTAAAAAAAGAAAAAGAAGAAAATTTTAGTACTTTTGATTGAAGAGACAAGGTAACTTAATTTTTTTCTTTTCTTTCCTTTTTGCTAATTAAAAACTGAAAACATAAAATGGGGGAGGTTTATGTTTTGTTTTGTTTTTGAGACAGGGTCCCTTCTATATAGACTATGTACCTTGTCTTGAACTCAGAGACCTATGTTCTTCTGCCTATAGAGGAATGTTGACACGGAAGGTGGGTGCCACCACATCCAACTTTCTATAAAAGTTTATAGAAAACTTACTTGTTTGCTGAGGCCACTATAACAACATACTACGGACTCATTGGCTCTGAGCTTTAGAGGCTGGAAGTCCACAGTCAGGGTGTGGCCAGGATCAGTTCCTTCTGACCAGAGGATCTGTTTCAGTCCTGTCTCCTTGGCTGGTAGATGGTGCTTCCCTGTTCCTCTTTACATTTGTTTACCCTCTGTCTCTGTTTTATTGTTTTGTCTGTTTGGTTTTTTTTTTTTTTTTTGAGACAGGGTCTTACTGTGTAGCTATGGTGTCCTGGAACTTACCATGTGGACCAGGCTGACCTTGAACCTTCCTCTGCCTCTTGAGTGCTGGGTTTAAAGGCATTCATCACTACACCCAGCTTGTCTCTGTTTTGAGATCCACTCTCCTTGTATAAGACTACCAGTTATATTGACCTAGGACCCTCCCTTAGGATCTCATTTTAGTTGTTGACATTATAAAGGGAGCCATCGAGATGGTTCAGGGCTAAGAGCACTTGCTGCACTTGTATGGGACCCAGGTTTGACTCCTAGAACCCATACAGTGCCTCATAACCATGTGCAACCTCAGCTTCAAGGAATCTAATGCCCGCTTATGGCCTCTGCTGGTGCAAGACATGCAAGTGGCACACAGACACACGTTCAAACAACACACCCTTACAAATAAAGTAAATTTTAATGTGTTTACATTTCCTTTTCCCCAAGTAAGTTCACATTCTGAGGAAATGACATTTGGACTTTAAAAAAAAGGACACAGTCCAACCCATAAGAAGAATATTTGGGGGGAACTTTTGCTTTGTTTTTGCCAGTAACACACTTCTTGGATCCTGGTTGGTGTTGTCTGAGAGAGAGATCCTTGGTAATGCCACTTTCCTGGAGGGTTTCATATTCTTCATAACACCTTCATACAGTAAAAACTCATATTCCGAAGACCCAACAACTAAGGGACATAGTGGCCACTGAAGAGATACATAGAATACTTAATATTATTCCTTGAGAAAGTTCCAAGTCCACCAATCTCATTTTTTTTCCTCTAAGGACTACATTCTAGTCTTCTGAGTGAAGGTGAAGGGTTTTTTTGGTTTTTTTGTTTTCTGGGTTTTTTTTTTTTTTTTGGCTTGTTTGTTTTTGATTTTGTGGTGCTGGAGTCTTGTTTAATTTGTTATCCAATAGATATTTCTTGAGCGAGGCTCTAGGAATACAGTGGAAACCCAATGCTTCTTTTTATGAAGCCAACAGGAAGAGATACAAATGACGAAACCTATCTGTAGACTGTAGCAGGTGAGAAGGGTGCTCTGTGGGACTACCAGGGAAGTGGAGCTGCTTTAGGAGGAGTGGGCAGGGGATGGTGTTGGCGAGCACATCTGAGATGACTTCCAACGAGTGTGGCAGCAGCCATGGAAGAGCCAGAGGAATAGTGTTCTTGGATGGATACCTTTTTGTCTTTGCTTTTGGTTAGTTTTTTTTTGTTTGTTTGTTTGGGTTTTTTGTTTTTGGTTTTTGGTTAGTGGTTTTCTTTTTTTTCAGACAGGATTGCTCTGTGTATCTCTGACTGTCCCCAGAATGCGCTCTGTAGACCAGGCTGGCCTTGAACTAAAGAGATCCATTTGCATCTGCCTCCCAAGTACTGGCACTGAAGGAACGCACCCGATGTTGCCACCTCCGTCAGCACCACTGCTGTTGCTGCGCCCCCAAGCGGATGGATGCCTTTGAAAACACGACCATCTGTGTTTTTATTGCTGTTGTATAAACAAGTATCCATCAGGATGGGCAGTCAATAAAAGGTTGATGGTTGCTTTCAAATGATTTAAAATAATTAGATTACAAATAGCATGTTTACAAGCGTACCTTTCTGAAGACTAACCCCTGTGTGCATAGACTACTTTATGAACCATTTCATGTTCACACAGTATATATTGTTTAAAAACCAGTGGCCATAGGAACCATGGATGTCAGTGCTTGGACAGATAGCTGTAGAAGAGAATGGTGATATGGTTGCTTAAAAAGATAGTGCAGTCTTCATAGGTATTTGGGAAATTGTGAAAAACCTGAAGCTGCTGTGAGCTGAGAAGAGTGATGAAGTGTGGTGTTGATTTGCAGTCCATGGTCCTCTGTTGAATGGTGTTGTGCCTTCCTGATCTGTAGGTCAGTTGCTCACTGGCTTGTAGCCTTCTCATCTTGCTGATGGATAAGGGAAATGAGTGTTCTAGCTCTTGGGCAGAAATGTTCTTGTCTTGTGGGAGAGTTGGTCTTTGTTTCGGTTTGGAGATTGTACTGTCTTCCATCCTCTCTGGAGCATACACCACAGACAAAGGGACACCAGCTGTCTGCTATCTCCACCATTCTCACCGACCGTGGTGGTCTGTGGTTTGGAGGAGGTGGCAGCAGCGGTGCCCAGGGAAGCCGACTCGTGAAGGCCTCAGAGCTTGTGTAGATCCTTCCTGTGCAGCCTGATGGCATCTTAAAGTAAAACTCCTGAGAATTCACATTAAAAGGACTTTTCTCCTTCCATTTATTCTGGATTTGTACTGTAATCCCTTTGCTCATTTTCAAAGGCACACCCTATAGGTTGTTTGTTTCTTCTTGCTGTAAACATACAAGTACTCCCCAATTTCTCACACCCAGGAGCAGTCCTGCATCTGGTTATTCTGGCTATGAGTGTATCTAACTGTGCCAGAGTTCAAAGCTGTATTTGGGACAGTGTCCAAAGGCTGCATGAAGCCAAAAGGGCCTGACACCATGGATCGCTGAGGCAGTAAGATGGTTCAAAGCCTTCATTTTAGACTAGAGAGACTCTGCCTCTACAAGATGTCTACATACAGGGATTGTCAAAAGATGACGATGGAGAGATTAACATGAAGATCCCCTGTGGGTTTTTCAGGTGAAGCCAGACAGTCTGAAATCAGTGTCTGTGAGGTCTCAGGACCCAAAGAGTGTTCTTTCAGTGAAATGTGCTGTATCTAGCTAGGGTGGGGTGGCTTCTTAAGCCAAGCTTTTTAGTGAATATCCTTTTGAAGATATTCAGAAATTCTGGTTTTGCCTCTTGTCACAGTGTCTCAAGTTTTGTAGATTTTTTTTTTTATATATTTGTAGGAATTAAACCCAGGGTAGATTTAAAACTGGCCTGGAGGCAAGTCTGTGAGGCATTTTCTTGGTTAAGAGAGCCCAGCCCACTGTGGGCAGTGCTGTCCCTACACAGGTGCCTCTGAGTCATATAAAACCAACTAAACAAGCCAGTAAGCATTGTTCTTCCATGGGCTCTGCTTCAGTTCCTAGCTTGAATTCCTGCTCTGACTTCCCTTTGTGATGGACTGCAACTGTAAGCGGAAGTAGACCCTTTCCTCCCCTAGTTCCTTATCCTGTTTTGCCACAGCCATAGAAAGCAAACTAAGACAGGCAGAGTACACCCACGGTTTACTCAGAGATCTTAAACTGCGTTCTGAATGCTTTGCCCTCTCTTTATTGTTGTAATCCCTCCCCTCCCCCACTCCTATGAAGAGCAACAACTCTTGTGGGTTGCTGTCTATGAGATATGAGGTGTCTAGGAGGAATTGACGCAAACAGGTTCTTTGTTTCCTGCCTGTTGGGAGCGGCACTCTTGGTCAGTCTTTTCTGCCTCACTCCCTCAGAACAAATGCACTTGGTGCACTAGCCAAAGCTAATCTTTCCTGAAAAGACTTCATTTTTTTCAGAGAAAATGATTTAAGGTTAGCAGCTTTGCATTTGGTGCATTCCCTGAAGCAACTCTTTACCAGGTCTCTTCGGGATTGCAGTCTTTGACATAATGGCTGTGTAGGAGTCATTCTGTGCTTGGGATGCATAGCTGGCCTTGTTGGAACATTTTACAGTGAACAAACAGCTGCTCATCAAAAATATTTTCGACGGCTGAATGGACTTCAGTTCTGTTTGAGGTGGGACTGTAGTATTTGCCTTTAATACCAGCACTCAGAAGGCACTTTGCCTAGCATGCCTGGAGCCTTAGCTTCTATCCTTATGCAACACACACACTAAGTAAATAATTAACTCATCCAAATAACAGTAATTTAAATTTCTAAAGGGGCATTCCCATCCACATTTGCTTCTGCTCTCATTCCCACTGGGATGGCAGGGTGCTCATCATTTTCATAGTAATATAAGGATCACAAGCTTTTGACCCTCACTCAGGGCCTTGCATTACTTACCGGTGAACAGCTGCTTTGAAATTGGCTTTCCTATATCTTCAGAGATGGGTAGTCAATAAGAAAGAAACCTCCTTTTTCTATATTTCTACCTTCACTGATTTTGTAGCATTTCAGGTGATACTTATTAGTTGATACTGTTTTGTATGCCCAGCTTCAGATTGGGTTTGAGCAACTTCTATCTGTTATATCAAAGATGTTCTAGAAGGATTAGAAACTGTTGATCACTTCAGCTAAGCAAGGACAGGTGTGCGTAAAGCAGCATTCATCCCTGAAGTCCGTTCCAACATCTCTAGACGGATGCTATTGCTAATGAGTAGGTTAAACATGGGTGGGGGGGTTTCGGGGTCTTTCAGCATATGGCTGGTTTTATGGTTAAGTGTTGTCTTTGCTGTGGGAGCCTGTCTTAGTTATATACATCGGGAGAGTCATGCCTGATCTAAGTAATCCTAGTTGGTTTATTGAATATAACTGTCGATAACTCTAACTTTGTCTTTTGTTAAAAGACAGCCTCGGGTCTAGCATATTAAGCCTAAAATTTGGAGCTTATATGGCTCAAGAGTTGGGTTACTTTTGTATGGACAGAGCATAGTGTTGCTAGAGTTTACCTGCTAAAATTAGCATTTTATCTTTTTTAAACTGAAATTTGGATTCTTGTAAAAAAAATTTAGCATAGTCGATTGGAAAGGTGAAACTAGTTAAATGGCAGCCTGAGCCAGTGTGAGTTAGAGACTGTAACGTTTTGCACCTGGCAGTTGGGTTTAAATGGCAGAAAGGTTTACAGGCAGAGAAAAATAAGTGACATTGTCAGCAAACTATGTGCCATTTTGTTACCTGTGCCACCAGGTCCCAAGTTGTAGACATAAAATACTTGACACCCTGAGAACTAAAATAACATTTTGGAGAATAAATACAGTCATTAGAAAAGCAGGTGGTTTTGACATACTGGTTCCACCTTTGCTCTTCTCTTCTTTAGAGTCTGGGACAGCAATCCAGAGCTGTTGCGCCTTTAGAGCTAAGGGGACATCTACTATGTGGACCAGCAGCTTTTCACATTTGTGTATTTAAATTTCTTTCTTTTTTTTATACAAGTGTGATTTTTTTAAAAAGATTTATTATTTATACAACATTCTGCCTGTACACCAAATATCACTATAGATGGTTGTGAGCCACCATGTGGTTGCTGGGAATTGAACTCAGGACCTTTGGATGAACAGCAAGTGTTCTTAACCTCTGAGCCGTCTCTCCAGCCCCCGTATTTAAATTTCTTAATGCTTTGGAAATTATTATAAAAACAGACACCATGTACTCTGAGATCCGTGCCACACATCTATTTACCGCATGAGACTGTGAAGAGTTCGGCTGTGCTGCCGGCTGACCTTGCCTGTGGACAGGCACTAGCTGCAGCCTGGCTCACCGTCTGTGTTAACTAGAAAGTGTTTTGGAGGTGGGCTGTGGAAAAACCAGTTGCATTTATAACTACTTATTTTTTTTTATTGTATTACGTATTCAGAATCAGAATTATATCCATAAGCATCACTACTAAGACTGCCGCTATTCTCATTCCCGGATTTCAAATTATTGTTAAAAGATCTTACTGCTTTATTGCAGTTAATAAATTTAAATGTGTTTCAATTTTCAGTTATTTTGTGTTAGTGTAGGATTGCTTTACCTGTTCTGTTTGTTGAAACGTTTCATCAGATTTCCTAGATTCCCCTCCCACATAACTTAAAAAACATTGCTTAAATTAGTGGTTCTCAGGAGCCCCTGAGCTCCAGGAATGCTCAGTGAGGGTTGTGAGGAATACCTGAGGAGGATCAGTTGCTGTTCTCCCCATTTCTGTGTAATATCTTATTTGGGAGAAAAGGATAGGGTTTTTTTTTCAGCTGATTATTATAGAAAAACATGATTTGTGAATCACTAACCTATTACTGGTCAGGGAAGCTGAGCCTCAGGAAAGTTAAATGACTTGCAGAAGTCTGTCCTCCCAGCCCTTTGCTCCTTCACTGACTCTCTGTTGACTGCACGAGTAAAATAAGCCAGCTCTTGGGAATAAAAAATACCCATTAGGGAAGAAAAAAAGACAGGGATTATATTCAGTATTTGTAGAGGAATACCTCTGGTTATGGTTTTGTCAATTAATGCCAACTTGCTGTCTTGTTAGCTAAATTTGGCATTCCTGAGGGGCGCACATGTGTGAATTCAGGAAATGATTCAACGGCCTCGCCATCAGCTTCCATCTTGTGACCCATGTTTTCTCAAGTACACAGCAGAGGGGAATGCCTGGAGGATTTCTCTGGGCCACATATGGAGGTTAGGCACCTTGCTGCTATTGCTTGGATGTGCAGAGCGTGGGAACAGGGATGGCCCCACTTAGTCTCTGTAGAAGCTGAGGTATACAGGCCAGTTTTGTGCCTGGAGGGGGAGAGGCACACAGTCCTCAGTGGCAGCAGAGAGGGTCCCTGACTTTCATGTTTCTAGGTGTGAGTAGCTGTGAGTCTTCTCATCAGGCAGAGCAGCAGAGGGTGGAACAGGGTTGCAGGTGTGTTGCTTCTGGGCTGTGGTTTAACATGCTGTTATATCCCAAATAGGGAACTTGGGTTTTCTTATATCAGATATGATCTCTGATAATGATCAGAGTTCTTTTGATGAGTTCTTTTGAAATTGATCCATAAGCTCCCCCTCCAGAGGGTCTCTTTCAGACTGACTTATGATAAGATAAATACAGTCGTGGTTACGTTAAGTAGGGTGACTTGTTAGAACAGATAAACATTGATTTTTTTTAAGCCTTTTTTGGGGGGGGATTTGGGTTTTTGGCTTTTTAGTCTTTTGAGACAGGGTTTCTCTGTGTAGCCTTGGCTGTCCTGGACTCATTTTGTAGACCAGGCTGGCCTCAAACTCATAGAGATCACCTGCCTTTACCTCCCAGAGTGCTGGGATTACAGGCGCGTGCCACTGCGCCTGGCCATTTTTTTTTCCTAAGAATTTATTTTATGTGCATTGGTGGTTTTCCTGTATTCTTGCCTGTGTGTGTGTGTTGGAGCCCCTGGAACTGGAGTTATAGACAGTTGTGAGCTGCCATGTGGTTGCTGGGAGTTGAACCCAGATCCTCTGGAAGAGCAGCCAGTGCTCCTAGTCACTGAGCTATCCCTCTAGCCCCCATTACGGATCTTCCCATAATGATGAATGTATTTCTCATTTTGCTGAAGTGTTGTGCTTTACCTCCGGGGAAAATAACATTGTATTTTAAAGGAAAGCATTGACTTGGGAAACAGAAACTGTGTCTCTAGCCTGTGTGTGTTCTGAGTGAATCCTCACCCTGCATCTCAGTTTCTGTATTAGTGAAATGAAGAGGTTGAGCTGGATGGCTCCTTTGCTCTGTGACCCTCCTGTCTGTGTGTGATTTGTATGAGAAAGAAAGTTCTTGGGGAGAGCTCACAGGATGTGGTACATTGTGAAGCTGGGGGCTTTGTAGTGTTTCCTCCTCTGGAACGGTGGTGGCTTTTTTGGTAGGTAGGCTGACAAAACGTAGTTTCCATTCTGATGGCAATACACAGGTACTTTCCATGCGTACTGTGTCAGGAGTGAGGTGCTCACACGCTTTTCCTGTATAAAGTGAGGCCTCGTGGAACTGGGGTTGTGGAGGTTGGCGTTCTCTCGCTTTCTGTAGATAAGTCAGATTTTCCGCATTGCCTTTGTATGATTAGTTGCAATCTTGGCTGCATTTTCAGGATTGGAAGAATTCCCCCTACACACCTCTAGTCATCAGTTGCTAGGTTACAGCTTTTTCCATTGTCCCAGTCTGCTGATATTGCTGTGGCTACCAGTCATTTCTCTTTCTTTGACACTGTTCTGATAAAACTCAGAGTACAACACATGTAATTGTGATGTCAGAGACGTAGCATAAGTACAACATTAACAGTTACAGGTTCAGGTATAGGTTCTGTGTGTTACAATATTAGGTGATTTTTTTTGTTTTGTTTTTGGAGACAGGGTTTCCCTGAATGGCCATGGCATCTTGGACTCACTTTGTAGACCAGGCTGGCCTCGAACTCAGAGATCTGCCTGCCTCTGCTTCCCAGAGTGCTGGGATCACAGGCGTGCACTGCTGCCGCTGCCCCTGGCTATATTATGTGAATTTAAGATATGGGATATTAGCTGAGTGCTTGACATAATCCATCGATTAAGATCTGAACTGTATCATATTATACAAAGCCAAAACTGACATGATCATATGAGTGAGGCCTGCCCGTTCTCTGTTCAGCTAACGATCCACACAAACCAGCTTCCCACCTCCTGTGCTAGAGCTGAACTCGAAGTATAACAATTATCATGGACATCACCTTGGAGGTAGCGGCACTTGGGAGACACTTTCTGGAAAAAAAAATATTTTGTATTTGTGTACTGGCCTGTGTGAGTTTATGTGTACATGTGTGTGCACAACCCAGTTACAAGAAGTCTGTCAAGAGTCCCCAGAACTGGAGCTGTAGACAGTTGTGAACTGTCTTGATGGTGTCAAGGACTGGGTCCTTGTCGCAAGTCCTGTGCGACAGCAGTAAGTGCTCTTGGCCTCTGAGCCATCTTCCCAACTCCTCCTGTCAGATTCTTTATGGAAACAGTAAGGCCTGTTGAGAGTCTTACTCGACGTTCAGCAACATGGTTACGTCTGCCTTCAAGAAAGGTTGTGAGCGCCTGAAGGCACAGACTGCATCTTTAACTGGGGGGTGTTTGTTGTTTCGTTTGGGGATTCTGTCAGAGAAAGGGTCTCACTGTGTAGACAAGGCTGGCCTGCAACTTACTGTGTAGACCAGGCTGGGCTTAAACTCAGAGATCTGCCTGCCTCTACATCTAGGAGCTAGTGTTACAGGTGTGAGCTACCACTCATTAAATAGGTTTTATTCCTAGTGGTGGTCAGTGCCACACACACCTAGTAGGCAGGAGTTCAGCAAAAAGCTTATTGATTAGCTCCAAAGACAGAAAGAACTGCTATTTTTGACTTATAATTTCAAGATGGGGGGGGGGTGGCGCTGGCAAGATGGGGCAGCATTTAAGGGCGCATGCCACCAAGCCAGATGACCCACGCTCTACTCTCAGAAACCATGTGGTAAGCGGAGAGAACTGACTTTGCTGATTGTCTGCTGCCCTCTACCCTTGTGCTGTGGCATGAGTGTCCCCCCCAAAAAATGTTTTTAAAAGTTGGAGGGGGAAGCTTTATATCAAGAGAACCCCTAGAAAATTACAGTTGAAAAAGGACAAGGTTAACACACGATGTCTAGTCTGACGTGTTTTGAGCTCACAGTTAGACAGCTAAGGTGTGAAAGGATATGACTCATCTAAGGTCAAAGAGCTGTGAAGGCTGTGGCTATTGCAAGTATTATTTAAAAGACAAACAAACAAACAAAAAACCTTGTGAAAAGCCAAGGTTAGCAATCCTTGCAATAAAGATTGCTAAGCCAGTGGTGTCATATTCTTCAGTCTGCTTATGGAAAGGCTAACGGACAGGCTTACACTGTTGAGCGGGAGTCCTTTAGAGAGCAGTGAGAGTCATCACGTCTGCATTCACTTATTTAGACTTATTTTGAGAAATATTTGACTTGTCCCTCAAAACCAACTTGAAATTGAACATAGCACACATTATTTTTGTGGGATGTTATTTTCTTAAAGAGAGAGGAATTTATTTACCAAATAGAACCTTTTTTGTTTGAAAGACAGACACAGGCACATGCATACACCTGTCTTTTTCATTATTTTCTCATATGTTATATTACCTCTCTCCTGTCCTCCCAGCCCCTCACTTTCATCTCCTCTCTCCCCCAGATCCACTCCTCCTCCACTTCCCTTCAGAAAATGGCAGGCCTCCTGAGGATATCAACCAAACATGGCATATCAAGTTCAATAAGACTAGAAACCTCCCCTCATTAAGGCTGAATGCTACAACCATGTAGGAGGAGAAGGGTCCCAAAAGCAGGCAAAGGAGTCAGAGACAGAGCCTCTTCCCCTCTCCCTCAACACTGCCACTGTTAGGAGTCCTACAAGAAGACCAAGCTATACAACCATAACATACGCAGAGGGCCTTGGCAGACCCATGCAGGTTCCCTGATTGTCCGTTCAGTCTCTGACACACACACTTTTAACTGTAAATGTAAAAGAGAGAAAAAACCCTCAAAGTCAGGGAAAGTAAGGAAGCAGAAACCCCGAAAAAGACAAGGATGCTGATTCCAGGTGAACTTCTCCTCCCATCAGAACCAGAGAATTCAAGAGTCTACCCCCTCCTTTCTTTCCTCTCCATCCTACAGGTCTGCCCTTAGCCTTTTTCTACTGTGGAAAATCTTTCTCCTTGTGCCTCTGAGCAGATCATAGTGCCTGGAGGATCGTCTCTTTTGTGTAGCCAGGAAGGCTTTGTGCCATCTGGACTTTGCATTCACTTCCAACTCTGTCTTTTACCACCAATGTATTTGTGCCTTTGTTTCAGTCAACCAAATTAGCCTATTTCCTGTGAAAGCCCAGTACTTTCCCACTTGGCACTGACCCCTCTCATTGCCACTTGTAATTTCCCTAGACCCTAAGGCTAATAAGCTCAGTCATCGCTTTCTTCATGAAGCCTTTGGTTTTTGGATTTTGGTTTGTTTTAGTTTTTTGGTTTTTTGAGACAGGGTTTCTCTATGTAGCACTGGCTGTCCTGGACTCACTTTGCAGACCAGGCTGTCCTTGACCTCACAGTGCCGAGATTAAAGGCATATGCCACCACCACCTGGCTGAAGTTTTTGATTTTCGTTTGCTTGTGTGTATTATTGAGACAGGGTCTTTGATAGTCTAGGCTGACCTGGAACTCATTTATGTAGACCAGGTTGGTCTTGAACTCAGCAGTCCCTCAGCCTTCCATGTACTAGGATTACATGGACACTGTATTTCTTACTCCAGTTTTTAATTTCTCCTTCTATTGGCCACCAAGGGTACTTAATACCTTTCTTTTGTTGGTACATTCTATCTAGTGTGGTTAATTTACTCCTTGGTTCTTTGTGGTCAGGATGTGCTCCTAGGGCACTTCCTATAGAAGTGAACATCTTTAAAGTTTACTGTCAGAACTAGATTTGTTCTGATATTATGATATTATTCTAACATAATGGAGTTAAGCATATATTACATAGTTCTGTGGTTCAAGTATGTAACACATGTGACCATTTACTAAAAAGTTTACACATAATTAAGATTTGTGGGGTTTTTTTGTACATACTCATTCCTGCTAAATTCTTTTACCAGTGACTAGATCATTGGTTTCCCGTACTTTGTGAGAAACATAGCAACTTGTTATCCAAAGGATCCATGACTTATAAATTGGACAAAATGGGGCTGGAGAGATGGCTCAGCAGTTAAGAGCACTGGCTGCACTTCCAGAGGTCCTGAGTTTCCCAGCACCCACATGGTAGCTCCCAACCATCTATTACTGGATCTGATGCTGTCTTCTGGCATACAGGCATACATGCAGACAGAACTCTTGTATATAAAAGTTAGATAGATAGATAGATAGATAGATAGATAGATAGATAGATAGATAGATAGAATTACTTTATAAATTGAACACAATTGGAAATGCCTGCAAGGTCTCTGGATAAAGTGGAGTGTGCCTGTAATCCCAGACTTGGGAGGCAGAGGCAGGGGGATCACTACAAGTTCCTGGCTAACCAGGACTGCATAGTGACAGTCTGTCTCAAAATAAAACCGAACAGCCAAAAGCAGTAAGAATGTGAGCTTGAGATGGAGCCTGGGCCTTGTGCAGATTAGAGAAACATTGTGTCACTGAGTAAATTTCCACCCTGTTTTGTATGTTTATCTATGACATAGAGACCTACTTCAGAAAGTCATGTGAAGACAAAATGAAAATATGCCAAACGTTGGCCCTGTGATAGTTGCTCAATTAACAGTGGCTACTGTAAGTAGCAGTGTAATAGACTGAGAAGCTTTATAGGTGTGCATTCCAATTCACTGGAGTCAGACTAGTTCTGACTAGGTCTTAGTTGCAATGGAGACTGCAGACATGTTATTTCCATGCTTAATCCTTACAGACTTCAGATTGTTGTTTGTATCTTCTCTTCTTTTATTTCATATAGGGGGAGGGGCCAAGAGAGGAAACATACCTCCCAATCCCTGTCTTAGGATAGTCATTGGTAAATGTCAGTCCTATGTTCTGAAGTTGATGCTCTTGTCCTTGGCTGCTTAGCAGCATCACTTGAACAGCTGTTGAGACAAATCCTGCTGCTTGGGTCCCTCTAGGACAGGTAAGAGGTCTCTGGGAGAAGACCCAGGCACCAGGAGTTTTTAAAGTGGTTGATTAGTAAGTGTATCCAAGGATGAATGTTACTATTCTATTGTGAACCCAGAAGTGGAGACAGCTGTTCTTGCCTAATTTAGTATCAGCAGCTGGTACTAAAGTATCTTTGTTCCTTCATCAGTAAGGAACAAAGTAGACTTCCCCAGTTCCTGTTAGACTGCTGCCACATTCCTAGACTCACACAAGCTTTTCCTTCCCGTCAGCTCAGTCATTGTTGGGGAAAGAGGTCATGTGGAATGAAAGCAAAACCTCTGAACCCTATTGAAGTCAGGGCCCACCATCTCACACTCCCTAAGAAGGCAATGGAAAATGGTGCAGGTTGGGCACTAGATGAATCCTGGTTTATTTTAGCCCTGTTGATTCCTAACTGTGCTTGTTGCTGTTTGGGGACTTTGAAATTGCAGACTTCTCTTACCTGAAGATACAGGGATCATAAAACAAAAGAGAGGTGCTTCTACACCTGTCAGAGATGTTAGAACTGCACACTGTCCTTAAACCCTGCAAGTTCAGACACTGAATGTAGGTTTGCTACTCTACTTGTTCTGTGTTAAAGGACTGAAGTTAGACACTGTACTGTAGATGCCTTTAGATCTTCCAGTTAGAGTGCCATTCGTGGTCACAGCCATGCAGTGTCATAAAGGACATTGCAGAGACAAGCATAGTAGCATCTTAGTATTTGGCTAGAGATGCTTCAGTAGTTAGAGCAAATACAATTTAAGAAATGTAAAAGGTTTGAAGGACAGCTGGAAGAATAGCCATCAGTGTACTAACAGAGGTCAAAATAGGATAAATAAGCAAGCTATCATCAGTCGGAGCGTATGAGTGCAGTTCATACTTTTTCTCCTTGTTCCATCCTCAGGGGGCCTGTAGGTAATGAAATACTGCTACTACCAAGAAGCCTAGGAGCAGGTTCTAGTTTGTCTGTCTTTTTTCTCTTCTTTCCCCTCTCCCTCCTTCTTTTCCCTCCATCTCTCTCTCTCTCTGTGGTGTTTTGAAACAAGGTCTCATGTAGCTCAGGCTGGCCTTGAACCTTTAAATTGCTTTGTAGACATTGCTGATCGTGAACTCCTGATCATCCTGTTTCTACCTCCCATGTGTTGACATTATAGCTAGATAATTCCTCTGTGCCCAGCGTCAGTTTTGTTGTTTTTTTTTTAACTATTGTTGTGTGCACGCACATGTGCCATGGCCCACCGGTGAGGGTCAGACAACAACCCAAGGGACTGGAGTTACCGTGTGGGTCCATGTTACCATGGTGTTTCTACATGTAGACCCTTGCTTCAAACTCAAGTTCTGGCTTGGCAGAAAGCACCTTTTCCATTTGGGCCATTTTGCTACCCAAGGTTTTAATTTCTAAATAGTTTTCACTGAAAAAACCAAGGATCCTTAGAGATACATGTAGTTCCAGGTCTGATGAGGTAAGCCTTAGCTATTATGTGTTCTATGCTTAGGAATGTTTTCTGTAGAGAAGGAAGTAATTATACAACAAAACAATGGAACTGTGTCGAAAGAAGACACAAGGTAGTTTAAAATGACCAGCCAAGGGCTGGATGGTTGAAGTAATTGGCTGCAGTTGATTTTAACAAAACTCAAGCATTCATAACAGTGTTCAGATAAAAGAAAGCCCCACCATCACGGTCAGCATTTGTGTACACCTGTAGTCCCAACGCTTGCAAGCTGAAGCAGAGGGATTGGGAGGTCAAGGTCAGTCTGGGCCAGCCTGGAGACCAAGTCTCAAAAACAAAACAGCAATAAAGAATGGCTTGTAAAGAGGGATGTCACTCTTACTTAACATATGAACAACTTCAGACATCAGCTCCTAACTTTGAGTACTGACAAAAGCAAGCAAGCATTTCCCCAGAATCAGCTTCTTTAAGGTAACTAAATACTTTTTGTCTTTTGTTTGTCTCTGTTTTTGAGACGGAGTCCCACTATGTAGCCTTGGCTGGTTTGACATTTGTTGTGCAGACCAGGTTAGTCTTGAACACAGAGATCTTGCTTTAGTGTCCTGGGAGCTGAGATTAGCATATGCCATTATACCCAGCACCCTTTAATGTTGTTTTAATGTGTCCCTGTCTCTGTGTGTCCCACATGTGCCTGCAGTATGGTACACTGAGGACCAAGCTGAGGTCCTCCTGAAGAGCAGCAAGTACTACTTAACTGTTGAACCATTTCTGTAATCCTAGCTGCTGCTTAAGTTATGAGAAGACACGCTGCTTTTCCTAAGAATGCCAGTGAATATTTGTAAAACTAATAGTAAACAGACATTTCCCCTCTATAAAAACCTGCCTCAGGGGCTGGAGAATTGGCTCAGTGGTTAGAAACACTTGTTTTTGCAAAGGATCCTGATCTAATTTCCAGAACCTACATGGAGGCTCACCACTTCTTAAGCACCATGCAGACATTTGGTGAACAGACATATGTGCAGGCAAAGCACTCATTCACACAAACCAGAATAAATCTAAAAAAGTTTTAGCCAGATGGTGGTGATGCACACCTTTAATCCAGCACTGGGGAGGCAGAGGCAGGCAAGTCTCTTGTGAGTTCCAGGCCACAGAGCAAGTTCTAGGACAGCCAGGATCACATAGAGAAACCCTGAAAAATTAAAGAAACTGCTGGGTGTACTGGCACGTGCTTTTAATCCTAGCACTCAGGGAGGCAGAGGCAGGCAAATCACTGTGAATTCCGAGGCCAGCCTGGTCTACAGAGTGAGTCCAGGACAGCCAGGACTACACGGAGAAACCCTGTCTCGAAACAAAACATAACAAAAACAACAAAACAAAAAACCAAAGAACCAAAACAACTGCCTTAGACAAAAGATTTCAATAGATGTTCAAACCATTAGTGGAAGAGTAGATGAGAAATTGGATATTACCTTAGAGATTATTTCACAGAAGGAAAAAAGCAGCTTTACAATGGAGGGGTTATCAGGACACATGGTCTACCCTGTGTCAGTAATAGTGGGACAGCCAGACGTATGGTTTTTCATGATGTGGTATGAAATAAGCAGCATTCCCTGTGACATTTATAAAACATGTTTAACCTGGATCTTTTGTGGTTAAGTTGACTTCCAGTTTACAGAATATACAGGGGTTATATAGGAAACTACAGACCGAATCCAGTCTAATGCCTAACTTTGTATGATCTTGAGCTTAAAAACAATTAAAATAATATAAAACCAAAAATAATAGTTTAAAAGAACAGTTAAAAAAGACAAAAATACTGTAATCAAATAACTAAGAATATTTAACAGTTAATCTGTGGCCCAGAAAGCCTAAAATGATTTATTTTCTGTATTTTTCTAGAACGTTACCTTGTTTTTGCAGTCATAGGGATTAAATCTTAATAAGTTTCAGGCATTTGAGGTAAGTGTTCCACCACTGAGCACCAACCCAAGAACAAGTTATTTGAAAGAGAAAACAGGAAACAGACAAATTCAGACGTATCTGTTCCAAATCATAGCAAGAAGAGAGACAAGAGGTAGGAATTTGTTCAGGATTAAAAGAGATTGAAGAGACATTAAGTAAAGATATGGGTATTCATTTGAATAAATTAGCTTTCAGAGGTTATTTTGACTTTTGCTTCTAGCCAGCCTGGAATAACAAAGATTGTATTTACCTTCCAACAACAAAAACTGTTCAAGACAGTAATTTAAGACACGAGGCGTGAGCGATACATGATGGTCCTTGAAATGGAAAAGGAGGTGAGGCCCACAGTTGTCAAAAATTGCCTTGACTTTCTGGGCGATGGTAGCAGGAGTGAGAACTGAGAGACGGTTCAGCAGTTAGAGTACCAACTGGCTGTTTCTCCAGGGCACACACATGGCGGCTCATAATTGTATCTCCAGTTCCAGGTCACGCTCCTTGGGCCTCTTATGGCACTGGGCACACGTGTGGGGCACAGACTGCGTGCAGGTAGAGCGTGTATCCACATTGAATTAAAAGAAAAGGAAAGGAGAAGGGAAGAAGCACCCAAGCTACCCGTGTACAGGGAGCAGAGCAGCCAGAGTCCACACGGCCAAGTACAGAAGGGAGAGTGAGGAGGACTCAGCTTAAAGCTGTCTCTGTTTAGCAGTTGCAGTAGCAGGTTCTTCCCAAGGCCTATAACCTGTCTAGGTTCTTGACTCTGAAAATAGTGTCATATATGGGTTCCCTCTTGTGTAGTAACCCTTAAGTCTAATCAGAACGTGGTCCCTCTGATGGCATTTGTGTCCTTACTGAATCAGAGGATTTGCCTTATAAAGCCCCATCCCCAAAAGGCTACAGAGCCTCTCAAAACAGTGCCACCAGCTGGGGACCTTTTCAGAAACAGTAGAGCAGATATTTCATAATCAAAACAATGAGGCTTTTTCAGATCACTTTGAAGTGACGGTGAGTTTTGTCCTGTTCACGTGAGGAAGTAGAACTGTGCCTTGATAATATAAGAGTAACTTTTTTGTACCTTATAACTGGAGCTGCTTTCATATTTCATCTGAGACTTTTTCATCTAAGTGCTAACATTTCTTAATTCATTCTGAATTAACAGACCTGTTTGTATCAGAAGATTCAAATATAGAGATACTAAAATGTTATGTTCCAAATGAATGTTTTTAAGCTGAAGTTTTAAGCCAGGTGTGATAGGTATTACCATGCTATAATGGCTCAGGATTCATCAGGAAGTTGTATGCTTTGGAGTCTAGCTATTGAGTAGCTTTTCTCATAAAACCTAGTCTTGAGGGTCATGACTGTCAGTTTAGCTAAGTGTCCAAAATGGACTGTGACTCTGTTTGGGATTATGGGCTTCTAATAGCAATACCAGCATGAAGCTAAAGTAACGGTCCCGCAGTTAAGAATACTGGCTGCTCTTCCAAAGGACCTAGGTTTGATTCTCAGCACACACATGACAGCTCACAACTGTCTGTAACTTCAGTTCAAAGGAATTTAATACCTGTTTTTAGCCTTTTGGGGCACCAAGCACACATAGGTGCACAGGCATACATCAGGCACAGCACCCATATGCAAAATAAAATAAAATGAAATGAAAAAGGAAGAAAAACAATACCAGCTCAATACAGTCACTTCTGATTTCATTTTTCCAGTGCTGCTTTTTTTTTTCACTCCCTCTCATATTTTTCTGTTTTGTTTGCATTTGCAAATGGACTAGGAATGATAGCTGGCCTGTGATCTTGGAATTTGTGAGTCTAAGAAAAACAGGTTTGAAAGTGCGAGGGACAGCCTGGATTACAAAGCAAGGGCCTGCCAAACCCTACCCTACCTCCACAAACAAAACCACCCGAAGATTCATTATCATCCACCTGTACAAGAACTCATCTAATACACCTTTGAACAAAACAAGATGCGTACTGAATATCAACAAGAAACCATTATATCCTGTAATAGGCAGCAGTAGGTCAGGACTGCCAAGAGCTATTGACGCAGTCTGCAGTTCTGTGGTTACAAAAAAGCGGGGAGTCGACTTGAAGGGCAGATGGCTGATTGAGGAAAATGGACAATGAGGCAGTGGAGATTCAAGTTCATGAAGTTTTACTGAGGAAGGCATGCTGAGCAGAAGCAGTCCCTTTGAGCTGATGAGCACCTGGTCCTTAAGAACCAAAGCTCTTTTTTTCTTCTGTAATGGGTTGTTTTGTTTTATTTTCTTTTGAGATAGGGTTTCTCTATGTAGTCCTTGCTGACCTGGGACTTGCTCTGTAGACCAGTCTGGCCTTAAACTCACAGAGGTCCACCTGTCTTTGTCTCCCCCAGTGCTGGGATGAAAGGCGTGCATCCTCACATCTGGCAGAACCAAAGCGCTTAATGCTGTGGTCTGAAGACTCAGGTGCATCCTGTTCTAAATTGTGCAAGGATACTTATGTTAAGATCCCCACCACAAGTGGTACCACCTGTAATCCTAGAGCTTAGGTGTTGGAGCCAGGAGGATGAGGACTTCAAGGTTGTGGTGTTTGCTCAAGTATTTGCATGCTTGGTCTACAGTTGGTGGAGCTGCTTGTGAAGGATTAGGAAATGTGGCCTTCATGTAGGAGTTGTGTCACTGAGGCAGGCTGTGGCATTGTGAAAGACTTGCCCCTTCAGTGTGCCCCTCTCTGTGTCATGGGGGATCCAGGTGTAAGCCATCCGTTGTCCCCTTGCTCTACAGTTATGAGCCCTGACCCTCTAAAACCAGAAGCCGAGTTAAACGTTTTCTTCTGTAAGTGGCTGTGGCGGTAGTGCTCTGTCACAGCAGCAGAACGCGACCACGAAGAAAATCATCCATGGCTGTGGAGCAAGCTGGAGACCAGCCTGGGCCACATGAGACTCCATCTCAAAACAGAGTAAAAACGAAAGAAGATCACCATGGGCGCGCGCGCACACACACACACACACACACACACACAATGTACCATGGAAGCCTCAGGGCATTGCTCTGTTGTGTGCTGTAAATTTGCCTGAGGGTTGGCACCATGGTTTACCCTCAGTAGGTTAGACAAAGCTCCTTTGGCTTCATTCTACAGAACACAGACCGACGGTGATTATTAAAATTCAGTGTTCTTTTTCATTTTTACTTGGTTTCTATCAATGGGTTATGCATAAAAGACGATTATTTTAGAATGTTAAACTATTTATTGCACCTTTTTTCAAAGAGTGCCATTTATTAGCATCTGTCCAAAGAAATTGTCTTGGAATAAAAGAGGTCCTATGTTTGAATGAATCCAGGAAACACTTAATATTCTCCTCTCTCTTGGAGATTCAAAGTGCATATCATTACTTTACAAAGAACTTTTATAAGCCAGTGTTTTTTTTCCCCAGAATTATTTTTTGTTTCCAATACCCGTTAATCTGAGAGAATATTTTCCCAAGCTGTATGGAAAAGAATTAAGAAATGAAAATTGAATTAATATGTGTACATTATAAAATGATTACCACCATCAAGTTAACACATTCATCACCACGTTTAGCTACCATTTGCGTTATGGGTATGAGGAAAGAGCACTTAAAATCTGCCCTCTTAGAAAATTCCAAGTAGACAATACTGCCTTATTAGCTGTATTTCTTAAAACAAAACAACAAGCCGGGGAGTGACAGACTGGCTAGATCCCAGGGGAGGACATTGCAGCCAGCCCTGAGGAGGAGACAGGATGAGCTGGGGTTGGATGGAAGGGGAGGAGGTCCTCCCCTGTTGATGGATTTGGAGGGGGCGGGGAGGAGGGAGATAAGGGAGGGAGTGGGAGGGTGGGAGGGAATGAGGGAGGAGGCTACACCTGGGATGCAAAGTACCTAACCTGTGATTGATATAAAAATAAATAAATTAAAAAAAAGAAAAACAAAACAAAACAAAAACAACAAAAAAACAGCAGGAGCTAGAACACTCCTGGAATAATAGCTGACTGCCAAGTGAACAGAACTGAAAACAAGTAGGGAGTGTGGGGGTTGTTGTCAATGTTAATACAGGAGAAGGAGGCTCAAACCCTTCTTTTGGGGAGGGGCACTGTTGTTCAAGACAAGATTTCTCTGTGTAGCTCTGGTTGTCCTGGACTCCTCAGAGATCCGCCTGTCTCTGCCTCCTTGAGTGCTGGGATTAAAGGCATGTACCACCATACCTGGCTTCAAACCTTTCTTAAAGGGATGAAATAAACCCAAGGAAGGGACTGATGATGCTGTGCTGTGTTTTTAGAAGGGATGGGTAGGTTTTGGGATGTGGAACAGGATTCCATCACTCATTACCAACAGCAGGAGCATCCTCACAGGAGTTTTGTGCTCCTGTGATTTACGAAGCTGTTGTTTCTATGAGCAGGGCTCTGAGGTAGAAAAGTAAATACTGTTCTCTTTTTACAAGTCTCGCGGCATGACTCCTATGTTGTAAAGCTGGGTATCTGGGACTAGGGCTTCAGCTTCCAGGACTCATGCCCACCTACACTTATATTGAGGTCTTAATTTACAGATGCAGACACGTCTCTTACTTCTTCCTCTTCCTAAGATAAACACTGCATTCCTCCCAAGTCCTTTGTGTCCTTCCTCTGTCCCAGAGCTAATGGACTCTTCGCATCGTCTAGATGTAACAGATGTCACTGTTATCTCCAGGCTCATTTTAGTCTGAGAGTTTCACAGTCTTTGAGCTTTCAAATATATTTCAAATTTTCTCTCATAAAACGCATTTCCAAGCCTGAATTTAGAGCCTTCTGTTTTTAACCTTTTTTGGTTTTCATTTTTGTTAATAATAGGCTACAGCTACAGGCAAGAAGGCATCATGAGGAAGCAACCAAACAAATTCAGAAACCAGATCTGGCCTAGGTTTTCAACATATTATTGGCATAAAAAAGATAAAACTCAGTCCTAAGAAACCAAACATAATACAAGGGGAGGGGCAGGACACTGATAAGTAAACCCACCTAGAAAACTTTATATATTTTCTCCTGAGTTTATTCTTAAAGTATTCAAATAAGCTTTGTGTTGGTGTTGCACACTTGAATAATCCTAGTCATTGTAAGGCTAAGGCAGGAGAATCAGAAGTTTACAGTCAACCTGGGCCAGCAACTGTCTCAGCAAGGAAGACAACCAGACAGACTTTAAATTTAAAAGAGTCACTCAGTGAACACCATATACCCACTTCCTATATTTTGTAGCTAGCCTGTCCTTTATCATAAGCTTCCCATTCATATAGTCATCCTCACCTCCATCTTATTTTTTTTAAAGATTTATTTATTTATTTATACATATGAGTGGCCTATTTGCATGTATGCCTGCATGACAGAAGAAGGCCTCATATCCCATTCTAGATGACTGTGAGCCACCGTGTGGTTGCTGGGAATTGAATTCGGGACCTGCTCTGGAAGAGCAGCTAGTGCTCTAAACCACTGAGCCATCTCTCCAGCCCCCCATCTTATTTTTTATACATTTCAATGTAAATTGAAGACATTGTCCACTTCCCAGAGTAGGCTTTTTGACTAAGATCAGGTGTCTAAATACTCAGGGTATATTTTGTTAGAGTTTAGCATTTGTTTATAGTTTCCTTTTGTTTGTATGTTTTACTTTGTCTTCCACAACGTAATAGATGTTTATTAAATGCCTATTGGATCTGAGAGAGGAGACAGGGTCTTGTACATTTATGAAAGTTGTGAGAGTCAGTGTTGTTCGAAAAGACAGTTGAATGCCTGCTGTCTTGACAGCCTCAGAATAAAGCTCGTCTGTCACAGCTTCCCTTCACTCTGGTCATTACATGTTCTCGGGACCCCACATGCACCTGTGGTAGAATGTTCCATTCTCAAAGAGGAAGCATTCCATTCTGAGAAGCCAGGAAGAAAGAGTCTTAGGAGGCCAAAATCAGACTGTCTCCTTTTCCCTACTAATGATGGATTTGGCATAATTCTGTGGTGACAGAAAAAAGAGCAGCTGGCTGTGACTAAAAGGGAGGTTTTTGTATAGCCGAAGCTGGCTGTATTCTTCCTGCTTCAGCCCCCCTGAATATGTGATTACAGATGTGACATACCATGCTCCGCTAAATTGGGGGAGGGGGATTAAAGTAATTTCTGGGTTTTCAGCTCAGATATGTTTCGGCTTTGTGAAGCTGTTGTCATCATAGCCCTGTCACTTTCAGACCCATGGATGAGGTGATGAATCCGCAGGTTCTGTCTGACCAGACTCAGCCATTTTCCAAGGTCATCTCAATTCAGCTCCTTCACAAAGGCACCTGTGACCATTCCAGCACAGTGTGAGTGCTTCATTTTCTGAGCTCATTATCATTTACTTGGCTCTGATAATACAATGCCCCAAGAGATTTTGCTTTCTTTTTTAACTAACCTTTTATTATAAAAATGGCATATATGCATTGAGAAAAACTATGAGAAATACAAGTCAGGTACTTTTAAAATGAAATCATGTTTCTACCTTCTAGATGGAGATCACCACTAAAAAAATGTAGTGTCAATATTAGGGACTCTTTCAGCACATATAAATATGACTGTACTTTTCTTTAAGACCAAAACCAGATAAAATATTAGAAAAGAGTTACTGTATATTCCAGGCTGACCTGGAACTCAAACCTGTAGCCTCAGACTCACAATTTATAATGTATTTTAAAAGCAGATATTTGTGTTTTACAGTTTAGTAATATTTTATATAGAAATTCAAAATCTCATTCATCTTTCTTTCAAATGACCGTAAAAGATGCCTTTTCTAATTGCTTACAAATCAGCTTCAGTCTGCAGTATATCTGGTCCCTCGGGTGTTATTGAGTTCAGTCTTTTTCTGTTCCAGTGGCACGTTGGAAAAACTGGGCCAGTTTTCCTGCAGACCTCTCCAGCTTTTGCATTTGCCTGGCTGCTTCCTTGTAGTGATATCCAGCTCATTCTTCTATTACCTGGTTCTTCCTGATAGCTAGAGATTGTGTATAAAAGTTTGATGGATTTGGGTTAAACATTTCTGGCTAGAGGATTTGCACTTGTAATGCACAGTGCATCATATGACAAGTAGCTGGCTTTGTCCCTCATAGGTACTTAGCTTTGCCCCTGGGTTATGATGATAAGCCATCCTCCATTGTTATGCCTTATTTTTCCCAAGGTGGACAAGATGTGGGGTCCCGAGTACATGTAAGACCAGAGTGAAGGGAAGCTGTGACAGACGAGCTTTATTCTGAGGCTGTCAAGACAGCAGGCATGCAGTTAGTTGTCTTTTCAAAGAACACTGACTCTCACAACTTTCAAAATAGAGTGTTCAGGCATCAGCATTTGAAAATTTCTCCTAAAAATAGCATATCACCAATCACATTTTTACATGTTCAGTGTCTCAAATGGTTTTGGTCTATAGATCTTGTGCTCCAGTGTTAGAAAAATGAACCAGTATTTATTCATTGTAGGATAATGGAAATTATGCCTTACCTGTAAGAATGAACTAGGGAAATTGCAACTGTAATAGGTGAGATCTGCCATCAGTAGAAAGGACAAACTAAAAATCGTCTTTTAATGGAGATGGATCTTGAAGCCTGCAAATGCAACCAAGGTTATTTGAGAGTAACTCAAGGAAACATGACAACCTATTTTTATCTCAAATTATAATTCTAAACTTAATACAAAGGGGTTTGAAAACTGCTGTCTGGCGCTGGGTCTCCTCTCTCGGGTGGAGCCCTGAGCTTGGCAGAGACACCTGGCTAGCTGACCCTGAGCAGGGCAGGACATGTTGCGTCCTGACTCTGTTTATGAGGTAAGATCATCCTGCTCCCTTATTAGAATTTGGCTTCACTCACCAATTCCTTTCAAAGGGATGTAGGGTCAGCAAACTTTCTATTATTTATTATCTCACCTTTGCAGAAGGTCAGGGATTAGAACGGCTTAACTGAGCCCTCTGCTTGTGGCTTCACAACTCGGATGGAAGTCAGAGCTTCTCATCTAGGCTTCAGGGTCTCCAAAGCTCCTCAGCCAGTTTTCCTCACCTCTGCTTGCACCCTTGCCTCCTAGAGGCTGCTCCTGAGGCACAGGCACTTCACAGCACAGCTGTTGACACTCCCTCAGGGACAGCAAGAGCAGGGCTGTGTGCTGTTTCCAGCACCGCAGTGTTACTTAGCAGTATTTATATAGAATGCTGTCTGTCTAGTCTCACCAAGTGCATGGGCACTGTGTGGACCCCAGAGTTCTTACCATAACTGTGCTGTGCACAGGAAATGTGTTTGACATGGGTTGTCTCTGGGTTACTGCTGCAGGACTAGAGGAACAGCAGAGAAGGTGTACACGTCTTCTGTATATCCTGTACTGTGTTATGTGCTTTCTCTCCTTTGATCCCTATGTCAGCCCTGTGTGGTATGAAGTGAAATGGATGGGTCTCAGAGATGCTGAAATTATTACCCAAGGTCGCCATACAGTCTCTGACCCTGAAACCCTCCCCTTAAATCCTGACTAAATGACTTACTGTAAACAAAGCTTGAGGAATACCTTTACACTAAAGTCTTTTCGTAAAACTGTAACACAGAGAAGGGACCTGAAACATAGACATGCATGTTAACAAAATGCTAGTTAAGACAAACACCCATGTAATCTCTCTACCCAAACAGCCTTCTTTCTCCTCGAAGGGACTGATAATTTGCCTTCATAGTAACCATTCCTTGCCTTGCTTTCCCAGTGCGTCTTACCTGCTAAGTATGAACCCATAAATAATGTAATTTTGTTTTCATAATATAGAATTTTACGTAAGCAGAATCACGCAGTACAAATTCGTTTGTAGTTTCTTTCACTTACCATCTTATTTTTACAATCTGCCTTAACTGACCTCATATTAATGCATGGAATTAATTTATTTGCTATGGTTTACTACATTCTGCTGAATGCAGTTTAACATTTTATCTAATTTACTGGTGATAGTGCTTTGATTTTGGCTATTAAATACTATGTTGTAGTGTAAACAAGTCTTGGACACATATATGTATGTGTATGTATATATATGTATGTACATATATGCACATATGAAGTAAAATGAATATATATATATATATATTTGTGTGTGTGTGCACTTCACACATTTCTGTAGGGTGGACCTTAGGGGACTGCTAGGTATATAAATCACTGGCTGCCTCTCTAATTATTTCCTGAGGATCAATTCGCAGCAGTGAAATTAATAGATCAGAAATTGTAACCACGTAAGGAAATTTCAAGAGCTCTTTGAACTTCATTAACTTTACTCAACTTTGGGCTGGAGAGATGGCTCAGAGGTTAAGAACACTTGCTGTTCTTCCAAAGGTCCTGAGTTCAATTCCCAGCAACCACATGGTGGCTCACAGCCATCTATAGTAAGATCTGGTGTGCAGACAGAATGTTACTGTATGAATAATAAAATAAATATTTAATAAAAAAAAAAAAGAAAGGAATGGTGTCTCGAATAGCAGCCGTTTTCTTTAAAAAAAAAAAAAAACTTTACTCAACTTTAAAACAAGCCTGTAGTCCAGGCTGGCTGGAACTCACATTATAGTCAGAGTTGAACCTAGGTTTTTTCCCTCCTGCTTACATTGACTACTGGGATCACAGGTCTGCTCTCACACACTTGGTTTCTAATTAAATTCTGCTGCTGTGTAAAGCAGTCTGTAGAAGCAAGCTGTAGAGCAGTACTCTTTCTTTGCACTGGGAAGCATTGGCTTTATTTTTTTGGAAATGTATTTCTTTGTACAGAACTGTCATATATAAAATTCACTATGGAAAATTGTGTAATGACATGGTTCATTATTCATTACTTGAGGACTCAATTTCCACAACTTGAATGGAAGTTTCTACTCATTGAATGTTTCTGTATTGTAGCTGTTTCCTTCATCAGATGTGGTCTCGTCTCTGATTTATGTTTTTCATTCTGCTCTAAATGAGGGTTGCGTCTTAGGCTCTGACACGCTGTTGCCTGCTGTAATAGTTTGGTAGTCTGTGTTCAGTACTGTTGGTGCTGCATTTGGTTTTGGATGCTTGCCTTTGCTTGTGTATCTGTACTCTGCGTTAGTGTTTGAAGCTTATTGATGAACGCTTGCTTTGATTTGTAGAGTGTCTTTTAATATAGGACGTGGGAGTTTTTTTGGAAGTGATTCTTTGGGGTTTGAAATATTTATCCTGGCATTTAAATGAGCCCTGATCTGGAGGGTCCAACATTTAATTTCTGACTTTTTAAGATTCCTTGAGAATGTTCATGCTTATAAAACTGCAGTTCATTAATATTCTGTCATGGCATCCCAGACAGACACAGAAGCTGCCTGGCAGAAAGGAAGCAGAGATAAGATTAAATACAAGAGTTCTTAGTGGTAAGACAGCACCTTATACCTGAACGCATTTGAAGACATTGCCTGACTTGCCTGCCTACATCTTGGGGAAGTAGGAAAGGGTTTTCATTTTGTATCTGATAGCTGAGAGGCTGAGATGTGCATGTAATCTCTAAATTATTCCTGAGAAGTTGAAGTTCATGTGGAAGCAACTTTATTTAAAATCATGAAGACATTCTTTGTAGCCTGTTTTTACATAATATATTTCTACTTCGAAAAAGTTTCTACTTTACTGTACATGTTTTAATAGACTCATCCTTTGGCCATTTGTTTTTCTCAGAAAACAATTGAATGAACAACAAAGCTATTGGTTTCATTTTCACAAAACAAATCCATAAGAAAGCTTCCATCTTTGGAGAAAGCAGGAAAATAGCAGATGCTGGTGTGACACAGAGTGTCCCCTTGCTCCAGAAGGGCAGTCTGGAGTAGGTAGGTCTGCAGGCGTGAGAACACAGACACCAGATTGCTTACCCGTGTGCTGCTCTTGTTCTCCCGTCAGAACCAGCCCCAGTTATGAGCAGATTCCAGTGACAGGTGATTCCAGTCAGTGCTCACTTTCCGTCAGTCCATGCTCGCTGAAAATCTTTGAAACAAGATCTCTCACTGACTTCAGATTTGCTAAGTAGGTTAGGTTGGGCTAGGTTGGCTGGCTGTCAAGCCTCCAGGTCTCCACCTGTCTCCACCTCCCCAGCACTGGAATTACAAAGATGTGCTACCACGCCCCACACATCTTGAAGCTCTACTTTATATATGTGAGTACTTTGTTTGCCATACATGTGTGGCTGTATATGCACGGAGGTCAAAGAAGGTATGGGATCCCTTAAAACTGGAGTTGAAAACAGTTGTGAGCCTTTGTATAGGTGCTGGCAATCAAACCTGGGTCCTTGACAAGAGCAGAAAGCGCTCTTAACCACTGAGCCATCTCTCCAGCCTTTCTTCTTTAAGTGTGAGTTCTGGGGATCTAACTCAGGTCCTCCTGCTTGCAGGGCAAGCACTTTACTGATTGCCTGATCTCAGCCCTGAAGAACACTTTAAAATGAGAATTGAGAGCTGGAACCAAGAACTGATGCTAGAGCACCATGAATATGTTTAGTTGTGGTGGCGCATATCTTAGCTCCCAGGAGGCAGAGGCAGGCGGATCTCTGTGAGTTGGAGACAATACAGCATAGTGAATTTCAGGACAGCCAGGGCTACATAGAGAGACCTTGTTTCATTTGAAGAAGGAGGAGAAAAAGAGAATAGAGAAGAAAAGAAAAGAAAGAAAGAAAACCCGAAAGCAGCTAGACAGCCTGACCAGATTTTTATTCCTGTGTGGTATCTGTGTTGCTTCCCCAGTGACTTCTCAGAAAACAGTTTCGTAGCTAGTGGTAAAAGCCTGTGGGGCCAGTGCTTGATAATTTACTCATCTTTCTATGGTAACTGTCAGATGTCCCATAATCTGTGTGAGACAAATTTAAGTTTTTTCCACATTGTATGTTTAAACTTTTTTTTAAAACAGGTTCTCTGGGTTTTATTCCATGTAAGAAAATATCATTATATTTGAATTCTGATTATTTTGTACAAGATAGATATATAACAAATATGACAAAAAGCTTTAGATCTAATTTATGTAGAGTTTTGTAAATGGTTGATAACTAGGGGCAGAGGTTAAAAAGGAGGGGAATTTTGCTGAAGTAATGGGCAGGACTAATGATAAAATGTTTAATATTTAAAGATTATTTTCCTTTGCCAAAATGGAATCCATTATATAGCATGGAGTTTTTCTTTACATTTTGTTTCCCTTCCATATTGTAAAAAATCTTAAATTGAAAATAAGTTCACATACAGTTGTTTCCTCTCTGTACAGTAAACGGGCCTTCTCTGGGCCTGTCAAAATTCTGAGGCCTGTAATTGTGGCAAGCCAGCATAGCAAAGGCCCTGACCTTTTGGAACTTAGTCAAGGGCAAAGAGAGAGATATCAATTCAATTAACAAAGAACCGTATGTCAGATGTAGTAAGTGGTACAGAGAAAAATTAAACAGGAATAAAGCATGAATTTGGTACATTTAGACTGTATACATTAGACTGTAGTGTTCTTTTTAAAATTTCTCCTTTATTTGGGGTGTTTAGGCCTCTACCTCCCTTCCACTAACCACCCAACCTTAAGTAGAAGAGAGAAAAGGTTAGTGGGTAGAGGGGTCCCAGACCCCTTTACTTCTTCCTGCTTGTAGGGTCAAGGGGTTCTTTTAGGGCTCCATACTAATCTCTGTCAACCTCAGACACAGCCAGCAGTCTCCTCCATGTCACTGCGCACTGAAGTGTTTCTCTTGTCTGTCTGCTCCAAACTGCCACACCATCTCTGATCTCTGCTCTCTCCAAAGTGCTACACACCACACGCCAACACAGAAGGCTACCTCATCTCTGTCTTACTCTCATATTTTACCTTCAGAGTCCTAATCCATGCCCCTCTCTGTGCTGCATGTGGAAGGGCCATTAACAGCTGGCAAAAACCACTCTCCAAACAAGACAATTAACCGTGTGGACAAGCTTAGCCCAACTAAAATCCCACTTAGGATTAAAACAAAAGCATATTTACATAACATACAAAGAATCCAAACGTCGGTTTCAGTAGACCAGTTCATAAGGATAGAAGTTTATTTAGTTTATGGTCCTGGAAGCTGGGAGTCTAAGAGCACAGTGTCAGCATCGGCTAAGCATCTGACAAGGGTTGGCAGAAGGTATCACAGGGCAGTCTGTTAGCTTGGGGAGTTCTCTCTCTCTTGCTCGCTTTCACTCTCTCACTGAAAATAGATTCTTCTCTCATACAATACATCCTGACTAGTTTCTCCTTCCTCCACTCTTTTTAGCCCTGCCCCCATTTCTTCTCGCCCCCGTATCCATTCCCCCTCCATCTCCCTTCAGAAAAGAACAGGCCTTCAAGAGACAACAACCAAACACAACAAAATAAATGCCATAAGACAAAGGCAAAAGCCTTTACATTGAAGCTGGACAAGGCAACTCAACAGGAGGAAAAGAATCTCAGGAGCAGAGCTTTAAAGTCAGAGACATAGCAGGGCGGTGGTGGCACACTTGTTTAATGCCGACACTGGAGGCAGAGGCAGGGAGATCTCTGTGAGTTTGAGGCCAGCCTGGTCTACAGAGTGAGTTCCAGGACAGCCAGGGCTACACAGAGAAACCCTGTCTCCAAAAACAAAAAGACTGAAAGGCACACCCTCTCCCTCTGTTAGGAGTCCCACAAAAACACTAAGCTAACAACCTCAACATATACACAGAGGACATGGTGTAGAACCACGAAGGCTCCGTGCTTGCCCACCATAGTTTCTGTAAGCCCAAATGAGTTGAGTTTTGTGTAGGGTGATAAATATGGATCTGCTTTCATTCTTCCATATGCAGACATACAGTGTGACTAGCATCATTTGTTGAAAAAAGTAGATACCAATACTCCTCAAATTCCACAAAATTGAAATAGTAGGACCATTGCCCAATTTATTTTATGAGGCCACAGTCACCCTGATACCTAAACCACATAAAAACTAAACAGAATTACAGACCAATTTCCCTTATGAACATAGATGCAAAAATACTCAATAAAGTACTTACAAGCCAAATCCAAGAACACATTAAAACATCGTCCACAATGATCAAGCAGCCTTCAGCCCAGAGATGCAGGGATGGTTCAATATATGAAAATCGATAAATGTAATCTACCATGTAAACAAACAAAAAGTGGGAAAAAAAAACATGATCATTTCCTTAGATGCAGAAAAGGCCTTTGACAAAATCCAACACCTTCTTCATGATAAAGTCCTGAAGAGATTAATGCTACAAGGCCCATACCTAAACATAATAAAGCCAATGTACAGCAAACCAATAGTCAACATCAATTTAAATAGAGAGAAACTCAAAGTGAGCCCACTAAAATCTGGAATAAGATAAGGCTGTCCACTGTCCATATTTATTCAATATGGTATTTGAAGTTATAGCTAGAAAAATAAGACAACTGGTGGAGATCAAAGGGACATAAATTGGAAAGGAAGAAGTCAACATACTGTCATTTGCAGATCTGATAGTATGCATAAGTGATCCTAAAAATTCCACCAGGGAATTCTTACAAGATTAACTAAATCAAAACAAAACAAAAAATCAGTATCTCTCGTATATTCAAATGTAAAATGGACTGAGAAAGAAACCAGGGAAGCAACACCTTTCACAGTAGCTTCAAATAATATAAAATATCTTGGGGTAATTCTAACCTAGCAAGTGAAAGACTTGTATGTTAAAAACTAAGAAATTGAAGATATCAGAAGATGGAAAGACATCCCAGGCTCATGGATTAGTAGGATTAACATAGTAAAATTGGTCATCCTACCAATCTACAGATTCAGCACAACCCCATCAAAATTACCACACAATTGTTTATACACCTTGAAAGACAATTCTCAATTTCCTGTGGAAAAACAAAACAAAAATCAGGATAGCTGAAACAGTCCTAAACAATAAAAGAACTGTTAGCGGTATCATCATCTCTGATTTCAAATTGTTCTACAGAGCTATAGTAATGAAAACTGCCTGATATTGGCACAAAACAACAACAACAACAACAAAAAAACAGACATGTTGATCAATGAAGTTGAAGACCCAGGCATAAACCCACACACCTATGGACACTTGATTTTTGTATATGGAAGCCAGAAAAACACACTGGAAAAAAAGCTCTTTCCTTTTATAAAGCCACTAATCCCATTTTAGGGAGCCTACCATCATGATCTCAGTCAATCCTATTCACTTTTAAAAGAACCTGCTTGTAAATTTTATCAACATACATTTGGAGATTAAGTTTCCAACATATGGATTTTAGTAAGATAGCATTTCAGGAGAGTCCTAAGTGAGGAATGGGCCTTGTGAGTATTAGAGGACGATATTCCAAGCAGGATGGTGGCAGATGTAGCCTTCTTGGTAGAAGGGCCACAGAGGTGAAGACAGCAACAGAGAGTATGAGGCACATAAAAGAGATCAAAGATACATAGGGTGGGAGGGCACTGAGAGTTCAGCAGGTGAGGATGGTTGCTGGGTTTATTCCCAGGACACACATAGTGGAAGGAGAACACCGACTCCCTGCAAGCTGTTCTCTGACTTACACACAGAGGCTTATGTATACACACATACAGAGACGATAAAATACAATTTTTTAAAGATGACTTTGGGGTGGGAAAGTAGTCATAAAATATTATTAGGGCCTGGAGAGATAACTCGCAGGTTAAGAGAGTTGGTCTTCCAGAGGACCAGAGTTCAGTTTCCAGCATCCACATCAGACAGCTTACAACCACCTCTAACTTGAGCTACAGGGATCCAGTGCTACCTTCTAGCCTGTGGGGACACACATATAAATAAGAGTAAAACATTTTAAGAAATGTGTTGTATTTATTCTGAAAGCTTCTAGATGTCTTGAAGCAGTGACCTGACCTGAACATATTGAAAGGTGCTCTATGGCCAAGGAGAATGAGCAGTCAGAAGGTGAGGGTACAAGCAGGGAGTCCTGTACGAGTAACTGTAGCCAGTAGTCTAAATCAGCAATCCAGACAGTGCAGGCCGGAACCAGGATATGAGAGTCGGGGCAGGTAGGAGGCATTGGATGCTAGTTATTTATCTTACTCAATAAATACTTACATGGTCCTTACATGTGAGGCACTGTTCTAGTAGCATTATAAATACCAGCTTGGCATTCTTTAACACCAGCACACCTCTGAGGTAAATGTCAGAGGTTAAATTTACAGGCTTGGTAAAAGCCTGTGAGAAGAGGGGGACCAAGAATAATTTTTGTGTGGAGCCAGCCTAAAACTTCTAAGCATGAAGTGACCTTATGACAAGAAGGAGCTAGAGGAGCCACATATTTGGGTACAGGCCCCAGAGTCAGGAGTGTGGGTTTTAAACATGCTGAACACGGTCAAGCTACTGTGTCAATAGGCAGTCCAAGTAGAGGAGTCTGACTCCAAGGGACAGGCAAAGCTAAGTTGCAAAAGATACCTGAAAGCATTCAGGAAGAAATACCTACCTGATGTTTGTTCTTACCATAAGTCTGACCAGGGGTCACTATGGGGACAGTCTATCCCCTAGGCCACAGTCCTGAGGTAGCATTATCTTGGACCTTGGCCTCAGTTTCTTTATAAAACAGGATGAGCTCTACTTCTTCTATAGCATCCTTAGATAAAATGAAATAACAACTGTTAAGTAGAGCAATGCTTGGACAAGGAAAATACCTCACAAAACCATAACCTTCCATATCCTTGGGTTTGCATCCAGCTGAGACTAACAGAACATGATCTATGCTTCTAGTATGAATGAAGTCTGAATTTACAGCCTCCTCACACTTCTTGTTTAATGACAAAAAAATTCAGGCTAGGCACAGTGGCGAATGCAGGTTGTCTCTGCTGCTCAGGAGGCTGAGGCAGGAAGACAACTGGATTTTGAGGTAAATATAAACAATATAACAAGATCCTGACACAAAATGGGGGAGGGGTTCTGGGAGTGTGGCTCAGTGGTAGAGCATGCTAGAGACTAGGTTCTATTCCCAGCGAAGCCTTCCTCCCTCTCCCCCAAAACTCAGGTCCCATCTTCTACAAATGATAATGACCTTATAAAAGAAAGGATTTTAATTGGAGGTTTCTTTAAGAGAGCACAGGGAAAGAAGTTGTGGGTTCTGAGTATTAAAAGTTTCCACATGCAAAAGCAGTGTGAGGGTACAGGGAGAAGCACAAGCAGAAAATGCGTGGATTAGTCATGGATACTTTACATCAAAGCCTGAAGAAAGCCTGCTGGAGCCATGGGGCTGACCTATAAGGACAAATTGTACACTGTACCAGTGATGTGCTGTTTGAATCAGAGGGAATTAGCTCACTAATACCCTGGGGATACTGCCAGGACCTTTCTAAGGGGGCATTTCTGGGACTGAGGTTAATCCTATTTCTATTTTCTACAGTCAAAGCTGGACTGACTCATTTAAAGTGTTGAAATTTTATCTTACACAAACAACTTGTTTTTATTAGAGAAGCAAAGATGAATTAGTTGATTAAAAAAAAAACAGCAAATAAAGGTGAAGAAGTGTTTTTACTTCTTAGCCATTTGTTTAGGTCTGGTCAGGTCCCCTGTGACCACAGGAGGAAAGTTTAAATCTTTCCCTTTTAGTATTAGGCATGGCCGTCATATTCTTGGAGCACCCTGAATATGTCCCGCTGGCATTATGTGTCTTCCAGTAAAGACCACCTCTGTGCCTCAGCCTGCTCCTGTCTCAGTCTTAACTGAAAGTTTGTTCCATAGATACCATTTATTGTGTACCCTTCCCCCAACCTTTCATATTTTGAAAAGTTTCACAGGCGTCTCTAAACAGTCTTCATTTGAAGGCGCAAACAGGTCACGATCCAGGAAGTCCTCTGTATTTTCAGCTTTGGGGCACCAGGTTGTATATTCTGGGGACTGTTCCTTCCATTGCCCTCTTGACACTTTGGGGCTACTCTGTTCTCACTATGTCAGGGCCAGTAGATGAAGAGCCAGCTTAGATGCCCTGCAGCATTGCTGCATTTAGGGCTGTGATTCCTTTTATCGTCCATCAGTCCTTTTGCCACATTGCCGTGGGCTCTTCTTCAGGCTCTATAAGATCTGCCCTTGTTTTCCACTGTTAGACTTGTCTGTGTTGTATAAAGATGCAGATTAAAACAATAACAGCAACAGCAGCATCTAACATGAGTGTGCTTTTTTGGTACCTTATGTCGTATTCCTTCAGCTTCTGATCAGTCACGGAGTTAGCAGCTTTTCTGAGGTCACACAGTACAATAACTGTTAAAGAAGAAAAGTCATACTCTTTAGATACTGAGTTTGGAAGACGTTATCCCCCTGAGAACTCAGCCGTAATTTATCTCTATCTGCAAGGAAAGCATAGTGAGTGAGTGTTCCATCCATGGTAGAATTACCTAACAGCCAGACCATCAGTTTAACATAGAGGATTGTTATTTATTGGGTAAGTCCTCAGAACACTTGAAAATCTTTTCTCTCAAGCCTTTTAAAGAAGGACTTACTTATGTTATTTGTATGAATGTTTTGCCTTTGTGCATGTATATATGTACACCACATATATGCCTGTTGCCCATGGAGGTCAGAAAAAGGCATCAGATTCCCTAGAAATAGAGATGCATGTAGTCATAAGTCATAGTGTGAGTGCTGGGCACCAGATGTCAGGCTTCTACAAGAGCTGCTGCACATTCTCTAACCCACTGAGCATGTCTCCAGACCCTACTTTCTAAATTCTCCGCCCCCTTTCCTTTCAGCAGTAGAGGTGTGGTATCTAGTGATGGTCTTCTTTCAGAATAACATTTGCCTCTTCTTCCTTAAAGAAGGCTTGTACTGCTGTGGTTGCTGGTCTCTGATGCCAAGGGGTTATGTTAGTGATGGAGATTCAAAGGATGGTCATAACAAAACTGCCACTGTGCTCTGATCCTAAAGTTAGCTCAAATCAGATCAAATTAGGCCAGTCTCCTTCTAAATGTCAGAGTGGCTTTTACATGTGCAGCTTCTAAACGGAACCACAATTTCATCAGCTTCGTCAGGCCTCAGAGCGCATGTGACTTCACAGGCTGGCAGCATTGGACTTTATTAGATTGTGGATTCTTAGCAGCCCTGAAAATCACCTAGAACGTTGCTGTTGTTTTTTGAACTTCGCTCTCCCATACACACACCAAAAAAGAGAAAGAACCTGAAATGGGAGCCAAGAGTTTACTAGCCTGGCCTTCTCACATTCATGCTTATATCCCATAGGTCTGTCTTTTTTCCACTGGTCTTGAGTTCACACTTGCAAATTAGTGGATTAAACCAGATCCTCTGAAGTTTTCAACTTTTTCAAATATCTTCCTTTTAGGAAATACCAGTATTCTATTTCAGGTTTTTACTTAATAATAATAATATTATTAAGTAATAATAAGTAATTATTAAGTAATATTATTAAGTGATAATAAGTAATAATTATTAAGTAATATTACTTAAGTAATATTATTAAGTAATAATAATATTTATTGTTATACAATAATGTTATATAATATTGTGTATAATATTGTTGTTATATAATATTATTATTAAGTAAAATGCTGTTATATGCCACATGCTTAATCTGTGCCAGATACCTTGTGGTTTTGTTTCTTGATGCTGACTTCCATAGAGGTTAAACACCTTCAGATGAGGAAACTTGAGGTGTAGGATAGTTTAGTGACTCTCTTGGAGACATTTGTATTTTGGTCTTCTTTCTCTTAGGCTAATTACTATACTTTGGCTTAGTTGGGGCAGATATGTGTTCTATGTTCTACATTGGCTATTTCACAAGTGGTCACTGCAGCTCCTGCTGCTCAAGGAGGAGGATGTCTTACATTTTATCACTCACAGTTAGGTGAAACCTTGCCTGCTTTTCAGAGCTGAAAAAAAAAAAATTTAAAGTAAGCAGTGTTGCCCAGCAAGTCTCTCTAAGCTCTGGTGTTGGTTGCTACATCTTGTAATCACCTTCATTGTTGCTACAATTCTTGATCTTCATCTCTTTGATGTTACCAATAGTTTTAAACATTTTCTCCTAAATTGATGTCCTCACATGAATTTACCTATTTTAAAAGTAAAAATGTTTTATTTTTCCCTTATTCATAAAATGGCATCACTGGCATTGAAAAGAAAACCACATGACTCAGACATCTTATGGGAAAATGAATATGTGCACCCTAAAGAGAAATGGTATAGACTTCTCAGAACACTCAAATATTGCAAGAAGTATTCAGTATGTTTTATCTTTATCAGTAATTGTCCATAGTTGTATAATACACTGTGGTATTTATATATGTGTATAGGGAGCCAGAGAGATGGCTCAGCAGTTAGCAATACATGAAACTCTTGAAGGGAGCCAGAATTTGGTTCCTGGTATCCATGCCAGATAGCTCATGAGCACCTGTGACTGTAGCTCCTGGGCATCTGGCACCCTCTTCTGGCCTCCATGGGTATCTGCATACATGTGTGTGTACTAATATGTAGACACTCGTACACATAAAATACATCTTCAAAAAATAAAATAAGAGTATATATGATATGTGAAGAGAGCAGGGTAATTGGTTTATCTTTCTCAACATAAATCATTCATTTGTATCAGGAATGTTCAAAAGCTGCTCTGTTATCATTGATGAAATCCTGTTACCTATTGTCAACAGTGCTTATCTTATGATAATAGGACCTTGAGTTACTCTCCTGACTTCATCCTGTATCTATTAATCATCCTCTCTCTCTGTCTCTTCCTCCTTGTACCCTTGCTAAGCTCTGATAATCAATCCCTGCTCTGCCTTTACTTCTTTGAGATCAACATTTTAGCTTCCACATAAAATAAAAGCAAGTAATGTTTTTCTGTACCTGACTTGCTTCACTTAATGTGTTTTAGTTCTCTCTATATTACTGTAGATGACAGAATTTTATTATTTTATTCTGAATACTATATTATGTTTACATACTAACTTCGTCTTTAGTTGTTTTGAGGTACTGGGAATCAAATCTAGGCAAGACTGGACACATTCATAGTGGTATGGCTGTAAAAAGGGAATCAAACCTAGGACCCCCATATGCATTCTAGGCATGCATTTTTCATTCATCATCACCTTAGGTTGATCCCATCTTTTAGCTGTTGTAAACAGCTCTCAAGTGCAGATCTCACAAGTGCAGATAGCCTGCCAATTTGGATTGTTTTCAATATATGCCCAGGAGTAAGGTCTCTGGTGTGGTCCTCCTATGGGGGACTGCTGTGCTGAGTTTCATAAAGGCTGGCCCTGCAACAGTATATGAATATTTTCCTGTCTGTATATCTTTTTAGCACTTTTGTTTTGTTTTGTTTTTTGGTCTTTTGTTCTGGCTTTTGAGATAGCATCTCACTTTGTAGCCTCAAAGTGAGGAGGATGTGTGGAGACCAGGATGACCTCAAACTCTGGATCCTCCCAAATGCTGGTATTAACAGATGCGCACCACACCTAGCGATCTTTTGTCCTTTTTTTTTAAGTTTAAGTATTTTTTAATTTCGAATTAAAATATATTTACATCATTTCATTCTTTCCCTCTCCTCCAATTCCTCCCTTAATCCAATTCCTTGCCTTACTACCTCTCAAGCACACAGCCTCTTTTTCTGTTATTGTTATATGCACACACACGCAACCTGCTGAGTCCATTTACTATTGTTCCTGCGTCTAGAATAACAGGGGCTCATTACTAGAAAAGACTAGTTTTTTCTGTTCTCAGCATTTCTTAGTTGCCTTTAGTTCTTTGTCTAGGGGTGGCGTCTCGTGAGATTCCTCCTACATTAGCACATCTGATGGTGTTGTCCTGTTAGGTCTTTTTTAGGTGACCATATTGCTGCAGTGTTGTAGGTGAGGCTTTCCCTGTGAGGTCTAAAGGACACAAGCTCATGATGGATTTCCTGGTCCTCTGGCTCTTAACAGTCTTACCTCCACTCTTCAGAAATGTTCCCTGAGTCTTAGGTGTAGCGGTTGAGCTGTAAATGTCTCCATTCGGGCTTGGCACCATGCTCAATTGTTCTGTGCAACAGTCTCTGTCTGTTGATAAGTTTCTTTGATGAGGGGTGAAAACTATACTTATCTATGGGTAAAGGGGAAGTATTTAGAATGTAGTCAGGAATTATGCTGGTTTAGAGAACTGATGGTTCTCCTCTAAGAACCATGACTTCGCCAGCCCTGGTCTTCAGTACCAGGTATGATTCCCCTCCTGTTGAGCAGACCGTAAGCTCAGTTAGATAGCTGTGGGTCACTGCTGAGGCACAAGCGCCGCTGCAGCACTATTGGGACACGCTGCTGTGGTGGTTGGGTGGCAAGGCTCCCATGAACTGGTGTGCTTGGACACTTGGTCTCAGTTGATAGGCCTCTTGACATAGGGTAAGAAGGGTAGTCTTGCTGGAGGAGGTGTGGCACTTGTGGGCAGACTCTGAGGTTTCAAAAGACACCATTCCCACTGTGCTCTCTGCCTCTTGCTTTTGATGTGTGAAGTCTCAGTTGCTGTTCAGTCACCAGCCATCTGCCGCTGAGCCTTCGCTCTGTAGAGTACTGCCTGTATTTTCTTCTAGCAATTTTAGTATTTCCGGTTTCGCATTGAAGTTTCACTTTGATCCATTTAGAGTTAATTACTGTTTAAGGGGATAGGTATGTATAAAAAGATAAATTATTCTTTTTAAATTAATTAATGCAGGAAATTATTACAACCATTTCTTTAACCAGCTACTTTTCCAATGATCAACACGCAGAGGCTATGATTTATTACTAAGCCATAACCACTGTGCTGGCCAGACTTTGAGCTATTCTAATACTAGTACCTTTAAAACCCACATAAAAGCCAATCACTTGCCAGTCGGATGATTCCCAGCTGGCTTCTGCTTCCTCAGTGCCTCCTTACAGCCATGTGTTCATATCCATCTTGCTTCACAGCAACTTCCTTCTCCCCAGTTTTCTCCTCTCCTGTTACTTCTTCTGCCCTTCTACCTTTTCTCCTTCCCTTTCCTCTCTCAGCCACAAGCCAGACACCTAAAACGCCGCCTCCCTCTCTTCTACCCAGTCATAGGCTTTTCAGCATCTTTACTTAGCCAACCAGGGTTACTTGGGGAACATTCCTTATCACATGGTTACAGGAGATAGTTTAAGTCTCTGCCTCCCTTCCACCAACCCTTTAACCCTAGGTAAGGGAGAGGTTGGTGTGGAGAGGGGCTGCAGACCCCTTCACTTCTCCCAGCTGTTTGGGGTAGACAGGTTCTTTTGGGGCTGTACCAGTCTCAGTCAACAGCAAACAGCAAGCCGTCTCCAAGCCGCTGCACCGCCCATCTCCGGTCTCTCCAAGCGGCCACCTTTCTATTTCTGGGCTCTCGTATATCCCTCAGAGTCCTAGACCATGCTCCTCTCCGTGCTGCACGAGGCAGGCTGTTACCACGCCCTGCAGGAGGCAATTATCAGCTGTGGACAAACTAAAGCCCAAACTAAAACCTTATACTTGTGATTAAAACAAAAACATATTTACATAATATAACTGAGTTTTTAAAGAAACCAAAACTTCTATTACATGATGGGATTGGTTTAAGTATGTAACTAGCTTTTGGTAGAATGATCACTTTCATCATAATCTACCAATCCATGAGCATGGGAGGCCTTTCCATTGTCTAGTATCTATCTCAATCTTCAGAGATTTAAAGTTTTCATTGTAGAGTTCCTTTACCTTCTTGGTTAGAGTTATTCCTAAATATTTTATTTTCTTCTAGGATGTTATGAATGGGAGTATGGGCATGGTCTGTTATATTTTCTATGGAAAAGCTGATTATGTCAAAGTGGCTGATCCTGTCACATTGCTGAAATTGTTGATCATTTCTATAAGCTTTCTGATGGAAAATTTGGGATCTTTCATATCTTCTGCAAATAGGAATTCTTTGATTTTTTTCTTTTCTTACCCATCTTTCTCTAATTTTCTTCTCTTGCCCTATTGCTCCAGTTAGTGCTTTGAGCACTGTGTGGGACAGGAGCGAGGAGAGTGGACAGTCCTGCCTTGTTCTGCTTTTAATGGATTTATTTCAAGTTTTTCTCCATTTCACGTGGTGTTGCCATGCGTTTGTCCTGTTTATTATGTTGAGCTATGCTCCTTCCATTCCTATACTTTCTAGGTCTTTATCATGAAGTTAAGGCCTTTTTTTGCCTCTTAATAATGTGATTTTTGTCTTGAAATCTTTTTTTTTTTTTAGTTACTACACTTATTGACTTGGATATGTTAAACCATCTCTGTATTTCTGGGATAAAGCGAACTTGGTCTTGGTAAATAATCCTTTTTGTATATGCCTATATTGATTTGTAAACATTTTATTGAGGATTTTTGATGTATGTTCACCAGGGATATTGGTCTGTGATCCCTCTTTTTCTTACGTCTTCACTTTGTAATTAGTTCAATACTGGCATCATAGAAGTTTGAGAGGGTACCTGCGGTTTCTGTTTGTTTGAATACTGTAAGAAGGATTGGCTGTAGCTTTGAAAGTCAGTGGAATTCTGTGGTGGATCCATCCGGGCCTGGGCTTGTTTGAGTTGGAAGGCTTTTTCTTACATTCTTACAGGTTGAATCCCCTCACTTTTTCTGGGTCTACTTAGATTGCTGCCATCCTTAGTTTGTCTGCCTGCAGTGGTTTGGATGAATCTAGAAATTAGTTTTTTTGTTGTTTGTTTTGTTTTGTTTAGATTATTCCAACTTGGTGGAACACATGGGTTTTTTTGGGGGGAGGGTTCTTTGTTTGCTTGTTTGTTTTTAAAACAGGGTCTGATTGTGTATCCCTGACTGGCTAAAAGTCCTTGTGGAAACCAACTGGCCTCAAAGTCAAAGAGATCTGCCTGCTTCCCTAGTGCTGGGATTAACGGTGTGTGCTACTTATGTTATGCCCTGTAGGTGTGCTTTTTAAATCTATTTTCTTTTGGTTTCTTATGCCTCTTCCTCTCTCCTCCATTCTAATCCCTTCCAACACCAGGTAGGAGAGAAAAAAGGTTAGTGGGCAGAGGGGGCAAAGTTCTCTTTCGATTCTTCCTGCTGCTGGTTAGGGTCTTCCAGTTTCTTGGGGCAAGTCCATTCCTCCTTTCAGGAGATCTCCAGTTTCTCACCAGGATTTATCAACAGCAACCAGCGCAGCAGGGAAGCACCAGCAGCTCTCTCCTTTCTCAGAGCCCCCCAACACTCTCTGGGCTCTGGCCTTCATTCCCTCTCAGAGTTCCTCAGAATTAAACTATCTTCAGCTGGGAAAGAGCCCCTTTAGAGCCCACTTGAGGCAGATAGTTTGCTGTCAGGCCTATATCCCACACTTGGGATTAAAACAAAAACATGTTTACATATCATAAACCAAAACTTCCACAACAATGCCCATATTTGGAATACCTGTTTTTAAAATATTCCCTTACAATCTGAATTTCTTTCTCTGGCATTATAGTTTTTGCTCAGGATTGCTTTGGCTATCCAGGATCTCATGTGGTTCTGACTTGGGGTGGGGTGGGGCTCATCTCTTTCTTTTCTTGGTTAGTTAGGCTAATAGTCCGTCAATCTTGTTTATATTCTCAGAGAACCAGGCCCTAGGTTCATTGAGTCTTATTTCCAGTATCTAGTTCATTAATTTCTGCTCTGATTTTTATTATTTCTTGCTATTTACTAGATTTGGGGTTGTTTTTTTTTGTTTGTTTGTTTGTTTTTGTTTTTGTTTTTTGGTGTTTTTTTTGCTTTTCCAGATTCTTGAGTTGTATCATTAAGTCATTTATTTGTGCTTTTTCTAGTTTTTTAATATAGGCACTTAGAACTATAAAATTTCCTCATAGGACTGCCTATAATGTATCCCAGAGGTTTTGTTTTAATTTTCATTTAGCTCCAAGAATATTTTCTTTCTTGATATTTTTTCAGTAATGAGTCGTTTAACCTCTATAGCTTTGTGCACTTATTGGAGTTTTCTGTATGTTTTATTGCATTATTGTTAGATATTTTTGACACATGAGTCTCTCTACATAGCCCAGGCTGCCCTGGAACTCAGTATGTAGACCAGGCTATACTTGAACTCACAGAAATCTGATGTGTGCCCCATGTCCACCCAGCTTAGAGATTGCTTTGTTATTTTAGAGAAGCTTCCTTGGAGTGGCAATCAAGTCTGGTCTTTGGTGTTTGGGTAAAACACTGTGTGGACACCTGTTAAGTCCATTTCATGTGTGATGTCACTTAATTTTGACATTTCTCTAGTTTTTGTTCAGATGACCTATCTTTTGGAGAAAGTGGGATATTGAAAGAACCCACTGTTAATGGGTTGATGCCAGTCTGTGCCTTTAACTCCAGTAGTGTGCTTTTCAGGAAGTTGGCTGCAGCAGCACTTGATTGTAATGCTGTATTAGTTACTTTTGTATTGGTGTGGAAAAAAACCCCATGATCAAGGTGACTTATACGAGAAAGTATTGGATTGGGGGTATGGTTCCAGAGGGTTAGAATTCGTGATGTAAGAGTGAAAGTGTGGTGGAAGGAACAGCCGAGATTTCACATCTCCAACTGAAGCAGGGCCAGAGGCACATTGGGGATGCTGTGAGTCTTTTGAAACCTTAAAGCCTGCCCTAGTGACTCACCTCCTCTAACAAAGCCACACCTCCTAACCCTTCCCAAACAGTTCAGCTAGAGACCAGATACTTAAACATGAGCCTTCTAGAAGCCATTCCCATCACAAATGTCTTCTTGTTAACTGTTGCCTTCCTTAGAAAGAAGTTTCTTTTTTCTTCTGATTAGTTTTAGTTTGAGGTCTATTTTATCAGATTGTAGGATATTGATGTCTGCTTGCTCCTGATTCCATTTGATTGCAGTACTTTCCCCTACTTTTTTTTGACTTTTTAGTAGTGCTGATATTTAAAGCTGAGTTTCTTGTAGACAGCAGAAACATGGGTTACTCCATTCAGCCATTCTGTGTTTTGACTAGAGAATTGATGCTATTACTACTTAAAGTTATTATTGAAAGATGTTGATTGCAGTCATTTTGTTGTGGTTTTTTTCTGTTAGTGTTTTTAGTTGTATTTTTTTATGTTTCTTTAGTTATAGCTTCATTAATTTTTTTCTTCTTATAGTTTTTTTGGCTGTGCTTCAGTCTGAAATATTGCTTCCAGTATTCTGTGTAGTGATGGTGTGCTGGATCTGAGTTCTCTTAGCCAGTCGGGTCATGGAAAGTTTGTCTTTCTCCTTTGACTGTGGCATATAATGCTGGGTACTAGTGGAGGTTGGTGGTCTTTGAGAAGCTGGAGTTCCAGGCTGTTCTGGCTTTTGTGGTTTCCTTTTAGAAATCAGCGTGAGCCAGGCACGGTGGTGCACACCTTTAGTTCTCAGCACTTGGGAGGCAGAGGCAGGCGGACTGCTATGAGTTCGAGGCCAGCCTGGTCTACAAAGCGAGTCCAAGACAGCCAGAGCTACACAGAGAAACCCTGTCACTTGGCTGTGTGTCTGATACTAGACTGCCTTGGAGTAGCCCAATGCAGAAGCTGTGCAGCTGGAACCAGGCCAAGTAAGGCTGGTCTGTGAACTGCTTGGTTGGACCTGAGCCAGGCAGAGCTGTAGGCTGGAGCTAGGCCTGTGGGTGTGGAGATGACAGCTGCAGTGGATGGGTGTGGGGAGGAGGGGCTTACCAAGCAAAGCCAGTTCAGGTTAGGAGAAAGCCAGCCTGTGTGTATGCAGATGGGGGGGGGGTTCATATGGGGTGCGTTTTTTTTTCTTTTTGATAACAACCATTCTAACCAAGGTTGTGTCATTATCTCATGGTTTTGGTTTTTATATCCCTAGTATAATTACTGAAGCTGACCATTTTTTCATGTGCTTACTTGACATTTCTATGCCTTCTGTTGAGAATTGTGTCTGTTGCCATTTTAAAAATCAGATTATGTTGAGTTGCTTGAATTCCCTATATATTCTGGCTATTAATCTCTTCTCAGATTAATAGTTTGCAGATATTTCTTCCCATTCTGTAGATTGTCTTTCCACTCTTGATTATTACATTTATTGTGTAAAAGCTTGCTTTGATTGATATCCCATTTTTTTATTTTGTGCTTTTATTGCCTGTGCTTTGGAGATCATATTTTTTTAAAAAACAAAATCTTTTCAGACTAAGAACTTGAAATTGTTTTAACTTTGAGATTTTACACTTAAACCTTTGATCTGTTTGAATTAGTTTTTATGTGTGGGAGATAAAGCTCTAGTTTCTGTGCTCTACGTACACCTGTCCAGTTTTTTTTTACCTTTTTTTTTCTAGTTTATATTGTTTTTTTTTTTCTTTATCAAAACGATTCTGTATTCTTTTCTGTACTTTTTCACTTTGGCCCATGTGACTTCTCTTCTGCCAATCTGGGCATAAGAAGGCAGACCATGCCTTCTGAGTATGTTTTGAAGTCAAGTACTAGTCTCCAGCTTTGTAATCTGGCCCCCTAGGATTGCTGGTTCCATAAATCTTTTGGGATGTCATACAAATTTTAGGAGTGTTTTTTTTTTTTATGAAAAATGCTGTGGTATTTTGATAGGAATTACATTGAATCAGTAGATTACTTTGAGTAGTATAAACGTCTTAACAATATTCATCCAATCCACCCACGAACTTGATGTGTGTGTGTGTGTGTATGCAAGTGTTCGTGCTTGTATGTGCGCATGCATGTGTGTATATGTATGTATGTGTGCATCTTTTTAGTTCTTTTATTGGTATTTTATAATTTTTATCTTGGAGATCATTTACTTCATTGCTTAAATTTATTCCTAGGTACTTTTTTTCCATTATGTTGTAAGCAAGATTGCTTACATTCTTTTCTCAGAAATTTCATTAGTGTTTTATTAAAAACTTGATTTTTATATATTGATTTTGTATCCTGTAAACTTACTGAATTTAATAGTACTAAGAATATTGTGGTGAAGTCTGTAGGTTTTTCTGTGTGCAACAGTCTGTTTCTGAAAGCAGGAATAAGTTGGCCTCTTTTCCTGTTTGCTGCATATTGTTTTTCCTGTTACGCTGGCTAACATATCTAATACTTTAAGAGTGGTGGAGGTGAACGTCCTTGCCTGTTCTGATCTCAAAGAACACAAGACAACTTATAAAAAGAAAACATTGAATTTGGGGCTTACAGTTCCAGAGGGTGAGAGTTCATGGCAAGGGCAAGCAGGCAGGCAGGTTTGGTGCTGGAGATATCTCTTGAGAGTTTACGTCTGACCCACAAACACAAGGCAGAGAGAGGGGATCTGGACCTGGTGAGAGCTTTTGAAACTTCAAACCCCACACCTCGTGACACACCTCCTCCAACAAGACCATACCTACTGATCCTTCCCAAACAGTCCCACAAACTGGGGACCAAACATTCAAATATATGAACCTATGAAAGCCATCCTCATTCAGAGTACCACAATACATATCAAGATTCTGTAACATGCATGCTGTCCTGAGTGACTATGTTTTTGTTTTCTTTTAAAAGGTAGTTGGCAGGTTGTGCTGGTAAATGCCTTTGGTCTCAGCACTCACAAGGCAGAAGTGGCTGGATTTCTCTGAGTTTGAGGCCAGTCTGGTCTATATAGTTAGTTTCATATCAGTTAGGAATACATAATGAGCCCTGTCTAAAAATATAAAACAACAACAAAAACCTATGAAAAATAAATACAAAGATAGCTGATCTTTGAAAGGGACTCTTACTATTGTGCAGTGTCCTGAATTAGAGATAGAGAAAGAAATCTTTCTTTAGAACTGCCCTTGTTCTGATGACATGTAAACGAAGAATATATTTAGAATTTGGGTTTTACTTTATTTATTTACTTACTTATTTACTTATTTATTTTTAAGACAGAGTCTCACTGTACAGCCCAGTCTGGCTTCAAACTGAAGATGATTCTCCTGTTTCAGCCTCTTGAGTGCTGGGATTACAGGCATTCATCATCATGCCCAGTTGACTATGTTTATAATGTAGAAAAGAAACACGGAGGTTAAATTTATGGGCATGATATGGAAAGAGAGAAAAGCTGACCCTGGCTGTTGACTCCACTTTTTCCATGGTACCTTCTGTCATCTTGGAGTCAAAGTGGCGCTCTCTAGAGAACCTGCTTGTTACCTGGCTCAGAGATGCTCACAACACACTGTGCAGCTAAGGCTTTCATAGTGCTTCCTGATACTCTGATCAGAAAACATTTGGAGCATCAGAGAGAGTGAGTGTACATACTTAAGAGATTATTATATATATGCAGAAATAGCTAAAATTCATTCTTTTAGTCAGATCTAAAGGTCAACTTGATTCTGTCTCTGACAAAGAAGAGAATGGGGAGGCTAGATTGATGAGCAGGTTAAGGTGTTTGCTGCTAAGCTTCACAACCTACATTCTATCCCTGGAAACTCATATGGCAAAAGACACTAAACTCTTTCTAGGAGGGCTCTTTGGGGGAAGTCAGTCTCTTCGAGCATTTCTGAGACCAGCTGGGCTGGATTTGTAGATGGGTGCATTTTTTGGCTTCCTTTTATGAGTTGTGTCAAGGAAATGATGCCAGGAATCATCCTTACCCGAGTTACCCAGGGCTTTACAGATCCAAGTGGGTGAGAGAGGAAGAAGAGAGCCTGCATATAAATCTGTGTGCATATATGACATGAAAAGAGAAGGGGCCACTTGGGGGAGGGGAAGGGAATGAGGGAACGTAATGGGGTATGAATATGTGCAGAGCACAGTGATAAACATATATGAGGATGTTATAAAGAGCCCAGTATTTTATGTTCTTTATAATACTTTTTTAAAACCTTAAACTTTTAAACTCCAAGTTCAATGAATTCGCAACAAACAGTCAAACTGTAGCATGTGAGAGTTTTAATGATGGGCCCTCCATTCCATTGTAAGAAATTTCAAGAGTACTAAATATAAACCTCTTAGCATTAAAAAAAAAAAAGAAAAACAAAACAAAACAACAAAAAAAGCTTGCTCATGTGAGCAGTAGAAACAGGAGAAGCTATTTTAGACTCTAGGTTAGCAAGATTACAGTTCCAATCTGAGGGAAACCAGAATTTATTTCCTGGTGCTGTCACTCCCTGAGTTCTGGGTCAGGCTCCTTTACCTCATTCCCTCCATGCATGCCCCCTTAAGAAACTGGAGCACGCAGAAAGAGGTACTGCCTCAGTGCTTGCCCAGAGTAAGCACTTGGTAAATGTTGCTATTGTGACTTTCAGGTAAAAGTGATGGCTACATGTTCTATAGTGGTTGAGAAATCTAAAATAAGCTAGCAGTAAGTAAAATCAAACTTAAATTATAAAGTAAAGATGTATGGTTTGGATGATGTATGGTTTGGATCGATACTGTTTTGTGTTTTGTGATTCATTATTTAAAAGGTAAAAGTATAGAGCCAGGTGATGTGACACACACCTGTAATCCCAGCACTCAAGAAGAGGAAGCAGGAGGATTGTAAGATAGGGGTCAGCCTGTCTCGAAAGAGTTTTTTTTAACAGAAATAGGTTAAGATTTCTATGTGGCTCTCTAGTCCAGTGAGGCAATACATAGTGAATTTGGCCAAAAACAGTACCAAACATAGACAATTGATCACATACTTCTTGAATTGAATAGAGCTGTTGAAGATAAGCTCTTTATGGAGATAGTCCCACTGAATAACTAGCTAGACATCTCAAGCATATCACCATCCCACCTTCTCTGAAAATAAGTCTGAATTATTCCAGTGCATCTTGATCGCTCCCAAGAAACCATGAGTCCTCCTCAGCTACAGTGGCTTCAGAGAGATCACAGAAGTGTTCTTGCTCAGCTCTGTAGCTCTCCTCTCTACAAGGCAGTGTTTTGGGCTCTCCATGGTGGCATCAGGCCCTCATGAGAGGGCTAGAGTTCATGCATGACCAAGTAGACTTTGTTTCAAATGGCCTTTTGTAACCCTAGAAAAATCAATAGGGTAGGAAAGAGGACCTCAGCCCCAAGCAGTACCTACAGAATTGTAAATGGCAAGAATGTCCTTAAGTTATGTTTAAAACCATAACATACATGATAACAAACTCTAAATAGCATTCACTTTTGAAGAAGCAATAAAAAATAGACTAAGATAAATAATGTCTTTAATGATAGCAGAGGAAATGGAGGAGAGTGATAAAGTCCTGATGTGGCGGGGTTTGGTAGCTCATACCTATAACCCCAGCAGTTAAGAGCTGAGGCAGGAGGATTGCTGCAAGTTCAATCTAGCCTGGGCTACAAAGTGAAACCTGCTCGCAACAAACAAAACGAAAGGCAGAAGGTAGGACAGCCATTTTACTGTCGTAAAATACTGAGATTCCTTAATTTAGTAGGTGTTTGCTGAGCCTCTCGTGTGTAGAGAATGATAATGGCAATAACTAGCATTTGAACGCTGACTTTTTCCTGGATCTGTTTCCTCTGGACAGTAAAGTAGCCCCAGACCAAGACAGTCATTTGTGGTGAACTGGAAACCAGCACACACCCTGAAGTTCTATGGGACAGATGCGAAAAGAGGCACTTGAGAATCACAGCAGACTTCCTGTGCACACCCCCTTTGATTCACTCTGAAAACATCTCTTTCAGGCATCCGAAGTTGAAAGACAGCTGTCCATGCAGGTCCACGCACTCAGAGAAGACTTCCGGGAGAAAAACTCATCCACCAACCAGCACATCATCCGGCTGGAGAGCCTTCAGGCTGAGGTGAGGCTTCTGCGTGGCCACACCTGATGCTGTGCACTGGGTCTGTGGATAAAGAGTCCTCTGAGCTTGGGAGTCAACCCCTGCTCTAAAGGCCTGAAGCATCTAAAGAGAGACATTTCTGTGAGAACTGAAATGGGAAACACTTGATCCTTGCTCCTGTGGGTAGCCTGTTGCTGGAAAAATAAAGATGTTGAGAGTTACAGCTGAGGGACTTGAAATCATGAATGACCTATTTTTTGCTTTTTACTAAATAATCTCTACAAGAAACAGCCTTGCTAGCCCCACACAGAAACTGGGGGAAAAATTATCCTCTTCTTTATGCCTTGTAGGTCTAGCTCAGTGCACTACCATGTTTCTGGTATCACACAAAATACTGTCATTAACCCACCAAAAAGCGCCACAGAGTATAACAGAAACTTGTGTTTTATAGAAACGGGTATCAGCGGATGCTGGTTAGAATTAAAAATGAGAATATTTTGTGTGATACCTGAAACATGGTGGTGCTATAACATGTGAGGATGGACCGTGACATTGAGGGCCTGAGCCCCTGACTAGACCAGGGCAAGAAGAGTGTAGTGCTTGGGGAATAGAACTGTGAGCAGCGTGGGTGCCACAGATGGAGCGAGAGTCACACCAGCAAAAAGGGGGCTCCCCCTAGAGCAGACTCCCATCTAATCCACTCTAAGGACCTTCATCCCCCTTTGTGCTAGTCAGACTGTGAGAAACAATGTAGAGACAGAGAAGGAACCCCCTCTTCCGTGATGAAGGGATCAGCCGTTGTGGTCAGCCCCGAGAAACCTTCCCTGAGTCATAGGTGACCTGAGGATGTTTTTCCTAAAGTCTGTCAATATCTTCTCTTTTCTGCCTCCAACTCCCTTCTTTCCTCCTTTCCCTTGGAATTCCTACCGATATTGAGCAGCAGGTTCTTGAAGTAAGTAGAGACCGCTCCAGTGGGGCTTAGCATGCCTGTCTGTGACCATTTGTGTGCATGACTTGCCATTCAACTGCCCTGCCAGGCGCGCGCTCCTTCAAGTCGCCTGCCTTCCTCTTTGCTCCACCTGTTCACTTTCTCCAGCCCCTCAGGAACAAGTTTCCCAGGAATGTTTGCCAGATTTGGTCACAAGTTTTAGGGTGAAGAAGTTGGCAGCCTAATGCCAAACCCTGGCCTTCATCTGGTGACCTGCTGTTTGACGGGCAAAGCTGTGAAATCATTCATTTTAAATAAGTAACTTCATAAAACCTGGAAATTTAAGTGTTTCTCAAGGGCCAGTTATGAATCAGAATCATGTTACCTCATTACTTTACTGGAAACCTGGGAAACAAAGGTGATCCATGGGAAGGAGAATTGAAAGGTCAGAGGGCACTTAAATGAAAAAGAACTAGAGTGAAAATCCCCTCTGCATGGGTAAGTCTACTTCAGGGAGAGGAATAGTGGGCCCATTCAGCAAAGGGGCCTGCTCCTTTTGGTCTCTTACCCAGGTGCACACTTGGGAGACAATATTTCTTTGTTTGGACAGATACCTGATCTCTTGGACAAAGGCCATATGCCTCACTTCCCCAGGATAGCATCCTATCTGATTGATTGGTGGCCAGGGAAGACCTGTGCCCTGAGCAAAACTCTAATGCAGAGTGAGAACAGCCAGGAGGCAGAGGGCAAGGTGAAGCCCAGAAGACCCAGAACAAGACAGGCGCTTAGTTCTCCCCTAGGAAAGTTCCGAGTTTGGTTCCCAGAACTTACTCAAGGAAGAGCCTTCAGACTTTCCCCAGGCTAGACTGCAGAGAAAGGGAACATCTTGACCATGGCAGGAGAGTATTTACAAGCATGCAGGTGGATGAAAAACCATTATGGCAGAGGAGCTAATAGATGGGAAGAGCGAGGATCTTTAGGACTCCAGAGTCGTCCCACCCCCACCCCTTCCCTCAAAGCCAGAACTAGTTGGGAGAGCTTTCTGGGCATGGTGTCCTGGATAAGGCATTTCTGGCCTTGAGCATTGACTGAGCTTCCTCCCCGCAAACCTGGAAACCAGAAAACATTGGGCATCTCTTTCCTTAGCTTTGCCCTGACACTGAAGAGAGCAGACAGACTGTACAAGAGGTGCATGTGTCTTGACACTGACTTAAATGTGCAAAAAGTTCAGCCTTTTCCATAAGGTGAAGGTTGCCTCTTCCCACAGACTACAAGTTTACCATGAGGCCACTGCCTCATTCTGTCCAGGGCTGATGTAGACATTCTACCTTCTGAACCCTGCTAGCATCTCAATAGCCAGGGCTCTGGGTCTGACCTGGGACCGTAGCACCAAGGATAGTCAGCAGTGGGGAAAGGAGGCAGAGTGCCTGCTTTCAAGAACACAGGAACGGTTAGGAAACTTCCTGGTGCTTGTGACTTGAAGAGTTGGCAGATCAGGTGCTGCTCTCCAGGCCTGGCAGAACACAGGCAAGGTGGGGCCTTCTCTGACTTATCTCTGGAATTTGCAGAGCACCAACTATCCTTCCTCTGCCTGGCAGCCCACATTCTGGCTTCCTGCTGGGCGGAACGCCTCCCCCTTCCTGAACATCTTACTAAAGGGAGGGCGTTTAGCTTCAGCCCAGGGTTACACAGCTCTGTTCTCCAAGATGAGCCCCAAGTTTCTGGCCACCATACCCAGAGACACATACCTTCATATTTGGGGCTAGTCCCTCCTTCCACGCTCAGCCAGATAGAACTCCACACCATCCTGTGCTTCTCCATCTTTTCAGATCAAGATGCTGTCGGATCGGAAGCGGGAGCTGGAGCACCGGCTCAGCGCTACCTTAGAGGAGAATGACCTTCTTCAAGGGACTGTGGAGGAGCTCCAGGACCGGGTGCTGATCCTAGAAAGGCAGGGCCATGACAAAGACCTGCAGGTACTGTGCAGAAATGCCATTGCATAGAGCTGGGGCCAGACAGTGGGAGTGCTTAGTCAAAAAAGGAAGGGCCATGCGGCCAGCACCACTGCTGGTGGCCAAGTAGGTGACCCTGAGATCTCCACATGGGTCTTGTAGTTCCCCAGGGGACTCTACCATGTCTATAGGCGGGTAAGTACATTGTCCTCAGATCACCCCTTCTGTGTGTTGTGAGCCACTGGTCCCTGGAGCAGTGTCACACAGCTCTTTCTGGGCTATTGATGCTGGAGCATTCAGACTCCTGACCTCCTAGCTAGCATTTGTGAAATCTGCTGGAAGACTTCAAAAGGAGCCCGTGGATCTCTGTTCTCAGCTTTCAGTGCTCTCTGCTGCTGCTCCTGCTGCCACCCAGCACAGGGATTTAGTTGGCTGGCACAGAGCAGAAACCAAGAGCCTTCCCACAGAATCCAGCAAATGTACTCAGCTTCTGCCTGTTGTCAGAAAACAGCCTGTTGTTAGTATGAGCCTAACTGGTCTTTTTTAACCTCCTTAAGGCAAACGGCTTCTTAATTATGTTTGCCCTTGTTTGGAAACCACTGCTAGGTCTCAGCTGAAAATCCAAGCTCGTACTTGAAAGAAATAACCTCCAAAACAGAAAAAATAATCTCCAGGTCTCCCCCAGAAATAGGGGATATCATCTATTCCCAAGGTGCCTTGCTGGCCTGGCCTGGTTCTAAAGAGTAGAGAACATTATTTCCCTCTGGGTGTGGTGGGAGAGTACAGTGGGTTGTGTTGGTGTCATTTGTGGGGAAGCAGCGGTTGGGCAGGTAATACTTGAATACCAAGTGAGTCTCTACTCAAAGACCAGGCCAAAGAGGCCCCACTGGATTCAGAGGGAAGCTGTTTAGAAATTCTGATATGGGATAGCATTTTAACTGAGGCTGAGCATGGTGGTACATACCTGTGATCCTGGTACTTGGAAGGCTGAGTCAGGAGGAATTGAAGTTCAGAGTTAGCCTGGGCTGTAAAGCAAGTGCAGGCCATGCTAGGCTGTGTAGACATTGTCTCAAACAATAAAAGGAAAATCTTCTGAGTCTGAAGTCCAGTAACAAACAGCACCCCCCTAAACAGCTGCCACCAAAGCAGTTTGCTTCTTTGAGGGACATTTAGCAGGGTTTTTTTTTCCCTCTGTGATTTTTGTTTTTTCAACTAATAACTTTCCATATAGTAGGGCCTGGGCCTATAGTAGGGGGTTGGCCAGCAAGCATAGACCCTAGTTTCTATCTGCAGGACCACAGAAAAGGCGGGGAGGGAGGGGTTGTGGGCAGAGAAAATGATGCTGGTTTTAAAGCCTCACTTCAGGTTTTGAGATGGAGAGGAATTTGTTCATTTTTCAAGGTCGATAATGGTAAGTGTGTTATAGGTCACTTTCCTGTAAATGGAGAGCTTTCCTGTTCTTCTAAAGCCTTCAGAAAACAAACCACCTATCCAAAGCCAAATACCAAGTCCTTGACAGAATGGAGACTAGAAACCTCCAGCACTCCACTACAGATGGTTTGCCTGTTGCTCATTTGCACTTGTAAGTCCACGTTAGACCAGCTCTTGGATCCCCAACCAGTACCCTGTCTAACTGAGGTAGATGCAGAGAGGAAAAGGAATAGGCCAAAAAGAAGCTTTCAGCCTGTCGTGAATTTGCAAATGAAAATTATTTCCATTCCCTAACTGGGGACCTGGAAATGGAGAGCAAAGCCAGGACCAGTGTGGACCATCAGGTGCTACCTGGTGAAGGCGGACTGTGTGTAATGTAGCATCAGGAACCTGAGGTCACGCCTGCCAACTGGCATTCAGGAGTTAGAAAGGGTCAAACTCTTACAGGGCCCCTGCAAGTCAGGACACTCCTACTGTTCTGGAGGGTCATATTGTATATGATCCTCCTACCTGTGTAAGTGTTCTTGTCTCTGCCTCTGTTTATGTAAAATCTCTTTTAAATTGTCACTAGTTACTAATGTCCTCCAGAAAGCCTGTCACCAAAATGGCCTCAGCTGACAGAGGGGAAAAAAAAAAAATCCAGCTGACCCAAGTCGTGCTTTGCACAGTCCTAACCCAGATCTGTAAGGTGTTGAGTCAGTGGCCATGGAATGTGTTTAATCCCTGGATTTGAAATCCTCAGATAAGGGAGGGGTAGGAGGCTGAGCAGTAAAGGCAAAGGCCTCCATCAGCAGGGGAGCCCCTTTGATCTGCTTCCCTGTGTGACTGGGTCCTGCAGTTAGAAACCTTTTTTACATTTATTTATTTGTGTGTGTGTGTGTGTTGTGTAGGTGCAAATGCCACAGTGCACATGTGGAAGTCAGAGAAGAAGTTTTCTGAGTCATCTCTTACCTTCCAGCACTTGGCTCTCTGGGATCAGAGGTCATCGGGCTTGGTGGCGAGAGCCTTGGCTTCCTGAGCCATTTCTCCCACCCCAGGTCGGACTTTTAAGCCACTGATCAAATTGAGCTGTGATTCTTTGTTTTTTGCTTTAAGGCCTTACAATAGGGATTAAAACTCAGTGTGTACTTGCTTCATAACAACCATTTTACTAAACTTTTTTGTTTGTTTTGGTTTTGTTTGAGAAGGGGTCCAATGTTAGACCTCGTTGGCCTAGAACCTGCTAGGTAGGCCAGAGCTGGCCTTGGCTCTTGTTAGTCCTACTTGTGTTTGCCTCTCAGCTGCTGGAACTACAGGCACGTGTGGCCAATCTTGGCTTTGCTAAATGGAGTAAAATACTTTGCTTTGATACTCAGTAAAGAAAGTAGCTGTCCTTTTAAGGGAGGGGCACTTAGCCCCTTATGGAAGTGCACAGAGCAGGCTCCCACTCACTGTCTTGTGGTGTTTTGAGGAGGAGACTTTGCTCTGATTCTGACCGATCCTGTGCAGTGAAGCCAACCATGTACCGCCAACCATCTTAGCCCCTCAGTGTCAAGAGCGAATGTCCTCACTTCTGCTCCTTAGTATTGTGAGCTGAAACTTACCATACTGTTCATCTCATCCCTTCTTCACTCATAGAAATACACTGTTGTCTTTTTATACAAAGATGCTATTTTTTTTTTCTTTTCTGGTTTTTTGAGACAGTTCCTCTCTGTATCCCTGGCTGTCCTGGAATTTGTTCTGTAGGCTAGCCTTGAACTCAGAGATCGACCTACCTCTGTCTTCTGAGTGCTGGGACTAAAGGCATGTGCAACCATTCCTATCTAGATACTATTTCTTACTTTACAGGATTCCTATAGTTATCAGGCTCTGCCATGGTTTGATTAGGGTTTTCTGCACATCTGTCCAGGTGGTGGATCAGTCACTGACCAGAGAATGAGGCACCTCCTGGCCTTTTGTTCTCTTGCTGTTACAGTTAATTAAATACCTTTGAGTGTGCATGATTAATTGAACTAATTGTGTCCAGTGTATGAGAACTTGTATTTAACTGTGCGAACTTCTCCTGCTGAGATGTATGTGGAGTTTCCTAGAAAATAATTGTAAAACCATTTGCCACTTAATATGCTGCTTGTAACTGTGCCAAATGCTTCCTAGGAATGTCTCTTTATTCCCTATAACCCTAGTTTTTGTTTTGATTTTTCTTTCCTTCCAAGTTTTTCTAAAACTGGGGCTGGAGGAGTTCCCACTGTACCAGCAGGAGTTGCTGATCCAGGGACTAGGCAGAGCAGCTGGCCAGTTCTTGTCATCCTGTGGGCAGCTGCGCTCCAGCCCTTCCTAGTTAGGGCTCATTCAGGCCACTAGCCAGCCTCTCCTGGAAGCGATGGGCTAAACGTCGGGCTCCAGGCACCTACAGTCGCTGAAGCGTGAGAACCAGAGCTCTGAGTTGATGCCACCCACCCCACCGCCCCGGCCCCTTCCGGAGACAGAGCTCCTTGGGGGAAAGCGTGAAGAGCACCCTCCACCCCTCAGTGCTGGGCTGGAGCCTAGGCCTTGGCATTCAGGGGCACTCCAGCCCTGGCTGTGTTCACTGAGGCCGGCCTGAGTGTGGGAAATAGATGTGTGTTCCACCATACCCAGCTGTTTTTTCTTTTTAACACAGCAGGGATGGCTTCAGAAAGACCATTTTATAAAAGAACAAGTTAAAATCCCAGGAAGTTCTTCCTCTACTCAAAAAATATGGGGCTGGAGAGATGGCTCAGAGGTTAAGAGCACTGGCTGCTCTTCCAAAGGTCCCGAGTTCAGTTCCCAGTAACCACATGTTGGCTCACAGCTATCTATAATGAGATCTGATGCCCTCAATGGTATATAAAAAATAAATGTTTAACATAAAAAGTGTGTGTGTGTGTGTACATATGACTGTGTAGACACATGTATGTATGTGGATGCCTGAAATTGGTATTTGGAATCTCCTTAATCTCCTTCCCTCTTATTTTATTTATTGTGAGTGTGAGAGCCCATGTGCATCTAGAACTTCGAGGACAACTTTCAGGAGGTGGTTTCTCCTCCCCCACTGTGGGTTCTGGGAAACATCTGTCAGCCTTGTTTGGCATGCACTTTCATCTGTTGATCCAGAGCCCGCCCCACTCTCTGTCTCATTTTTTTTTAATAATTATTTTTTAACTTTTGTGTGGATGAGTGTTGTGCCTACATGCGTGTCTGTGCACCATGTGCATGCGGTACCCTCAGGGTCCAGAAGAGGGTATCAGATTCTATGGTTTAGGCCTGAAAACAGTTGTGAGCCACCATATGGGTGATGGGAATCAACCCTGGGTCTGCTGGAAGAGCATTTGGTGCTCTTAACCATGGGTCAGCTCTCTAGATCCCTCTGCTTTATTGACTGAGACAGCATCTCCTACTGAACCTCCCAGTTGCTTCAGAATGGAATTGCTGGCTCACTGTAGAGTTAATGTTTAACTTCATATAAAAAAAAAAAACTGCTAAGGAGGCCTGGTAAGATGAGTTAGTTAAAAGCTCTGACCCCACATTTGTGCCATGGCAACTGTATATCCATTTTCCTGCACACACATATCATACTTAACGCACATCATTGTAAATTTTATTTAAAAAAAAAAAAAGGGAACTGCTAGGGACTTCACTAAGTATACACTTTCAGCTCCCATCAGGAATGAGGATTCTGTTCACATCCTCATCAGTATTTGATGTTTTTCTGTTATTGTAGTGACTGTGATGCCTTATGGGCTGTGTGGGTATTAGTTTTCTACTCTGAAGGGTTTTAGAAAGCCTCGGCACCAACTGTGCCATCACCCGACTCTAAAGCAAGCGCACATGAGCTCTACCTCTTGTGGTACACTCTTGAAAGCCTGGCAAAGGGGGCCAGAGTCAGGCAGATCTCTGGAGCGCACTGGCTAGCCAGCCTAACCCTCAAGCCCCCAAACCAGTGGAAGTCCTGTCTCAAAAAACAGGTGGTTCCCAAGGACAGTCACCCAAAGTTGCTAGCATTTCAGAGACTGAAGCAAGATTCCAAATTTGAGGCCACCCTGAATTACATAGAGAAGCTCTATCAGAAGAAGAGAAGAGAAGGAAAGGAATTTAAAAATACCCAAATCTGCATTATTAAATTATCCATTACTTCATAATGCCATACTCTCCCCCCACCCCCACCCCCAACCCAAGACAGGGTCTCATTACATAGTCCTGGCTGTCCTGGAACTCACTTTGTAGACCAGGCTGGCCTCCAACTCGTAGAGATCCACCTGCCAAGTGCTAGGATTAAAGGTATGCACCACTATGCCCAGCTTAATTTTTTTTTAAACCAAGATACAAACTAGAAGTCTCTTGCCCTTGGTTGATTTGTTCGTATCTTGAGACTTTGGTTTGGTTTTGTTGTTATTGCTGTTGAGACAGTGTCTCTTTTTAACCAAGCTGGTCCTGAATTCAGGATCCTCCTGCCTCTGCTCCCAAGTACTTGGACTAGAGGTGAGTGCCGCCACACCAACCCCTGAGTCTTTTGAATCACGAGGTTCTTCCATTAACTTTTCCCCTGAGGTTATTGAAGGAGGAATTGGAGTTGTTTGTTCTGTCCAGTTTCCAGAGTTGGGTCTTGCTGACTATATTCCCCCATACAAGCTGATACATGTTCCTCCTGCGTCTGCTTTTCTGTGAGTTGGTGGCAAATCTAGCAGCAGGGTCAGGTCCTGGGCACCACTTGCTATGATTGGGATAAGCTGCCCAGCCTTCGCTCTCTTCCCCACAGCTGCACCAAAGCCAGCTGGAGCTCCAGGAGGTACGAATGTCCTACCGGCAGCTGCAGGTCAAAGTGGAGGAGCTCACAGAGGAGAGGAGCCTGCAGAGCTCTGCTGCTACCAGCACGTCCCTTCTGTCAGAGATCGAGCAGAGCATGGAGGCCGAGGAGCTGGAGCAGGAGAGAGAGCAGGTCTGGCAGGAGAAGGGGTTCCAGGGTTCTCTCCTCTAAAACACTGTACTGCCACCAGCAAAAGGCCTTAGTTCCTGCATGAGCCTGTGGCCACAGGCTGGAGCAGTGACCCACTCACTGCAGAGCCACTAAAACCTTGAGCAGAACAGCCAGAGCGCATGTCCTGCTCAGTCTCCCTTGGGCCTCTGAGGTAATACAGAGCCCTTGAGCACTTGCAGTCCATCCCTCCTGTGCCATTTGTCTCTTTATGCCTTCCATACTCACTGCTTCCACACAGTGCAGCTAATTATATATATCAGAAGTACTTCACATGGCAGATTAGTTAATTAAAGGGGTGAGAGGATAGGGAAAATAGCTGGTCATGGATGAGCACAAGGAAGACTGAGGCAGAACAGTCAGGGCAAGGCAGGGTCCAGGCCAGCCAGGGTTACATAGTAATCTCAAAAAGAACTGAGTCTGGCGGTGGTGGTGCACACCTGTAATCTCAGCACTTGAGAGGTAGAAGCAGGCAGATCTCTGTGAGTTCAAGGCCAGCCTGATCTACAGAGCAAGTGTTAGGACAGCTAAGACGACACAGAGAAACCCTGTCTTGGGAGAGACGGGGAATAAAGAGTTGAAAGCTTAAGAAGATGCACTTGTTCCAAACTAAGGATTATTTCTTAAAATATATTTTTTAAAAACAAAAATGAACCCTTTGCTCCCAAGAACAGGATTTCAAGTATCTGTATATTGGGTTGAAATATTCAGTAACCAAGTCCTGTGTAGAGTCTGATGGTGAGTAACACTGTGATGCAGCTGAGACTGCAGCTCTGGGAAGCCTACTGCCAGGTTCGCTATCTCTGCTCACACCTTCGAGGGAGTGACAGCGCCGACTCAGCCGTGTCCACAGACTCCTCCATGGATGAGTCCTCAGAAACCTCCTCTGCCAAGGACGTGCCTGCTGGCAGCCTGCGCACTGCCCTCAACGATCTCAAGAGGCTGATCCAGAGCATCGTGGATGGCATGGAGCCTACGGTGAGGGCCAGCGACAGGGTTGGCCGGTGTACAGTGGCCACTCAGTGTAAGAGGGCAGAGGAAGCCTGAGCTGGAGCATCCCTTGTGACTTGTTGCAGAGTCCTGAGCCATGAGTTTGAGGGTATTGAGTACCAGGAACCAGGAAGTCGCGCTCCATGGTGCCCTTCCTACAAATACCATGGCAGTGGTTTCCAGCTCTCCTAATGCTGTGACCCCTTAATATAGTTCTTCATGGTATAGTGACCCCAACCGTAAAATTATTTTGTTGCTACTTCATAACAGTAATTTTACTACTGTTATGAACTGTAATACAAATATTTTTGGAGCGAGGATTTGCCAAAGGGATTGTGATGCATAGGTTGAGAACCACTGTACCCATGGCATAGTCCTTTTCTCCATATATACATAGGGCACTGATGGCCTTGAGTTGGAAGGTTTTGCTTAGGATATTGAATAGAGAAATAGCAACTCCCAAGTTGCTCTTCTGTATTGGTCCTGATAGAAGGATGACTATGAGTGGGCAAAATTTAAAAAGTAAGGTTTGCAGGGTGTGGTGGCTCACTGCTTTCATCCCAGCACTCTAGAGGCAGAGGCAGGGTTATCTCTGTGAGTTTGAGGCCATCCTGCTCTACAGAGAGAGTTTCAGAACAGTCAGGGATAACCAGAGAAACTATACCTCAGAAAACCAAACAGAAAAGAGAGAGAACAAAACAAAAACTTAAGGCTTTTTTCCAGGAAAATCTCAGCACAGGAGGTTGAGGCGAACAGGGCTCTGAGAATCCCAGGCAAGGCCTCTTGTGGGGAAGAGATATTCTTTTGGCACCAGGGCAGACTGACATCTCTACAGCGTCATGATAGGTTTCTCTCTGACTTCTCTCCCATTTCACCCTCCCACATGGTAGTTACTGCTCTCTGTTACATTAGAGGTGGTAAGATGATAGACGGATGTTTCTGTCTGACCAGTCTGGGTGGATTTGTAGATGGGGAGGAGGCCAAAGTCATTGTGGGATGAGGAAGCTGTCAGTGGTATGTGCCGTTCATCACATACACAGCTGCTTCTCTAAAACTTGAAATAAAAATGAACCTTTATAGGGTAAAATTAAAAGTGGGAATCTCTCTCCCTAGGCCCTACTTCCCTGCACTTGTCTCATCCTCTCTGACCTTCCCTCATTCCTCATCATCTTTTTACTCTCTGCGTATTGTGTCTGCCTCCATTTCTCTCCTCACTAACTGTTGCTCACTGTTCCCTACCTACCGGCTTACCTCTCTCTGTCAGGGTACCCGGAGAATGGATGATGAGTCCTTAGAAGAACAAATAAGGCAGACCAGTGAGGACTCAAGAGCCCTGAGGGAGCTCATGGAGGGAGAGAGGGGTAAACTGAGGCAGAGCCTAGAAGAGCTGCAGCAACTCCACAGTCAGGTGAGCATCCCCCATTTCACAGTGCAGAGTGTGTGCACAGGTCCCTTACGCTCTCCCATTTTTTGTGAGATGCTCTCTTTCTCCTCCATCACATTCTCAGGGGACTCTGACCCAAAGTTAGGAACTGGGTGTCTTCAAGAGAAAGATTTGGTCCTCATTCTGTGGAATTGACAGAGACAGGAATAGCTGCTTCTGTCTCTGTGTCCTGCAGTGGTGTGTCCACAGAGCTAGAAGTTGGGCAGACTGGTGGGTGCTGACCAATGAAAGCCACAGCTCACAGGCTGGGAGTTGTCAAGTCAAGGACAATTGGTCTTTACAGGTTGTCCGCTTCATCACCTCTAGGAGCCTGTTTTCAGTTCTCGGGAAATTAGGAACTGTCACCCTTACTGTTCCTTTCTTGTTGGATCACTTCTCCATCTCTCTTCTGGGCACTAACAGACATTGATATTCTGATCTGAAAAATGTTAAAGGACTGAGGTGCTCCACCCAGAAAGAAGCTTTGAGACCACTCCTGGGACAAGCTTCCTCTTGACCAGAATTGGGTGCAGTAGTGACAACTTGGGGAGCGCCTGCAAACAGTCCCACTCAGCTCCCCTGTCCCGGGCCACAGCTCCCATCCCTTCTGTATGTCCCCAGCTTTCACCTCGGTAAACATTTCTTACACTTAAGATTCCTTCCCTGTACACTCTTGTCTTTTATACTATCCTCTTGGAAAAATATGGGGAGGCTCACCTACAGCCATCGCTGCTCTGCCCATGAGAGGCCAAACCACAAGCCTTCAAAGTCACAGCTGTGACTTGCTCCTAGCTAGATACTGGGCAGTGGGCTGGGTAGCCCAAGGCATGCTCCTGCATGAACTCTAAGATCCTCAGAGAGTGACTCAGACTTCAGGACAGATCTCTAAAGTGAAGAAGTAAATACAAGACAGTGGATCCAGAAGCTCTCTGTAGGGATATAGCTCAGTGGTAGAGAACTTGACTAGCAACTACAAGGCCCTGGGTTCAATCTTCAGCACTCCCAAAAGGAAAAGAAAGAAAAGAAAATATTATTTAGAAGTTCTTTGTAGTTAGGGGCACACAGCTTGGTGGCACATGCATGTAGACATAGTGCTTGGGAGGTGAACGCAGGGGGATTAGGAATTATTCAAGGTCACCCTTAGGTACATCTCAAGTTCATGGCAGCCTAGACTAGATACCTGTCTCAAATAAGCCAAGAGGGGAAAATGTTGTTTAGTTTAAATTTGTATTGGTTGGTTGATTGGTTTGGAAATGGAGTCTCGCTGTATTACATTTCCTAGTCTTGAACTCTTGGGCTCAATAGATCCTCTTGCCTCAGCATCCAAAGCATATTTCAGTGCTCCCGACTTAAATAAGTGCTTGCTTATTAGTGTTTTGATAAATTTAAATTTTTTTTTACTTTGGAGCCAGTCATGGTGGCACATGTAATCTCAGCACTCTGAGGAGGCAGAGGCAAGAGGATTTCTCTGAGTTCCAGGCCAGCCTGGTCTACAAGCACGTCTAGGTTTTGAAAACCCTGTCTCAAAAAACAAACAGAAAAAAAAATTTGTTAACTTTGGGGGTTTTGCTTATCAGAGTTAAAAACAAAAACTCCCCAGAGGACATGATTTCATTGAGAACTACAGCTTAAGTATAGGCTGCCCACAGTTTGGTGTGGAACTTTAAGAAGCCATCCTTACTAAGTAAATTGCCTTAGACGGTCAGTTGGTTGCAGGACATGGTGGTGGAAGCCCTTAATCATAGCATTCCAGGTGCAGACAGATCTTTGTGAGTTCAAGACCAACCTGGTCTACAAAGTGAGTACAGGACAGCCAGGGCTGTTATACAGAGAAACCTGTCTTGAAAAAAGCAAAAGAAACAAAAACAAGTTCAATTGATTTAGACCAGTTCTTGTGAGCTTCCTCTCAAAGAGTTCCCTAGACCCCACTCATTTCCCATGTGGAGTGTAGAGTTGGACTTCTTTTCCAAAATACTCAGAGAAAAAAATAAAAAACAAACCTTCAGCCACATCTGCATCCACTCATGGGGTCCAGACTTAGTCCAGGATGACTATAAAAAAAGCAACCAGCACTGAGGGCTTGATAATTCCTCATGCAGCCTGGCATTGAGCCTACACCCTGAGCACAATGTGGTAGCTGTGTGGAACCCTGCATTCTAGGGTCTCTAACAGTGTTGGGGGCAGTTGGAACCATGCTCTTTGGTGGAAGGGCGCAGACAAGGCTAGCTGGGGAGTGAAATTCCAGGAACAGCGAGGTCAAAGGTTGAGCCTTATCCAACTAGTGATCCAGCCTGTGCACCCATTGCTTTCCCACTTGGGAGTGTTCTTTACTCCCCCTGAAAACTGGACAAGAAGTCAGTGTGGGTGTGCTGCATGCCACAGCCTCAGAAACTAACCAGACTTTTAAGTAAAAAGAGTGCAAATTATCTGTTTGAGGCAACTTCTGTAACCAGCATGAAGACTTGCTTGTCACCCACCACCTCTATGTCCTCTGTTCTTAGCATCCCCTGTGGCATTGGTGAATACAGAACAGTCACCAGTAGGTGGAGTGTGTCTTCAGGATTAATTGTAGACAAGCACCCAGGAGCTGGAGAGAGGGCTCAGCAGTTCAGAGTACTTGTTGCTCTTGCAGAGGACCCAGGTTCAGTTTCAATCACCCACATGGCAGTTCACAACCCACCATAACTCCAGTTCCAGGGACCTGACATTCTGTCCTGATCTCTGTAGGCACTTGGCACACACATGGTACACATACATACATACATGCAGGCAAAACACTCATCCACAGAAATCTAAAACATTGTAAAGAAAAGCAGGTAACCATGAGGTTCCCCTGCCCCTGCTCAGGTTGGCATCGAAGGCATTAGGTGCAACTGGACAGCCTTTTCTGTGAATGTTTCATTCAAGGTATTCAGGTGAGCAGGAGATCAGGCACATGCTCAGGCCTGGCTTTTATAAATACCTGGTGTTCTGGTTGGCTTTCTGTTGTCACAATAGAATGCTCATTTGGCTCACAAATCCCAGTCACAGTCCATCACTGAGGGAAGCCAAGGCAGGACCTGAAGCAGAGGCCATGGAGGAGTGCTGCTTAGTGCTCCCCCTGGCTTACTCAGCCTGCTTCTTTCTAGAACCCCAGTACTGTTTGCACAAGTGGTACTGTTCACAGTAGACTGGGCCCTTGGTGAACGCTCATTAATCAAGGAAAGTACCCCCTTAGACATGCCTACAGGCCAATTGGATTACTACATTTGCCCAGTTGAGGTTCCCTCTTCCCAGATAATTGACAGAAACTAGTCAGGACCCCCCTTTGTGTGCTGTGTTCTTCCTCCTGACCACTGTCCTTTCAGAACTACCTTTTTTCACAGCTAGCTTTGCATATTACTTGGCCGTTTGTCTGCACTTCCTAGCCCAGCCACCTTCACGTGGTGGCAGTTTTTCTGTATGTGACTTGAAAGCAGGGTACCTCCTGTGAGTCATAGGCAGCTTTCATATCAAGACATAGAAGTTCTAAGTCCTGGCCACTGTGTACTTCTGCATTCTGCCAACCCCTTGTTTCAACTCTCTCTCTTGCCTCCTCTGCACTAGCAAACATGAGCTTGAACAATTCCAGAGAAGCTGTGCACACTCCCCATGTGGTCGGTTCAGTTTGCCTTCTGTCTGGAGGCCCCTCCCTCCTGCCTGCTCAGCCTCTATCCTGCTCACCTTCAGTTGCAGAGTTTCACTTCCTCCCTAGTGCTGTCTTGATTTCCTTCTGGGAGCACCCTGTGGCCCCACCTTCTCATGCTGACTGCATTCCTATCTTGTCTTCCAGTCAGGCAGATCACAAGCCCAATAGTAACCAGCACAAGTTACCACTTAGCTTTTCCTCCTCAAGTTCCTAGCACAGAGACTCAAATGATGGTAAGGAAAGGGCAAGCTACCTGGCTTCAGGGCGGGCTCTCTGATGGTGTTTAATTGTGAGGGCACCTGTCTTATTAGAAGGTGGATGGTAAATGGTGGGGTGTAACCTCAGTGCCTGCGTAGACAGCCATCATATCCAGCCTTAGTGAAGAACAGCAAGAGCCCTTAACCACAGTCAGAGCGTTGGGGTGGGGCCTGCATATTTGGTACCTCATATTTGGTGTGTGGTGGGGAGAACATCCTCCCATACCCCATTTCTATAGCTCTTCCTACTCAGTTGGCTGTTGGGCTCTAGCTTCTTAGCTTTCTAGACCACAGTGGAAAGATTTCCTGGAGTTTTATTTGACACATGTTAGGTGTTGGTTGGTCTTGCCCAGTTTCGTGCCCAGCATGTGGTTTTACCTGTCTGCCCCTTACTCAGCTGGCCTGAAGCCACACCCCTTTGATCTGAAGAAGTTTGTCTTTGCCACATGCTTTCTGGGTCTTGGTTCAGGCGAGCAGGCTGCCAGAACTGCTGGTGCCTAGGGTAAGGCTGACCCTCTACCCAGTCACCTCTACCTCGGAGCTAGACGCACATGCGAAGCAGAACCTTTACAGAATTTCAAACTGCTCTTTTCCTGAGCTTAGCACTCTTCTGCACCAAACTGTTAGTCTTGAGAAAGTTGAAGCTTTCAGAATGTCAGGCCCAGGCCCGCACATTCCTTATCAGGCTCTTAAGAATGCAAATTTTGAGTTTGGGAGACATGGCTTAGCAGTTACGAATGCTGGTTGCTATTCCAGAGGAACAGGCTTTGGTACCCTCATGGCGGCTCAGGCTTGTAACTGTCTATAACTCCAGTTCCAGGGATCCAACAGTCTTCTGGCCTTAGTGGGCAGCAGGCGTATGCCTGGTTCACAGACATAGAAGCAGGCCAACACCCACCTCACATAAAAATCAACCTGTCTTCCGATCCCTGCTAAGTAGCTGCTGGCTCTGCCAGGAGCTTAATCTTCAAGCCCTGGAGTCAAAGTAGCAGCCGTCCTTAATGAGAGGGAGCAGATCTGTGTGGATGGGTCCTCCCTTGGAAAAGTGTCAGTGGGTGTGTAATACTTACCACAAGGGTGTGGTTGTGCATCCCTGTCCATGTCTGATCCTACCAGTCTTCATTGCTTCACTCGTTTCCTGAGGTCTCTATTAGAACGGTCGCACACAACTGATACTTGCTTTGTGTAACTTAAGGAATTAAATCTGATAGCCTCTAGGATCAACAGTAAGAACAACTGGGTAACTCCGGTCCCAGACATGAAGGAGGAGTCATGGGAAGCCAGCAGCAGAAGCAGTCTGCTGTCTAGTAATAGTCTCTACTCAAGTACAGCTTTGTGTTGTTTCTCCTCCTAGATCTATGGTGTGTAGGGGGGAGTAAGCTGGCAACTCTAGGTCACATGCCCACACTGCAAAGGGAAGGAAATGCCTTCCTCACCTGGCTTTTCTAGTAGGAGGTCATGATCAGTCTCCAAGTAGGACATACAGTCAGGAATGTCCCCCAAACAGTACAGGTTTAGATTGGTGACTAACTGTCTCACGTCAGCAGTTCTGTGCACAAGGGCTTAAGGATTAAGTGCAGCCATGCTGTTTGATGTTCAGGTGGGGAGGACATGCTTCCCAAGAGTGGTGTACATGACTGAGGTCACTCTGCTGTGGCATGGGACAGAATGTCTTGCTCACACAGCACTAGAACAGCCCTTCATTGCCACTTGACTCCCAGGTTGGTCGTGAGAACCGAGCAGGTGCCATCCACTGAAGCACATACCACAGAAAAGGTAAAAGGACCAAAGTGATAGATCTCCGGTGTTGAAATCACATGTGGCTTTGATCTGTGGAGATTAATGGTTAGATCAAGCTGTGCCAAAATTTGGGACCCTGCCCCAAAATGGTGTTTCAGAGCCCTGATACATATGTGATCTCTTACTATCTCCCTGGGGGTGTTTCTCAGCCACAACAGTGGTTTGGTTTGCCGAGGACACAGGAAATCTGGATCCGTGGCTACACATCAGGGTCAGCCTCCCCAGGCTCCCTCGCCACTGAGCTGGAAGCAGGCACAGGCACCCTTGCTCAGGGCAGAAAGGCACTAGGGCAGAGCAGTGGCAGGACGCTAACTCCCCAAACATGGCCCTGGGGCCTTTGGAGATGTCTTTTGAAAATTGTTATTTTCAAAGGTTTGTTTTATTCCTAATTATGTGTATATCAGAAGGACTTACAGCTGGCTGTGAACTGGGGTACTGGAAAAACAACTTGGGTCCTCTGAAGGAGCACAAAGTGTTCTTAACTGTTGAGCCCTTTCTCCAGCCCCTCAACACTGAGGTAGAGGTCAGAGGACAACTTGTGGAGTCAGTTTTCTCCTTCCATCTTCACTCGGGTTCTAGTCAGGCCATCCTGCTGGCCAGGTTCCCTTGAGGAGAGAGCAGCCAGGCCCCCAGCAGCTGTGCTGTCACAGACATTCTTCTCTGACCTGATGCTAGGTTACGCTGCTGAGTGTGGAGATGACTGCCCTGAAGGAAGAAAGGGACCGACTCAGAGTGACATCTGAGGACAAGGAGCCAAAGGAGCAGCTTCAGAAGGCCATCAGGGACCGGGATGAGGCCATCGCCAAGTGAGTGACACAGATGGTTTACTCACTTCTTGTGTGTGTGTGTGTGTTCTGTGTTGTGTGTGTGATGAACGCATCACCCTCTGGCTCCTGCTTCCATCTCCTGAAGCACACATGGCCACATCTGGCTCCTTCCTGCAGTGAGTGCTGGGATCCAGACTCATGCCCTCAGGCGTCTGCAGCAGGTGCTCCTCACTCAGCCATCCCTCCAGCCTCTCCTTTATTTCTTTCTAAAAAACTAAGCTCTGCGCTCATTTTCAAATATCAGGTGCCAGGCGGTGGTGGCGGCGGCGGCGCACACCTTTAGTCCCAGCACTTGGGAGGCAGAGCCAGGTGGTTCTCTATGAGTTTGAGGCCAGCCTGGTCTACAAAGCAAGTCCAGGGTAGCCAGGAGCCTGTCTCAGTGAATGAATGGATGGATGGATGGATGGATGGATGGATGGATGGATGAGTGAATGAAAATTTTTTGTTTCTGTGGTATTTTCAGTGCTGAGGAGTAAGCCCAGGGCCTGCCTGTGCTAGGCAGGTGCTTCACCTGTAAACTACTGCTCTGTGAAAACAGTGTGCAGTCAGTGTCCTTAGCCCCACCCCAACATATACAAGTTATTCCATACATGTAATTTTAATTGTTTAGAATCACTGACTGGCGCTCTGAAAGCCTGTAATACCCCCCTTCCATTCCCTCTTAACATTTGCTTGGTGAGGAACCGGGATCTTCGTTTTGCACTTTTTCAGTTGGGTTTGATTTCATCAGTTTCCACTGTTCCATTTGTTTTCAGTAAGCCAGGTCATTTTCTCATATTGTTTTTGTGGTTTTTTTTTTTTAACAGAAAAGAAGTATATAAATACATTTCTTTGCAGTCAACAATTTGGAAATAAGAGAAGCAAAGGGATATTTTTCCATAATCCCTGTTTTGCTAGTTGTTTGGTTGATTTTGTTATGCAGCTGAGGCTGGTCTCTAACTTGAAATTATTCCCTGGCCTCAGCCTCAAGTTCCAGGGGGATTACAGGTGTGCACTACCACACTCTCTGATCCTAAAAAAAAAAAAAAGTCACAGGGCCTTCAGTCGTCCTCCCCCTTTACAAAGGAGATAAAAATGTGCTCACTCTCAGCAGGCTTCCAGTATGTAGTGAGGGATGTCTGTCTCGATGTCTACAGAACATAGACACTAGGGGGCGCGCGCGCGCACACACACACACACACACACACACACACACACACCCACCCACCCACACACACACACACCCACACCCACCCACACACACCCACACACACCCACCCACACACACACACACACACACACACACACACACACACACACACACACACACCCACACACACCCACACCCACCCACACACACACACACACACACACACACACACACACCCTGCACTCACTAGCACCACCTTCAGATCTGCTGATCCTCCGGTCCTTCCTCCTTGCTGCCTGTCCTGAAGTCTGAAGAGAGCGCGTCCATGTGCCTTTTAACAAGCGCAGGGAGGCACAGGCAGCTCTCATAGTCTGACCTTCCTGCTTTCCTTACGTTCTGCCTTTTGTTCTTGTCATCATCTTCATCCCATCTTACCTTTGGGCCCACTTTTTTGTCTGATCAGACCTCACATTGGGTTGTCTATCACTCTAGTTCATTTTCCGGAGTTGAGTACAGTTGTCTTGGGAAGGCTCTCACGCCTGGCATATATTTAATAGAAGCGGGCATTGTCTCTGGTATGCGATGCCCACACACATTATAAGGGTACCCCCAGAACAATTTACTCTGAATGGCTGTGCGTGGCTGCTACTTTACCTGGTTACTTTAATGTGTTTCAGGGAGACTCACGTCACTAAAGGGCTGCAGGGCCCTTAAGGTGTTCCTTAGTGTAAGACAAGCCACTAGCGATCTTATCACCTTACAGTTGAAAACAAGTTAGTCCAGCAGGTGAAATGCCACTGAACCACACCAATGTGGATACCACAAATTAATCCGGAATTAAGCCTGCCTTAAAAAAACAAAAACTAGTGACTTCATTTATATAAGGAATTTTTCTGGGCATTGGAAATACCCGTTTTTAAAGACTATGATTCATGTTTGGATGAGAGACTTGTGTGGCTATGCCTTCTGGGTCTGGGCTCCTTCCGAAGGCCCCCCCTCCCCCCTTTCCCCTCGCTGCTGCTGCCGCCGCTCTGAGCTCTGCGCAGGCCCTTGGCCCTCGCGTTAGTCAGCACATTTCGTAGCTCTGGGCTGCTCGCTGCGCCATCTGCTGGCAGACACATGGTACCTCCTAAGGCTGAGCAGCTGGTTTGGGAACTGTCAGGCAAATCGCGTCCATGGCAACCGCTGCCTTGAGGATTTCCGCTGTTCTCCAACAGCCAATGGCAGTGGGCATGACGGAAGCAACCTGCAGGGTCTGAGCGCTTGGACAAGCTTGGTCCTATCCCCGTGGCCTGCAAGCCGCAGTGGGCGGGGCCGGGGTGAGCCTAGCGTTGTCCGGAGCTGCCTCTCCAGCAAAGGGGTGGGAGGGTGCGCCTGTCTAGGGCAGGCTGGGGTGCGGAGCAGGTGACTAATTGCTGGGTGGAGGATGAGGCAGGAAGTATAGTCTGAGCTCTGCTTCTTCCGGCTTGCCCAGTTAGTGTGTCCTGAGCCCAGCGCTGTGGCCTCTGCAGGCCAGTCCTGCGGCTCTGGTAAGGTATCTTTCAGGCAGTGGCTGCTGCCTTTGCAGAGGCAGCTCATTTAACTGCACCCTTCTTCATACCCACCCCAACCGGTCCGCTTTTTGCATTGAGCAGCTATAATATAATAATGTTGGGACGGTAGGCAAAATAGTCCCCAAAGCATGCAAGCCTGAGAATACTAAAGCATGTTGGGAGAGTTAGCATCAGCGACATCACCAGACATAATCCAGTGCATTTTGGTGTGTCTTGTGTGTTGACACACTGTCGGTTTCATTTCACAAAGCTCGACCTTTTCCTCCCTAGTTCCACCCTTTTAAATTGTCAGTAAACACCCTGTATCTGGGTGCCCATATTGTATTGCCTTTTTAATTTTTTAAACAGTTCCCCAATTATTAGATATTAGAATTGCTGAACTGTAGTCACCATTGTGTGGCTTCCTCTAAAGGAGGAGGCCAGAGGAGTACCACCCGCCAGCAGCAGGTCTCCGCCCTGCAGCAGGCACAGCCTTGTGGGCAGGGTCAGCAAGCAGCTCCTTTGATGAGAGACCTTTAATGCTCTCTGGGCTCTGGTCCCCATGGAAAAGCCCTCTTTGCCCACTCCATCTCACATTTATGGAAGAGAGCTCATCCCTTATAAGCTCGGTCAGGAAGCATGTTATGACCTTCATGTGATGTAGTGTCGGTGGCCCTTTGCGGGCCCTTAGACTCCCAGTGCCCCTGGCACGAGGTGCCCTTGCTCACCATGGCTCACCTGTTTGCAGGAAAAATGCTGTAGAGCTGGAGCTCGCGAAGTGCAAGATGGACATGATGTCTCTGAACAGCCAGCTCCTAGACGCCATTCAGCAGAAACTGAACCTGTCACAGCAGCTTGAGGCTTGGCAGGTAAACAAGAACCTGAGGTGGGGGAGTGCCAAGGAGCATCTCAGAATCAGCACATATAAGACCTGTGAGGCCCTGGCTCGTAGTCCCCAGGGAAGAATGCCTTGAGTACCCTTGAAATACCCAGACAGCCCGTGCTACAGATGTCCTACCACCTGAGGCGGACTGGGCCCTCCCTCAGCTGCTCATTCTGTTTAACTTGGGCCCCCAAGTGACAGAATGAAACTCGCATCCGGTTCAGCTCAGCAGTCCCCCACAGTTGCCGCCCTGCCCTTCTCAGACACCCGCGGCTTTCTTTTTCCACGTGCACTGTGCTGGCAGAGCCCTGGAGTAAATGAGTCAGTGTGTCTGTCTCTAGGACCACCATATTAGGGTCTCCTGACTCCATATAGCCCCATACAGGTTGTGACTCATGGGTGAGGTATGGATAGGCTGATGTCAAAATGTGGGTCTAGTGATTAACATCTCTCTTCAAGAAATTCTAAGCTGCTAGATTTGGAAAGTCATCTGTGACTTAATGAGGTGAGCCCCACAACGGCAGACAGAATAGCAGGGGCCATTACGCTATGGCCCTGTGAGACTGGCAACCACAGGCCTGGCTCTACCATCGGGTCATTGGCCCCCTGGCTCCGACCATCAGCCAGCCAGAACCCTGGCTTACCAAAGCTGTTCTCTCTTCTCTCCCAACTACAGTTTGCTTCCTCAGGGCTTTTTACTATCTGGCTCCTTTGGTTTCTGATCTAGTGGCCTTTCTCAGTTCCTGTACCAACAGCTTTAGTTGTACATCCCTCCTGCCTTTGAGGTGAGACTGAGCCTTGTGTCCATTCATCTGTTTTTCTCTGCCATCTGTCCTGCATCTGCCACATTCTGTGTCCTGTGTGCGAGAGCCTGGCCTCATCTCTGTGCAGTGTGATGTGCCATCAAGCCCCAGCCTCCTTCTTCCCGTCCCTGCCATGAGTTTGACAACAGTGGCAGGCTGATGCTACTTCATTAGAGATGGGTTTTTAACACATGACCAAGTCCTGCGCATGTATGTGAAGTTCCAAGGAGATGTGTTCCATAGAATTCTTCTTGAAGTTGGTTATTTAAAGTATAAAAGTGCAGTTTAAAGTGACTGCCCTAGAAAACACAACAGTGTTGAAAGGACTTTTTCCTAAGGATCACCAACTTTTCCATTTTATTGAGCTTGCCTAAGTGTTGGAGAATACTGTGCTGAGATTCTACCCTGGGGCTTTGGAAGTAGGAGCCATGTGTTGGCAGAAATGGCAGGGTCTAATCTAAGAGGCAAACGGAAAGTGGGGCTGGCAGGGAAAGGATAAAGACGGGGAGGAGAGCTGGGAGGAAGCCGAATGTGAGGATGAGGATGGTGAGGATGGAAGGAGAGATAGGGGTGCAAGCTGTGGACTCCCTACCACCTGGTGATGGGAAGGAACCTCCTTTGGTGTCACTCTGAAACCTTCAGAGATATTCAAGTGACACCCACAGGTCAGAATATGAATGAGGCAGAGTGACAGGCTGGTCAGGAGGGCCAGGCTCTCTGGGTTTCCCCCTCATTTCCTCAGTGACTACTTAGAGCCACAGAGCCCATCTGTACCTGCTGTCCTCGCCTGCCATGTGCTTGGGTTTCCAGCAGCTGAGTCAGTCCCTGTGGGTTTGTTTCAGGGTCTTTTTGTCAGAACTCACAGAGCTCACAACTGTGCTAAAAGCTGAAGGAGGCAGAAGGTGGTGGTGTTTGCGTACTGGTGGTCATCACACAAGGCTCCTTGCACATGATACTGGCACAGCCCATTGTCAGGTGGCTTCTTCCTAGTCAGAATCATGACTAGAGGGAACTGTCCAAAGCTGCTCTAATAAGACAGTGTGGGGTGCGTTTTCTGGGCAGCCAGCTAATTAGAGAGGTAAGGCCTTACCTTATAAAGAAGCTAATAGACTTCTGAGTTGGAACAAGACCGCATTTCAAGATGGCATTGCCTGGCCAGAGGGGCAAAGGCCGTCCCAAGCATATAGTGGTTACCTGTGGTATGTGGGCATAGTGGCTTAGCCTGAAAGTGATTTGAAGGAGAAATTAGGACACCAGTAGCCTCTTGGGGTCAGGTCACTGGACTAGAGAGCTGGCAAGCCAAGGTCACTCTAGGCTGAGGATGGAGTGGCAAGCCAGACCGTGGGCATCCAGACAGCCTCATAAGCTAGTATTGGGGTAGGAGAGGAGGCTGCTCTGTTATTTAGGCCTAAACACAGAGCATCAGGAGGGAGGACACTGGCCCTGCGACTGAGCGCTGTATGGCCCCTATGTATCCTGGCATGGTACCATTTTCACATTCACCACTTTGTTGGTCCACCAGCCCCAATTACAGTGCTTCCTCATCTCATTCTTCATCTTCACCTTCTGCCCACATTTGTCACCTCCCTGCCCCACCCCAGGGCCAGATTAAGAGCAGCTGCTTATCCCCATCCCCTCTCCCTCTCTGCAGGATGACATGCACAGGGTCATTGACAGGCAGCTGATGGACACACACCTGAAGGAACAGAGCCGGCCTGCTGCTGCCTTCTCTAGGGGCCACGGTGAAGGGCGGGGCCAGGAACACAGCACCATGGATGGCAAACGGCTCTTCTCCTTCTTCAGGAAAATTTAAGTGTGGAGGAGTCAGGCCATTGGGGATGGGGGACTAGTGGCAGTTGAAAAGGGTCTCCCCTCAGCTGTGACTGGGCAGCTACACTGCCTGCCCGCCTGCCCTGGGGCCCAATTGGTTCCGGAAAGCTCACTCCCTTTTGTCAATGTAATGGAGACTGAGAGGTAGGGGCCTGGCTTGCCCTCTGAAGGCTGCTCCCCACCAAGCGACAGGAATGAACCCTGTCCCCACTGCCCAAGCCAAGCCTCAGCCTGGGCTTCCCCAGGATCCTGTTAGTGATCAGGCTCAGTCTCTTCCATGCAGCCCACCGATGGGCTCTGCCACTCAGACCCAGCTGATCACAGCCCACCGTAAAGGCTCTGCTGTCTCCTTGGATTTTGAACATGGGGAGCAGAGATGGAGGCCTCCTGTGCATGCCTCAGGGGGCCTGAGCCTCCACTCCTGCCCCAGCCGCTGGCCTGGAGGGAGGGGAGCACAGCCCTCACCCACGTGCATGCACCTCTGCTGGAGCCCCTGTACGCAGGAGGCCCAGCCTGTGGCTGTGGGGCCTAAGAACTGGGTGTACCCAAACTCTGCTGAGGCCATCCTGTACCCCAGGGAAGGTCCTGTCTTCTGGCTGCCACCACTCAGCTTCCTCCAGTGCAGTCCTTACCCCTAGGGAGGCCTGGGCCAGGCAGCATTCCCATTGGCCCTCTTTCGGCTGTAGCCTTCCAGACTCCCCACCACCACCACGGGGTAGGGCGGGGAGGGCCCTTGTCTTCCACAGCCCCCTCCACCTCAAATACAACCTCCTGGCCAAGCCGAGCACGTGCAGGCCACAGAACGGCCTCCGAGAGGCCTGGTTTAACCAGCCTTGCACTGAAGGCAGCATGGGTGCCACAGGTGGATGGGGTAAGGCTGCTGGGAGCCTCCACATAGTGCCCACGAGGCCTAGAAGGACCACGACCTGCAGCCTGCTGCTTCTGCTCCTTCTGCAGTAGCCACCCCCATCTCTGCTGAGGCCCCAGCTCAGGCTGTGCAGCCCGGCCTACAGGCCTGCAGCTGCTTACCACTCACTGAGCCTCCTGCCCTCACTGGGGAAAAGCACAGCAGGGCTGAGCAGAAAGAATGTACTTATAGATATGTACATACCACAGTGCTGTAATTTTGTATGTAGCAATTGTGTAAATACACGTATGAATTTTATAATACACACATATAAATCTATAAAGGCATATTTTTAGAAAAACAGCGCATCACTGCTTCTTTTGAAAATAGTCGGAATAAGAATAAAATGAATTTCTACAGAACTTCTGCCTCAGTTCCTGGGTACATGGAGGGTTGTCTGGTACAAACATGCTGTGTGTGTCGAAAGCCATCACCGGGCCACTGCTGTAGGGGGCAGTACTGGACTCAGAAGGGGCACTCGTGAAGGTGGCAGGATGCTGCCCCAGACCCTCTTGTCTAGCGCGGCAGAAAGTTCCAGTCAGAGAACTCGTTCCAGGCACAAGCTTCCACTGCATCCTTCCGGCATATGCAGAATAAACACGGAGCTTCCCCTGGCATCTTCCCACACGTGCTCTGGGCCCAGAGGGGAAACACCACCCCGAACCATCCGTTCATGGAGAAAACAGACTTGGCCCAGGGCCCTCCGCAGGCACCTGCGCAGCACCAGAAACCACTGGACTCTGCAGCAGAAGAGAACAGGTACCCAGAGCACAGGGGAAGGAGAGCAAACAGACCCTGGAAGGAAATTTGGCAGCTTGAACCTTTATTTTTAGTATTTTTTTTTAAAAAGCATAATTAGAAACTTTCAATACAGAAATAATCCTAGCAAACCATTTAAAAGTTTGTTGTTTGACAGGAGTTTCACATCAGGTCCACCAGGACACCAGTTTAGCCCTGAGTCCCCCC
>CM053766.1:111721813-111761711 GCA_028658305.1 Pachyuromys duprasi
TCTGCCCAGAGCAGCAGGTCCTCCACTCCTGGCCAGCTCATCTGGATCACAGGGAGCTGCCTGCTGCTTGGCCCCAAACCCAGCCTGACACTCCAAAACAGGCCCCGTGACACAGAACCCCAGCTTTCGACAGCTCGGACAAGTGGAGAGACAGGTGAGAAGAAAGCCCCAGTTTTATTGATTAAAAACCCATCCACAGTGTTAACATGGAGAATCTGCAGAATTCCGTGATGATTGTCCAGTCAGGACTGTGCCAGGACATCGCTAGGAAAGGAAATCTAGTAAAACACAATATGGTGTCCAAATCAGTTCTTCCCAGTTACATGATCCTTCAGGGGAAAGGGAACCAGGTGTCCTGGAGAAGGGGAAATAATCAAATGCAGATTACCCTGGTTACTCCAGGGAACTGGGGTGAGTGGGCGGGGGAATACTGGCTCCCCCCACCCACCGCCACTTCTTCCCAGCGGCTAAGGGATCTTCCTACCGCTTCACACTGAAACAGGTCCGTCCGCGATGCAAAGCTGCCCGTCCCAGCTTGGAGGCGTCTCCCATAGGCGCCTGGCCCTACATCACAAACCAGCTCCAGTGGGAGCCCTTGCACACATAGGAACAAGGGTGCAAGGCCCTTCCTTTCCCAGGAAAGGGAAAGCCTAGCCGTGAGCAGAAGCCATTACACCCTTTCTAAAAACAGAGCCCAAAGTGGGACAGTTACAACTTTTGCTGTTGAACTAATCAGATCTCAAAGGAAATAATTGAGGAACTTAGTTCGTTTGATTTGGCTTCATTTGTTGTATCTGTTAAAATAATGTTCCCCTTTACAAGCTCCATCTCTGAATCCCTACCTTTCTGCTGGAACTGAAACATGTTGGGTAAGTGAGAAGCCACAGCTTCCCTGGGTTTGTAGCAGAGGCATCTGAGAAGGCAGAATGAGAAACCTGTTGGCCAAAAGGGCAGGACTGACTTCCTCTATGGAACTGAAGGCCTAGGGCCAGCAGAGGGCAGGGCCTGTGTGCAGGCAGGTTCCCCAGCTTCTGGAGCAGCTGTAGGGTAGGAGCCATGTGGAGTGCACTCCATGGGCCCAAGATGGCCAAAGACTCATCTAGGACACGAGGCTGGCTCCTCAGGAAGCTGCCGTCGAGATGGAATAGGAGGGCTTGGGAGGGTCTGTTGCAGCAGGTTGGCAGGAAGGAGGCAAAAGCCAGAGCAGGCTGAGGGTGTGCAGCTGGTTAATGCAATATACACTATGTACAAACGGGTTAATCAGTCCGCTCAGCTGGCAGCGTCCTCACCAGGTCCAGGCGCCTCAGCAGGAAAAAGGGCACCAGTCGGGAAGGGCAGGCTCGTCCAACACCTTCTTGGCACTCAAGGGGAAGAGGGGAGGATGTGCCGATGGCGCCTCCCGATACAAAAACGTGGAGAGAATTCTTTAAATAACGGCACTAAACTGAGACTCCCCGAGGGCTCCGCGGGCCTCGGGCTGGGGTGCAGTGCAGTCTCTGCAGGGGACGGGCATTAGCAGCAGCGTTTCTTTCGTTTACTGTTTTTCGTGAGCTTCACCACGTCGTTCTGTTGTTGCTGCTGCTGTTTCGCCAAGTTGTCTTTCTTTGCTCGTAGAACCAGCTCTGTGATACAGTTGAACATCTGGAGAGATGGCAGAGCAAAGCTGAGTTGAGAGCAGAGCCCACTGGCTGGCACGGCCACCTCCCCAGGCCAGTTCTATTCCTCTGTGAACTGTGTGTGTGTATTTGTGTGTATTCTGTGCACGCACAGTATCTTACCACACTGCACAGCGAGCCTGGCCTTAACCCCACAGCTGTCCTCATCCTGCCTCGCCGGTGCTGGATCACAGGTGTGTGTACTGTGGGCCCTCACAACACATTCTGGAGCGGTGGTTCTCAACCTTCCTAACGCTGCAGCCCTTTTAGACAGTTTATGTCATGGTGACCTCAACCATGAATTACTTCATTGCTCCTTCATAACTAATTTTGCTGCTGCTATGAGCTATAATGTAAATATCTGATATGTAACCCCTGGGGAGGGGTCAGGACCCACAGGTTGAGAACCACTGCTCTAGGCGGAGGTAGCAGAGTTACTTAAAGGTTAAAGAGCAATGTTGAAAGACCATAGCTGTCTTGGGGAAGTCAATCTCGAAGCCTTTTGGTCTTTAACTCCTGTATGTGCACGTGCACATGAGTACACGAACCCGCGGGAGCCAGAGTCAGATCCCCTGGCGCTTGAGTGTCAGGAAGCTGAGCTGCCTGGCATGGGAACTGAAGTCAGATGCTCCGTGCCGGCAATACAACCTTAATCAGAGTCATCTCCAGTCCTTTTTAATACATGGGAAGATCCCTTCAACTAGAACCTTCTGGCAAGACAAAGGTATGTTGCTCTAAATGTAGATGGAAGGAAGCCACTGCCTGTCTACCTGCCACCACCTCGATGCAGCGAGCTGGACAGTCTGCCTAAACCCTTCCCTGACTACCCACTGTACTGGTGCCAAGAGCCACCAGGACACAGACCTCCTGTCCATTCTGCCCCAGAAGGTAAGGGCAACTGCAGTGGTGGCAGACGGCACCAAAAAGCTAAACTTAAAGGCTCAAATGTCCCCAAAACCAGAGAAGAGATGACTCAATGCTAAGAGCTTTTACTGTGCCATCAGGAGGACCAGGGGCGGGATCACAGCACCCACGTTACAAGCTGGGCATCTGACAAGCAGCTCTCCAGCTCTATGGCTTCCGATGCCCTCTTCTGCACATGCACGCACACATACACACAAGTCTTTCTAAAGAAGACCTGAGCCAACATCTCCACCCACTGAGCAAGCATGCTGTATACACTAGCCAGCACAACCCTGCTCACTTGGTCCTCACAACCTGGAGAACAACTCTCACTTACTGTGTACAGATGAACAAATGAATTCTGAAGAGGTAGGTCCTGGCCTGGCCCCGAGGAACCGGTGTTTCCAATACAGTGAGAGCCCAACTTCCCTAGGCACCTCCAGGCTCCTCTGGGGCTAGTCAGTGAGCCAGGTGGGGCTTGTGACAAAAGTTCTAGCTTCCCTCTCACACAATCACAGCTGCTTTGCAGCAGCTACAAATGAAGAGATTGCCTGGGTGGAGGCTCTGTCCCTAAACCCCAGGAACCTCTCAGCAGGCACCCACTTGCACTCTGGAGACCAGGAAAGCAAGCAACCCAGAGGGGCAGGAAAGGTGGTAGTGATGGCCTCAAGAGCGCAGCAGAAACTGCACGGCTCCGAGGTGAGAAAGCTCCAGGCCGACCCCACCTCTCACCGGCTGATTCCTAAGGCCATTCAGTGAGAGGAACTTCAGTTTTCCTCCAAGAAACATGGACTCCTACCTCAGAGGACAGCTGAGCTAGGGAACCTTTAAAGGGCCCACACAACAGCCAGCCCACAGTGGGCACTAAAGAACTGCTGGCCATTTGGATACCTGCAGGCCTGCGGTGGGGAGAGAAGGGTGATGGAGAAGAGCCCGTGGGTGCTCACCTACCCTCTGCCCGGGGCTCAGCCAGAGCTTACCTCTTCCACGTTGACATTCTCCTTGGCACTGGTCTCAAAGAGTTGGATCCCCATCTGCCCAGCAAATTTGTAGGCATCTTCAGTCTCTACCACCTTCCGCTCAGGGTCATCATTCTTATTGCCCACTTTAAGACAGAGCATATTCAACTGCCTGCAAGCACCAAATGCTGCTCCCCTACCGCCCCCACCCTTGGGGTCCAGGCTCACCTAATATTCGGCAAACATCATCACAGTTCTGGTTGATTTCATGAAGCCATCGCTTGACATTGACAAAGGACTCAGCACTAGTGACGTCGTAAACTACGATGACCCCGTGGGTTCCCCGGTAATACCTGTAGGGCCGAGATGTGCATCAGGGCTGTGGGCCCGGACAAGGGGCTTCCTGGGAAACTGCTAGCCCCAGCAGGGCAGTGGCTGGGGAAGGGGAGGGGGACCAGGGCCAGCCCGAGCCCTGCACCCAGCCTTGACCAGCAGGACAGGCTGCTCCAGCAGCACTGGCTTCTCAGGCAGCAGTGGCGGGGCAGGTGACTGTCTGAGGTGGACCAGACCTAAGAGTCAGCTGAGGTGACTCAGTGTGCCCTGAGCTGGAAATTGAAGTTCTCCTTTTGTTTTTAGAATTCAGGCAGTGTTTTTGTGTTTGACACCATGTTTTCACAATCCCTGTTTAAACTTTCAATCTTTCTCTCAAATCTCAGTAGTAAAATGCCATCCATGAAGCCATGGCAAAGTGTGTCTCTTTCCCCTGGTGACACTTCTTTTTCCTTCTCTTGGCTGACTGTGCCACTGAGGGTGAGTGCAGAGGACACACCGGCTTCTAGCAGCTGTATGAGGGAATAAACCTGCAGACCCCAAGCCAGCTGTGAGGAAGGGTAACAGGCCACCCCAAAGCTGGGAAGTGTACAGAGACCGCCAGGTACTCTTTATCATCAGGAGTAGTGTTGCTCCACGCGATTGAGTCCAGATGAAGGCGGCAGAGCCAGTGGGTAGGCAGGGCAGGGTAGCCCCAAGGGTGAAACAGCGGACCCTGCTGTGGTGCTACATGAACATTTGTCTGGCCCTCAGACATGGTGGAGCCCTCCCACAACACCAAGCTCTGTCCACAGACTTGTCCCAAGGCCATGCACCTTCTTGGCTTTGAGGGAGACTGACAGTTCTACTATGTCAGCTCAGGACCCCTGGACCAACCTGGCCCTGGTTTCCTAGCAAACTGCACTAGCTCAGCACACAGCATAGCTTGGTGGATGCCTCTGTGGACAGACACCCATTTCTGCCAGCAGAATGCCTCTAACCTTTCCTTTGCTGAAGACAGCAAGGAATGACACAATGTCCTCGCTCCTGTCACTCCAGGAGAGCACTGACCAGGAAAGTGCCTAGGCTGGGCCCTCTGGCTAACAGGACACCGGGGCTTCCATCTTCCCACCCAGGTGTCTTCCCAGCTGCAACCTCAGTACCCAGGTCTGGTTCCTAGGCCAGGGCAAAGCTTCATCTATTCTTCTCCTCCTGGCTACCTGAAGGCCAGAAAGGCTCCTCAGGAAGAATTGACTAGCAGATGGCAAAGGGCTCTTTTAGCAGATATACTGGGTACAGTCACTTCCACTCCTACACCAGCTGCCATACTTCCAAAACATTCAGCTATCTCAAGATCCTCTCTTCACCAGCCACTGTCACGGGGTGACAGTGAAGACTCTCTCCACAGTCTTCTTGGCAGCCCCTGAAGTGCCTTCTGCCTCAGAGTGGGCCAAGCCTAAGACCCCAAGGCAGGGCTAATCTTGGTTTCCCCAGACAGGACAGCACACTGTACCTAGGAGTCCTGGGCCCCTCGGCACTCAAATCCACCACAGGGCAGACAGTATAACATCCATACCTCTCAGGTTAGTAGCCCTGTGCTTCCCCTGCCACACAAACCCCTCACATGCACACCCACAGGAGACCCAGGGCCCAGAATGGTCACCTGTACTTCCATGCTGACAAAATGGGGACATTCTACTGAGATTTAGAACTGTTTACACAGGAGGGCCTGGGACATGTCCACAGAAGCCAATCCTACACACACTATACCATGGGGCTCACTTCCCAGAAGCACCTTTAGCTGTGAGAGATGGTGCATGCCTTCAATCCCAGTAGAAATAGGTAGATACCCGTGAGCTTAAGGGCATCCAGGGCTACACATTGAGGCCCTGTCTCTCTCTGTCTCCCCTCTATTTCACACACACACACACACACACACACACACACATACACATGTGCTCGTGCATCTTTATCTCTAAAATGGAGTAACACCAGCACAGAACACAGAAAGCCAGAAGTGACTAATGAAAAGCCCAGAGCAAGAGGCCTGGACTTGAGCCTCAGCACTGAGGCAAATCCTAACTAGCAATCTCTGGGACACAAGCACAGAAGATAGGCAGCTTGCCCAAGGACACACAGCAGAACAAAAATGTCAATTCCACATTTTTCATGAGCACCTAAGAAGCAAGACTGCGGGGCTCAACACTGGAGTGGTTTCCTCCTGGGGGCAGCCAAGCTCCACAAAGGCATTGGAAAGGAGGGCAAGGTGCTAGACAACGGATTGTCTAGCTCACAGACTGGGAACGTGGAGGAAGGGCCCACATAGCTGTGAGCTTCCATGTCTCCTCAGAGATGGAGTCAGGGAGGGTGACCAGAAACTACATAGAACTGATACACACAAACCCCAAGAACTGTCAGTGGCTCACTGGGGACCAGGGAAGGGCTTGTCACCAACCCTGTGAGGCAAATACTGCTGCTCCTCCCACCTGAAGAAAGACGAGCAGCAGCAGGTAAACCAGTGTGTATGGGTTATGCAGAGGGTGTGCCATGCCAGACATCAGGGCCAGGTATCAGCCAACGCATGCCCCAGCCCTGGTGGCCACCACCATACACCATGGCTTCCTCTTTAACTTCAGCAAGGGCACGCATCGCTGCCACCACCCACTGAGGCCAGCAACCACCTCAGCCTCACTTCCACACACACACAGTGACATGTCTACCATGCATGCTCTATTCAGCATGGTCACTCAACTTCATGCAAACACCCCAGGCGAGGGCATCAAGGGACTCACGTGGAAGTGATCGTGCGGAAGCGCTCCTGCCCTGCTGTGTCCCAGATCTGCAGCTTCACCTTCTCCCCGTTGATCTCTACAGTCCGAATCTTGAAATCCACTCCGATTGTGGTGATGTAGCTGCCTGTATGCATGCAGTCCATTACTCAGGGTAGTCCACTCCATCCCACTGTGCCCCATGCAGTCAAGGCCCTAAGGACAGAGCCTGAGCAAAGAATGCACACTGCTCTAATCGGCCCAAAATGCAAGTGAGGCAGGATAAAGTAAGAGTTTCAGAAATACATGCTGCAAAGGAAGTTAAAATGTGAAACTGGGGAAACAGAGGTGGAAGGGCGGGCGGGGACGGGTAGGCGTGACTTAAGAATGTAGTAAGCCCTATTTGTCTTGGGTTTCTCTGTTTTATTTATTCTGGGAGCAGGGGTGATTTTCAAAACTGACTAATAGGATCCAACTCTGCACCTTCCTGGGGGCATAGCAGCAAAGTATGTACAGTGACTCTGGGGTGTGTGAGGCTAGGCCCCAGGTGAGAGGTGGGTAAGGAGTCAGGGACAGTCCTCCAGGCCTTTGTGCTATTGCTGAGAATGTGTACTGTTTGTGTGCGTGACCGTGGGGCAATGAGTTCTGAAGAGCACAGGAAGCTTTCAAAATGGCTCTTAGGAGCCAGCTGTGGTGGCGCACACCTGTAATCCCAGCACTTGGGAGGAGGCAGGTGGATCTCTGAGTTTGAGACCAGCCTGGTCTACAGAGTGAGTTCCAGGACAGTCAGGGCTACACAGAAACCTTGTCTCGAAACAAAACAAATAAAAAAGGCTCTTGGGATATCATGTGGATCAAGCACGGTTGCCTTCTGCTGTCCACTCTGGTGAAGGCTTACAAACACCTGCCTAAAAGTACGGGTCTCAGTACATCACAAACTCACCAAGAACCTCTTTTAAGAGATAGACACAGATGACCATGTGAAGTGTGGACAAGGAGAAGGCCAAAGTTCAAGGTGAGACAGAAATGAAAGCAGGAAGTTGTTAGAAAAGCTTAGCAAAAGCTGTGAAGCTTACACCGGGGCAAGCATCCAGAAACCAGGCCTGCCTCTGGTACCCTCTGGCGCCTGCAGCCCCTCACACATGAGCAAGCGAAACACAACAGCACAAGGCAGAAAGCCAGAAACAGATTCTGAAGAGCAATGGTTCTCAGCCAGGGGGCTTTATTCCCCAGAGGACACATGGGATAACCTGGAGACAATTCAGGTTGTCCTAGTGCAGCCGGCAACTAGTGGGTCTATCTAGCCCAGACACGCTGCTCCACACCCCAGCAAGAAGGCCTGGGTTTAATTCCCAGCACCCACATGGAAAGTCACAACCACAGACATCCTTACAGCCAGAACACCCAGTTAAAGAGAAAGCAAGATGGCAGGGCTGCAGATGACCATGAGAAGCAATTTGGGAGCTGGTGAGGTGGCTCATATGGGTAAAGGCACTTGCGGCCAAGCATGATGACCTGAGGTCAATCCCACATGATGGAAAGAAGGGACCAGCTCCTCTGACCTACACATACAAAATATAGTGTGGTGATCTGAATAAGAATGGCCTCCATAGGCTCATATTTGAATGTATAGTCACCAGAAAGTGGAACTGTTTGAAAGGATTACAAGGATTAGGAGGTGTGGCCTTAGTGGAAGCAGTGTGTCACTGGGGGTGGGCTTTTAGCTTTCTAAAGCCTATGCCAGGCTTGGGCTCTCTCTCATCTCTCTACTTGTGGAATGGGATGTAGCTCTCAGCACGGTTCCATCTCCCTGCCAAGATGACAAGGGACTAACCCTCTGAAACTGTGAGCTATGCCCCAATTAAATGTTATAGTAAGAGTTATGGTGGTCATGGTGTCTCTTCACAGCAGTGGAACAGTGAATTACGACACAAGGCATATCCCCTCATGCACCATGGCAGGTCCCCTTTGTCCTCAGCTTCAGGCAAATAAATTAGACTTTAAAACAAAACAAAACAAAACAATTTGGTAGCACCAGACAAAGTTTAAACACCCTAGACCCTGTAACCTAGTAACCTTACTTCTGTGTGTATAAGAAGAAACAATGTATCCAGCGCTGCTTCAAATAGAAGCAGCCAGAAGCCACAGCACTGAGGTGGTGTCAGTGAAGCCATCCAGACATCAGCCTTCCCAGCCATTACAGCGCAAGGGAAGGCTGGCCATGGTGGCATATGTTTTTAATCCCATTACTAAGGAGGTGGACCTCGGTGAGTTCAAGGCCAACAAGGTCTACATAGCAAGTTCCAGAACAAGCCAGAGATCCACAGGGAGACTCCATCTGATAACAGAAAGAACCAGGGCAGGGAAGAGTGGTCTATGGATAGGAAGGCTGAAGCATGTTTCTTGACAAAGGAACAACTATCATTCTTCCATTATGGACATCTTCCTATTAGATATGTACTATCTAGGAAGACTTTCAACTTCTAAATGTGGACACAAAGAGACCCTAGGTAGGGAAGTGAGGAACAGCAAAGGCTTTTGTGAGCAGATGGGCCAGGCAGACCCCACTTTCCCTCATCCAACAACCAGAATGACAGTCAGCCCACCAGACAGAAGCATCTGGGTTCTAGAAGAAGGTAGAGGATTTGGAAACTAAAGCACCCCAACAGCACCCAGGGAGGACTCACCTGAGAAGGTGTTGTCTGCAAATCGTAACAGCAAGCTGCTCTTGCCCACACCTGCAAGAAAGAGCGCATGGAGATGAGCAGGTAGGAGGGGCCTCCTGTTAGCCCGTCCTTCCTTAGAAGCCCAGTGGGACCAGAACTCTTCAAGGCCAACCTGTCTCCCCACACACCAAGAACATCTCTTCCACTCAATCGCTGACCTTTTCCTTCGTCCTCACGTAAGACAAGCTGCTCTCAAATCCTCTGGGGGAGATGACAGAGGGACTCATGCCCAGGCCCTGTTCTGAGGGCTGCCCCAACAGGCTGGAGAGAGATACCAGACAACAGAAAGAAGCAAGAGGAAGGTCAACCAAGTAAGACCAGTCCAAGTGTGTCCTTAGCAAGGCCCTCAGCAAACAGCATGCCACTTCAGTTTGGAAAAAAAAAAAAAAAGAAAGAAAGAAGGAAAGCTAGAGAGATAGCTCAGAGGCTAAGAAATGGAAAGCTAGAAAGAGCCTTTGATTTTATCAGGGATATCCTGCAAATAAAGAAACTGAGGCCCACATGACCAGAACCAACTGTCAGTCATCTACCCCTAGCTGAGTCAGTGTGGCTGAGTGGGTGAGGCAGGGGACTCTGCTAGACACTTACTTGGCCTCCGCCTGATAAGTGCTTGGACCACTGAACTTACCACAGCAGCTCCTATGCCTTGTGAGGCTAGCTTCCCTTTGACCTCCAAACACAGTGGTTCTGGTTGGCCAGAACCTACCCGCCTCCTGTCCTCCTGCCTCCGTCACCCAAAAGTGGCTAGACAGGTCAACCTCAGAATGAGAGATTAACACACACTCAAGTCTGTATGGTGGCTCTTGATGCTCCCAGAATTCCAACTGTATCTCCTCAGATGAGGAAACCAAGACTTAAAGGAATGAGCAGCTGATCTAAGCTATCTCAAAGGAAGGTCAGACACTGATCTAAGTTCAGGCCTCTCAAGCACCTCTGGACACCTCTGCTGGTGTCCTGCTAGGCTTGTTTGCTTGCTCCTTCCTTCCCTTCCCCTACTTTTTCGGGGGGGGTGGGTATCACATAGCCCAGGCCATAAGCAGAGGATGATCTTGAATCTGATTCTGCCTCCACCTCCCAAATACTGGGGTTATAAATGTGTTGGGGATCGAACCCAGGACTTCGTGCGTGTGAGGCAAACACTTTACCAATTGAATTATATTCATACCCCTTGATGGGGGCACTTTCAGTCCTTTAGTAGAAATGCAAATGACTTCAGTTTCTTTGAAAAGCAATTTGGCAATACCAAGAAAAATTTGAATGCCCCAGACCCTGTAACGTAGTACACTCACTTCTGTGGAACTGCTATACAGTGAAACCCAGTAATGAAATATGACTTAAAACAGAACCAGCCAGAAGCCATTCAACCAGAGCATGTTAGTGGCTGCCAGTCCAACATTCTCTTGCATCTTTGAAGAAACCAGCATAAAGCGATCCCAGGGGCTCCTATACACATCCCTCCAAAGGTACCAAAGCATTCCCTAGGACCCCACGAATGCCCTGTGACTGAAATAAAAGCATATGTGCATACCATGAGAAGAACCCATAGCCTGACTCCAGTCCTCAAAGACACACCGCTCCGCCCCGGCCCTCAAGTGGCCGAGGCTGCAAACCACTGCCTCAGACGGAGCTGTACAGTTGCATTTCTCTAACCTGAGCCCAGACATCCTCTCCAGGCCATCTCCAGTGAGCAAGTCGGCAGGGATGCCCAGGAGCACTTGCTCCTGAGTATACCTGAGTCTGAGGGAAGATGCCATGCTCCCGAGCACCCAGCTGAAGTATCCAGGGCACCTGCTGCTCAGCCTCAAGCTGACAGTGCTCAGCTCAGCACTACTTCCTCATTGTTCCGCCATGAGGCTTCCTGCTAAAGCCAAGGAGAGCCTAAGTTCTGGGCTGGTCCTCATGGTGTTTTGTCTGATACTAACACTCCACTGGCCCTGTGGCCTCCCCTGCTTCCTCCTGGAGGCTTCTAGATCCTGCTTATTCAGCTAAAAGTCCATGTCTGGCCACTAAGCAGTGAGTTCTCTAAGACAGAGGCCTCCCCTCCCTCTTCCTATGCATTCATTCAGTGCTGTGAGCTGAGCCCAGCACTTACTAGGTACCAACTAAACACCCTCCACAAACCAACAGTCTCAGGGAACGCCATGCTACACCACGCTATTGCAGCAACATCACCAGGTGCCAGTAGAGCACCTCCCAAACTCTGGTGGCAGGAGACAGGTGCCCCTTACACAAGGTGTCTACAAGCTGTTCCCAGATTCACAGAGTGTCACCTGCTTGTGCTGGGATTCAAGGTGTATGATACCCACATCTGGCCTTCATTATTATTATTATTAAATTTATCCAAATCTCTGTCATAGACAAGGGAGAGATGCCATCCACAGTGACAGCAAGGACTTGAAATCCTTGGCTGCTTTCGGCAGTATTCACAACATGGTTGGCTGCCATGGACCTGATACCAACCTCCAACTCTGCTTTTCCTGAGAGGAACAGAAACCAAGACATGCCTGCCAGCTCCCAGACATCCCGGTTGCCATCTACCCTGCAGATGCACCCAATGAAGAAGCACAGACGCCTACTTTCAGCACAGCAACACTTCCTTCTAGCCCCCTAGCCCTAAGGTCCGCTGCCCTGCAAGGGGCACTTAAGGCCCCTTGGCCATTACCTGCCCCTCTGCATGCTTTGGACCTTCACCCCAGCTTTGTCCCGCTGCTTCCCTCTTAGGCTACAGACCCATCAATTTTTTTTTTTTCTTCAGCACCAGCCTGCTGTAAGTTCAAGTAAAGTGATATCAACTTTAATTCTGCCTCAGTGACCACCTTCTCAGGTAACCTCAGACAAACTGCTCTGTGTCCGCCTCCCAGCTCCAGCCTACTCATCTGTTAGAAGGATTTTAACTAGTCTCTGATGGCACAGAGCCTCCAGGTTCTAAGAATGAGGGTGGCTGGCATCCATGGACACAGTTACAAACAGGAAAGCTCAAAGTATAGAACCTCAGGTATAAAGAAAAGATAGCCAAGCCCAGGGAATACAATGTGTACAATGTGGCCAGTGGGAAGGAGAACTCAGATTTAGAAAGCAGCTATCGTCCACTGAGGCCTACTGCTTGTCAGCCCCACATCACCTGCTCTTGGTGCTAGGGGAGATGTGCAGAAACTCCCAGCTTTGCTGCTGAAAGCTGTGTGACTTGGGGCCAGTCAGGCTTCCCCTCTGAACCTTAGTTTCCTTATTTGACAAACCACAGAGGCCATGTGTGAGAATCAGATGAGAAAGTGTCTGTGAATCATTTGATATTCCTTAGATGCACACTCAAGGGGCCAGGGCAGGTGATGATGCCAGGCTCCCTGCTCAGCTGCAAAGCTGATTTTTATCAACTCCCCTGGCTACCTGGCTACCATCACCCAGTGTCCTAAGTGTTCAGCTTTGGCATGTCAGCTCAGTAACAGGAGAAATCTCCCTCTTCTCCACAGCCCAGGCCTGAACATTCACACTCAAATAGGACCACAAAGATCCTGACCAGTGAGTCCTCTCTCATACCTGAGTTCTGAGCAAAAAATCAATACGCCATGCAAAGCGCACCGTAAGAAAGCAGGCCAAAACCATCTCCTAGGTTTCACAGAAGAGAGAAAAGCCTACACACTACAGCTTCTTGCCGAGTTTAGCCTTTCAGTTTTGGATATTAACACTGGCCCAAGTCGTCTTGAGGAGGGATAAAAACCTCTGCCCACAGTGGGCTGGTTTTAGCTCTGAAAGGAGAGAGAGTACCATAGTGTCAGCCACACAGAACCAAGGCCAGAGAATAACGAAAACCCTCTGGCCCAGGAGAACGGCATCAGCTGTGTCCAAGTTCAAGTCTGCACGGCTTGCCTGGTTTTGTTTCATTCAAACCACAAGCGATCAGCCTTCCACCTTTCTAACTCCATTCCCACAGTCACTCTTCCACCTCATCGGTTAGGCCCTAACTTTTCCGGACACCAGCAACCACTGAGACTTCAGCCATCTTCCAGAAGATCCAAACCACCAACCACATCCCAATCCAACTTCACCGGTGAGACCAAAACCCACTTATTTCCATGACCCACTATGACAGAGCCACCCGACAATCCTACATCCTGAGTCTCAGGGGACGTGGTGCTGTTTCCTTAACAATCCACAGGCTCTACCACCAACTTGGCTGTCTCAAGTCACATGACCCTCTATCCCACACTCAAGTCTATAAACTCAGCTGCTCCCCAGCCTCCTTCCTAAAACATTATCTAAACCTAGCACCTCAACTATGCTCCCATAAACATCCTGGGGCCTGCCTCCCTGAACTCACTGTCACCCCACAGATCTGGTCACCTGCCATACTCCAAACATCTCTAAAATCCTTCATCCTTGCCCAGAAACAAGTCTGCTACTGCTAAGGCTACTCAGTGTTCATTCACTGAACAAATGCATTTTAAACACTGGGGTACCAGAAGGCCCCTCAAGATGGAGCAGTACCAAAAGAAGTGTGTGTGTTCAGACAAAGCACCTAAAATATTGGATGAAGACTCCCCCACCCCACCCCCTGTCTGCCTCTGGCATACAGTAAGGTAACAGCAAACACTGCACCCACTGTGTGCCACTATGTGCATGCTCTCTAGCTGCTAACAACAGCCAGGTCGGGCCGATCTCCTACAACTCCATTCTACAGATGAGGGAGCTGAACTATGCAGAGACTTTGTAACGATTCTGCAGGAATGTGTTTATGGCTGTACCTGCTGCACCTCATCCAAACTCACAGCAACCCAGAGAGGCAGGTCTTGAGAATAGCCCCATTTCACAGAGGGCCGAGTCTTCATGGGGAGACTCAAGCTGACAACACTAACAGTTACTTAAAGGTTACTTTACGCCGGGTCAGGCGCCGAGCACTTTCCCTAGTTTAGCCGGCTCAGTTTAACAAGTCCCCACTTCTCAGATGCAGGCATTGAGGCTCAGAAAGGTGAAGCAACTTGCCCAAGGTCACAGAGTGAAAAAGCTTGCGTCCCGGGACTCGAACCCAGGTCTCGCCAACTCCAGAGATCGCGCGACTTGACCAAGGTCACACGTGAGGTAGGAGCAAGCTCTGGGGCGTGCATCCTGCGCGCTCGGCACCCCGACCCGCCCAGGAGTAGCGCAGAGCCCCTCGCTGCGGCCCCGGGGCCTGCGTCCACCGAGCTCCGCGCCTCCCGCCCAGCGCGGGCCGCGCCTCCCCGCCCGCCCGCCCTCCCCGAGGCCCCCGCGGGCCGCGCCCGGCAGGGCCCGCACCGCCTCCGGCCCCTGCGGCCCTCACCGCTGTCGCCGATGATAAGCAGCTTGAAGAGGTGGTCGTAGTCCCGGGCCATGGCGGGCGGGGGCGGCGCGCGCGCGCGGGCGGGCGGGGTCGGTACTGGCCTCGCGATCCGCAGCTCCCTCCCGGCTGCTCCGGCAGCGGCGGATCCACTTCCCGAACAAACAGCCGGAACTGACAGAAACACCTCCCTCCGCTCCCCCCACCTCCTCCTTCTCAGCAGCCGCCGCCGGTGCCGCCGCCTCCCTCCTTCCCGCCCCGCCCCACCAATGCGCATGCGCGGTCCCTGGCCCCGCCTCTGCGCAGCCGCAGCCCTAGAGGGCCGCGCCCTCTTCGCGCATGCGCACTGCGCGCGCGCTCCCCGGCGGCGTCCCGAGCAAGCGCGCCCGTCCCAGCCCTCCAGAGAACCGATCCGTTCCGCAGGCCTGACGAAAGGGAGACGACGGCCGGCTGCGGGGCTGTGGCCTGGCGCTCAGCGCTGAGCGGAAGTCGCCTCCGAGCCCCACGACCCCGAGGGCCCGACGCTTCTGGCGGAATGGGTATCCGTTCCGGATTCAGATCCGTAGGGCGCACCCTGGTCGCCTGCGGGTCCGTTTCTTCGGCTTCAGTTTCCCGGGGTGCAATTGAGAACCAGCCCCAGTTTGGGTGGATGCCCTCCTTCCCTTCCCCTCGCGCTGCCGCTGCCATCCTTACTGTAGACTTGCAGAGATTGAGCCATCCTCGTTTGACTTTTTCCATACAGGTTCTCAAGTAGCCCAGGGTAGCCCGAGACTCGCCGGGTAGCCGAGGATAATGAACTTCTGATCCTCCTACCTGAACCGCCTGAGTCCAGTTTCATGTTGTGCTGAGACTTGAACCCAGAGCCTCGCACATGCTAGGGAAGCGCTCTGCGAGCTGAACTCCTCCCCCAGCCCCTCGACACTGCTTCACACAGTCTTCCAGTCCTTTCCAGTCAAGCACCTGTCGGGATAGTGCTATGCTTTCAATCTCCTAATCTTTCCCCCATAAGAAGCAGTGCTGAGCAGGGTGGTAGTGCGCATGCCTTTAGTTCCAGCACTCACAGAAGCCAGCCTGGTCTACAGAGTGAGTTCCAGGACAGCCAGAGCTACACAGAGAGACCCTGTTTTGAAGAGGGAGGAAAAAGAAAAGCCAGTGATGGTGTTTAAAACGAAAGTACAGACACTTAACTGAATTCAAAGTTCAAATTACTTTCTTTCTGAACCTCTCATGAGACCCTTTAAAGTTTCGTGTACAGCGTGAAATACTACTTGAATGGATACATGCTTTCCCGTAACTTCCCATGTGCATTTAATACACAGAAGTACGTGCCTTGTGCATTCAAGGTACGCTTCTGTCATTTAACTGCCGCACAGCGTGGTGCTCTACTCCTTATCCACTCTGCTACGGGTAGTTTCATGCAGTTTTTTTGTTTTTTGTTTTCGGTATTCAAGAAATCGCAAGGTCCTTGACGTGCAGTGATACAGGCCTTGAGGTGTTTTGCCAGAAGCAAGTGTGGCATAGGCCTGGAATCCGAAGTTGAAAACTCCTGGGTCTGGGCAGGTTAATGCCATTCCTTTGATTGGCTGTTGAGAAACAGGGAGTTAAGGGCTGGAGAGATGGCTCCGTAGTTAAGAGGACTGGACTCAGGTTCAATCCTCACCACCTATATGGTGGCTCACAACCGTCTGTAACTGATCTCAGATCTGATGTCATCTGGCCTTGGCAGGCACTGCAGAGATGTGGTACATAGACTAACATTCATACACATAAAAACCTCAAAAAAATGTAAAGGAGGCAAGTGGAAAGCAAGACACCTTAGACTTCAGAGAAGCACTCCAGGTCTCCCTGGCCCGTGAAACAGTGGACCACATCACCGTCATAACTGGTCCAAGGTTGGGAAGATTGCAGCTTCAATGACAATTTTGAAATCCACCCCCCCGAGAAGCTTTTGGATACTCATGTAGCCCTGTCTCCTCATGAGCCTGTTTCCTCAGAATCCTGTCAATGTGAGGCTGTTGTATGGTCAGTAACAGTGATCAATGTTAGCCATTCTGTGTGGACTCATTCATCTTTGGCCATTTCCTACTGTGGACTTTCCACATTTCCAGAGCAGCAACATGATGACACGGCTGCTGGGCACTCCGGGAGTACAGCAGGATTGGCCCTGGGAGGATGAGATTCTCAGTCATCTGGACCCCAGTAGCTGTCAGTTCCTCCGTTTATTCTGTAATTAGTTAATGGCTTCTTACTGTTTACTATAGGGTACTAATTTTTTTCCTTCAAGAACTTACAGACTCAACAGAGCTCAGATACACTCATGAGGAATTAAAAATAAATGATAAAACACAGTAGTTAGAATAGCTACCAGATACCCCACCTAGACCGCAGAGACAAACTGTTAGCAAGAGTGATGGGGAAGATTCCGTCAAAGATTTCAGGGTGACACCGGAACAGAGGTGGGCTTTGAATGTCAGCTGTATTTAGACAGCAGCTGTCACAGCCCGTGAGAGTTGTCAATTTTGGCTTGGAGGGGGAATCCCCTGAGGCCAGGGTATACTGCTGGAATCCCAAAATGAGTCTCCCCACACATGCTTTTAAAACGTTCACTCAGCTGCAGTCAGTGAGGAACGCTCGTTTCGTAGACACATGTGCTGTGTGCTGTATGTGGACTGCAGCTGGAGACCTTGTCCCCATGCCCTGTACTGTAGCTAGAGGAGCCCTCCAGCTTCTCTCCATACCTTAGAAACCACAAGAAAAAACTCTGTGGAGTTTCCCAGCAGAAAAGCATCACCAGAATGCTACATAGCAGACACAGACACATGGCAGGCACGTGCCAAATAGAACCACAGAGCTTGAAGGGTTATTGCTGAAGTGTGATGAACAGAAGGGAGCAGATGCAAAATGAAAATAAAAATAAACAAGGCAAACAGTGACAGCCAGACAAAGCTGCTTTTAAAACTTCCCTTCACCTGGCAGCTGGATTCTTGATTCATTCATTAATTCAGTAAATAAGGGTGTGCTCAACAGATGCGCCCAGAAGCAAACACCACCCACAGCCTCTTCATGCTGGGGAAGCAAGTCAGTAACTCCTTCAACAGTTAATGGGGGCTGGAAAGACGGCTCAGTAATCTAAGGGCACTTGCTCTTGCAGAGGATCAGGTTTGGTCCCCAGCACCCACAAAGCAGCTAACAATGTCTATGACTCCAGATCCAGGAGAACAGACAACCCTCTTTTAACTTCTCCAGGCAGCAGGCACGCATGTGGTACACAGGCTTGCATGCAAACCACTCGTGTACATTAAAAAATACATTTTTTAAAACTTTAAGAAGAAAACAATTTTTTTATTGTTCAAGACAGGCTTTTTCCATGTAGCCTTAGCTGGCCTGGACTCACTTTGTAGACCAGGCTGGCCTCAAACTCACAGAGATCTGCCACCATACCCAGCTTCACAAACAATTCCTGGGGCCTATGTCATGCCTGGCACTGGTCTAGCAGCCGGAGACTTAGCAGTAAGCAAAACTCAAAAATCTACCTTCATGGTCCTTGGGAGTATGGGCAGCTGGTATGTCAAAAGAGAGAAGGGTAGCAGATGATAAGGAGCTGGGAGCCGAGGAGGCCTGGGGCGGCAGGTCTCTGCTCTTCAAGTTGGCAGTGAACAAAAAAAAAAAAAAAAAAATGGGAGGCAGGGTAGGAGGCAGGGGTCAATGAGGGTCCCTTAGAGGTCCAGGAGGGAGACTGGAAAATGAGGCTATGAGGTAAAGAAGAGGGGCCCTCTGAGGCCTTGGGGAAGGGTGGCGCCCTGAAGTCAGCAGTGGTGGGTTTGGGTCAGCACAGGAAAGGCAAGAAGGGTCCTGCCCTATCTGGGTAAATTCAAGGGCCACAGGCTGTGGTCATAAAAGGAAGTGGAAGTAAACAAAAACCATGCCAGACTATGTGGTTCTGCAGATAGATCCAAGGGCTTAGCGTATGCAAGGCAAGCCCTCCACCAACTGAGCTACATCACCAAGAGTCCCAATATTATATTATTATTATATGGTTCTTCAAGACAGGGTTTCTCTGGGTAACCCAACCTGTCTGTACACCAGGCTGGCCTCGAACTCAGAGATCTACCTGCCTCTAGCTGGGACTACAGACATGTACCACTACGACCCAGCTAGCTATTTCCTAATAAATACTTTTTTTGTAACTTCTAGAAAGTAAGCGTCCACAGGAAAGATATGCATAAGCAAGTATTCTTTGAAGTCCCTGTTAATTTTGAAGTGTACCGGGTCCCGAGGCCAAGCTGTTTGAGAGAGGATGTGTGAGATGCCACCACGCCCCAGCTACCCACCTCCCTTTGGGGTGGGAATCTTAATCTCAAAGGAATGAGGCACAGCTCTGACAGATGTCTCTGCATTGGTTGGTCCTGTTGCCAGCGTAGGAGAAGCCACATGAGAAAAGCACTAGCAGGCTCTGGGGGACTCCTTGAGCTGGCTCCTCCAGTTTCCCTACGCTTTAGCCCAGTAGCTCCCTCTGTTCTTGAAGCAGGGGAGTCCCACCCCCACCCCAAGAGAACTCTGGCTGCGCTTCTGGAGGACCTGGGTTCAAGTCCCAGCAACCACATGGTGGCTCACAAATGTCTTTAAGTTCAGTTCCATGGGATTTGACACACTTACACAGACATGCATGCAGGCAAAATACCAATGCACATAAAATAAATTATAAAATCACTTTTCAGACTATTGGTAGCCCTAGGGCTTGGTGACTAGAGAATCAAGAAATACAGATTTCTTCTCCCCACCCCCACCAAACAGCTGGCTCTAGTGCACCTTGGTTCTACTCTTCCCAACTAAGGGGCACCGTGCTGTGTGGGGAGTGGCCGGTGGCCAGCCTCTGCCTGCCCTGTTCCCATTAGAATCACATCTTCCAAATCTTAACAACTCTTCAAACTATTGGGGTCAAGAAACTGAAGCACATCTGCAAGAGTGTTCTGGCCACCTTGTGTTCCACTTTGCACAATGATGGGCTGAAGAGACACCATGGCCAGGGCATCTTTTACAAAAGAAAGCATTTAGTCTGGGCATGTGCCTTTAATCCCAGCACTCAGGGAGGCAGAGAGTTTGAGGCCCACCTGGTCTAGAGAGTTGGTTCCAGGACAGCCAAGGCTACACAGAGAAACCCTGTCTTGAAAAACAAAGGGGTTGGGGATTTAGCTCAGCGGAAGAAAGAGAAAGGGGGGAGGGGAGGAAGGGAGGGAGAGAGGGAGAAAGAAAGAATGAGGCATTTAACTGGGGCTTGCTTAGAGTTTCATTCATTGAGCTGGCAGGAAAAGCATAGTGGCGCGCAGGCAGAAGTAGCTGAGAGAAAGAGCTGAGCTGCTGGGTCTGGCGGGGGCCCTTGAAACCTCTAAGGTGACACATTACCTCCAACAAGGCCACACCTCCTAATTCTTTCAAACAGTGCCACTCCTTGGTGACCAAGCGTTCAAGTCTGTGAGCCCGCGGGTCCATTCTCACGCAAACCACACTGGCCCTTTCCCTAAGTCTCTCATCTCACCTCACACTGTCCACACAAAGAGCACCTCCCCTATATCTCGCTTTGTGCAGAGCACACTGTTCTCTCCAGTGCAGACAAGCCTGTGGCGGCCAGGATGTCAGGCAGGTCAGGGAGAGCTTGAATCTGACTGCAAAGCCCCTGGTGCCTCTGAGGCACAGAACTGTACCATTTAGACTGGCCCCAGGCCAAGGAGTGGCTTGGCCTGGCCTCCTGTTACACCTCTAGCACTGCAAACAACTAAAGCTTAGGGGTTTGTCATTAAAGTGTCTGTCACCCGAGCATAGGGATCCCTGGGTGTAGCAGTTTGAGGCTGTAATCCCTGCGCTGGGGAAGTAGGGAGCGGAGAATCCTTGTCTCAAAAAGCAAAATGGAGACCAATCTAGGAAGACACTGACATGTGTTGGGCTCCCACGCATGTGTATGTATGCACATACACACCTGTACCTGCATATAAATATCCATACATACTCCACAAAAGTAAAATTCCTTTTTCCTTTTCTTGTCTTTTCCTTTTTACTATCAGAGGTAGGCAGATCTCTGAGTTCCAGGACAGCCAGTGCTACACAGAGAAACCCTGTCCCCAAAACAAACAAAAAGATGTATTCTTATGCTGTAGTTCAGATATTGACCTTGAACTCCTGCCCTAGTCTTCTGAATTTAGGGATACAAGCAATTATTTCAATTTATTGCTGTTTTGGAAAGACTTGAAGGAATTTGCTACATTCACATAGAGGTAAGTATACAGTGGCAACGCCTGTAATCCCGGCACTCAGGGAGGCAAAGACAAGTGGATCTCAGGGAGTTTGAGGCCAGCTTGCTCTACAGAGTTGACTCTAGGACAGCCAAGAGAAACCCGGTCTCCAAAAGCCAAAAACAAAACAAAACAACAAAAGTATACTTGGAGCATCCCTGGCCAGGTGAGGTGGTGTACTCGAATCCTAGCACTCAGGAGGCAAAGGCAGGCAGACATCTGAATTTGAGACCAGTCTGGTCTACAGGGTAAGTTCAGGTCAGAAAGGCCCTGCCTCAAGCAACAGCAACACACAGGCACCTCCAAATGCCTACCTTGCTTCAAAATCCATCAGGAAAACATCTCCAAACCCCAAGCCTAAATTTCTGCGGAGCCTGCACTTCCTGGCTCTGCTTTGAGCCCTGTAGAAAGGACTTATTTGCAAAGTTGTTTCTTAGGAGTACCTGAGCTTTGTCATACTGACTACAGAGTTAAGTTTAAGGGTGAGAACACCCTGTTTAGACAGGTACCTCTCTGTAAACCAGGACACACCACTTTGTCATTGACGTGGGGACCCTGACTCTCTAAAGATGTTCCTAGCCAGTATCTTGCAAATGTGCTCAGCTTGCAACTGCAGAGCTAGGCAAGACCTGGGGTGAGTTGAGCCCAGGGCCAGTCATTTAGAACTGGCCTGGCTTTTGCCAGGGTCCTCCACTGCCTTTTTTGTTTCCTGTGAGCGCCAGAACAGGAAAGGTCTGGAAGCATTGCTCTTAAGAGTAGAATTGCTGAAGCCTAGCCCACCACATGTGAGGACGGTACCGCCAGTGGTCACTGTGCCTCAATTTCCTCCTCTGGAAGACAGTGCAAGGGGCTGGAAAGATGGTTCAGCAGTTAAGGGGCAAGAGCACTGGCTGCTCTTCCAGAAGACCCAACTCTAGCTCCAAGGGATCTGATGTTCTCTTCTGACCTCCGTGGGCACCAGGAATGCATGCAGTGCACATGTATGAAGGCAAAACACGTAAAAAAAAAAAAAAACCAATGACAGTAACAGCATCCTGGTTTACAGGATGCTTCAGTTATCCTGTTGAAATATGAGAAAGATCACTAGTACCTGAAGAAGTGCCGAGAGCAGTAAGCTTTGAGCTTTTCCAAATTCCTCATTCTACAAATTGAGGAACTGGGTATGAAGCATGCCAATGTTCTGTCAGAGGCCAAGCAACTGCCAGCTACCAGCACGAACAAGTTTTCTGCTCCTGGGGAGTCAAGCTCCACCACCCTCAGGGCTTGTCTGGGTTGTTTCCAGGGCTGCTGTGCCTCTCTGGACAGGCCCTTTTGGTCTGCCCCACTGTCATGTTCTGTGACTGTCCTTAGCCACTGGACTTCCTGAGAGCTCACACCCGCCCTGCACGCTGGAGGAATGCAATTCAGCTTACTCCAAAGAGCCTTGAGTCATGTCTGTGAAACAACCTCCAGTCGGCTATTCTGAACACAGGGCTTGTCCTCCTCCGGTTTCTGGAACTGGAAGCTGTTTTTTTTTTTTTTTTTTTCTCCTTCCTTCAGCTTCTGCTTCCCGGGTGTCCTCCACCCTCTCCCAGGCTGCAGCTGGGAGAGAGTAACCCAAACTGAGGACAGCCTGCTACATCAGTGTTTCTCCAGGGGTCCAGGCTGTGCATGGTACCACTCTGCCCAGAAAGGTGAGTGCATATGTGAACAGCTGGCTACACAAATGCCCTAGGCAGCTGGGAGGGCACTGGTGACCATCTGAGTCCCAATTGCCATGTCTACCTAAAAACTGAAACCACTGGCTGCTTGGCTCTGGGGACTGACTCAGCTGACCTCTCAAGGTCCCTTCCAGCCCTAGGATTCTAGTTATCCCCAGCTAGATGACACCGGGTCCGCTGTGAAATAAGAAGTCCGTGACATATGAAGCTGGGGAATAAAAGGATTCCATCAGACACGTCTTAGAGGTCACCCTGCCTTACACATCACTCAGTCAAAAGCCCACTTTCTACCTCTGCTATGTGGCTTATGACACAGTCTTTTACTTTAGTTTTTTTTTTTTTTTTTTCTGAAACAGCGTCTGATGTAGCCAGGCTAAGCCTTAACTATGTAATCCAGGATACCCCAACACCTCCCACCAGGTCTCCTGCCTAAGTGCTAGGATGTCACCATATTCGACTATACTTTTTTTTTCCTTTTATAGCTCTAGCCATTAATATATATATATATATATATATATATATATATATATATATATACACTTTTTTTTTTTTGAGACAGGATCTCACTATATAGACCATGAACTCACAGATAATCCACCTGCCTCTGCCTTGTTAGTGCTGGAACTGAAGGCATGTACCACCAAGCCCAGCACTGGCCAGTAATTTTGATGAAGGTTTCTTTCACTGGGACCACAGAAGCTTGCATCACTAGAGGCTGTGTCAAGTCTTCTAGGAATCAGGAGGAAGGAAGTCATTCATAAACCAGGCAGATGTTGAGCCACGGCTCTGGTTCCTTCTTGCACATCCCTGAGCCATCGGAACATTGCTCCAGAGGGAACCGATGTCTCTAGAGCCTGAGCACCAGAAGTTCACCTTCCTATAAGGACAGAGCTGGGAAGTCATTCAGCCCCTGGCTTCCCTATACTGAGGGAGATCTCAGGCCTGACTGTGCACTGAGCCAGGTCAGAGAAGCCAGGGGATAAAGCTCTGACAGCAGGGCAGGGAAGGAAAACAGCAAGGCAAAAATGTCCCTTATTCCCGATGCAGAAAGCTTCATGGCTAATGATGTCTGAGGGTTATAAAAATCTGCTTCTTGCCTGGAGTCGGGGCGCACACCTTAAATCCCAGCACTGAGAGGCAGAAACAGGATGATCTCTGAATTCAAGAACAGCATGAACTACATAGTCAGAGACCTTGCCTCAAAAAAACAAAAACAACAACAACAAAGCTGCTCCTTTCAAGATGAAATCAAAGCCTTTATTAAGTCCTCCTCCTTTGAACGACCTGCACCCCAAGACCTGGACCTGAGGAGGGGACTGACATCACCTTCTACACACAAGTCAAGTGTGCTGCACAAGAGCAAGATGCAGCATTGGGCAAAGCTCTGCAGCTCTGAGAACCCACTCAGAGCCCAGGCAGACCCCAGGTGCTCAAGCACAGGAGGAGAATCTGAGCTCATCCCTCCTGGCCAAGCTAGGGGGAAGGCGCTAGCTGCCACTCACTGAGGTTTATGGGTGTGCTTCTCTTTCTCTTCTCCAAAGATAAGGGCAAGAGACGGAGGAGGCAATTTTCAGTTGTGTGTGGGTTTGATTTAAGGCTTTGGCTCTGGGTCTGCTGATATACTAAAATACTTTCTGGGAACACCATCTCCTGAGCTCCCCCTTGGAATAAACGTATTTTCAAAAATGAAAACAGTGAACAAAGATGTAGAGCGGAGTTGCTGCAGGGAACCCAGCTTGTCACGTCAGGATGGTATCATCCACCTGCTCCGTGGAGTCCAGCTGGCTGGCCAGCTTCCTCAGCGACCTTCGGTTGCATTCATTCAGTGCCTCCAGGCTGGCCACATCCAAGATCTTAGAGAGTGACTGCAGGAAAGACGATCAGAGGAGACAGTCAGAACACAGCTTCAGGACGGATGCCAGCCTGAGCCTGAGAGCCTCGGGTGGAATCTAGCAACATAAGGACTTTGGATAGATCAGAGACAGCTCAGTAAAAAAAAAAATCTCCTCATGACTTTCCTAAGCTAGGGAACACAGGCTGCTGAGGGAGGGGCTGAGGGCACTGTTGGGGCTCAGATGGGGTGGCCCCACCCAGGTTTCTGTCCTGTGTCTGAGTTCTAGTGGAGTTTACTTGCTGCTGAAACAAGTGTAAAAAAACGAAGGCACTGCGCTCCAGGCACCTGACCCCCAACCACTCTGCAACTAGCATGCACTGTGTCAGAGAGAACAGAGCCGTAGGACAAATGCCCACAGCGGAAGCTGCTGGCACTCCAGACCAGGCTCCCACCTGGAACAGCTCCTCGCCCTGCCTCATCTTGAGTAGGTTCACAATGGCTTGGTCACTGTAGGCTCTCACAACGGTGTTCTTGTCCTTGGTATTGTCAAGAAGAGCCTTTAGGATGGGCTTGATGGCCTGGGGCTCCAGGGGAGGCTGAGGGTCCTTATTTGCCCACCAGATCATCTTCTCAGCAACCAGCCTGATGTCACTGGAAGGGTTCTGCAGACACTGCAAGAGGAACGCAGAGGCATCCAGTCCACTTCTCAGAAAAGGCCAGATTTTCAGGGTGGACACTGTCCCTCCAGCAGACACTACACCCACTGCTCCCTTCTTAAAAGTGACAGTGTGACAAGGCTCCTTCCCCTGGCAGGTGCTAGGATGACTTCCTTCCCAGTCTCCTACGCTGTTGCCAGCCCCTTGGCTCACAATTCCTGGCCCACAGGTTTTCACTTCCTCCCACAGGCAATGCTGCTTCCTACCCAGGCCTTGGCTGTTGTTGGTCGCACTGCCTAGGATAGGCTTGCCCCTCAATTCCTCATCCAAATGTTTTCTTCTCCTTTAATTCTATGTAATCCAGGCCTTTGTCCGGTAGGCTACAGGGAGCTTGCAGCCTTGCTCATCTCCACTCCTTTAGGGTTAAGCCCAGCAGGCCCCCAGCAAATAAATGCTGAGTGAACAAGTGGGTGCAGGCTGATCGGTCACAGGCATCTACTTAGGCGGGGCCTTCCTAAGCTCATAAGTGGGACTAGGCATCTTCAGAGCAGAACAGGTCCTTTCGGGAACCTCATTACTCAGCGAGGGCCAAGTCAGCAGCACTGCAATTGGCTAGGGGCTGGGCACAGAGGCAAGTTTCCAGCATAGGCCAGCACACTAAAATGCTGAATTTGGCTCTGACTCTGTGTACCTCAACATATGAGAAGGGACCCACCGGGCAAGGGAGCATCCTGCCGTCATGTCTGAGTACATGGCTGAGACATCTACTTCTTTCTCTTAATCACTAAGATAGCCATAAATTCACAATCCTCAGCCTCTGGCTCCCAAGTGCCAGGATTACAAGCATGTACTAGCACATCAGGCTCCCTAGCTATCCTTATCAGAGCCTAGGACCTACGCAACAGCCACCCTCTTAAGTGCCTTGCCAGCTAAGGTTAGGAGACTGTTAGAGTTCAATGCAACCCCTACGCATGGAGGCATGTGCCTTTAATCCAGCAAACACGAGGCTGAGGCAGGCCTCTTGAAATCTGTAGATTGGGCCAGCTAGGGCTACACAGTGAGAACCCTAACTCGGAGACCAGTGAGATGCCCAGCTGGTAAAGACAACTACTGCCAAGCCTGACATACTGGGCTCTCAGGACCCACATGGGAGGAGAGAACCAACTCACACAAGTGTCCCCTGACCTCCAGACCGCTTGAGCCTCCCTCACTTACTGCTACAATTGCTTATTTATTTATTTATGTTTGTTTGTTTGTTTGTTTTTTCAATTTTTCGAGACAGGGTTTCTCTGTGTAGTCTGGAATAGCTTATAGACAAGGATAGCCTGGAACTCACAGAGATCTTGTGCTGGGATTACAGGCATGAGCCAAAAAGCAATTTTTTTTTAATGAAAGAAACAATGTTACTGTAGCTTTGTTGATAATACTATTAACTTCTTCCCAGGTTTCAACTGTGTTCCCTTTGCTCTTATTTTTTAATTTAAATTTATTTTTATAATTTATTCACTTTACATCCCAATTGTAGGCCCTCCCTGGACAAAACTTTTTTTTTTTAAAGATTTATTTATTATTATTTATACAGTGTTCCATCTGCACATACGCCTGCATAGCAGAAGAGGGTGCCAGGTTCCATTATAGATGTGAGCCACCATGTGGTTGCTGGGAATTGAACTCAGGACCTCTCAAAGAGCAAGCAATGCTCTTAACCTCTGAGCCATCTCTCCAGCCCCCTGGACAAAACTTTTTTAATTTTACAAATTTAGTTCTTTTTTTCTTTAAAGATTTATTTATTTATTATCTATACAACATTCTGCCTACATGCAACAGATCTCACTAAAGATGGTTGTGAGCCATCCATGTGGTTGCTGGGACTTGAACTCTGGACCTTTGGAAGAACAGCCAGTGTTCTTAACCTCTGAGCCATCTCTCCAGCCCCCCCAAACCAGTTTTGTTCCGATTTTTACAAAACCAGGATGCCTACAAAGAACATCTGAAAAAATGGCTCTCAACTTGATCTGGAGTCTAAGAATCCGACCAAACCCTGAACAGATGGCTGAGAACGCTGCAGTTTTCGGAGACCATCCATGGAGCACGCTCTGCTCGGGGGCTCCACTCCACTCCAGCGCCTCATGAGCCTGTTCTCACTCACCTTAATGAGTAGGCTGGAGAGTCTGGGTGGCAACTGTCCACCTCCTGTCTCAATGTGATACTTCATAAGGAAGCCCATGCCCCGAATCCCACTCACGGCAATGGGGATCTGTGGAGAACAGCAAGGCCTAGTAGGACGAAGGCACCCACTCCTGCCTTGAAGCAGCAGTCCTTCCCCCAGGGCTAAGGCCCCACCCATCTTATCCCAGAGTAGCACACCAACAGCTCTCACTTAGAAGTCTGCCAAGTGACAGAGCAGAACAAAGTCAAGGATTCCCGGGAACGAGAGGCTACCTCCTCTAAGCCCAAGTCTCAATACCTAACAAGTTAACCCAGCTCAGCAGTACTGAACACCCAGCTGGACACGGCCCTCTCTACAGGGTTAGCAAGAAATGGCAGTGGAGGTTCCAGGAAAGATGGGACTGAGCCTTACCCTGTCTGCCACGGCATTGCTGAGGATCATGTCCTCAACCTCACTGCTGTATCTGCCCTCACAGAATCTGCTGGGAGCCACGTGCACAGCCACAGATAGCGCCAGGCTCCGGCCATGTCGAACCATCCAGTCAATGCCAGATATGTCAGCTGGACAGAAGGACACAACTGGGGTGAACTTCCACTGTACAACACAGCCCGTCCTCAAATCCAGGGGCTTATCTCCCCATCAGGACCAGGGTGCAGATTTGGGGAATGGGAAGTCCCTGCTTTCATGGCAGATCTTGCAGCTGCTCCTGGCCTGTGGCCATGGTTCTAAGAGCAGCAACACTCTGGCTACCGGAGCACGGGACACTCCAGTCTATTCTAGCAGCTGGACACCAAAGGGCAACGGCAGTCCAGTGGCTCCAAGATCCTTCGAGGAGGAGGGAGACGAGTGTCCAAGGCTTTTCTCTGGCCTGTGTAGCTACCTACCCAGCAAGCACTGCTGAAGGACAGTGCTGAGCTCCTCTTCAGTCAGAAAGGCACACAGCTCCCCAAGGCACCCAGCTGAGGAGATCCGAGTATTGTCCTGACAGAGTAGAGAGGGGCATGACAGGGAGTGTGGCCAATAGCATCAGCTCCCCAGGGAGAGGGCAGGGCAGAGGAAAGACACCTTAGCTCAGGAACTCGAAGGCCATCCTCACTCTAAGACTACATTCCCAGCACCAGACTGGGACTGCCAATTCACCACAACTGCTATGTGGTGGGGAGTTAAAAATTATCTACTTCACTTAATTATAAAAACTCCAGCGTGTGTGCGCATAGCAACCGTCAGCACAACAGCACTAGTGCCCCATTTCCGTAGCGCCTTGCTTTCAGGAGAGTGAATGCTTCCCAGTTAGCATCTCGGTTGCCATCCACAGTGCATGGAACATGAGCACAGCAGAGCCAGGGGAGCCACCTTCCCACAGGCCTGCAGAGGCGGCTACAGCAATGGCTCTAAGCTCTTCTCCCTACAAGCCCATGTCCAGATGACTTGCTGCTCTCTCTGTTCTGTGTCAGCCAAGTTGAAGCCACTGGTCAACACAGACAAGATGAAGAGGTATGTCATCACGCTACACACTTTTTTATGGGGGGGGGGGCAGTGCCAGAGATGGCACCATATCCTTACACATGGCAGGCAAGTGTCACACCCACAGCTCCCTAGGGGAAGTGTTCTCTGTGAAAACCAAGGCCAGGTACGAAAAAGGCTGCTTGCTTGCCCTGTGGCCAGCTTACTTCAAATGTAAAGAGAGGTGATTCTAACTAAATGCTATTTTGTTAATAAGTCTTACTTTCACTGCATCCCTCCAAACCAAACGGGCTAGCTACTTTCATGTAAATTTGACACAAAATAGAGTAATTTAAAGGGCAGAACCTCAATAGGGAAAATGAATCTATAAGATTGGGCTCTAGGCAAGCCTACGGAGCATTTTCTTAGTGACTGAGGTGGGGGGACCCTGCCCATTGTGGGTGGGGCCATCCCAGGGCTGGCGGTCCTGGGTTCTATAAGAAAGCAGGCTGAGCAAGCCATGGGGAGCAAGCCAGTGAGCAGCACCCTCCATGGCCTCTGCATCAGCTCCTGCCTCCAGGTTCCTGCCCTGCTTGAGTTCCTGTCCTGACTTCCCTCAGTGATTGACTACAATGTAGAAGTGTATGCTGAATAAATCCTTTCCTCCCCAGCTTGCTTTGGTCATGGAGTTTATCACAGCAATAGGAACCCTGACCAATCTACCAAACAAGCAGAGACTCCACGACTGGAAGCTGAAGCCAGCTGACTCTTGCCTGCCACCTTCACTCTAAATGTAACCCTGAGAACAGGCAGCCAGCAACATGGGCCTCTAAGCACCAAGCACAGTTAGAACTATTTTAAGTTCTCTGGAAAATGCAAATTTGCCTAAATACCAACCTTTGCATGGTTCTATAAAAGCTCTAGGATTCCTGACTGAGGCCACAACATTTAGGCACACCCCTACATGTACTCACAAGAGATGTGGGGCCAGTAAGAACCAGCAGGCATACAGAGCCATAGGCACAGAAGTTCAGTAGCCACCATGGGTGTGCACGGAGGCCAGGATTGTAAGCTCACACCTGCAGCACTAGCAGGGACTGAGGCAGGAACAAGCTGGAGACTAACCTTGTAGCACAAAATCAAAGATGGCTCAGTGAGTAAAATGCTTGCTGTACAAGCATGAAGGTCTGAATGCAGACCCCAACATCCTTGTGAAGACATCTATCTGCCAATAATTAAGGTGAGCAGAGACAGGCAAACCCAAGGGATCTCTGCCAGTCAGTCAAGTCAAAGAGCGGAACTCTACATTCAGTGAGTCCCTGCCTCAAAAAAATGGGGTGGAGATGTGATTAAGGATGTACTGAGCCAGGCTGTGGTTGCACACATCTTTAATCCCAGGGCTTGGGAGGCAGAGGCAGGAGGATCTCTGTGAGTTTGAGGCCAGCCTGGTCTACAAAGTTCCAGGATGGCCAGGACTACTCAAAGAAGCCATGTCTCACTCCCCCATCCCACAAAAAGAAGGACCTTCCTGAGTCCCTTCACAGGTGAGCACATCTGAAATCCCCTTCTCCCCACCCCTCAGGATCACTCACTCATCCTTTCCCTACAAATAAACAAGGCTGCCACACCAGACGGCTGTCTGTGGGAGGGGAAACAGAAAGGTCTTTCCAGAGACTCACCAACCACATACTCCTACCACAGTTTGGAAAAACCAACGAGAGCTTAATAAATACTTCCAGAATTGGTAGGACTAATGGAAGTGAATACACCAAGAGTCCCAGGGCCTCTACAACTTGGTAAAGGTGCAGCCATGAATAAGCCTCACCCTCTAAAACTGCTAAGACTGTCACATAGACGTAGGCTTTCCAATGGCAGCATCCACTGCAGCCTGAAGCACAGGCCTGTCTCCTGAAGCCATCTGCTTTCTAAAGGGGCAGAGAGGGAAAGTGACGGAAGCTACCAGGGACTGGTGAAAGGTCTGGTGATCAAGCTGCTGGCTGGGCTAGGGCTCAGTGTTGGACACGTGCTCAGCATGCACACGACCTTCGTTTGACCCCAGCACAGTCAACACAATAAAACCTGAACCCCAGAAATCAACATCAGCAATACTTCCTGTCTCCCTAACCGTCTGAGCAAACACGGTAAGTCCCGGAGTAACTTAAGGGCAGGGTTACTCCTGCCCAGTTGATGGTTGAACCAAAGTCACCCACACAATCTGGAGAAAGCTGAAGATGAGAAGCAATGGTACGCCCAGTACAGCCACTGACCTACAGCCATACCTCATCATGTCCCAGCATGCTTAGAAGGAGCGAGACAACGGTTTTCCGGATGGCAGCATCCACTTTGGCACCTGCACCCTGAATCACAAACCTCAGGGCCTGCAACATGGTGTCCCTACAAAAGAAATGCACTGCGTTAACCCCGGGCACCCCGACTACTGCCTTCCACCCACTCAGGCATGGCCTACCGACGCTCTCCAGAGGCAGCACTGTACCTAATACCCGGGTCCTCTGTTACACGGATTCCGTTGAGCAGCTCTGTAAAAAGGGGGTCTACCTTGACGTGGATAGAAATGAGCTTCCCTAGCGCATCAGCAGCCTTCAGGCGTACACCACGATTGCAGTCCTGTAAGGCTTTGGTAAAAGTGGTCTGAAGCTGGGGCAGGAAGGGCTTCAGGGCAATCCCAACCTGTGGGAGAAACATAATACCCAAAAGTTATGCCTGTGGTAGTCGCTGGCCTTGAATAGGACAATCAGAACCACTCCCAGCTAGCCAAGCTCTCACACAGCCAGGAATAGACCGCTCAAAACAGAGAAGACCCAAGCACACACAGAAAAACCTGCTTAGCTGCATCCATCCAGAGCAGTGCGGTTCTCAACTTCCTAACACTGCGACCCTTTAGTACAGCTCCTCATGTTGCGGCGAGACCCCAACCATAAAACTATTCCCATCGCTACTTCATAACTGTAATTTTGCTAGTCACAAATGGTAAATACATGATATGCAGGATACCTGATGTGCGGCCCCTGTGAAAAAGGTCACTTGCCACGACCCCCAGATTGAGAACTGCTAATTTTCAGCATCTTTTGTCAGACTCGGGGTAGAGGAGGTAGGGCAGTAGGGCACCGTTAAGAGGGAGCCTTTCACAGCCCTGGCTACGCCCGGCTTTAGTTTATTGAAAAGACAAGCAGCTGAACCCTCTTTTCTGTTTGTATCCACAGCAGAAGCAGCAGGTGAGTCTTAGGGGTGAGGAAGCAGGCTCAAGGGCTACATGGTCACAGAGCTAAAAGACTTGGCAACATAGCAATACAGTATCTATGGTCCAATTCCCTCTGCTCCCATAGGATATCACATGTTCTCCTTCAAACACATTTACTCTTCAGGATTTAAATGAAATCCTAAAGTTCCTAACTCACTCACCTTGGCCAGCAAGAGGCTGAGCGTCTCCAGTAGAGCTGCCTTCACATTCCAGCTGAACCGGTCCCCCAGGATGCGAATCAGAGGGCCAGTGATGCTGACCACGGAGGGCCTAAGGGCATCAGCTGATGTCAGGCGGATCACCAAACCCAAGGCCTTAGCTGCTTCTTCCTTCTGCTCAGGACTGCCAGTGAGGACTCCTTCCCGCAACACTGGAAGGATGGAGGTTACTCCCTGACAAGAGAACCAGAGCTCAGAGCATAGTCCAAACGCCTAGGCCTACAAGTTTCCCACCCAAGGCAAGGCACTCCACAGGAGCTAAGAAAGTGGTCGAATCAGTCTCTGCCAAGAGGGTGTGACCTGAGTGGAGGGCAAAGGATGAAACAAGTTGGTAACAGGAAGCTTGCATAGCTGACCCACCTCTGACCTACTGGCTCTGGCTGAGATTACTTCCTAGCTTAAACCAAGGCATCGTGACCATACCTGCTAGAGGCCGCCACAGAGCAGCACATTGTCTGCAAAGGTACTCTGGCACACAGGGAAGCATGCACACACGTGGGGCTCATGCCCAGCTCCCGAGCTCTGGCTTACCCTCTTTGGAAGGCAGAAGCCTGGCACATGCTCGCCTTTGCTCTCATTGCCTACGAAGCGGATTTCCTTGTGTAGTTCTTCGATCAGGGCCAGCTGGTTACCAGCATCCAGCTTCTACAAGAATTGGGGAAAGCAGCAATGAGGCACAGCGCTTCCCTCAAGACTCGGGCAACACAGACAAGGAGGAAGACCAAGACCAGCCCCAAGTGCACCAGCGCTGAAACTGAGTGCTGGTGATGGACACTTCACATGTGAACCTATCCTCACAAACACCTGGGGCTTCCATCGCGGCACAGACCTGTAGTCCCAGTACTTGGTAACTGAGGTGGGAACACTGCTTGAATCTAGGAGACCAGACTGAGCAACCACAAGACAATTCTAGGGTTGGTGGCTCCTCACCTTGGTGATGGCATTGAGAGCATCCCAGCTCTCCTCCAGAACCACAGGGCTGGAGTCATTGAAGAGGCGGATCAACCCAGAGACCAGGCTTCGAAGGTGGCTGGTGTAGTCGGCCTTGGAGCGGGAGCAGTAGATGTTGAGGATGATGGCAGCAGCCTGCCTCATGCCCACCTCAGGGCTGCGAGTGGCTTCCAACAGGTCCTCAATGATGATGCGGTGCCCAGTGTCATCCTCTACAGAGAGGATCACAGCCTGACAATTGGCCATCTCCTGTAAGAAGCAGGGACATGTGTGCTGAGCATGGAGCATCTAAACCAGCAAGGACAGCTGTAACGGCTGTTGAAAAGCTAGAGGAACGGTCGCACTGCCCTTACCAACTGCTCGTATGGAGTCCCAAGCTTCTCCTTCAGAGCTAACATGACTGCTGGGAGGATCACACCAAGGTGACGGGTCAGAGCATCACCAGCCACAGATGAAAGGAAAGCCAGCACCCGGGTATTGACAGGTGGTGTTGTCAGCTGAGGGAATGATGACAACATCAACCTGACAAAGACTGCATCTTCTCAGTGCCAGGCCCACACTGGTTTCTAGGAAGAAGACCAAGGGAACCCACTCCCCCACTCTGACCCAAGGACCTGCTCCAGCACACCCTGCCAGACCCGACACTGTGCATGCACAGGAGGCCCCAGCTTGGGCGTGTGCTGGGTGTGGAGATGTACCTTGGGCACCAGATAGGGCAGCACCACACGGCTCTTAACAGCCATAACCTGCTTCAGTCCGTCCAGGGCGAATTCTGACACCTTATCATCATCCTGCAGAGGAACATAGGTGTCTGAGCAAGTGCCTCCTCTACTCACCTGGCCTCCCACATTTACTCACTGTTCAAGGACAGGCAGAGCCACATCAGGTCTAGCGGCACCACTCCCTTGCAAAGCCCAAATTCCTATTGCCTCAGCAGTCTCCCCTGAGCTTCCCCGGTACACACAGTAAAGGCCACTCTGCTAGGTGTGTGCGAGGCCCACTCACCAGCTGCTTCAGGAGAAACGGGAGAATGTCCTCCAAAGCCTGGTGGCCAATGGTGGAGTGCAATTGCTCAAAGGTCTTGGCTGCTGCCTCTCGGACCTCCTCTAGGGGATCACATAATGCCTTCCTCGCCGTAGGCACAAGGGACTCAGAGAAATACAGCACCTAGAACAACACAAGTACAGCTGGATACATGGAGAACCAAGCAGGGCAATGCCGGGTAGGGGCTCCAACTTAGCCAAAGAGACTGACTGCCCTTGCTGCATGGCTCTATTAACTCGGACCGTGAAAAGCTGAAGTGAGAAAAGGCTGAAAGAACACCTGATGCACCGAGGAATCCTTCACCTAGACCTAGTAACTAAAAGCTCACGGACCCACTAAGGCCCAGCTACTCCCTGTCTTCCATAGGAGCCGACCGAGCACTGCAAGAGCCCCAGAGCTCCCAGAGTCTCTTGCTCATCCTCTTAGAAAGCCTCAGTCTCAACTCTAAACCAAATGCTTCCTCTGCTAAAAATCTTTAGTCTCTAACAGACGGGGAAACACCCCCTCCTGTCCCTGCCACCCTGCTACCGAAGTAGCAGCACACGTGTAATCTAACTGGCAAAGTGACGAAAGGACAGCAGCCTCAGCAACGGGGAGCCATCTCTGGCTCTCTCAGGCCACCTGAGGAAATCTTCCCCGAGCTTTTAGCCGAGAAGGAAACGGTCCACACATAGTGGGCACCACACTGCTGATGGCAGCATCCGCCAGAGTGAGGCTGGCGCCCTCCCCAGAGTGTACCACTGTCAGCCACAGCTGCATGGGCTACAGGGCCCTGTAAATATACTCACAGCGTCCCGGCTGGTGGACTTCATGATCTCACTTAGCCCGATGCACACGCCCTGCCTCTCATCGCTCTTCTGAGACCTTAGTCCTTCTTCAAGGATGGGGATGATCTCAGGGAGGATTTTCTCCCCTAGCTTCCGGACAAGATCTCCCAATGTCCTTGCTGCAATCTGTCAGCAGAGAAGGTGTCAGTAGCACAGCCAGCATCTGCAAACCCAGGGTGCCCAGACAGCAACTCCAGAACGAGGCTCACAAGCTTCGCCTGAGCTGCCACCTCCCCAGGGGACACTGAAAACAAAGCTACCGCTGCCACCACGCCACGCCTTTAACTCCAGTGTGTAGGAGGCGACAGCAAGACTGCTATGAGTTCAAGGCTAGCCTGAGACAGATTCTGTCTAAACTAACCAAACAAACAAACAAAAACAAAAGGGCTGAACAGACGGCTGAGAGCACTCACTCACTGCTTTGCCTTTGTTCCTTTGTTTTGTGCCCAGCACCCACATCCGGTGCTTCACCACTGCCTGTAACAGCTCCAGGGGCCCCAACACCCTCATCTGGATTCTGTGGGCACCTACACTCATGTGCACATACTCACAAAGACATAACACTTACACATACTTTAAAAATAAGACAAACAAAAAGTAACCCACAGCCTGTCTTCAGGGCAGTGTGGTAGAGACCAGGCACGGTGGCTCAAGCACCCTCAGGGGTGCTGAGGACCAGGAGTTTGAGATTAGTCTCCACAATCCTTGTCCCAAAAATAAATCATAAACACTTATATAAACATATTCAACTAGGTCAGGCTCACACACAACCACAGCACATGGCAAGTGTCAGCCTTACACATAAGAATGAAACTCATCACAGAATATCGGGAAAGGCCAAACCTCCCGGCTCACTCAACACTTAACCCAGGGCTTCTGCTCAAAAGGAACTACATTCCTAACAAATTGATTTAAGGAAAAAGATTAACTTAGTCTCTGTGGCCTCATACAAACCCTTCTTTAAAGCTAATACATAGTTTGCTTACCACGGCCAGGTACTGGATGTAGGCCAAAAGGGACAGGCTGAAGTGAATTCAGTGCAGGCTGGCCACGTCCTCCCAACCACTGCCCCTGTCTCTCTCCGCCCAGCCTGCCAGCTTCATCTCGTGCAATGCTTGCTCCTCTCTGATGGATCACTCTAGCTACAATGGCCTTGCCCTAGCCTTCTCGGGGGCCTCTGCAACTAACGCAGATTCTACCTGAAACAGTCCTGTTTCTGTTTGCCCACCTCCCCAGCCGGTCAGTGCTCACTAACTGTTCATCTTCAAACACTACTTCTTCTGAGAAGCATTTGCTCAGCCCCTGCTGGGCATGGCCCTTACTGTAGGCGTGTGACTGCACTTGCCACAAGCACATTTGACACATGATGTGATCGGATTAATATGAATCTCACTAACAAGAATAAGGAGGGAGGCTTCTCTTCTTTCCCGTGTGTCCACAGACACTAGGTCCAAGTGTGGCACACAGCAACTACTCACTGAATGACTAACTAACTGTTCCCTGTTACATAGGGGTGCCTGTGTTTCTCTCAAGCTCTGTGGATCCAGCCGGGCCCAGCAAACTCACCGTCCTCTTATCTGCACATGTGCTGGCCAAGAAGCCCAGCAAGAGGCCAAAGAGAGTGGGCAGGATCTCTCGAAGGGTGCGTGGTGTGTTGGAGACAACAATCTTCCACACGTGCAGGGACGCCTGCCTCACCACCAGCTGGGTGTCTGAGCGGCCCATGTAGAGACCCGCCAGAACCCGATTCCGCCGGTCAACGCCCAGGGCTGTGATGATCGCCTGTGACCCACAGAAACAGAAGAGAGCACACGGTGAGGTGGCATTGTGGCACCAGGGCTTTGCATGCCCATAGCATGGGAAGGAAGCCAATGTCAGGCCCTTACCTTGTTAGACTGTGCAGTTCCAAAGTTATCATCCTCAGAGGCTGTCTCTGTGGTCATCTTCCCAGTGACCCCAGAGATGTGGAACAGGAGGTCCCCAAGGAGCTGAACAGAGCTGAACCTGAGGCCAAGAGCAGAGTCACACAGCCTCAAGGGACAGTGTTAGAGTATGGTCCAGTATTACACAGAAGACAGACCGCAAGGAAATGTACCCAACACACCCATGGCGGCTATCTCAGCATGAGGATTTAGATAGGCTCCGTCTGTTTACACAGCCTCTTTTTCTTTTCTTTTTTTTATTTTTATTTTTGGTTTTTCGAGACAGGGCCTTACTGTATAGCCTTACCTGTCCTGGACTCACTTTGTAGACCAAACTGGCCTCGAACTCACAGCAGTCTGCCTGCCTCTGCCTCCCTGAGTGTGTTGGGATTAAAGGCGTGTGCTTCAGCTGGCCTAGGCAGCCTCTTTTTTTCTTTTCTTTCTTTCTTTTTTTCCACAGGGTTTCTCTGTGAAAGAGCTCTGTCTGGCTGTCCTGGAACACACTTTGTAGACCAGTCTGGTCTCAAACTCACAGAGATCCGCCTGCCGGACCTCTTGAGTGCTGAGATTAAAAGTGCATTCCACCATACCTGGTGCCTCCTGGATTTTCTACTAGCGGACATGTTACTTCAAGCATGAGAAAAACGGCCAGGTGCCATTCAGTGGCACAGCACTTGCTCAACATGCAGAATATCTTGAATTTAACTCCCTGTACCACGACCTCCCCCCCCCCAAAAACAACGAAACCTTTTTGTTGTTGTTGTTGTTTTCAAGACAGGGTTTCTCTGTGAAACAGCCCTGGCTGCCCTGGAACTCAGTTTGTAGACCAAGCTGGCCTTGAACTCACAGAGACCTGCCTGCCTCAGCTTTTTGAGTGGTGGGAGTAAGGTGTGTGACACTCCCACCCGGGGCATACACTTATTTTTAAAGGATGGATGGGGCGTGAGGGATGGCTAAGCAGGTAAAGCACTGGCTGCCTGTAGAGGATGCAGGTTCAGTCCCCAGCACCCACAGGGTGGTTTAACAGCACCTGTAACTCCTTCCAGGGGATTCAGTGTCCTCTTCTGATCCCTTTGGGCACCAGGCACACACATGGTGCAGAGATATAGACGTTGGTAAAACATTTGTGCACATAAAGTAAGTAAATCTTTGTATAAAATAAAAGCGCATATGTATGACGCATACCTAAAGCATGTATCACACACACATCTAAATGGAAAGTTCAGAGTTCTCAGCAACATGAAATTTTCAACTGGAGTTCCCAAGAATCAAAGCCAGGGCCACTGGATCCTTTGGTCTCACCGTATTCTCCAGAGGTCATCAAAGAGGCCTTGCTCCAGCTGGGGCAGCAGCAGGGCAATGGCTGTCTCAGCGTACATGGAGATGACCCGCTGGCCTGCACGTAGGGCGGTGTCACGAACAAACTCATTCTCATCAGCCAGAGCCTGCACAGGCAGAGGGTGATCAGCAGGGCTGCCTCTCCTGGGCACACAGACCAGGGAAGCAGGCTCATAAAGGAGCAGGGTGAGGACTCCTGCCACCTGGCTGCAAGAGAGCTCAGGAGAGCAGCAGTGGTCCCCCGCCTTCCTCCCTCCTGAGCACCATCACTAGTACCTACTTTGAGGATACAAGGGATGATGGGCCCCACATAAGGAGTAAACTTGTCCCCAAAGGTGATAGGCAGGTAGTTGAACATCATGATGTAGCCATCTCGGACGTGGGGTGCGATATCCACTTTGCTGGCGGTAGCCACAATTTCTGGCATCAATTTCTCTAACTTCTCTACTCCTAAGCCAGCCATTACCTCAGCCAACCCTGAAGAACAAGAATGGAATCAAGCCACTAGACCGGAAAGCCCCTCCAGAACATTCCCTGTCCGGTCCTGGGCTGGTTCTGGTCTCACCTTGGGCAGCACCTGAGCGATCCACAGAGCTTTGCTCATATGTCAAAGTCTCCATCAGCCATGGCAACAAGTCCTCAAAGCATGACTCACCCATACCCTTCACCATGGCCCCAAGAGCCTTCGCAGATACTGTGCGCACCTGTCACATAAGCAAGAAGAGAGGAAGAGGAGATGCAGCTCAGGGAGGACCAGACAGAAGCAGGGAGAACCCAGGCCTTCCTCCCCTTGCCTGAAAGACACAACACATGGTTTGGGGGAGTTTCCAGGAATGAATTTTCCAGACACTGGGCTATGCCCATACTCACCTCAGGGACAGGGTCCAGGAGTGAAGTTTTCAGGCCAGGCGTCACGCTGGGTAGGTAAGGAGCCAAGTCCTGTAACAACATAAGATGGAACTCAGGCTGAGGCCCAGTTCCTGTCTTCGCCAGGACTGGCTCTGCTATAGACCCTGACATCGCCATTCTGCCAACCAAGAGCAACAGCAGGGCCTCATAGGTCACAAAACATCTGCGTAACTGAGTAGAACACCTCTTCTGAGTGTTTCCTTGAAGGTTTGGCAAAAATGCTTAAAACATACACAGCTGCTTAGGCAGTCGCAGGTCCAACCGGCAAAACCTGCTTCTTTCATGGGACACTGCCTGTCCAAGCTCTCAATTCCTCAGCACGTTATTTCTGGTACTTTGCTATCAAAATTTCACTGTCGTTTTTTCCTTCTTTACTTTTAAATGTTTATGTCTCTTGATGTAGCATTCAGATTTAGGGAATAAGCTTCAAAATGCCTTATGGGCCAGCAGTGAGTAAAGGCGCTTGCTGCCAAGATTGAGATTCTGAGTTTGATCCCCAGGACACACACAGTAGGAGAAAGCCTGCTCCTTCAAACTGTCCTTTGACCTCCATATGCAAGCAGGTGAATAAAACTAAAACTGCAAGGCAGGGTGGCACATGCCTGTAATCCCAGCACTTCAGAGGCAGAGGCAGATAGATCTCTGTGAGTTCAAGGTAAGTCTGATCTAGAGAACATGTTCCAGAAGAGCCAGGACTACTTAGTGAGACTGTGAGGGAGGGAGGGAGGGG
>CM053766.1:111761811-111908571 GCA_028658305.1 Pachyuromys duprasi
GAATATAATTATTCTCTCTCTCCAGGGTCCTGCTATGTAGGTGAGCCCTGGCTGACCTAGAACTTGTCGTATAGAGCAGGCTAGTCTTGAACCGTGGCGGTTCTTGCCTCCTGAGTGCTAACTGTATGAGCACTGGCCATGACGCCTGGCCACTGATAGGAATCAACAGTAACTACTCATATCTTAGAGGAGACCTGTGGCCTTCCTGAGACAGGGTCTTCCATGTAATGCACACCCATCTCAATCAAGACAAAACAAAAGTAGTCAGCCAGTGGTGGCGCACACCTTTAGTCCCAGCACTCAGAAGGCAGAGGCATGCAGATCTCTAAGATCAAGGACAGCCTGGTGTAGTGAGTCCAGGACAGCCAGGGCTACACAGAGAAACCCTGTCTCAGACACAACAACAAAGTATTTTATGTGTATGGATGTTTTCCCTGCCGTGTGCATCTGTGCACCAGAGAAGAGAGCACTGATTGCCCTGGAATTGGAGCTAGATGTTTGTGAGCTACCATGTGGGTGCTGAGAACACAACCTGGGTCAGGGCTCTTAACTGCTAAGTCAGTAGTTCTCAATCTTCCTAATGCTGTGACCCCTTAATACAGTTCCTCATGTTGAAGTGAGCCCCACCATAGTTCCATTGCTACTTCATGACTATAATTTTGCTACTGCTACAAATCAGAATGCAAATCTCTGACATGGAAGATTTCTGATATGTGGCCCTATGAAAGAGTCATCTGAGACCCCCAAAGGAGTCTGACCCACAGGTTGAGGAACACTATGCTAAACCAATTCTTTAGCCCCTGGATTTTTTAATCTTCCTGCCTCAACTTTCTTAGGTGCAGAGATTACAGGCATACATTACATACACAGTTTCAAGTTTTTTTAACTTCTTAAACTATCTGAAATAGAAGTAACTCCACTTTATCTTAGAGCTATAGTGGATGGTAAAATCACCAACACACACTCCTGGAACAAATAAACAAAGCAAATCTCCCCAACTAAACATTAACTCTTCTAAAAGGCTGACAGAACATGCTCCCAATCAGAGAACATGCCAATGAGAGAAAATTGCAGCTCCTTGGTGAACACTCTGGAAAGGTTGCAGGGAAGGCAGCCCGTCCCTGGCCTAGTCTGCAGCAGAAGCCCATGATGTCAGGCCTCAGTAAGGTCTTAAACCTCTGCACTCTGGAAGATGCCCAGACTTCCATCTCCCACCCTAAATGGCCCAGGATTCCCTGCAGACATAAGCAGAAACAATGCCCACATCCATCCATGTCTGCTCTAGACTGCAACTTTTCACCCTAAGCCAGGTGCCCTATACCTTCTGGTCGGTCAGGGAGTACATGTTGCCAATAATCTGTGCTGCCATCTTCCGTGTGTCTGTAGAACGGTCCTGGAAGGCTCTCTGGACAATAGGCATGATGAGCGCCAGGGATGGGGCATCAATAAAGTGGACAAACTTGGTGTCCAGCAGGGTCTGCAGGCATTTCTGGGTCTTCCTTGATGGGTCTGTCAGGGCATCCAGCAGGACCGGGGCAATGGCTGCATGTCACAGGAAGATACCGGTTTGTACACGTCTAGGAAGCGGCAAAAGATTGGGGTGCCGCAGCTAGGGGAGCCAGCCTGCCCAGAAGTGTGATCCCTCAAATGGTGGCAGCTAGCTCCCCTCTGCACTGCAACTGGGCTAGTTTCAACAGGATAAGCTGCAGCCAGTGTTGAGCTTCCTGGGCATTACAGGCTTTTTCTGCAATCAGTTACCACGTAAGTTTATGAAAAACAAAAAGAGAAGTTTTAAGACACAGAAGGCACAAGAGCCAGTGGTAGAAACAAAGCACTCAGTACTTAAAGCAGCCAGAGCAGAGAAACGAGTTCTCATGTAAACAGCCCAGCAGGAGGACACCAAGAAGAACACCTGGGTTATCTTTTGCAGAAGCTCAGGCAGTTTAGCCACTAAGGACACTCTGACTAACAATAAGAAGCTAATAACCTGGCTGTAAAAGAAATGATATGAAAAGATGTTTCTGAAAGAAGACATGGAAATAGCCAACAATGACATGAGAAGGTATTCAAGTCACTGCCTTTAGGAAATGCAAAACCACACAGATGGAAGCAGAGGCAGCCAGGGCTCTTGTGTTCAGGGCCAGCCTGGTCTGCATAACGAGTTTTAGGCCAACCAAAGAAAGCTACATGAGAGGAGCACGACCTCTCAAAAAAAATTAAACACACACCACAAAGAGATAGCACTCCAACCTACTAGGATGACTATAATAAAAAAGGTAACAGGTTGTATTTATGTATTTGTGCATGCATACACACACTGAAACTCTCATACACTGCTGCTGCAAGCATGCTGTGTGAAGGAGGCCAAACATGAAAGCCCCCAGACATGACTTATGGGAAATGCCCAGAAGGGAGAAAATCTGGACCAATGCTATCCAAGTGTCAGGGGTCCAAGGATTTGAAGAGTGGCTGCTGGTGGCCGGCATTTCTTCACAGGGTGACACACACACACACACGCACACGCACACGCACACGCACACGCACACACACACACACACACACACAGTATTCTGTGCCTTAGGAACTGCTGGGCTCTGTGAACTGGGACAAAGACAGGAACAAAAGGTGCCAGCAGGTGTCAGGGAAGGATGCTGGTCAAAGAGTAGAAATTCCATTCAGTCACGACAATTACCTTCTGAGAACCTAAGTACAGTATACTTAGCTAATATTCTGTTAAATACTTGAAATTTGCTAAGGGGTAGAGTCCAAATGAAATCACTTTTAGAAGAAACTCTGAGAAGTGATAGGTATGTTCATTAGTTTGGTCATGACCGGTTCACACCACACTGCATGTGCACACAGGCGTGGTGGCTCACATCTATAATCCCAGTACGTGGGAGGCTAAGGAAGGAAGACTTCCAAGAGTTTAAAGCCAGCCTAAGGTACATTGGCCAGCCTAAGCCACTGTCTCAAAATAAATAAAGGAAAACATCAAACAATGAATGTGTAAAATATACAATTTTCACCTAATAGTCTTGCCTAAAAAGTCTGGAAAATTTTAAATAAACTTTAGAGGCCAGGAAGCCATGGGAGGAGTGAGAGAGCATATGACATGAACTTGGGGGTTTTAAATACTGGGGTATAAAGGTTTGAGCAGGGTAGCAAGAGTGTAAAGGCAGGGAGGGAGAGGGTTTAGCGGGGAAGATGAGCCAAAACTAAGGATATAATATAAATTGTATGGAAATCCACTATTTTGTAAACTAATTAAAAATTTTTTAAATATTAAAAAAGAAAAGAAAAAGTCAGTCATATTGCTCAGACCTATAGCCCAGCAATCAGGAGGTTGGATCAGGGAGACTGCCCCAAGTTCAAGGCTAGCCTGGGCTACACAGTGAGACAGTGTCTCAAAATTTTAAAATAGGGGCTAGAGAGATGGCTCAGTGGTTAAGAGCGCCGACTGCTCTTCCAAAGGACCCAGGTTCAATTCTCAGCACCCACATGGCAGCTCAAAACTGTCTGTAAGATCTTGACACCTTTACCCTAATGCACATAAAAATTAAATTAAAAAAGAATCGGCGCACAGGAAATGAAAGAAAGGTGGGATAAGGTCGGCTGCAGGTCATCAGGTTCTGGCAATGACGCAGTCTTTACAAGGTGGGGAGACAAAAATATTTTCATAGCCGGCTGCGGTGGTGTACGCCTTTAATCCCAGCACTTGGGGAGGTAGAGGCAGGCGGATCTCTGAGTTTGAGAGGCCAGCCTGGTTTGACAAAGTGAGGTCAGGACAGCCAAGGCTACACAAAGAAACCATGTCTCAATAAAAAAAAAAAAAAACCAAAAACTTAAAAATAAGGGTGTGTATGTATGTATATACATACATATATATATATAATTTTTTTTAAGCCAAGGTATGTTTTCTTACTAGACTCACTTGTTTGCTTTTCCTGTGACAGAAAGTGTGCTCGGATCTGCTGCCATGAGAACAGGTGGCTAAGTCCCTCCCTGTAATCTTATGCATCTTATGCATACTGAGGCTACTACACTCAGAATTGCTGTATGGTCGTAGAGAACCAAAACCCCTCTCACTGTGTAACAATGGCCCTCCCTCTTTATCCTTTATCAGGAAAAGCTTTTCTCACTGGAGAAAATGAAGGTAGGGGGAGAAGGGAAAGGAGGGAGAAGATGAGAGACAAAGGAGAAAGGAAAGGCAGGCACAGGGAGAAGCCCAAGAATCCAATCCTCTACCCATTCCTTACAGACAGAAAGGGGCTGCTGTGGCTGCCCATGTATGTGCATTTGGAAGGCAGAGGCACGTGGTCTCTGTGTTTGAGGCCATCCTGGTCTACAAAGTAAGATCAGCCAAGACTACATAGCAAGACCTTACATCAAAACAAAGCAGAATGGAAACAAAAAAGCAGGGATGGAGAAAGGGATCAACTATTAAAATCGTTTTATGCTCTTGCAGAGAACCCAAGTTCAGTTCCATGTCAGGTGACTCACAACCAGCTGTTAATTCCAGCTCCAGGGGAATCTAACTTGTGGCCACCACATCTGTGCTCAAGTGCACATATCCACACACAGAGACATGGACATTAGAAAGAATACAAATAAATCTGGACAATAAAGAAAGCTAGGCATGTGGCACACACCCATCCTCCTTGTGGGCTACACGCAGGAGACTGGCAACTTTGAAGGCAGCCTGGGCTATAGAGTGGAGCCTGTTATAAAAACAAGTGGAAACAGCTCCACGGAAGACCACCACACAGCAGGGAAAGAGCCTGGGCTCCACCCCCAACATGCATACAGCCACACATCACTTCACTTTCTAATGAAAACGAAAACATACATGTCTAGTGATTTCACGGCTCAACTACATGCACCAGGCATCAACGCTCTGAGCTGAGGCTTAAAACGCCACAAGAAATGTGCCAGTCAAGGTGGCTGGCTGGGTTTTGTCGCCATTTGTTGCCAGCGTTCAGCCTCTATCCAGCCCTCAGAAAAGAAACACTGGCTGGGACATAGCTCAGCTGCAGAGTCCTCGCCTGCATGTACAGATCCTGGGCTCCATGCTCAGCACTGCCAAAGCCAGGAGTGGAAAACATGTCAACAGTCCCATGACGCGGGAGGTACAAGCAGGAGGATCAGAAGTTCACAATCATCCTGAAATACTATGCTACACATACACAGGCCAGCTGTGCCAGAGACGGAAACTCACAGTGAAGAATAAATTTAGGCCAATGAGGTGGCTCTGTTGGTGAAGGCACTTGCCACCAAGCCTTAACTGACTTTGATGGCCAGGGCGCGCATGGTGGGAAGAGGGAACCAATTCTCATTTTCTATCAGTTAACTTCCACACGTGCCATTGTACACTGGTGCCTACATACACACCACACTAAAAACATTTTTTTAAACTGTAATTACAATTCTTCCCCTATTTTTTTGAGATAGGGTTTTTCTGTGCAGCCTTGGCTGTCCGGGAACTCACTCTGTAGACCAGGCTGGTCTTGAACTCACAGAAAGTTGGGTGGCTCCTTTGCCTCCCAAGTGTTGAGATTAAAGGCGTGAGTCACCATTACTTGGCTTACAGTTTTTTTAGATTAAAGAAAAAACAAACAGAACCCAATGTGGTTAATCCTTTTGCATGATGAAATGTGCAGGAAGATAAAAGTTCCAAGGCAGCCAGGGATTCAGCTGGTACTCACATGCTCTAAGCTGCCAAGGACCTACAGACCTCACAGCTCAGCCAAGCACACAGGGCCTTTCAGAGCTCAGCTGCTCCTTAGCCAATGGCTCAGTGCCCTTATCTATGAAGCTGATGACATGTGTTCCAAACCAGTAGGAGAACAGACTGCTGCCAAATTCCCTTCAACTATTTAGTCTAGAAAAACTTCCCAGCAGTAAAGCTTATTTCAGCACAGACATGCTTGTCCTCAGAGGGCAATGGTTAGCTAACATTTCCTAGAGGGTCCAGAAGTGAAGAGGGGTAAGGGCAGAGTGAGTGCCCTAAAGGGAAAAGCATACCTAGGATCTCAGGGTTCCTGATGACAGAGCCGATCTGCCTGAGCGCTTGCTGCCCCGCCTTCTGCACTTTGACGTGGGAGTCTGTCAGCACCTCCGTGAGCTTAGGCACAATGTTGGGAAGGCAGGAGGACAGCTGCTTAGGAGCACAGTACGCCATCGCCCCAAGCAGCTCTACTGACCCTGCAGACAGAAGACACGTGTCCAGCACCGCACCACTCAGACTGGTCACCAAGACCAGTTTAAGGGGGGTAAGGGGCACCCAGCTTGCTTCCCTGCAGACTCTTCAGTCCCTGGAAAGTGACCTACTGTACTGTGGGACCCAGGTGAGGAGCAGGCAGCATGGGATGAAGAGACAACCCCAGGATGGGTGTCCTGTCTACTTTATTGTCAACTTGACATGAGTTAAGAATCATTTGGTAAGAGGGAATCTCAACTGAGAAAATGCCTCATAAAGTCTGCCCAAAGGCAAGTCTTAGTACATTTTCTTAATTAGTAATTGATGTGGAAGGGCCCAATCCATTGTGGATGGTGCCAACCCTTGGCTGGTGGTCCTGGCACGTATAAGAAAAGAGGTTAAGGAAGACGGGAGGAACAAGCCAGTGAGCAGCACCCTCCATGGCCTCTGCATCAGCTCCTGCCTCCAGGTTCCTGCCCTGATTTCCCTCAGTGATGGACTGTGATCCCCGAGTCTCTTTGGGCCATGGTGCTTATCACAGTGGTAGAGACTTAACTAGAGAGGCAGGGAGACCTAGTTTATTCCTAAGGGTGCTCCAAGGGTAAGTCAATGGATTTCTCTAGCCTTATCCACAAACAAGATTCACTCCATATTTGTGCTGTCTCAAAAAATTAGGCAAAACCTGAAGGAACAGAAGGGAGGCCATATAGGAAGGTCCCAGGCCCAGACCCTCCCAACCAGAATGACTCTAGTCTGCTTATACGTGTTTTAGGTTCCAAATCATAGCTTTCAACCTCAGGATTTCCTCAGAGCTGCGGCTTCTGCATGGAGCCTATTTCAGGCTCCAGAACACACAAAACTACTGCCATGACTCTGGCTACTGCCATGACTCTGGCACATGCACAAGCAGAAGCTGTGCTGCTTTAACCCTGCTAAGGGTGATTTCCAGAACAGAAAGCTGAGACAGAGACAGGGGGAGAAGCCTCACCAGCTTTAGTCCTCCAGGACTCCTCCTCCAGGGCGGCTAACAAAGACGGGAGCACCAGCTTCACACCATGAGCACTCAGATTGCTCATCACAGCTTTAGCACAGTCATCTGCAGCCTCAAGGGAGGAGAGAAGACATTCAGGGACTCCTTGCCTGGGTAAGCACTGAGGCCTGACACTAACCCTAGTGTCCCTATAGCAACCAAGACTATAGTTTTGTCAGACCCTATGCCCACATTCAGAGGGATAGCCAAAAACAGTATCTTAAAAAGCTTCAGCCCTGGGGGCTGGGGAGATGGCTCAGAGGTTAAAAGCACTGGCTGTTCTTCCAAAGGTCCTGAGTTCAATTCCCAGCAACCACATGTTGGCTCACAACCATCTATAATGAGATCTGGTGCCCTCTTCTGGTGTGCAGGCACACACACTAGCAGAATACTGTATAAATAATAAATAACTAAATCTGAAAGAAAGAAAGAAAGAAAGAAAGAAAGAAAGAAAGAAAGAAAGAAAGAAAGAAAGAAAGAAAGAAAGAAAGAAAGAAAGAAAGAAAGAAAGAAAAAACGCTTCAGCCCTAGGAACCAGAGAGATGGCTCAGTAGTGAAGAGGTACTTGCTTGGACCAAGCAGTGGAGGCGCACACCTTTAATCCCAGAGCTTGGGAGGCAGAGGCAAGCAGCTATCTGAGTTCAAGGCCAGCCTGATCTATAGGATAGCCAGGGATACAGAGAAACCCTGTCTTGAAGAAAAAAAAAAAATCAAAAACAAAAAAAAAACCCCAACTCGTATAGCAGTCATGAGGACTGAGCTTGGATGCCAGCACCATGTAATAAATCAGGCATTTCACACACGTGCCTACACAGGCAAGGAAGGGATCAGAGACAGGTTTGCTGCTGCTTACCAGCTTCCAGCCTAGCTGAGAAAACGTGAGCCCCCAGCTTAGAAAAAGGCCCTACCTCAAAGCGACAGAGGACACCTGACACCCTCTTCTTGCTCCCAGTACACACACACACACACATGCTCAAACACACACAGCCCATGTGCACAGACAAATAAAATCTTCAATGTGTTATGGATCCAGAGAGAACTCAATCCGTAACCACTGTCCTAGGTATGAGCTGGACACTGGTAGGGTATGAGGAGTGATCTGGCGCCTACTTAGCCACCTCCCTGACCCAGCCTGCCTCCAGACCTACCTCGCGAACATACTGGTTCCCATCCCCAAAGCACAGCAGCAGATGGGGCAGCACGTGGACCACATAGGGCTCGAAGAGCTTCCCCAGCATGGTGCAGAGCATCTCGAAGGCAAACAGAGCTCCTGGAGAAGAGGATGGCAGACAGAGCTGGAAACACAGGGGCCAGCACCCTCCTGGTACCTCCTCAGGCTACAGTAGCTGTAGAACTAAAGCATGGCAGCCTGCCTCAGCACTCGGGGCAGAAATGTGGCATGTGGCAAAGTGTGACAGGGAGTTTCCATTACTTCTTGACACTAACAACTAGAAAAGCCAAGCTTCTTTCAGCTAAGGTGCTCTGTTAACAATTAGAAAGTAAGTCGGGGGTGGTGGGTGTACACCTATAATCCCAGCACTTGGGAGGCAGAAGCAGGGGGATCTCTGAGTTTGAGGGCAGCCTGGTCTACAAATCGGATTCCAGGACAGCCAAGGCTACACAGAGAAACCCTGTCTCAAAAAACAAAACAAAACAAAAGAAGTTAGAAAGCAGGTAGGGGAACAGCTTATCCTTGCACTCCGGAGCCTGAGGAAGGAAGATCACTAAGCGTAGGCTACACTTGGCAACTTAAGTCCTTACCTTGAAATACTAAAATAAGGGCTGGGGCTGGCGTGTAGTTTAGCAGTACAGCAACTGTCTAGCTGTCTTGCACTGTCTTTCTTGCAGTGCAAGAAAGAATAGGGAAAAGAGCAGGCCAGCCCTACTATGAACAGGACACACACGCCTCCTTTCTTCTGCAGTGTGGGCACCTACTTCCTGCCTGTCAGCACTAAGTCCAGGGATACAAACCTTCTCGTCTTCGGAAATTCTTCTTATCCTGGATGGCATCGGTCAGTGCAGCCATCATTTCCTGCTGCTTCAGGGAAAGGATGCCCAGGCCTTTCACCAGGCCCGCTAGCCCGTATGCAGCCCCTTTGCGCTCTGCATATTTGTCTGACTCCAGCAGCTGCTGCATGAGCCGCTGAATCATGGCCCCAGCATCCTCCTTGACAGCAGGCACAAGAGGCGGCAGACAGCTGGCAACAGACTCCTGGACCTGCGGGAGTGGCCATCATCAGCTACTGTTCCTGGAAGCATACACTGCAGCACTGTCGCTCGCCCATCTCAGCCACTGCTCCAAGTGTCGGAGCATCAGAAAAGCAGTGTTTTCTGTACAGTGATTATGACGCACATGCTCCATAGGGTGCACAATGCAATCATCAAGAGTGGCTATTTCTGATCTAAACCACCGCTTCCTAAACTGATTCACAACCCACATGGGTTACACCATAAATCAATGTAGGGCTGTGAGACATTAGGAAAGAGTAAAAAATTCCGAATGTACAACAGCCAAAAGTTATTTCAAAATCAAACACATAAGACTCTGAGGTGTTCCTGGCAATGCTCACAAGTGTTGCCTCCTGTGACTTCACTTGCAGCCTCGGTTCTGAACATACAAGTGCACTGTGGCAAGTGTCTCACGGCATCCAGCAGGAAGCACTGCTGCAGCCCCTCAGCTCCCGCTGAGACTACTGTGCGTCGGGAATGGCAGTGTCTAGCTGTGCACACGAGGTTGCTGCACTTAGAGACCCATCATGGCTCAGCCACAGAAAACAGAGACTCTCATGTTTCCCTCTCAGCCTTCCTCAGTGTGCAAATGTCAAAGCACTGTGCTGTGGGCCCCACTGTGTCAGAAGGCTTGATTTTAACAAATCTGGGAGCAGTCAGGAGCGGCGGCATGAGGGCACTAGGGACTGTGGAGAACGAAATGTCAGTCAAGGGATTACGCGTAAATGCAGTTTTCAGACACGAGGACAAGAAAAATCCTTCACAGTGTGGTTCTGAGATCTTAAGGGAACCCCACATGGAGAGAGCCACAGTGCACCCTGTCTGCGGTTTGGTCAGTTTATTGAGGTAAGGTCTCACCATGTAGCCCTACCTGACTTGGAACACTCTACGTAGACCACGCTGGCCTCAAACTCACACAGACGCACCTCCTCTGCTGGGATAAAGGAAGGCACCACTATACTAGCTTCTGTCTGGTTTTTTGTTTTGTTTAACTTTCACATCTTCAGTGAAAGATTTAATCTAAATACAGTCACGCATGCACACACATGCACACACACACACCCCAAAAAACAAGCCTCAGAGCCGGGCATGGTGGCACATGCTTGTAATCCCAGCACTCAGGGAGGCAGAGGCAGGTGGACTGCTGTGAGTTTGAGGCCATCCTGGTCTACAAAAGGAGTCTACAACAGCCAAGGCTACACAGAGAAACTCTGTCTCAAAACAAACAGTAGATAAGCCTCTAGGCAAATGAGTTGAAAAAACAAAAATCTGGGTTCTACCTGGAGAGGAAATGGCTGCTTTCTGTCAGCCTGCTCAGCTGCTAGCATCCTACACAGCCTACCCATAATGTGTTCCTATTCGTCAGTGACTCATGGGCCCCCAGATGAGAGGTACCTGCTGAGAAGGTGTAGAGAGGGCAGCAATGAGCTTGGCAACAATGGGTTTTACTTTGGGGTCACTCTTGTCCAGGTGCTTGGCCAAAGAACCCATGAGAACCACCACGCTCTGCCGCACAGCGTCGTAGCTGGCATCGTTGGGTGCGTCCTTTAAGAACTCTTCAAACACTGGCAGCAATGAGTTGACATTCTCCTGTAAAGGCCAGACCCCAGAGCCACAGGTCAATGACAGGCTTTGCCTCCAGGGCTGGCAATGCTGACTGGTCTGCCAGCTTTGCAGCAGACCCCTAAGCATTATAGGGTGTTTCTGGCACAAACGAAATGTCCCAGCAGGTGCTGGTACCCAGACACTTGCTTCTTTTTGTCATCTGCTCAGTCTCGGCCACCCCCCAGTTGTTGAAACCTGCTCACCTTCCCATGGGCGTTGAGTGTTGCGAGGGCTGCATCTAACATGCACTTGCGGACATCTGAGTTTCGGTCATTGAGGGCATCAGGAACAAAGAACTGAAAGAGTGGCTTCACCTGAGAGCTGTCCAGATGCTGTGAGAGCTTGTTCAGGGCCAGGGCCAGACCACACCTAGGAAAGATCAGAGTTTGGGGGCTGGCAAGACTCACAGCCAAGGGCATGCGAATGGAGGACAACAGCAGACACAGCTTTGGGCAGGACGCAGCAAGCATGCAACCCACATGAAACAACTGCCCAATGTTCGGAACAAGCCACCTGTGAGGCACACAGGGATCCAGTCTGCCTCCGTCTCCCTGACTATGAAAGGCAATATGCACCCTTCTATCTCTGAGACAGGCTTCAAGAAAGGCAATGCTAAAGAAAACAGATGTGACAGCCCTTGGATGGGAACAAAACAAAGTGGAATTATTCTCAGCTAAAGAGACAAAAAATTCCTTACGAGAAAAATTTCTGCATCCTATTCCCAGCTGATGGTCTAAGCAAGATGGCTGCATAGAACACTCCACAGCAGCACACAGAGGCACACAGAAGTGGAGAATGCAGGTGTGCTAGCTAGTTTATGTCACCTGGACATGGCTAGAGTCACTGGAGAACAAGGAGTTTCAATTGGGAAAATGTCAGTTTGGGTTGCAATTTGGGCTGCAGGCAAGCCTGCACGGCATTTTCTTAATCAGTGATTGATGGGTAGGAACCAACCTATTGTAAGTGGTGCCACCCCTGGGCTGGTGGTCCTGGGTTCTATGAGAAAGCAGCTGAGCAAGTGATGAGGAACAAGCTAGTAAGCAGCACCCCTCCATGGCCTCTGCATCAGCTCCTGCCTCCAGGTTTCTGCCCTGCTTGAGTTCTTGTCCTGACTTCCTTTGATAATGAACAGTGGTGTGGACATGTAAGCCAAATAAACCCCTTTCCTCCCAAAGCTGCTTTGGTCACAATGATGGCCCTAAGACAGTGGGTCAGCCATTCGTGAAGCTAGCCCTACTATTTCACTCTAGAGACAAGTATCTTCTTCCAAGGTTATACTTGCTTTTAGACACCTCCTAACCCTCCAGCTACTACTTCAGTAGCTGAGAGAATGAGACTAATATCTGCTGAGCCTAATGGGCTATGGCCAGTGACTTTCCTGGCAGGTTCTAGAAGTGAGTCCCTCACACAGAGCAACAAACAGAAGCCTGGAGAAAAAAGAGGACAAATGTCTAAAGGCACAGAGCTAGCAAAAGGGAACCAGCACTGAACACAGGTCTCTCTGGTCCAGCGGTCTAACTCTGTTTCTGCCTCCAACTTCAGCAGGAACTTCCTCTGTGCAGCCCAGCCCAGCTCAGCTGGTACACCTCAGAGAGACTGACAGCAAGATCAAGCAAGGGCTTTACCTGGCTTCCCACTGGTCTGGAGGGGATTCTGAAATCACTCGTCCCAAAGCATCCAGCACTGGGGGTGGCCGCTGCAACAAACAAGTGACTGAATGCCCGGCAGTGTTCTCCCTTGCCCAGGGGGGCAGACAGACCAATGGCCTGGACCCCTGAACCATGAGACAAGCTGAGCAGAAGACCAGCCACCTGCTTCCCCAGCCCCCAGCAGCTCCCCAGTTCACTCACATAGAGTTTCTCCTGGTAGATCTCCATGAGCCTGCCCATAACCTCCGCTGCTTGCCGCTGGTACTGCGCTACTGCCTGGGAAAGGGCTTCAGCCCCAGCGTGCCTCACGGCTGCCTCATGGTAGATCACATCATCAATCAGCAAAGAGCAGAGATCTGACTGTAGATCGAGGCCCATGGTCGACCAAAGCCTGCAGCAGACCAAAGTTAGGACTGCCTAAGCAAGGGCCTACAGCACAGTCCCCTGCAAACCCTGCTAGAAGGGTCCTTACCTCTCAGCCAGCTTCCGGATCTCGTCCTCCTTGTCAAACTTAACCACCCAGAGTCTCCGCAGCAGGTTCATGCCGTTCTTCTCATCAGTGTCAGGTGCTGGCAATACCAGATGGAGCTCCATCAGCCCCTGCGAGGAGGGATCGGACAATGAGACCTGACATCTCAGGAGCATGGGCCCCGTTTTCCTCACTTCTGTCTCAAATACAACCATTAGCTGCGTATGGCTATTTAAAGGAAAACCAACTACAAGTAAACCCAAGTTGGCAGTCTAAAAGCACTGAGCACACGGACCCCGCACTAGACGGCACAGGCAGGAAACGTCCCATTGCTGCAGCACGGTGCACAGGACGAAGCTGGCTGAGGAAGGGCTGGGAATCAGCCCAGCTGCTGAACTGCTCAGTCTCCTCAATAGTTTTTGGGGACCTAGGGATATAGCTCAGGGTTCAAAGCATACATTACAACCCCTACAGAGTTTTTTTTTTTCTTTTGTGAAATGATGGCATATAATATAGAAATTCTGCTTTGTTTTGAATTTTTTTTAAACAGAATCTCACTATGTAGCTTTGAGTGTCCTGGAACTATATAAACCAGGCTGGCCTTGAACTTACAGAAATCTGCCTGTCTCTGCTTCCTAAGTGCTTCGATTAAAAGTGTGTGCACCACCATACCCATCTTAAGAATGTCTAATTTTTAATGTAAAAATTACTAATTTAACTCTATACATGATAGATAGGAGCTCAAACGATGCTTGTTGAATGAATTTTAAAAAATGATCACACGCCCATCATTTGTCCCTTATTTTACCAAGTCCCAGTAGTAGGAGAGAAGTAGCATTTGGGAACCACAGCCTAAAAGCCATCCAGAAAAGCTAAGCAGAGGCACACAACCAAATAAATACGCCAACCCTGTGAGTTAGGTTACCTTGACAGAATGTAAAATCACTTGGAAAATGGGCCTCAGGACATGCCAGTGGGGGTCCCTCCTGGTTATGTTAACTGGTATCGGACCACCCACCCCCTGTACTGGGAAGCAAGCTGAGCATAGACAAGCTTGCATCTACCGCTCTCTTTCTGACAGCAAAAGCAGTTACCCACAGCTTCAAGCTCCTGATGTCTTCTCTACCATAATGGAGAACCTGAAACTATGAGCTAAAAATAAACACTCCCTTATGTTGCTTTTGTCAGAATATTTTATCAATACACAGGGGAAAAAAGACAAGCATTCTGTAATGCATCAGGAGCCACAATCCAGACGGACAATTAGATGAGGTCTTCCACAGTGATGAAAACATTAGACATGACAAGCTTGGAAGGAACCTAACCACCCCAAAACCTCCCCTCCCTGCCACCTGGCTGCCGGAAGGTAAGGGGCATCCTGCCAAATGTTCATTATGTAGCTCAAACCCTTGCCCAGAGTAACAAGAAAGCATGCACACACCCGGAGTGCCGTCTCCCGTACTCGGGCGCATGGGGACTGCAGAGCAGAGAGTAGCACATCCACCTCCTCCTGTTCCGCAAAGGCACAGCCGTCCTCACCACTGCTGCTGGCACACAGGGCGGTCAAGGTGTCTGAGGCTAGAACCTGGGGACAGCATCGACAGACACACCGGTTCAGTTCAGCAGCTCCTCTATGCATGGGGAGCCAGATCCATAGCAGTTGCAGGGCTGAGACCCCAGAGTCAAACCAGGCACTGGCAATGCTTCTACACAAGAGAGCCAAACAGAACGAGGTCTCGAGCACTCATCCCTAAGCTCAGTCACAAAATGCCACAGCACGAGACAACGGGAAGCAGATCACCTGGAGGCGAGGGGAGCCGGTTCCGATCACCCATGTCAGCAGGAGCAGCATGGCCACTCGAGGCAGCAACTCTGGGCCATTCTAGGAGAGAACAAAAGAGCAGATGATAATGAAGGAAAGGGGGCGTCTGTGCCTAGCAGCCAATCTACCGGCATTCTCTCACCTATGGGAAAATATTCTGGGTCACAGAACTGATTCAGTCACTGTAGAAACTTCATTAGGTTCATTTACAACCAAGCTCATGGATGCTAACCCAGCCTATCACAAGCTCTGAAGCTCGCCTGACTCTCCCAGAGTGAACTACTGATATGAAGAAATTAAGAAGAGAAGCTCAATTTTACAAGGAAAAAAAGAAATGCTGAGTTAGACACATCTCAGCTAGATGAAGGGATGCACACCCTCACTCAGCCTCACAAAAGGTTCTCTGTGAGGTAAGGCCAGCCAGGACTACACAACTAGACTAAGAGTCACACAAAGCCTAGCTCAGTTTTGAAGGAAAGAGAGCTTAAAGAGAGGCTAGCTCAGAACATGTCATATAACCTGGCAACTGCAAACCTACATGTGCTACAGATATGCAAGAGACATGCAAACATAGACAGTGCTATTTAGGTTAGGAAAAAGATACAATATTGAAAGAGCCATGAATAGGTAATGAGTTAAATAAAGCATCGTGGCATCAGGCATAGCACCCAACCTCAAGCAATGGTAAAATCAAAACACACCAACATGGAGGCACACAGTCTACAAAAGCAGCAGCATGGCTTCTTTTCATATTAGAGACTGCTGTAAAGACTATGTGGACTGCTGCTATGGAGAAAACATGAGGACTCAGGGTCAGGAGGTATGTGAACCCTTGCCTCTCACAACCCTCAAACCATGGGTAAGAGAACTCCCTCCCAACCTCGTCTGGCCGATCAGGTGGGGCGTCAGGCGAAGCCCTGAGCTGAGCGTGGACAGTGAGGATCTGAAGGATCTGGGCCATCAGCTCCTCCTCCTCCTCGCTGTGGCAGGGCACCTCAGTGAGCACCATCTTTAACATCGGGAAGACCAAGGAGAAGGCCGGTGCAGACAGGGGCGCGGCATCTGTGAGAACAGGTGGCAGAGCAGACACGCTGAGGCGACTGCAGGCCCAGTGCAGGTGGGAAAGAAGCCGGGAACCTTCTTCCTACACCAGGCGGGTAACCTGGTGCTAAACCAGTCCTACTTCTATTCCAGAGTAGCCCAATTCCAGAAGGTGACACTAAACAGAAGCCAAGGGGAAAACCAAGGCCAGGGAAAAAGGACTTGCCCAGAGCAAAGTGCAGGAAGCGCCTCATTCCCCACACCAGCTCACCTTGACCCGGAGGCTCCTTGTCCCTTACCTGGTTCACCCTTGCCCACTCTACTGGGGATGGTATGAATGTGCAACAGTGACACTGCCCTCTTCACAGCCACCGAAAGCTCTTCCTGGCACCAGGACTTATCCAGAGCACACTCTGGCTTCACCAGGCGCAGTGTCACATGACTCACCAAGGTGCCTGTGAGAAGAAAAGCAAGGCAGCAGATGACCCACAAAGCACTGCATCTGGCCCCCAGCAGAAAGAAGGCATCTGGGACAGAGGTAGCCTTGTCCCTGCCTCTGCTAAGCCAGAATTTTTTTTTTAATTCCTCGCTCACCCTAAGCCAGAATGTCTTAGTGACAGCATGGAAAAAAAGAGAGGGAGGCAGTAGCTGCGATTTTGTTGAGGGGAGTGATGTTTGTTATGTTGCCCAGGCTGGCCCGAAACTCAGGATCCTCCTCCCGCCACCTCCCATGTTTTTGGATTACAGGCATGCAGTACCATGTCTGGCAGAGCTGACCGATACTTTTGATACTAAAAAAGTCAGTGTGTTGAGGAACACAAGTACCCAAGACTTATTCAGCCCACAGTAAAGCTCTAGCTACAGAGTTCTTTAGTCAGGCAGGTCACACACGAACCAACTAACATTCCTTCTCAGAGCAGTTTGCAGACCCCAGCCCCAATCATGAGAACATTCCCTTTAGGCTAGGAGGAAAGTCTGCTTGAAGTTACCAACTGACTCACAAGAGTAAGGGCACCATAATTCCCACTGCGCCTGCTTGGCTAATGCATCTCCAAAGCTAACAGAGAGCTAAAGGTCAGAGGTCTCTGGCCACACCACTGACATACACTGCTTCCTTTCTCACTGCCCCTGACTTGATGGAGAACACCTGCTGCAGAGAACTGGGTGTGGCTCACTCAGGAGAGCATTGCCTGGTGCACACAAGGCCCTGGATTTGATGCCCAGCACCAGAACAAAACTACTACAGAGTGATGAGATACTAGCTAGCACATGAAGCCTCCTCAGAGGCCAGGAGAATGCAAAATGGACTTCATAGCTTCTTGACACATCCAAGTTTGAGGCGCCTCAGGATGCTTTCATGTGAAAACAATATTTAGCAGGTTAGGTCTCCTCAGAACACCCACAGACACCTCCAGCCCAATATGCAAACATCCCCGAGATAACCCCATAGCCAGACAATAAGGACTAACCCAAGGCCTTGAGTCTAGAGGGCATGACACAGGCAGCCAAGGACAGGAAGGGGCCTTTAACCCTGGGAGCAGCCAGGGGAGATTTCAGCAAGGGCAGGAAGGCGTCGACCAAAACAGGAATGTACTGGGTCAGGCCACATGGGTTCCTGGTCATGATGGCATCTAGCAGTCCCAGCGCCGCCTCTAGCTCCCCATCCAGCTGCAAGCAGAAGAATAGTCATTAGGAGCTACTTTGAGACAAGGAGCAGCATGGGGCCACAGAGTGATCTCCTGGCAATGACATGTGGTGGTAGTGGCCACTTACCTCCTGCAGCCGCCTCCGAATTTGCGCCTCCTTGTCCATCTGAGCCTGCAGCATCTCCTTCTGCTTGCTAGTCAGATGCACCTCCTCTTTTATGCCTTTCTTCTTCTTTATCTCCTGAAGAGCCGGGATCAGAAGCCAGTTCTATAACCATGGGACAGACCTGGCCCCCAACCAGGGGAAAGCTGGCTGGCTTCCAAAAGAGTTGTAGGCCAGCCTCAAGTCTAGGACCAGGGCCCCAAGCCCACCACATGCCCTCCCTCACCCTTATAAAGGCCACACCCTCTGGATGCCTACAGAACGGACAAAGTAGTAAACAAGCAAATTTTAAAACAGAAATCTCTACTAAAAAAGGCAAGAGGAAAAAGACCATCAATAATCTCCAGATTAAAAAGTTTAGCCCAGGGGCTGAAGAGATGGCTCAGAGGTTAAAAGCACTAGTTGTTCTTCCAAAGGATGAGAGTTCAATTCCCAGCAACCACACGGTGGCTCACGACCATCCACAGTGAGATCTGGTGCGGCCTTCTGGCATGCAGACACACATACAGGCAGAATACTGTATAAATAATAAATAAATAAATCTTAAAAAAAATAACTTTAGCCTGCCCTCAGTCACACTTCAGGGTCTTCAGGACAGAGACAGCTTGGGTGCAGAGAGAACACTGAGTCCTTACAGAGTATCTACTTCATGCCAGGAACTGTTTGAGACGCTAGAGATGCAGGAAAAAGAGGAAATTTCTCTCCTCATGGAGCTCACAATCTCCCAGGTAAAGTTAAACAATAAACAAGTAAACAAACACATAAAATGATTGTGGAGCATAAAAAGTGTTACAAAAGGAATAAGCCAGGACAGCAAAGCTTACTACAGACAGATGAGATGAGGAAGACAAGAAAATTCAGCCTGAGGAAGACCAAGGAGAGCACCAGCTGAACCAGCAAGAGCTGTCAGAACCAGCTGTTTATAGAGCCAATTCTGTCAGGCTTCTCAGGACACCCAGGCCTTGCACATGCCGTAACAATCAAGACAAGCCTCTTTGGAAAGCCAGGGCAGGCTAGACAGAGCAGCAGTGTCCAATAAGAATCTAGTTTCCTTGAGCAGGTTAAGAGGAAGCCATAGAGAAAGAGAGTGATGCTAGAGAGGACCAGGGCCAGATCAAATGAAAATGGGAATGCCTCAGCTGATCCAGGGGAATAGCCTACATGTAGCAGAGTGGCCTAAAGCAGCCAGCTCAATGGCTCAGAGAAGCCCCCATGGACGCACCTCCTTCAGCTCCAGCTCGATGATCTGCTCCTTAAAGGAGTAGGCTTTGTTCTCTCGCTTCATGTTGGCCTTTTTTATGCTGTCCTGCTGGGCACTGAAACACAGGGAAGGCAAGGCAGTTATCCAGCTTAAAAGGAGCCACCAGGCTCCACAACTTCATGAGAGCCACCAAGTCCAGTCAGCAAATGTTAACAATATTTTGTTTTCCTGCGTATGTGCATGTGCGTATATACATGTGTGCATGTATGTGTTCACATCTGTACATAGAGCCAGAGGTTAATTTCCAGTATCTCCCACCTCTATCACCCTCCACTGTATCTTTGAGACAAGGTATCTCACTGAACCTGTACATAGCCAGACATTTCACTAGGCTGGCTAGCCAGCACGCACTTTACTCAGCTCTATCTCCTGTCTGAATGCAGGAAAGGTGTCTATATAGCCCAGGCTAGCCTCCAACTTACTATCCCTTTAACTCAGCCTCCAAAGTGTGTGGAATTATAGGCATGCACACCACACCCAGCTCCCAGGTAGCTTTTCAGTACTATGTACCAGGTTAGTGCTAGATATTGGACTCACCAATATCTTGGGCCTAAGCACTAGGCCTGGAACACAAGCAGGTATTTCTGCCATGGACAGACAGGCTGTTTTGTTTATTCTTCCCAATGACCCTATAAAGATGTCTCCATCAAATAAGCATGAAAACCAGAGCTAGGTGAGAAAAAGTCATGGAGCCAACAAGTGAGCAACTAGCTCTCACCTCTGGATGATGGACTTATCAAACAGCTCCCCGGCAGGGGTCTGCATGATGGCAAACTCCTCCCGAGTCACGAGACACAGAGCAGGGTTCTGCACAGAGGTGGTGATAGTGCTGATGAGCTGAGGGAGGACTCGGTCAGGGGACAGGATGGAAAGCGAGGCCATGGCGTTCATGGAAGACTGCCAGACAAATAGATGTGGTTAGTCTATAGCCTAATTGACACCAGAATAGGGTTCTGCCACACCAGAATGACCCTTGCAACTGGCTTCCCCTTTCTGCCTGTGCCTTCTGAACAATGCATGTCAGCGCAGCTTGCTGTAGTCTGAGCCTGAGCCTGCCTTACTACACAAGCCTTTCCCCCTCACTCTGCTATTACCACTGATTTCCAGTGCACACTCCACTCTCCAGGAGCACAGCATCACTGTTTTCAAAGGCAGGCATGTGCCCCCTTACCAGGATAGTCTTGGGGACAGATCAAGAGGGGTATGCTTGCTGACACGCATGCTTTTCCCAGTGGAGCTATTGGGAGGATGAGGTGTGAGCCCAAAACTGTTTCTTACCAGAAACTTGAAAATGCAGCTCACACATTGGAAAGCAGAGAGAAGTGACTGGGAGATCAGATAGGGTTCATGAATGAGGAGTACAGACAGCATGTCTGTCCTACAGGCACTAGCTGAGCACAGCAGCACCATCCCAAGCTACTCACATCCTCAGACACTGTCTGCAAATGAGGCCCTAAGTTCCCTTTTGTGCTCCAACCAGTGTGCATTCTGTCACTTACTATCAAGAGGCCAAGCCTACATAACACCATGCTTCCACTTATTTCTTTGAGCCCTCACATCCTGGACTCTGGATGGAGAGCCCCCAAGTCCTGACTTAAGTCCAAAACCAGCTCATGATACCTGGTTCAGGGGACTCTGTGTAGTGATCCTGGGGATGATCTGATCCAGGTGCCTGGTAATGAAGGCTTCAGGGTCAATCTTCATCCTGGTGAGAAGTGCTGGCCAGAGTCCAGACTGCACTGCCACTGAAGGAGAAGGGCTTCTTGAAGCTTTCTGCCTGGACCCTTAAGAGCCGCCCCCTCTTAGGCCTACACAGCCACAGACCTAAGGATGGGTGGTGGGAGATGATCAGCATCTCCTGAGCCAGCTGTTCAGTGCTGGTGATGTCACCCTGGAGCTCCGGCACACCAGAGATGACACACAGAGCTTCCTGCAGAACACGTGGAGGCACATAGGTCTTGCCCATCTCAGTCACCTCCCCAGTGTCTGTCACAAGAGCCTCCAAGGGCAGCACCTGTAGAGAGAACAAATGAGCCCCATAGCTCAGAGCCCTGTGCAGGGCAGTGCACAAAGACAGCATGCAGGGTTCCTAAGCCTCTCCTGCTGTTATTAGGAATGCGTGCAACAGGATGCCTTGCTGCCTGCTCAGAGATGTGCCTGGAAAGAAAAGATCAGGACAGCCCACCTAAAACCCTAAGGGATGAGATAAATGGAAAACTGGCTATGGAGAACAGGCACACACTGCTGAGGGGAAAATGATAAAGTCTGGCACGTAGAACACTTAAATAATACAGGCCTCTACTGTCTATTCCTGCTTCTTCCTGCTGCTGCCTGAGAATCCAGACAGGTCATCTCACAGCCTGGATAGCTAGTATAAAAAAAAAAAAAAGCTATAAGCCCTACCTGCCTTTAAGGGTACTGTGGAAAAAAAAAAATCAAAAGAAAGAAAGAAAACTATGTGTTTAAAATTAAGTGTTTTAAAACAATAAAAAAGGGAATACGCAAAACTATTTTGGTTGAACTACACCAAAGGTATGGGAACAGGGAAGAAGGCCTCTAACGAGCAGAGATGCTACCAAAACTCTGTAGTCACCCCATCTGAGAGGGAGACTATCCCAGGAGAAGCTAAAACTATGGGACAGAAACAGGCTGAGTCGTTGCAGAACCCAGATCCTCTTACCTTGTGAGAATTGAGGACAGTCTTTAGTTCCTCCAAGAGGCCGTTGGCCAGCTTAATTCCCCCGAGAGAGGACAGCAGCTTCCGAACTGTCTGCTGGGCTTGCCTACGCACATGCCAGGTACGGCTCAAGAGCACAGCCACCAATACCCGATAGTACTGCCTGCAAACACACACAGATGGTCCTGGGAAGACGCGGAGGGGCTCTCCACAGCCACACCTGCCACACTCCCACTCCTCTTGCTGTTTGGCCCAGGACAAGGTAAGGGGCCTCACGTACTGAACTCTGCTGTTGCTGAGCCTGTGCGGGTGGTCAAGGAAAAGCCTCTCGGTCAGATGCAGCACAGTACACAGGGCTGTAAAGAAGAGACAGAGCAAGTCTTTCAAACTGAGTCGGGCCAGCGAGATGGCTCAGTGGGCAGAGGAGCTCACCACCCAACCAACAGCCACAGACTCAGGCCCTGGAAGCCACATGGTGAAAGGAGGGAGCCCACTCCTGAAAGCTTTCCTTAAACATCCAGGGGCATGAAAATTAACATACACACACACACACACATGCAAAAATTAACTAAATAGAATTCAAATGAACTAAAACTTAGCAGCAAATTGTAAATATAACTAACACCAGATATGAAGCTATAGTTCATTTTTATTTCCTCTTCTTTACTATGTACATATATACTTTACAGAAACTACACACTGATTTTAATTATTAAAAATTAACATCTGTGGGGGAGGGGGCTACGTCTGGGATTCAAAGTACCTAACCTGTGATTGAGATAAAAATAAATAATTAAAAAAAAAAAGACACAAGTAAAATAAAGATTCATTAATATCAAAAAAAAAAAAAAACAAATAAAGCAGCTACAAACATAAAAAAAAAAAAAATTAACATCTGTGAGTGGTAGTGCACACCCATAACCTCAGTCCTCACGAGGTGTAAGCAGGAAGATCGTGAGTTTAAGGGTAGCCTAAGCTACACAATAAGATTCTGTCTTTAAAGAAAAGAAAGAGGGGAGGCTGGGAGGACAGCTCAGTGGGCAAGAGCACCTGCTGTTGTTGTGGAGAACAGAGGTTGGGTCCCCGGCACCCACACGGTGGCTCAGAGCCATCCCTAACTCCAGATCCAATTCCCTCTTCTGACATTCCAAAGGTTCCAGGTGTAACACACATAAACGCAAACACTGACACATATAATATAAAAAGAAGAAATAATGGACTGTGAGCTGGGGTAGTGGCTTGGACATAGAATCCCCTGGACAAGGGATGGATTTCCAGCCTGGGAAGCATGGCAGCGACAGCAACACACTGCTGTTTGTGTAAAGGAGGCAGAGAACATACACAGAAAGGGATGGTGTGTGTAATGTCAAGGATTCAGAAGCAGCAGAAACAGTGGCTGCCCACGGCCAGCAGAGCTAAATGGCTAGAGATCAAAGCAGGAAAAAAAATCAGTGTAGACTCCCTCCTACCTTGTCTCTGAACTATAGGAATGTCGCTCCTAATCAAAAGCTAACAAAAAAAAAAAAAAAAAAAGTTTAACCAGAAAGTGACTAATAGTTGTAGCTCATTAATAGGATGTTGTGATTCGTGAGTCAAAAGATGTTTCAAATTGCTAATTAGCAGCATACGCCTGTGAGGCAACCTAGAATTTCGCACATACATTTGGAGATCACTGTTCCTTTTCTGCCGGGGTAGAAACCAGCAGTTTCTGCGTTGCCTGGTGGGGGAGCAGAGCTGCCACAACCACACCAGCACTTAGCAGAGAGACCCAGACAGCACCAATTACCCATTCAGCTCTAATTATAGCTAATACTGCATAAGCATCACCACCATCTCCACTGTCCTCCGAGGCCCCTTCCTACTGAGCCTGACTTGCCCCAGGAATGAATTTATTCAGAAAACAGCCGAGATAGCTAGGCAGTGGTGCCGCACACTTTTGATACTAGCACTTGCAGAGAGGCAGGTAGATCTGAGTTCAAGGCCAACGTGGTCTACAGAGCAACTTCCAGGACAGCCAGTGCTATACAGGGAAACCCTGTCTTGAAAAACAAAGTAAACAGCCAAGCTGCTGGCCAGCACTGTTCTGGGCCCACAAGCAGCCGGCCAAGCAGGTGCTCAGGAGCAGGTCCTCCATAAAGGCCTGTCAGAGACTGAGAAACTCACCATCCTCTGAAGCCAGGAGCAGAAACTTCTCAGATGTGAAAATCTGCTTCTTTTCATCCACAACCAGCTGCCAAAAGTTGCTCAGTTTGGCCTCTGCAAGAAACCAAAGGTCAACCCGCAACACAGTACATCACGTGCTCATAGCATGGGCCCTCCAAGCTGAAGCTGCTGGGCAGACTCTGTGAGAGACCCTCCGTGAAGGATCACTGTTCTCCTATCTCCTCTGGTCTCACCTGCAGTCAGCAGAACTTAGGGTTCTCTGCAGCTACTCCTCTGGAATTCCCACCCAGGGACCTGCTGAAACTCCTGCAGCTCTCCCTTTCTTTCCCTAACTGTGGCCATTCCTTCATGAGAGACACCCTTCCAGGCCCTCAGGGATCTATTCAAATGCTTCCTCCTTCATGAAAGCTTTCCCAACTCCTCAAATAACAAAGTAAACCCTCCTCCAAATGACTAACTTCTCCGTACATGTACCAGAGAGCATGGGCCCCATGCACACTAAAAGGTCATGTTCACCTAATCTCTACCAAGGCAGCCAAGGGCCTTGGCATGTACAGTGGGTACACAACAGCATGCGGAGAATGAGTCCTAGTTCTCAGCACAGAGGCAAGGTCAGGTAAAAGCACTCGCAAAGGAAAGCTGTTAGAAGTTGAATGCTGCGCCACCCACTCTAAAGGGCCATATGCTAAAAATTGGTCCCTGGCTTATGATAACATTGACAGGTGGCAAAATCGGACAGGGCCTGGTGGAAATAAGTTAGGTCACTAAGTACATGCCCTCGAAAGAGACACAGAGACCTGTTTCTCTCTTTGCTTTGCTTCTCAGCCACCAAGAGATGAATAGCTCTGCTCAACTGCATACTCACTGCCTGAAACAGATCCAAAGGCAAAGGGCCAACTGCTGACCACACGACTAGAACCTCTGAAACTGTGGACCACAATAAATCTTTCTTCCTTAAGTTGAATTTCTCAAGGAGTTTGTCGAAGTGACAAAGCCGACTGAAAGAGAGGACTCAAAAAAAGGGGTAGAATCCCAGAGGCCAGGAAAGAATGGATGGCTCTGACTTGAATTATTTCCACACATGGCGGACAGACGACATGGTATATGCAACATGTTACCCAACATGTTTCATTATACACCAACTATATATGGACAGGAAACTGTCACTTCTATCCAGACATGGAAATGGAGGGGCTGGAAGATGGAGCAAAGAGAAAACTATTACTTTGCAGCTTTTCTGTACTTCATGATTTTGTTTCAGAAGTTACTTTTTTCATGTATCTAAGTATCTGTACACTATGTAAATGCAGTGTCAGCATGAGGCAGAAGAGACCATGGGATCCCCTGGGACTGGAGTTCCAGGAAGCTGTAAGCCACCCTGTGGGTGCAACAACTGCAAACGCTCCTAACCGCTGAGCCATCTCGTCAGCCTGGACTTTATGAATCTTATACCTGTGCAATGGTTAGCTTTCATCATTAACTGACACAAGCCAGAACAATCAGGAGGCAATGAGAGCCTGTCTAGACTGGGGTAGCCTATCTAGGGAGAACTCTCTTAGTTGAGCTAATTGACAGGGGAAGACCCAGCCTACTGTGGGCTATACTCTTCCTGTGGCAGGGAATCCTCAACTGTCCAAAAGCAGACATCAAGCTGATACAGGCAGGTGACCACCCATGTGTTCTCGCCTCTCTGCTCTCGACTGCAGCTGATGGAAGTTCTTGCTTAACTTTCCTACAATGACCAATTGTAGCTGGAACCATAGCTAAAATAAGTTCCTTTCTCCCCAAGTTGCTTCTTGTCAGGGTATTTTATCTCAGCAACAGAAATGAACTAGAACATCCAATGAATATATAAATAATTAAGTCTAGAACGATGGTTCAGTGGCTAAGAGCACTTACTACTCTCGCAGAGGACCCAGGTTCCTGGCACCACCTACATGGCAGCTCACAACTGTTTCTAACTCCAATTATAGGGACTCTGACACCCTCTTCTGACCTATGTGGCACTGCATACCTACGGTATCCACACATGCAGGTTAAACTCTTACATGCATAAAACAGAAACAAATAGACAAGACACAAAATTTTAATGCTGAACCTGGCAGGTTCAGCAAGAAGCCCGCAGCCCAGTGAGTACCCTGGCCGCACTCCTTGTGACCCTGAGCTTCTCCCTGCAGACAACAGGCAGCCCAGAACTGACAGGATGATGCTAAACTCCCAACAGGAGGACCAAAGACTCTGAAAAGAACCTTGTCACCTGACATCCTAGACACATGCAGCCCCTTACCAGCCTGTGAGTCAGCCACAGAAAGCTTGGAGAGCAGCAAGGCTGCAGCGACCCCTTCAGTGACCGTGGGAACCTGAGTGTTCTGGGAGGCCGCCTTCTCTACTGTCTGCACAAGCAAGGGCAGAAAGTCCAAGGCCTGAAGAAGTGTGTCACCTGTGGAGAGAAGCACCTTAGAGACACCCTGGTCTGCAGGGGTGACAAGGCTACTCTAGAAGACATTGTCCACCCCAGTGTGAACTGGTAAGGCCTTCAATTTGCCAAGTATCTCCAAGAAGAGGAGTAAGAATCTGTGACTTAAACTCTACAAGCACAAAAATTAAAACCAAAAGAATTCTATTGATCTGCTCCTCCCCGAGACAAGCAAACAGGCAGAATGAACTGCCAGGGCTGACAATAGCTGGTCGGCGAAAGAACCACCGCTAACCACGAGCCAACCTTTAAACCCAAAGCCCTAAGATCCAAACAAGCTGCTGACCTGTGAAATAAACACTAAAAATAAATAAGTAAGCTGGGTGGGTGACACAAGCCCTTAATCCCAGAAGGTGGATCTCAGTGAGTTTCAGGACAGACAGGGCTATGTAGAAAGAGATTCCATCTCTAAATACATAAACAAAAAATTTAAAAAACAGTTACAACTACAGCTAAACACACTCATTTTGTTTTTTTAACTAGTCGTATACTCCAGGCTCAAATTCAGTATGTAGCCCAAGATTACCTGCAAGTCCTGCTTCTACCTCCCAAGTCAGGATGACAGGCCTGAGGCACATTATCTGCCCATGCTGTTACTTCTACAGCAGGGAGAAGAGCTAGTTCACACGGGTTAAACTAAGTATCTGGGATCTACAATTCAATCTAAATTCAAAGTTGAGCAAGGTAGCAAAAATGCAAATTAATATATTAATGAGTAGATGTTTCTAAGTCAATGGTATGAACTCACTATATCCTCAAGGTAGTTGATAACACATTAATTACATATCTCCACCCACAGGATCTCAATCTGATTTTACATAAACCCCACAGACCACTATACCAAGATGGTGCTGAGCTTGAGATCCCTCTGGAAAAGATGGGTTACTATAAACTCAGGGCAAGCAACTCTTCTGACAAGTTCTTGCTTCTACTCTAAGACATGCATGGGGACAAAGTTCATCAAGGGAGTTCCCTCTGTTTAGGGAATCTTCTTGATGTTTCTTTAAACACAGTAATTCATAAACTTAAAATTAGCACATCATTTAAAAGAAATACAAGCCTATCAGAGAGAGGAGTCATTATCAAGAGGTTTTAACAGAGAGATCAAGTTTTCCTTGGCTGTTTGGAATGGAAAGGGCCACCCCTGCCAATGTAAGTAGCTGTGTTTAGCACTGAGGAGATGGAAGCAGTCATGTTTTAAAAGGTTCAAAATCAAGGTTACATAGCATTGGACCTTTTATATTCATGATCTCTGTACAACAGGTTCTGCAAGTTCTTTCTGAATAAAACCCAATATGGGAAGAAGTCACTACTTAAAGACTAGGCCCAAGGACTAAGAAGAAAACCAGGTTCAGTAAGTGAGCCAAAAGAGAAAGGCCCAATGGGGAGTGTGCCCTCAGGCTCAGTCTCCCCTTCCAAGGAGGCCTGGCCAGCTTACCTCGGAAGGAGGCCAGCATGCACTGCAGGTAGGCGTGCCTTACTGCAGAGGTGGAGGTTTTAAGGCTGAAAACTTTCTTGAACCAGTCAGTAAGCTTCTTGGGCACTTCTGTAGTGAACCGGTTGCACCAGAGCGCCAGGACAGAGACGGCGTGTACCAAGGTACCTTCGTGCACTAGGGCAAGCGGCACAAGTCCAGTCGGTCTGACATCTTATAACCATATCAAATCACTGCAAGCAGTGCGAGAAGGCAAGCCGGAGTCCCAGGGGAGGAAGCAGTGACATTTCAGACAACTCCCAGCCCTACTAACTCAAGGTGTGCCTTTAGAAAGCCTTTTACAAGAGTGCCCGAAAAAGCACGGTTAAGAATGGGTCCAAAGCGCATGCTCCCCATGCCACACGGAATTACCTTCCTGTTGGAGGAACGGGATGAACAGCTCAGCCACAGACCCACTGAGGACTTGACCAGAAGGCCCGGACACCACGTGATGACTCAGGCTTCCAATCCCTGAAAGGCAGACTCTGGTTGGTCCCTCCCCTACACAAAGCCACAGCAGACAAGTCTTCCTGCAACTGCTCTCTGGGCACCCAAGGCCTCACAGTCCTCTTCTGGGTGCCCAGCAGCCATCCCCTCCCCTGGTCATTAGAGACCCTCCTTCAATTTTCCCCCAGTCTTCCCTTTTATGAAGCTAGGCCTCCTGCTGGGAGCAGAGTCCTGTTAGATGTCAGACTTCTGGGTTACCTGAGAGTTGAGGTTAAACCTCCCCCATCACTATAGCACACTGGCACAACCCAGGGAGGAACCCTCACCTGAAAGGACACTCATCTTCTGGGCCACGACAGTCAGCTTGCCTTCTGAGCCTGGGAGGAGATAAACAAAAGTGCTTGTCACACCACCCCAATCACGACACACAGGGAGACCCCCAAAGCAGCCTTTCTCGTGTGCAGCTAGGTTTTAAAGTCTGCTCTCTGACTAAAATAAAGCACTACATTTTCACAGAAATCTGAGAAGCAGAAAAAATACAAAGACAAAAATGTTTCACATCACCCAAGTCCTTAATACTTAAAGGCATCTTAATGTCTTCATGTCTGTCTGTCCTTTGTTTCTTCCACACACACAAGCATATATTCTTAAACACATGGACAGCAGCATCAATTCCGCCATGGGTGTGCTTTGCTCACACAGGCAGAGGTGTGGCCATATCCACAGTTTCTCCTGGAGCAGACTCAGAATCAAGTCCCAGCCCATCCTGGTTCCAAGGCTAGGGTCACACCTTGGTCATCTATTGTGCCAAGAAGGCCAGCTCACCTCCAAGGATTGCAAACAGGTGCCTGGTCAGGGCCTCAGTGGCAGAGGAGTCGCTGCACTGGCGGGCCAGGTTGCGCAGCGCCAGGACGGCTTCATCCATCAGGCGAGGGCTGTTGGACTTCAACTGATCTGGACACACAGAGCCACAGTTCAGGGCAGTGGCAGCTGAGCACCCAGACTCTAGTCTCTTCCCAGTGGTCCTGGCTCTCTGACCTCAGTATCCATAACCTCAGAAAAGAAAACGCTCCCCTTGTTGGTCTTTAAAGCCTTTTCCCTCTTTCTAACGTTTATTTGTTATGTGTAGGGGGAGGAGGGTGCTTGGCACACAGGTGCAGGCCAGAGAACAATCTGTGGGATAGATTCTATCATAGGTCTTTTCACCATGTGGTCTGCAGGACTGCACTTGAGCTGGGACGCTTGGCAGAAACCACCTCTAACCAAAGGAGCCATCTTGTTGATGCTAAAACTTATTTCTAACATAAGCTGTTCCCCACCCGATTTTCAACAAAACACTGCCAAATACAACAAAACTCAACGTACATCAAGGGGCAGTAGAGAAGTCAGCTTATACAGAAGGGTCAGCATACTTACTAGCCAAGCCTTTCACTATGTCCAGGGCATACTGGCTAAGATCAAGTGTCACTGATGCCAGCAGGCTGGAGATGGCTAAGGAGAGAGAAAGCACTGCCCGTCAGTTTCAGGTGCCAGTCCCCATTTGCCCAAGCCCCCTCAGACACCATCTAGAGTCTGCTGGTTAGCCACGTGGTGCCGAGACTGCCTTTGACCTCTACAGGGCCACAGTTTATCACACCCTTGAGCCAGAGCTCTGCCCCTCACACTGTGTTAAGGCCAAAGTGCCTGGACAAAAGGTTCTCCAGTCTCCATAATTATAGTCAGAATTCTAAGTGAATACTTTTCCATAGTCTTGTAACAGATAGCATCTGCTGGGGCTAGAGCAATGGCTTAGCTGCTCTCCCAGGACTCACAGAAGGCAGCTCACAACTACCTGCAAGTCTAGTTTCAGGGGATCTGATGTTCTCTTCTGGCCTCTGTGGGCACATGAGATACATGTATGCACACGCACGTGAGCATGCGCACACATACACACAGACAAAAATAAATTTTTAAAAAGCCCATGGCTTTCAACATATTCTGAAAGGAGTTCTTGATCTTGTTTGTGGCCCTCACCAAGTAACAGTGAACACACTTTTCACACTCACAATACAGGGTCCTGCTGCCGAGCCAACAGGAACAGAGCTGCTCACACACCATCCCATCCCAATCCCCTGTTCAGCAGGAACCTACTTTCAATAACATTCTCTGGACTCCTCAGCAAGGACTTCTGTATAGTGGGCAGAATCAGATCCTTAAACTCTGAGTGGGACATGAACCGGAGCAAGGGGGCACAGTTGTCCTACAAAGACAGAGAGTCAGGCAGGCGCCCAGGCCTCATGGGAAGAGTCAGAAGTAGGGCGGTGTCCAGAGCTGATGGGGCAGAAGGTGTGCAGTCCACTCACCAACAAGTACTTCGGAGGCTTCACTTTGCTCACCAGGACATTCTTCACATAGAACTCGAGCAGGGCACTCTACAGGACACGGGGTCCAAGACTTCAGTAATAAGCTGAGGCCCCACTTTCCATGGCTCCCCCCTTCCTGTGCTCACCGCCAAGGGGAGAGGAGCAGTCATTTCCATGGCTCCTGGCAGGTTTAAAGGCCTTGGCAGGGCTCTGGCAACCCTGGCTGCTCACAGCTGGCAACATCCGCTCCCGTGGGGCGGTCGACTAGCCACACTCGCCTTTCCCACGCTCCTTCCTGATCTCTCTGCCCACAATGCTCCAGCCCACCCCTTCACTACGTCTCCTCACTGCTAAGTCCTTCCACTACAGACCCGTGTTCCCTGACCCACAGTCCAGTCAGAGACCCCAACTTGCCCATCTCCTTTGTCACACTTATCAGGTGAACTAATGGAGTGACAATCTCTGATTCCATTTCACAAGGATAACAGTCTTCTGCACACTGCTGTACCCCTGGCACAGAGTTTGGTGCATGGGATCTGCCCACGGAGGTGAACAGTGAACTACACCAGGACTCACACGAGCTACTGCTACAGACCACAAGGACAAAGCAAGTTACCCATCCTTCCCTCCAGACGCTCCAATGCAGCAAGCCCACTGTCGCCACGCTGGACACTTGCCTTATGCTGACTGACCACATCCATCTCTCTGTGGTCTGTGCAGAACTGCACCAGCAGCCCCAGCATGCCAGCATAGTTCTGGTTGGGTTCTAGGCTAAGGATAGCTGAGAAGTACTGCTCCACCAGCCCAGGGCTCTGAAAAGGACACGGAAGGCCCATGAGTCAGCTGGCAGCAGAGGTGCAGAAAAGCATGGCCTCCCACCCCCATCAGCTCCATTCACCTCCTTCCACAGCTTAGTGAGCTTTTTCACAGCGCCGTCCACAGCGTGCTTGTGGGAGCCGCCCAGCACCTCCAGCAGCAGCAGACACTGCACCTCCACCTGCCAGGACAGGGAGATATGACTCAGAAGCAGGTGTCCTGTGACCCTCACAGTATGCCACAGACACTCAATCAGGCCTTCTGGATGCCAGCCTCATCCCCATCAGGCTTCTTCCATCCCACCCCTCTTCCCTCTGCCAACCCCTTATCCTAAATCTCCCCTTTCTTTTTAAAGTATATGAGTGGTTTGCCTCCATGTATGTCTGTATACCACATATATGCAGTATTCTTGAAGGCCAGGAAAGGCTATCAGATTCCTTGGAACTGCGGTTAGCAGTTGTGAACCACCCTGTGGGTGCTGGGAATGAAGGCAGAGTCCTCCACAGGAGCAGCCAGTGCTCTTAACTGCCGAGCATTTCTCCAGACCGCTAAAGCCGGGCTTTTACTACACTGCTCATTCATGCATTTATTTACTAAATATCTGTTGAACACCTACTATGAGCCAACGTATACACAAGAAGAACAAAGTGCTTTCTTGCGCCTTATACTTCAAAGATAGAAAATATTAAACAAAGACACAAATGGGAATGTAGCTCAGAACACAGAATGCATGAAGCCTCAAGTTAAACCCAATAACAACTTTAAAAAGACACATTACACAAACAAAGTCAGTAAGACAGCTGCCATTCAGAAAAAGAATAGGCAATCCTAGCTAATGTACTTATTTGCCTAGCCCTGTCCTTCGTTAAGGATTAAATCCTATAGGCAAGTATGCTGGACACCTGTGATCCCAGCACTCAGGAGGCAGGGGCAGGAGGATCTCACTGAGTTCCTGGTCCACAGAGTGAGTTCATGGTCAGCCAAGGCTACAAAGTGAGACACTGTCTCAAAATCAGTAAAAGAATAAATCTTAAAAAATTTTAAAACCACCACAGATATTAACAAACTAACTACACAGCGGGTGTGTACTAAATACTGTAGGAAGAGACTCTTGGCATGGTAGCATGCACCTTTGATCCTAGAACTTGGGAGGCAAAGGCGGTCAGATCTCTGAGGTCCAGGACAGCCATGGCCTGGGGTAAATCTCCAGCACTGGAGCCATTTCCACAGCGCTAGGGAAGCGACAGCTACTAGACTATTGTATCCCTATACACTGTGTTAGCACCTCCTTTTATACCTGGGGGAGATGTCCAGAATTTAATGAGCTTGCCCACATCACATCCAGAATCCTATCTAGGTTCCTTCTCTGAGTTGCTCCGGGCCTTGCTCAGGAGTCACAGTCTCCTCTGAGGCCTTGCTCCCACCACCCGCAGCCACACCCCCTGCCCTCCAGGACCCCGCTGTTATAGAGCACTGTACCAGGCTCCACTCCTGCATGTCTTCTTCACCAGGGCATACGCGCCACAGCAGCAGAAGGTCCCTCAGCCATATTCACAGCAGCCCCAGCTTTTAGCACAGTGCCAGCCAGTAAATGACTGACTTAACATAATGGACAACAGAACCAGCGAAGTAAATGCCCAGATTCTAGTCCCTGCAACAAGTCACACACCCCTGATGCATTCTGTTGTATAATACAACATTCTATGGCCCAGCCCTCCTGCTCACTAAGTTGGCTGACTCAGCGCAGTAACAGCTTTAAGAACTCAGTAGAGATAAGCCAGGGACCCTGCCTGTTACTAACTACCTTACTAGCAAGCCATTCGTTAACAATGAAGCCCACACTCTGTGAAGGGTTCCAGAGTCAAACTCACACCAATTACTACCAGGGAAATGTGAGCACTCTAACTCAGAACTAACCTACTGCTAAAGGCCACTCCACAGCCGTCCCTAAAAGTATGCTCGGTAAGAAACCAGGAAGGAGGCGGTCTGCCTGCCTGCCTGTCTCACCTCCCATAATTGCTGGTCTCTAATGCTACTAGTCACTTACATCTACAGCACTGCACTCTACAGTGCCCATGGCCATTGCAAATCTCTCTCTAACCCCTCTCTGAAGTGGGGAAGTGGCTCTGTCAAATCTCATGGCCAAAAGTTAGACTCATAACACCACCTTGCAAAACCATCAACCACTCACCCTGACCTACACTAAGCATACCTAGATCAAGAGAAGCTCCCAGCCCAGCCTACCAGGCCATCTCTGGGTGACAGACAAGTGGGAAGGAGAAACAGAATGTGCAAGGAGCAGGCATAGAAAAGAAAGGAGAGAATTAGATGACCAAGAGACAGCCAGAATTTCACTCTATTACCCTGAAAACCAAACATGGGTGCAAGTGTGCTTGGCCAGAGAACAACAAGATCTACATCACTGCATCTTCTGGCACCCCTGCCTTTCAGTGTCTCCTTCCATCTGGCCTCTCATGAAGGCAGCATCCACATGCCCAGCACCAGGCCTGACACAGACAAATGTGTCCCTACTGTACTCATGCTCACCACCAACACACCCTCTGGACAATTTCAACCTGTGAGAACACTTGGGATGCAAGAAATGCTGAAACATCATATACCGGAGTAAAGTTCACCCTCATAGCTCCAAAGACAAGGGGACCTACCAGTTTGTTCCAGATGTCTCCTTGCCGCTTGGCTTTCAGGGGAAAGACAATGCGCACTAGAAGGCAGGTCCAAGTCAGAGCCAGCAAGGCGGCTGAGCCGCTGCTCTTGCTACAAAGGAGAAGGGAGAGAAGAGAGCTGAGTGCAGAGCACCAGCCTCCATCACACCAAGGCACAGCGTGATGTGGACCCTCCCTTGCCTCAATGGTACAGAAACCTGTTCCCCAACACCATCAGTGACAACTCAGGACAAGAATCCAGGCCTCACTAAGCTCCCATCACTTGACATTCGCAACAATAGAAACAAGATGAAGGCAGAGAGATGGCTCAGAGACTAAGAGCACTGTCTGCTCTTCCAAAGGACCTAGGTTCAATTCTGCCAGCACCCACATGGCAGCTCACAATTGTCTGATCCACGGGACCTGACAACCTCCTCTGGTGTCTCAGGTACCAGGCACACACATGCTGCACAGACATACATGCAGGCAAAACACTCATACACATAAAATGTAAATAAATAAATAAATAAGGTTTCCCCCATCCAGTGCCTTGGGCCCACTGGCTCAGCCCACTCCTCAAGAAAAGTCTTCTGTACTAACCTGGTTCCTCTCTCCAGGTGCCAATCAGAATGCAAAGGGAGAGCCAGGAGTGCTCACACCTGCTCGTCCGCACCAACCTACCCGGCAGGGCTCCACCAGACCCCGGCCGCAACCTTAAGCACTCACCTGGGAACACCTGCTTTGGAGCCAACACCTGAAGACTGAAGGGAGTGCAGGAGGTTCTTAGCTGTGGCTTCCGGCTGAGCCTCAGCCAGCTGCTGGATGGCTGCCTGCAGGGCTCTGCGCGAGGCTGCATCTCTAGAGTAGGAAGCAGAAAGGTACATGAGTGATCTCAGCAGAGACAGGACTGCCTAAGGCAAGTACTGGTGTTTCTGGGGAAAAACTGATGGTACTGTATACATTCTAGTGGATCCTAGGTGATGGGAATAAACTCAACAAACCCACCTCACCCCAGAAAGAGCATCAGATGACAAGTAGGGCAGAATCTATGTTCATGATATATGCCCCATGACTTCAAGCTAGGTTAAATGCCTTTACAATCATAAATAGTGACTGTGTACATATGCTGAGATATTACAGTGAAGTAGATACTGTCCCAGGCCTTCATACTAAGGATCACCCATGAGGTATAAAATGGTTATCATCTTCATCCTGCAGATGAGGAAACTGAGGCATAGGGAGGTAAGCAACTTGCCCAGGATCCAGTAGGTAGAGCATGGACCTAAGAAATCTCGCTCTAACAACTGGTGGCTCTACCTACTACTCTGCACCATCTCCCAGATACAGTCTCCCTGTACAACAGTCTAGAATCTGGGTCTCTGTGGGGACTCACCTGTATCGATGCAGAGTCAAGCAGAATAACTTGCAGAGTCCTTTCACTGCTCCCTCTGGCAGATCTGAAAGCAAAGTTTACACAGACTCAACAAGCACAGTGGTGAACGGCTGCTGATGTCAGACCTGTCAGACAGGATTGCAGCACCAGACACCCCAGTAAGCCCCAACGGAAAATCCTAAGGAGAAAAAAGCAGTATCAAAACACGTGGCACAGAAAAGCTTAAAGTACAACAAACATTTGCTAAACCCATGAGACGGAAGACACACAAGACCTCAATATCTTCGCTAGCCCTAAAGAGGAGGACCAACAGGGCCACACCTGTTCTGCCTGATGACCTGAGTGTTGGCTTCACACTACGCTGCTCACTTTGTGCTGACTTGGCAGGTATTTGCTCATGTAAGTGGTCTAAAAATTAGCATAAAGGACATGGTGACACACGCCTTTAATCCCAGCAGTAGCAGCAGAGCTCTGAGTTCAAAAGCCAGCCTGATCTACATAGTGAGACTCTGTCTCAAAAATAGACAGACATATAGCATAAGCCAGATGTGGTGGCACAATCTATACTCCCTCCCAGCTACTCAGGAGACTGTGGCAGGAAGATCGCTTGATCCCAGAAGTTTGAGGCCAGCCTGAGTAACACAGAGACCCTCTCTCATAAACAAAACAGGCTGGCAAGGTAGTTTAGTGGGTAAAGAAACATACTGTATAAGCCTGACCTTAATTCAACCCCTGGAACCCATGTAAAGGTAAAAGGAAAGAGCTGACTCCCCATGTTCTCTGTCCTCTATGTGTGTATCTTGATACCTATACACATATACCATACACACATAATAATTTAAAGAATGGTAAAGTACTATAAGCCAGACATGGTGATGCATGCCTTTAATGCCAGTGCTTGGGAGGCAGAGGCAGATAGATCTCTTGTGAGTTCAAGGCCAGCCTGGTCTACACAGTGAGTTCAAGGAGAGCCAGGGCTACATAGAGACTGTGTCTCAAAAAGAAACAAAAACAAAAAACAATTAAAGTACCATGAGGAGCCAGGAAGGGAAAAGCACCTGTAACTAGGGAGCTCTGAAAGCTTAAACTTGATTAGTCGACTCTAGGAAATGCAGAGAGGAAGCACGTGCTGAATGGGATTAACATGAAAGACAGAAGAGAAAGGGTGGACTGAAGGCGCCTGCACTAGACTAATACACACTGTCCCCAGGAGACAGGTGCTGTTAAAGCCGTCTTAGGAGGAAGAAACGAACAACAGAAACCCAGACGTCCAGCCAGAGGGGCAGCAGGGCTGAACAAGAGTGCCCTCACATGCCAGCAACTCAACTGGAACAAACACTACCTGCCAGACCAGGGCACGCAGCAGAAAAGCTTGTCTGGGGAGAATCTGGCCTATGTTGTGAAATGGATCAAGCCCAGGAAGAGCATTTCCGGTGCCCAAATGATGGACAGGGAACAAGTGTAATACAGACCCCTGCAGAGCTCTCACCACTAAGGAAAAAGCCAGATCGCCAGAGCCAGACCCACACTGAGAGACCAGGAACAGTGACAGGAAACACTCACTGTCAGCATGCCACTGCCATGGTATGCTGGGCACCCGCAAGTGTTCTCCTTTACCCAGGACACTAGCCCTCGGGGGTGTAACTAGCTTCATGCTCACCTTGGACTCAGAGGATTAGACTGGAATGACGGCGCTCATAAAGGTTGGGTTTTCACATCACAGCAGTTTATAAACACTGAATTATAGAATTTCAGGGTGCCAGAAAAGAAGTCACCCTCAAAAGATTCAGAGTGGTTCATAAACTCGGACATAAAAGCCAAACTTACTCCATAAATTGGATATAGGGATGTAGGATTTGACAGCTGCTCTGCAGGGAAAGTCGCCATTGTGGCTCAGTACATGTGTACATTTGGTGTCATCACCCAGCAACCTTAACTAGATAGAGCCTTGCTGAGACAGCAACCTCTGAGGAGGTATACAATTTTACACAACCACACTCACACGCACACACCAGAGGACAGTGAAGAAGCTCCCACACAGCAGCTGACTCCACTTACAGCCTTTACAAGCTTAGCTGTTACCCAGGCAACAGCAGGTTCAAAGTAGCAAGTGAGAATGTGAGGGAAGGCTGCTAGGAAAAGCCAGCACTGATGGGTAACATCTGTAATCTCAACACTGGGGAGGCTGAGGCAGGACAGTCATGAGCTAGAAGCCAGCTGGTCCATCCAAGTGAAACCCTGTGTCTTGCAAGGGAGGAGGACAAAAAATAGGCTTGCTGGTCAGTCAAAGTTCAGTGTGGTGGCCACACCTATAATCCCAGTTCTTGAGCTAAAAAAAGGATACAGTAGTTCAAGGCCATTGTAGGGAGTCTTTTGCTCAAACACCACCTCTCCCAAAAAAGAAAGGTTAGTAACATTCAAACACCTCTAGCAAACGTTACCAGAAGGCATCAGAAAACATGGATCTCTTTTTAACTTCAAGTGGGGCTTGCTTACAATTTCAAAGGTCAATTATCATCATGGTAAGAAGCATGGTGGCACATAGGCAGACATGGTGCTGGGAAAAGATCTGAGAATTCGGATCTCTCAATCTTAACAGACTTAGGGTCCTTAACTGGCTACAGTGGAAGTTCTGGTTTCTTTGTAAACTCAGTTATGTTGTGTAAATATGCTTTTGTTTTAATCCCAAGTGTGGGATTTTACTTGGGCTGTAGTTTGTCCACACCTGCTGTCTCATGCTTGTCTCGTGTGGGGCATGGCTTTTGTCAGCTGGTAACGGCCTTCCAACTGAGTGCCCAGAAAGACAAGGTATGGTATGCAGTATTAGCATGTAGCGTGTGGCAGTTTGGAGCAGACAGATGGAGAAAAACACTTAGGGGGAGCAGCGGCGTGGAGAAGACTGCTGGCTACGTCTGCCATTGACAGAGATGGGTACAAAGCCCTAAGCGAGTCCATCAACCCTAAACAGCCTGGCGCAGTAAAGGTCCCCTTTACTGGTCCCCTCTCCCCTCTAACCTTCTCTCTCCTATTTAGGGTTGGGAGGTTAGAAGGGTGGTTGAGACCTAAATAAAACAGACCCCAAATAAAATAGAGTTTTATTTTTTTTTTAATAGGGAGCCCACTTCAACCACTTTTATTTATTTATTTTTAAGATTTTATTTATTATTTATACAACATTCTGCCTGTACACCAGATCTTGCTGTAGATGGTTGTGAGCCACCATGTGGTTGCTGGGAATTGAACTCAGGACCTTTGGAAGAACAGCGAGTGTTCTTAACCTCTGAGCCATCTCTCCAGCCCCTAAAATAGAGTTTTAAAATGAGCTCTATAACTGGCCAACCACCTGCTACCATCTTCTTACGTCTATGGACAGAGAAAGAACAGTGTCCCAAATCAAAAATGTCCTTGTGCCCAGTATACTGTTCAAGAAAGACTGGTCTATCTTTTAGAAACATGACTAGAAGGGCATGGTGGCCACACGCCTTTAATGCCAGCACTCAGGAGGTAAAGGTAGGTGGATCGATGTGAGCCTGAGGCCAGCCTGGTCTAGGACAGTCCAGGACAGCCAAGGCTACAGAGAAATACCCTATATCAAAAGAGCAAAAACAAACAAACAAAAACAACAAAACATTTTGAATCAACATAGTTAAAACTATAAATGACTTCAGCACCTACCTGCACTGACCCAAATGTTTCAACTGTTTTGGCGCATGTTAAAAAAAAGGTGAAGGCAGAAGTCGGTCAGGGGAGAAAGAAGGTGAGAGAGCACAACTGATTTCCCAAGGAGCCAACACCGCAGGTACGGGTGAATACACACCTTTTCCAGCAATACATCTCCCCAGTTCGTTGAGAATTTCCCTCCGCTCCTTCACACTAGCTGTTGTCACCTTCACAGCAAAACGCTTTAGTGTCTCGGAAACCTGTGAAGACCAAACCCACAGATAATTTCACGGGTCAGGTGACAAAACAATGAAAGTGTGTGCACAGGACAGACCTGCCACAACCCTGACAACAGGGCTGTCACAAGCAGCAGCCTCTGTGCATTCTGGAGTTTTAGCATTTCTCAGCTCCACCCACTAGCTGCAACCAGTGGTCCTGCATTCTCCTCCTGCCCCAGCTGTGACAATCAAGTCTCCAGACACTGCCAAATCTCCAGGGACAGGGGATAAAAATCACCCAGTTTAGATGAACTATTTTAATCCAGTCTTTCTTAAACTTGGGTGTTGATGATTATATTTATTATTGATATATCTTTTAGTTAGACAGCGGTTATTCCTAAACCAGCTGTATACCCAAATCAACCAGAGACTGGGATTTATTTAATTAACCTAGAGCACAATGCTGCGCAATGATTACTCCACCCTAAACCTCCAAGCCCACATAGTTTCCTCTCATTCAGATTTTGCCCATTATACTTGCCTTGAGTCATATCTAATGTCCTGTCCTTCTCTCCACATAGTTCCAAGACCTCCCCCCCCCCCATTCTCCCTTCCCATTCGCTTCCTTCTCCTCCCCTCTCTGGACCAGGATGTCCCATCCTATCCTCTCCTTTGCTCAGCATTGTGGCTGTTTTTTAAAATTGACAACGTAGAGAACAAATGGTGGAATGTTTACACAAACCTGAGACAGGTGATGCTTAGAATAAGCACCACAATGCAATGTCCGGATTGAAACCAGATAGTGGAGGAGAGAAATCAGCATTTGAATGAACAAGGGTAAATTGTATACATTCCAAAAGAATATTATACCAACACTTGGGCAGGCAAAGCAAAAACCTCTAGACAGAAAGCATCCTTTCTGAAATAACCAAAATGTATACCCCTGGTTGATGACTACTTAGGGAGAGGAGCCATTTTTCTTGCTTTTTTGTTGTTGTTTGGTTGTTTGCTTGCTTGGTTTGGTTTTCAAGACAGGGTTTCTCTATGCAGCCTTGATTGTCCTGGCCTTGAACTCACAAAGATCTGATTGCCTCTGCTTCCTGAGCACTGAGATTAAAGGTGTGCATAACGAACACCCAGATAGGAGCCATTTTTCTTCCGGGGTGTGACACTGGTGGGCCGCACCAGCTCCAGTGAGTAGCCCCACACCCATGTGTACGTAGTCAGAACTACTTGGACTAAATACCAAACCTGAAGATCCAAATGTTAAAGGAGAGAATGGACTCCCACAAGTTGGTCCTCTGACTTCCACATGCCACGTGGCATGGATACACAAGAGCACACTCATGCATACATACAAACACACACAAAATAAATAATTTTAAAGGGGGTGGGGCTAGGGAGGACTCAGTGTTTAGGAGCACTTGTTGCTCTAGCAGAAGACTGAGGTTCAGTTGTCAGCACCCACATGGCCGCTCACAACCACCTGACACCCACTTGAGACCTCTGCATATACTAGGAACAGAGTGCATATACATACACACATACATACATACATAAATATAGGAACTCACACAGACACATGACATAGAATAAATAAGATTCTTTAACTGAATGAATGTGGGAGGGACTGTATTGGAGAACTCAGGGAGAGGGAGAGCTGGGGTGGATATGACCAAGATACACTATCTGCATGTGTATCTAACAGAACAAATAAATTTCTTTTAAAAAGACAGTACAAGCTAAGCTTAGTAACATATGCCTTTAATCCCAGCAGGAGGCAGAAAATTTTCAATGAGTTCAAGGCCTGCCTGGTCTACATAAACAGACTGTTTCAAAGAAATAAACAGCAGTACTTTTTTCACATATAAACTATACTTCAAAAACCCTAAAAACAAAAACAAAACAAAAAAAAAAACAACTGAATATGATTCCAGGAAATGGACAGAGATCTAGACTAACCAGAACTGAAAAGGTTAATTTCTGATTTAAGATTAAGCAAATTTAAGAAGTGTGGGTAAGACACAGGGGGCAAACCAAGTTTGTGAAAGAAACGAGCCCAATCTAAAAAGGGCCTACTATGTGCCCAGCAGCACTCCAGCAGGGCAGAAGCACACACTGCTAAAGGTGAAAGACTATGAGGCTGATCCCAGCTCTGCTCTCACTAGCTGCGGAAACCAAGTCAAGCACTAATCAAGTCACCTCTAATCTTCAGTTTCTCTATCTACACACAGTTGACAGCACTTACCTCACAGGACTGGTATGGCTATTCCTTCCCATTTGTCGAAAGCACCAAATTGCCTACTAACACTACTGAGCCTGCAGGGCAGCATCAGCAGTCCCATCTCCCATTTCCATGACAGAAGACTGCCTCAAGGTGAAGCCAATGGCAACAGCACCCATGTTCTCAAAACTAACCCCCAAACCACACAGATCTATAAAAGGACACCCCCCCATACCCACTAGCCTCCACCATCTGACTTAACACAGTTGAAGTCTGACTTTGGGAGTTGGTGAACATTCTCAGAAACCTGGGGAACCTGCCCTAAGCAGCAGTCTGCAGACTTCTCAGGGGTAGGCTGGGATCCATGAGGCAATCAAGTGCTTAGAATGGGGGGGTGAGTGTTGTTTTTGAGGGTGCCTCACTCACAGGCAGCTCAAACTACCAGCACAATTCACATGTACAGACACAGAACAATGCTTTTCTTTTCGTGTTGATTTTGGGGAAGGGTGTACATGAGTGTAGAGACTAGGAACAACTTGTGGGAGTCCCACAAAGTGGGCCCTGGGTATTGGACTTGGCCATCAATACCCAGGTCTGGCTGCAACAAGTTTTACCTACTGAGCCATCCTGCCAGCCCTGCTTTTTCTTTAATGCTTAGGTTCCTGGTATAATTCTCTTGGCAATGAATAAAATAGTGTCCAAACTTATACATAAACTATTTCTTGCTTTGATTTTTTTCTAGGATGTATGTGTTTTGTTTTTCTTGAGACAGGGTCTCTCAATAGAGCCCTAGCTGTTCTGGTAGCCACTACATAGACCAAGCTGGCCTTGAACTTAGAGATCTACCTTCATCATGACTGCAGAGTAAAGGCTAGGTGCTACACCTGGCCTTGCTTTGGTTAGTTTAAGTGTTCTTACTGCCATATGAGCACATAACCCAGGAATTCGAAGCGTGTTTCCCAAGCCTGAGCCTAGCCAGCACTTCAGTAGCCACCTCCATATTTCTTGCACTGTGTCTCCTGACTTTTCTGTTTTCCCACCATTTGGCCTTCATACCCTGACCCCACCATTCCCCAAATCTCAGCAACACAGCCGTCAGCTTGGGAGTGAGCCAGCTGAGGTGGCTAGTGTTTGAGGTCTACCCAACCTCCACTTCCTGAACTGTGCTCCTCATGCTGCCCAGCACTATTTCCTCGGAGTTAATAATTGCCCTGCTCACGATCACCTGTTTGTCTTGTTTTACCTAATCTTATTATTCTTGGTTGTATATCTTCATTCCAGAAAATTCTCTCCTTCATCTGAAGGAGACCCCGAGTTTTCTGTAATACCCAGGCAGGTGGTGCCTGATGTGATGAGTGCGTGTGTCAGGTAACCAACATCAACTGCACCAGTGTCTGTGTGTGAAGAATGTCATTTCGGTGTGAAAAGGTTCTAGCCTCGTAATCAAGTTTGCCAAGACCCAGAATCATTTTCCTTCAGAATACTGACACTATTATATTTCTCTACTGAATACTAATCTTTAGCTGTGGTTGTAAAGGCCAAAGCCATTGTAACTTTTTGTTGTTGTTCAGACATGGTCTCATTATGCACCTAGGTGTACCTCCAACTCCAATCCTCCTTTGTTGGGGCTATAGGAATGCCTCATTCTGACTTTGGTCTTTTGAGGGACATCTGGCTTTTCTTTCTAGAAGCTCCTAGTTTTAAGATTATGAAATTTGATGGTAATATGCTTTGTTGTGGGTCTCTTTTATCCACTATGCTAACTCTGGTCTAGAAACATATCCATCAACTGAGGGAAAGTTTCTTGAATTATTTTGTTAACAATTTCCTTAAAGATTGATCCTAGATTAGTGTTCACAGCACTGGGCCTCACGTTTTAGGGTCACTGTTATGTCACAAGCCCTAAGACAAACAGCTGAGGTACCTATTTAACATAACATATGGACCTGGCCACGAAGTTCTCCCAGCACCCCTCAGCCTCTGTTACAGGGACTAACTGCGCCCCCCCCCCCAACTCTCCAGCCTAGGGGATAGGCTGCCCTTCCTCTGCTCTTCCCTATGTAATCCAAACATTTTGGTCATCTACTCTTTTGCACCTGGTCTCCCCCTCAAATAGTTCAATCACATCCACTCTGGCCCTCCCAGATGTCCCTGTCTCTGGCCATTCTCTCCCTTATATCTACAATATACTTTCTACTCCACCATACCCAGGAGCAGCCATGTCCTTTCCTTTTTACTTCTTTTTGTCTTTCAATCTGCAGAAAGTTCTCCTACCATCATGGGAAAGGAGACGCTGACAGCATCTATAGTCACCCTCACTTCCATTAGCTCCACCTTTCAAAGATTCTGCTATGTATTTCACACTGGGTCTGAGTTTCTTAGCTCATGAGTCAGGACTCATTTCCTTCACTGTTCAAATATCCGTATCTCAGCCAGGCGCAATGGCGCACGCCTGTAATCCCAGTGTCAGGAGGCAGAGGCAGGGGGATCTCTGTGAGTTTGAGGCCAGCCTGGTCTACACAGAAAATTCCAGGACAGCCAGGGCTACACCCTGTAAGAAAAACCAAATAAGTAAATAATCTGCATCTCTTATCACTTTCTAGCTTCCAAAATGTGCTACTATTGTCTGTGTTCGCCATCTACCCCCCACCTTCCCTTTGTTAGGTTGGCTTTCGCTACCCTAGGAACACAGGGCCTCAAGTGTGTAAGACACACATTCTATCACGGAGCCATGCCCTCAGCCCTAAAATATCTTGTAGGAGGGGCGCTAGGGAGAGAACCTTGGGTCTCATGAATCCTAAGCAAGCGTTCCACCACCAAGTAACCCACAGTCTAGAGAGAGAATGTGTGCATGTGTATGCAGATGTGTGCACAGGTGTGTTCAGATGTACATGTGTCATAGTGTGTGTGTGTCCAGGTCAGAGGACAGCTTTCAGGAGTCAGTTCTCTCCTTCCACCAAGGGATACAGTGGCCAAACCCAGGTCATTAGGCTAGCACAGGAGTGAACACTTTTACCCAATAAGCCGCCTTGCTGGCCCCATATTATTATTTTTTAAATCCCTCACTAACTCTAGTGAGGTTTGAGGAAAATGGGAAAAATATATGTATATTTTTATCTTTTGCCTCCCAATATAGCGACAATAAACTTTTTTTTTTTTTTTGAGACAAGGTCTCAAAGAGTAGCCCTGGATGGCAAGGAACTTACAGAGATCCTCCTGCTTCTGCCTCTCCACTGTGGGAATAAAAAAAGCATGTGCCACTACACTAGGCAATAACATAGCATTAAAATCATAATTACAGTTTCTCTCACAAATATGAAAGAACCTTTCATATTTGAAAAAGAAGTCAAGGCTCTTCTTTTTCTTCATCAGAAACTTGAGAGGCTGGGAGTAGCTTATAATATAGCCCTTGTCTAGCATGCATGAGGCCCTGGGCTAGACCCCCACCATTGCAAAGGAAAATGTGAAAAGTTACCCACTGAAAACTTTGTTGCAACAAAACTGAGGAAGAACATACTAAGATCCTTTAGGAGTCACAATGGATGTTGGAAAGATCGGCTGCCATGCCTTCCAAGTTCACAGGTGTCTCTGTAGGTAGCACTGCCCAAGAAAGAGAATTTTCCAAGATGACAGAAATGCTCTCCTACTCAGCCTGCTATATCAGGTAATAGACTTATGTGGCTACTGAAATGTGCTTAGCACAAGTGATCTGAAATTTTAATTTCATTTAATTCTGACTAACTTTAGTAAACCTTATGGCTATTTTAGTAACAGATAAGGGTTACCGTACTACTGAACAGACAAGTTTTTGTTGGTTTTTTGTTTGTTTGTTTTTCACAACAAGGTTTCTCTGTGCAGCCCTGGCTGTCCTAGACTCGATTTGTAGATCAGGCTGGTCTCGAACTCACAAATTTGCCTGTTTCTGGCCCCCTGAGGGCTGGTATTAAAGTACACCACCACTGCCTGGCCTTAATCTACATTTTTTAAAAAGGGGACGGGGTTGGGACGGGAGAATAAAGAATACGGTGAAACGCTTCCTTTTCACCTTCCACACAGCTACAGAAGAAGCTGAGAGGGAGAAAGGGCTATCCTCAACTCCTCCCTGAACTGCAACGCACCCACAGGTGTTAACACTCAAGTGTCACGACTTCCAGATGAAGACATTTCTGGGATCTCACCGAGGACCCAGTCCCAACAACCAAACTACATGAAATCTTCCCAACAACCCTATGAAATAGCTATTATTTCAACACCATTTTATATAAAAAGGTTGAGACTCAGAGGGTCTCAACCTTATGTAAAGCCTTAAAGAAATCGAGGAACAGAGCGACTCAACTCCGAACCCGTACAAACATAAAGGCTACATTCTAAGTCCCCGCATGGGGTGGGGGGGTGTCTCCGCACTGCCCCGCGGCTCCTGATCACAGGCTCCGGAGAACTGTGGCAGGTTCCGAGGGCAAGCTCTGCAACCGACCGAGCGGGGACGAGCACAGCAGGGCGCCAGCTGCCCCAAAGCCAAGCCGAAACCCCGCACTCTTCCAGCCCAGGGTCGCTCTGCCCGCCTGGGCCGGGCCGAGCCTCGAGGAGTGAGGAGCCGGGCCCCCGCCGCCTCCCCCTGCGCCCTCCACGGCTGTCAGCCCCACAGCCTCCGACCGAGCGCTCCCGCCACCGCCGCCCGCGACCCAGACCCGCCGTCCGCCGCGTTGGCCCCGGGGCGGCCCGCCTCACCTGCGTGTCCGCCGCCATCCTGCCGGAGCCCACTCCGGAACCGCTTCCGGAGCACTTCCGGGTCAGAGCGGGGCCCACGCGGCAAGGCGAGGGCCTGGCGCCCCCGGGCGGGAGGGCGGCCGCAGCGAGGTCGCGCGCCGGAGGTCCGGGATGCGGACCGTTCTCAGTCCAGCCTCTGGGGAGATCCTTGGGGATCCCGGATCCAGTCCCATCGGGCGGTTCCTGAAAGCTCTGCGTTCTTCGGCGGGCCCACTAAATGTCACTTCCTGGGCTCCGGAAGCCGAGCCCAGAGAACTAGCCTCACGTCCAGGTTGGAGCAGGTGGATGAGACGCGGGGGAGGGATGCAGGGATGTCTGGGGAATTGCTGCGCGGTCCCGCTGGGAGCTTAAGCCGCAGACGGCTGGGGAACGGGGTTAGGAAGAGCTTTTGGAGAATGATTTAATTTTTACTCCGACTCTAGCGTTTGCTTTGAGAATGCTGTCTCCAGGCTACTTGTTGGCCCTCAGCCGTGGCTTTCAAACTGTTGACACCGAATTAAAAGAAATTAACTGTACACATCTGTAGTACACAAAGTTCAAAATATTTAGATCTCCAGCCAGCTTTTAAAATCCTGAGCTTTTCAGAGACTTGACACTGAGTGCCTGTGTGAACTGACATCAAACTACAGTTTCAGAGATTAGAATTCTGGCATAGTTTTGTCCACACCTTCTACAGTTACCTATGGATGCACGTGGGCTGAAAATGTATTTTAGCAAGTCCTACAACCTTTCACTTTTATATAGCACATTATTCTAAATGACGTTCGCCCTCCCAACTAGAACACGAAGCATCCCTCCATACACAACCTTAGTGGCCAGTTATCTACTGTCCCTGTATTCAAGTAAGCCTTGTACTACCCTAATTGTATTGTTTTATTTCACCAAAAGCCAGCCCTGTGTAGTCCACATCGATTAAACTGCACATCTAAACTACACAAACACATAGTTATTAATTTCATCAGTACTAGACACACCAGTGACTAATTTCTGCACCCAGAAGGCTAACGTAGACCAATTTCTACAGCTTGGGTTATAGTGAGGTCAATGGCTCAGTGTGGAAAAGTGCTATCTGGTCACCTCAGTTCTGTCCCCAAACTGTCCTGAATGTTCCTGAGCTACATGCAAAATTTCAACAAGACCATGATCCCTGACTGGAATACCTGGAGCTCAGACACAGCATTACTTGCAAACAGTGGCTTTGATACCCAGTTTCGACTTAGTTCTGGGTCTTTTGTGGCCCCTTCCCACAAGATTTCTGTGTAGCCTTGCCTATCTTGGAACTCAACTGTAGACCAGGCTAACCCTGAACTCAGAGGCCCGCCTCTGCCACCCTGGAGTATTGGGATTAAATACTCCACACCCAGCAATTCTAGGTGTTTAAATTGGTGATCTTGGAATATGTATCTACCCAACGGATAAAGGGCACTAAGAAAATAAAGGCCAGGCTTCGCAGCACACTTAATCACAGGGCAGCTATGACTACAAGGTCAGAGACCCTGTTTCCAAAAAAAACTAGTAGTGTTTCAAGACAGTCTGGTCTACAAAGCTAGCTTAGGACAGCCAAGGAGACACAGAAAAACCCTGTCTCTAACCCTTCCACCCAAAGTAGCTTTATTTAGAAACAAAAATGATAGCAACACAAAGTATCTCCCTAAATACTAAGGTCCTTATTTAACCCCACTTAAGTGTACAAAATAAATGAATCCAGACAGACTTTTAAGATAAGTAAACCTTTATTTCCATGTTTTTCAAAATAAGTAACTCAACTGGTTGCTTTGGGAGGGGATTAATCAAAGAGACCAAATCCCATATCCTCATCTGATTCCTCCGACTCTTCCTTGGCTTCAGCCTTGGCTGGAGCCGCAGCAGCAGCAGGAGCAGCGGTGGTGGCTGCAGCCACAGGGGCAGCAGCAGCAAATGCGGATGGATCAGCCAGAAAGGCCTTGACCTTGAAGGAGAGAAAGATGCTCAAATGATTATCCACTCTTCTACCAGCCATACCTACACATGTAGCTCCCACCCACCAGCAAGTCACAGCTAGTACAGCTTCCAGTGTGATCTTGAGCACACCTGTTGGGTGGGGTGCTTGCGCTCAGCTCTTATAAACTGGAGTCCACCATCCACCTTCTGATGTGAGGACATCTCTAAAAGATGCATTTCCTCTTTCTTATTAACAAAGGGCCCCTCCCTAGCTCAGGACAAGCTCAAACTTGTAGCAATCCTGATAGGACTTTAGGTATAGACTTATTAACCGTGCACTGGGCATGTATTAATTGCCTCAGTTGGTAGAGTGCCTGTCTAGGTAGGAGGGAAGCTCCAGCACCAAAACCCAACCAAACCTGATGGTGCATATACTTTTAACTTTGAACACTTGGGTTCAAGGTCACCCAATCACAGTTTAAGGCCAGCTTTGCCTCATAAGGTACCCACTGTATGAAAAGAATAGAGTATGAATGCACTAATTCAGCAGACTGCCATTTGTCACCTGCTGTCAGGCCACTATGGTCCAGAAAGGACATCTTTACCTTCTCAGCAAGTGGGAAGGTGTAGTCAGTCTCCACAGACAAAGCCAGGACCCGCTTGTATCCATTGATGATAGAGTGTGGCACTGAGGCAACAGTTGGGTAACCAATTTGCAGACAAACGCTGGCAACATTCCGGACACCCTGTTTGAGGAGACAAGAAATGACATTTTAGTTAATACTCTCAGTCTCAAAGCCCTCACACCAGATGCTCCTGCCAGGGCCAAGACCCATCAGTCTATGTGTTAAAGTTATCTTACTCCTACCTGGGTGTTGAGTGTGCCATATAATTTCTTAAAGTCTATTAACATAGTTACTGAGCACTAGCAGATGTGATTTGCCAGCAGTGAAACTTGTAATAGAGCTACTTGCATTACAGGTATTCCTTGGATTAGGGCCTTAGACCCAACAGCAAATAACAGAATTTAGATTCAAATCCTATACATATAAAATGGTGCCACCACATCAATGTCCACACATCCTCCTATAGACCTATAAAGGCTGTTACTGCCAACTCACAATGCAATACAAACGCTATTAGACCTGCTCAACACACCTTTCAAATCTTAAATCCTAGATGTACACACCCATACCCCAGTTGTTTTTCGTAAGGAAAAATATCCCTTAAAAGACAACTTAATGGTAAAATCAGGCAAAACAGCCTCAGAAGGTAAAGAAAAAAAAAACATCCTCCTTAAAATAAAAGGTTATCGACAATGCTGTACTTAGCTGTACTCATTTCCCCTTGGACTCACTACTTCAAATCCAACTTCCAGCATTAGAGCCTCAATCTCCAGCACAGAAAAACTTTCTTCTGAAATGTTTTTTTTTTGGCTTTGAGACAGTGTAGCTGTCTTATTTGGACCTGGCTGTCTTGGAACTCATAGACCAGATGGCCTGCCTCTGCTGGGACTAAAGATGTGTGCCACCACACCCAGTGTTTCATCATTACAGGCCATAATAACCTTTAGCAGCCCAGCACACACACTGAACCCCACCCCTCAGATGAGAAAATGGACAAGATGAAGGAGCTGGGTGGCATACCTCTAGGAAGCGAGTGTGCAGAGTCTGCTCTGTGATGTCAAGCACTTCTGGGTTATAGATACTGCCATTGTCAAACACCTGCTGGATGATCAGCCCGAAGGAGAAGGGGGAGATGTTCAACATGTTCAACAGCGTGGCCTCACTGGCTCCCACTTTGTCTCCAGTTTTGATCAGCTGCACATCACTCTGAGAAAGAGAACAGCAGGCAGTTAACATCTGGGCGTACAGTAGGCCCACAGCCTCCAAGATCCAGCCAGATCTACTCACCAGAATTTCAATGGTGCCTCTGGAGATTTTAGTGGTGATGCCCAAAGCCTGGAAGAATGAGGTCTTCTCAGGTCCTAGACCAGTGTTCTGAGCTGGCACAGTGACCTCACATGGGGCAATGGCACCAGCTCGAGCAGCAGCCGGTACCTGAAGAGAACAAGGACATTGAACAGTGAGAAAGCTTCTCCACAGGTAACCCTGAAGATGGCTAAATCTGCTTCTATTCATCTGACTGCCCCCTACCTTATTGGCCAGCAGCATGTCCCTGATCTCAGTGAGGTCCTCCTTGGTGAACACAAAGCCCACATTCCCCCGGATGTGGGGCAGCAGTCTGCAAAGAGAAGATTAAAGATTGAAGTCACCTGGGAAGGGAGAGGGGCTCTGGGGAAAAGGACAGTGCTGCCAGGAGCATGACTGACTTCTCCAGAGCTGGGTTATTCTCCAGGTGGCCTCTGATGGCCTTGCGCATCATGGTGTTCTTGCCCATCAGCACCACAGCCTTCCCTCGGAGGGACATGCGGATCTGCTGCATCTGCTTGGAGCCCACATTGTCTGCTCCCACAATGAAGCATTTTGGGTAATCATCCAAAAGTTGCTACAAAACAAGTTAAAAAGAAATCAAGTTGAGAAGGAAACAACAGGATAAAAAAAAAAAAACCTAACTAGTTCCCCCTATCAGGCTTCTCACTAGGAGCTGGCCACCTGAGCTTAACATCTGTCAGATCTGATCCAGACCTGCTTGCTGATTATGAATGGTATAAACTTTTTGTCACACCCAAAAATTAACTTTTAGCTGGGTGTGGTGGCCCACACATATAATGGTAGGTGAGGCCTAACTGCTAACTCTAGGCCAGCCTGGGCCACACGAAGAGGCCCTGCCTTAATTTTAAACAGTAAGACAAGCCTGGCTAAAATGACACTGATGAGGGAAGACACTGACTTAAAGCACAGAAAACACACTATTAGAGAGCTGATGGGGGAATTAATGTTGTGAAATTTACTACCGTACCCAAAAGCTCAAAGGCTTTTGACTTAAAGGCAAATGACTGGACACCAGCTTGACTGGCAGGTCTTAGGTGTACAAGACACCTTAAAGTCACTTGTCTCAGCCCTTTGCAGACGCCAAGGGCTGAGCCATTCGTTGAGTAAGCTTAATATCAGTTTCTTCCGACTGCCTAATTCTGTGAAAGCGCCCGGCAAGTGACTGCCCCATTTAAGAGCCTGGGGCGGAAGCGGCTTGCCCACGACCAGCTCCGCACTTACGATGATCTTAAGGAAGTAGTTGGACTTCCAGGTCGCCCTGTCTTCCCTGGGCATCACGGCGGTGCGTCAGGGATTGCCACGCAGGGTTTAAAGACGATGTCACTGGGAAGAGAAGGGCACCATTAGCCCGGTCACCCCGACTCCAGTCCCCGGCCCGAGGCCCAGGCAGCCACGCGGGCGCTAGGCCCGGGGCTGCCGCCAACAGCGCGGGCGAGGCCGCGGGAGGAACAGGCCAACCGGCCCCGTGCCTGCCTCCCTAACCGCCCCGCGGCCGCCGCTCCCGACCCCAGAGCGCCCACGTTTCTGCCGCCCTCACACAAAGACACGGAGGAACGACGAACCTCCACTGAGGACGCCTGGCGAGAGGAAGGCCCCGCGCCCGCGCGAGCTTTTATACGGGGACCAAGAGGCCGCCTAAGCCGATGACGACATCCATACCCATTGGCTGGCACCGCCAACGTCCCGCCTCACTCAATTAACGTAGGCAGCCATTGGCTGATACCGCTGCCACTCCCGCAAGTAGGCCGAGGAAAGAGTTCACCCTGTGTCACTCCCGGGCTTGCTGCCCTCTGCTGGGCTGGAGCCGCATCATAGGGTCACCGAGCCAGTACAGCAAACCACACAGTAAAACCAATTGCTGAGAAATCGTAGCAGATGCTCTTGTCTCCTCTTGTTCTTCCATTCAAAACCTACGTCCTCATCTGCACAGAATACATCAAAGGTTCCCGTTTTCTCTGAGTAAAAGCCTGAAACTTAGATTATTGAGAAGGTCCACAACCACTTCCACCTTCACGCTGCAACCTCGTTTCTTACTTTCCTACTGAAGTGTTTGTCTCCAGTCTGATTGCTTTGCTGTTTTTCCAGAGTAAACTCTTATTTCAGCCTCTTCGTCTTTCTGGAATGGTGCTGGCTAGTACTGGCCAGAGAAACTCACCCCCTCCAAGTCTTGCTGCAAATGCCATCTACTCAATTGAGAAACTTGACCTTACTGTTGATTTCAAATTTTAAGGGAGGGAGCAAAATTAAACCTACTGTCTCTCACCCTCCTGCCTTCCCCGACAGCACTTAAACCATCTAACTCATTGTATAATTTATCACATTGTCAGCCTCTCCCTGCAGGAATGTAAGTTCAATAAAGGCAGAGATTCTGCTCTGTGCCTGCCAGACAGTAGGCATGTAAGTATTTGTTGAATGGGCAAATGCAGGGTATGGGGCCAGAAGACCCAGATCCATAACTTTGTTTAATCACTAGCTATGTTGTCTTAGGAAGTACTTCCACTTTGTTGACCATCTGCCTTTCCTTCCTGAGATACAGGAGGAAATCAATACACGTTAGCTTCTTATATTATATATGTTCATTCAGCATTTCTTTAGATAATGGTTTTGCTTTGTCTTTGACAAAGTCTCACTCTGTGGCCTGACAGGGCCTTGCGCTCCTGCCTCAAGCTCTCCAGTAACCACATGCCCCATCACAGTAAGCTCCAACATATTTCTCAAATGAAAGATCTTAAGACTAGAAGGGCTTTTCTTCCTGCCTCCGCTCCTTCCCTGAGCAAGTCAGAATCTCTCCTGAGTGTGTCTATGCCACGTGAGACCAATGAACACTCACTACAACCAGGGGCCCCAGGTCCACTTCTCCAAATGTTCCCTTCCCCTAGGCTCGCCAGGGTGGGCCAGTTTAGTGCTACTTCACAAACGCAAGCACTCCCAGCCCCCATCCAAGCAGTCTACTGAGTAGGACTCAGGAATGAGGGGTTTTAAAGGTTTTATGTGTATCTATGTGTTTGTGTGAGAGTGAGCAAACATTCGTGAGACTGTCCGAGGAGGTCAGAGGAGGACATCAGGACCACTGGAGTTAGAGTTACCTACGTTTGGAAGCTGTCAAATGTTGTCTGGGAACTGAAATAAGGGCCTTTGGAAGAGCAGTACTTGTTCTTAGCTGCTGAGCCATCTCTCCGGACCCATGAATAAATAAATACCCATACATATAAAAATAAATGTGTGTGTGTGTATATATATATATATATGGGGAGATATTGAACACAGGGTCTTGTTCATGCTAGGCAAGCAGTCTATTGTTTGAGAGCTTCCTGGTGCCTTTGAAGACCAGCTCAGAGCTGCTGGAGTCGGTAACTGCTGAGGTCGCTCTTTAGCAACAGGCTTCCGTACACTCAGCTCCGTGCTAAGTGCTTTGTGCACGTCCCTGATGTTGCTCGCTCCCTCCCTCCTGAGGTGCAATGCTTTATCCATGAGACAACTCCTGGAGAGGCTAAACCATCATGCTTTGAAAAGTAGGATCTAAGAACAGGTTCAAAGCCCATGGGCCTCACACAGTCAAATCCAAATTCTACAACCGTCTTTCTCTAAACGCGTTTTTCCGAGCCATACATGTGATCAAGGCTCATTTCCAAAGATATCCTGGCAATATAAATACCATCCCTGATTGTAGTATATCAATATAAACTCATGCCATGAAGCCATTAGAAATGATGCAAACCTATATTCAGTAGCATACGAAAGTATCCACAGAGCATTACTGAGAAAGCCAATCACACTCATTCCTGTAAGGATGAAAACCAGGGGTTGGCAAGAGAAACCAAGCCATTATCTCAGAGAGGTGTTGAAGGTCATGGTCACTTCCAAGCTCACGGTGATAGAGTGATCATCCAGAAACGCATTTGCCATGCTGTGACACGGAGACTGTGAAGCCACAGCTCACGGTGGAAGGAAACCACCCATCCCGCTTTGGGATCCCACAGGAGAAAGCATGCGTATCTGGACATGACCACAAGGGGGCAGTAGAGATCGACTTGCAGCTGGAAGTCTGTGGCATTCCATGGGGGAAGAGATCAGACCAAGGTGTTCTCTTCTCTCCCCATGATCAGTGAGTGGAAGGCCGCCCACAGGATCTTGGGGAGACACTTAGGGAATCCCCTCTCGGCCCCTGTGCTTACACTGGAGCTGGTAGGACCCACAGCCACAGGACCCCATTCTCTGGCGTTGGGGCTCTAGGAAAGGAACTTGACTTGCCTTCTCTGTAGGGCTTTTGAGTCTTGAGCTATTCTGGTCTCACCACTGCAGCAACTAGATCAAACTCCCAAGAAATAACACTGGCATGAATGAAAATAATGGCAAACTTTATTGGCATAAATCACAGGAATTGAAATGGAAAAAGCCAGGTTAGAAGTTTATAGGGGGAAAAAAAATCAAATAACCACACATCCATTGACCCAGAGAATAGCCGTCCAGATACCCCAGTGTCTTCCTGGAGAGGGGCCTGGAGCAGGTCACTGTAAACAGAGCAGTGAGGCCTGTGGGTGGAAGTCCGACGTCAGACCTCTGGAGCACCCAAGAGGACCTTCCTGGCTCTGGGCTGCTGCCAGCCCAGTCCTGCCAATCCTTTTCTTGGACTCCATCACGCCAGGCTTCTCCTAGGAAGCTGATGCAATGTCTAGGGCCCCTGCCTATAGATCCTTCTGGAGGGCTGTTTCCAAGCTGACCACTCCTGTTTCATCCTTTAGAATAGGAGCTATGGGGCTTCCCATTGCTCTAACAGGATCTTGTCCCTCTGCCCTAAATCCTGTCAGGCTCCCTTGTACCAACTTGGGGCATTCTTCCCAGAACCCCTTCCTCCCCAAGCATGAACCCCACATGTGAAAGGGATCAACCTTTGCCCCAGCATCCAGGAAGTTTGAGCAAGAGATGCACCCAGAAGAATGGAGACCAGAGCCCCTTTATAAGGTTTTCCTGGTCAAAATCAAACACCAGCTTTCCTGAGAAGGCAGAAGGAAGAATCCCAGAGAAGCAATGAGGCAGCTGAGAACGGTCAGTGGGTTCTCCTTGTTCCCAAAAGTTTGTGGGGAGCAGAGGCTGGCTCCTGGTGGCTTGCTTAGGCAGGAAGCAGACCAAATGTGTACTTTCCCATTTTCCTCCCTTGAGAATAGGACATGAGAGGTTCAAAATTCCAGGCCCAAAAGGGCTGGACACCCTTAGACCAGTTCTTAATGCAGAGCCTCATGACCTGGGCAGTAAGGGAAGGACTTGAAAATACAGCAGTTTAAAAACAGTCCTAGGGAGCTGTGAAGTTACAGAAGGGGTCACAGAGCTGACCCCAACTCACGTGTGCTAAGAAATAAAATAAGATACAAATTGTTTCCCAATCCCTCAGTACAAACCAAAGTCCACACCAAAACCAAGGCCACTGGCAGAACCAGCGGCAGTGGACAAAGACAAGAATACAAAAGCAGACGTTCTTTAAATCTCTTCAAAATTATCTTGTAGAGAGAAGTAAAAGCAACTTGAGCGATAAGAAGTTGAATCTCAGTGTAGAAATCTATCAAAATCGGTACAGCGCTGAGGCACGGGTGACCTCCCCCACCCCACGCTGTCCCCAGAGATGGAGAATGTGTCCATATAAAACATTATTGCTGAAGAAGGCTTTCTCAGAGAACCGGGGCAGGTGTCAATGAGGCAGTCACCCAGACCCTGGGAGACTGCACGGTGGAACCCAAGTGCCTTAGGTGGCCCATGGGTGAGTTTATGCTGGCATTGTCTAGAGGGGGCCCAGTGTCCCCAGTACACTAGGGTAATTAGGATGAAAGAAGGATAAAAAGAGCTTTGAGCTGACCCGCTCTGCCCTCCCCTCTGACCCCACTGCTGATAGGTGAGTGTGAGGGGCTTCGGTGTGGGCATACATGGAGACAACAGGGCCACAGTTGCCACCTCTGGTGAAGTGCACAGAGCCCAGAGCCCAGAGCCACAGGAGGAGGAGGAGGCCCCTTAGCTCTGGTAGGGGCGAGAAATGGGTAGGACGCCTGAGGTTCCAGTTTCTGTTGGATTGTCACCCCTGGGTCACGGGAGCAGTGGCTGGCACTGGCTGAGGAGAGGCAGGCGCGGCCTAACAGAAGAGCTTCAGGAAGCAGCTCTGGCAGTAGGGCTTGTCGTTCTGCTCCTTGAAGGTGCCCTTGTTGAGCTGCTTGAGGCAGAAGGCACAGACAAAGTGCTCGGGGTGGAACTTCTTGGCCATGGCGGTGATGCAGCGGCCGGTGATGGGCTTCTGGCAACCCGAGCACAGCGAGCCACGGCGCTCGTGGTAGTGCACTTCACAGTACGGCTGCCCATCGTGCTCAAAGAAGCTGCCATTGACAAACGGCGTGAAGCATTCCTGCCGGGCAGAGGAAGAGAGCCTCAGGAGTTGTCCTGGGTGGCGCTCAGAGGACTGTAGCCCTTGTAGACCCCTACTAAGTCACCATTTCCTTTGAGCTAGGCTAAATGCTTACTCTTCCCCTGGAGGAAGAAGAGCTGTGAGGTGATGTGACCTAACCACCATCACTACTAAGTTGTATGGACATTCAGAAGTGTGACTGTACCCATAAAGCTGTTGCCAGAAACTGACACAATTTAAGAAGGGACTACAGCTTAAGTCTGCCCCCTAGATCCCCACCTGGAGGTTAGTGTGCACACGCAGGTACGAAAGGCTCAGGCCTGCAGCCAAGGCCTCCCTGGGTGTACCTGTCCAAAAGCCTTTGCTGTGTCCCTGCGATGCCTGTGGGGTCCCTGAGCCCACTGATCAGCTTGGAAGCACCACCCACCTCTGTGGATTTGTGTCGTCTTATTTGAGCCTCACATGCTCTGCTCAGGATGACCTCTCCTGAGGCGTCCACATCAGTGCACAACACCTTGCTCCTTGTCTCAACCCTGGTTTAGGACTTGAAGGAGCACACACACACAACCCACCCCTGCTCGGTCTCTGAGAGCACCTTGCATTGCCCGCTCCCAGCCCCTCCAGCCCCAGTGCCAGCACCTTACCCTGCACACAAAGCATTCAGGGTGCCAGAGGGTGTTGAGGGCCGAAATATAGTTCTCCAGGATGGCGCGGGCACAGCCGCCACACTTGGGTGCGAACATATCGAAATAATCTTTCCGACAGTAGGCTTTGCCGTCCTTCTCATGGAACCCTGAAGATCGGGGGTTTAGGGGTAGATTTAAGGGCCTCTAGTCACGGAGCCACCCTGACTCCACCATCAGCAAGGTCACCCCGCCTCCCTCCAGGACATCCCAGAGCGTGGCAGGCATGCCTTCCCACCCAGCCGTACCTTCTGGACCAAAGAAGGCTCCACACTGGGCACAGAAGAAGTGCTCCGGGTGCCACGTCCGGTCAAGCGCTGTCACCACTTTCTGTGAGAGCAGAAAAAGGCACCATGGACAAGGTTCTCCATCCCACCTCATCCTGCTTACAGGCAGGGACAGAGCAGAGTATTCCCAGAGGGGTCTCCCCTAATTGCAAATACTAAATATTCAGAGCTGTTGAAGGCCATGACAGACACAGACACATCTCTTCTTCAGACCTCGTGGGCTCAGACTCGCAGAGTCGCCTGTTTTCTCGTGACTCCTATTTTATAATAAGTAAAGGGGCAGCCTCCATGGTGTCTTCCCAACCTCACAGACTGTGGAAAGTGAGACCGCTGGCACCTAGCCCGTTGTCTATAGGATCCTTATGCCTGCGCCTCAGTAGCAGGACTCCAAGATGCAAGCCGGAAGGGAGGTGGAGCTACCGAATATGCATCAGGGCTGCTGTGACTCACCAGGTCAGCCTCTCAGCCCTACCATTTCCTGTCTGTGTAAGCCTGGGGGTTTATACTTCTCTGAACTATGGAAGACGAAAAGAGCAGATAGGGCCCAGAGCCCCGAAAGACGGCCCAGCGGCCGCAGCCCACCACCCAGCACGCATGCGCTCATATCTAGAACCACCCCTCAGCTGCCGGGTCCCACAGCCCAGCACGCATGCACTCACATCCAGGATGGGCCCATTGCAGTAGTAACAGCGTGGCGAGAAGAGACTATGATAGTCTTTTTCACAGTAGGGCTGCCCATCCCGCTCAAAGAAGTTCCGGGACCCAATCTCTTCCTGGCAGTGGGTGCAGACAAAGTGCTCGGGGTGCCATGTCTTGCCCATGGCGGTTACAACCTGAGGCGACAGACACAGTCACTCAGGGTGAGGTCAGGAGCAGAAGTTAGGGTGTCTACCTCCCTCCCCTGCTTCTTACCTGGCCAGCAATGGGCTTCTTGCAGGCCCCACAGACCCCTTTGGCAACTGTGGCGACCCCCAACTTATTCAGGTCAGACTGCAGGCTCCCCAGCATGCTGTCAAGCTGGCTTCCCGGCTTTGAGAGTCCCCCAGGGGGTGAGCTGCTCCCAGTTTTCCCCTGGGCCATGAACTGTGGGCACAGAGAGAGCTAGTCAGATTTCCAGGTTCTAGGGTAGGCAACTCACAGCATAGCACCCATGAGGCTTTCCCATCCTGACCAGACAAGCTGTCTGAGGCAGAAAGAAGGTGCAGTGTCCTGGGGGAAGAGTGACAACATCAGCAGGCGCTCCCAGGGTTGAGTAGGGTTTCTGGTGCCCAGCTGGATGACCAAGCCCTCATGCCAACATGCCAAGCAAGAATGCAGACCCCAGCCCAAGCACTGACCCCTCCCTCGTCCTGCCCTTCAGGGCTGCTCTGCCTGCTGCTGGGGGCCCAGCCGGCTGCCCACTGTCGCTCTCCGTCTGCTCTCTGTTCCAGGCCGTGCATCTTAGATGGGAGAGAGAGGGGGAGAAGACATTGTTCAAAAACTAAGACTAAGAAGGGGCCTCATCATTGGCTTATTTAATAAAGGGTTACTGGCAAGAGCAAAAATTAAGAGAGAGAGAATATATCTAGAACAAAAGAACTTGAGAGAGGCCTGGGAGGAGAGAGAGAGGGAAACAGGGTGGGCATGGGGCACAGGTGGTAAACACCAAAGCCTTGACAAGTGCAGGCTGAGGTAGTTTACAGTTTCAAGTGTGGGAATGGCCTCCTCTGGTGACAGTACCCGAGGGAAGAGGCCAGGAATGGGGTGCGGGTGATTTCCTGAGGTGGTGGCTACCTATCGGCTCATGAGGATCCAGGGTCAGGCTCTAAGAAAGGACTCAGATAATGTGTCAGGACTGAGGGTAGAGGACAGAGTCCTCTGTGCCTGTGTGGACGCATGCCTCTGCAACACCCTCACAGAGTTGGGAGGTGGCTCAGGGATGAAGCAGGGCACAGGTGGGGCAAGGTGCTGGGACCCCTAGAGGCCTGCCTGCATCGGGCGGAAGAGTGAGTCCTCATTGGTCTGGCAGCCCACAGACCTCATGGTCCGGGCTACAGGAGTGAGAGCAGGAGGGCTATGCCCGCCCTCCTCCTGGGGCTTTCCCCCTGCACTCTGGACCCCAGAAGAAGGAGAGGCACCAGCCAATGGCCCTGGACAGGAAGGAGTGGGCAGGCTGGGCTGGAGAGGAGAGCTGGCCGAAGTGTGATGCTGGAGCAAAGGGACAGGAGGAGAAGGAGCCACAACAGAGACAGTTCTTCTCAGGGGGATGGGGGAGTCAGGAGGGTAGACCACCTGGGAAGAAGAGGGAAAGACACAGGAAGGTAAGAATTCAGCTATAGCCAGGAGAGGGCAGGCAGTGACATGGTCAGCCTTGTAGCATAAGGCCATAAAAAGCAGAGACCACCCCACCACCCCAAAATCCTTTTCAGCCAGCACTGGGGCTGAGGGAGCCTCCAGACCCCCACTTGGGCCCTGGTCCCAGCACCTGCTAGCTACCTTCTCTACCAGCTGCCCCCCGGCCCGCCTCCCACGTGGCTGCACAGTGATGACAACGCCTTCAGTCAGCCAGTCCTGGGCAGAGGGCCCTGCCAGCTCCTCTGCCTCCAGCTGGATGCCCAACCGGCCCTGCAGCTCTGCAATGAGCCGCTCCTGGGACGGGTTCCTGCTCAGGGTGGCAGGGTCCAGCCTGCGGCGAGGGGAGGGTTCCCGGGACATGGGATGTACGTGGCCTGTCTCCCGGCTCCTCCTGATCACAGAGCGGATCTGGGGGTGGAGGGCAAAGCTGTCACCATCCCATTCCGGACAGGTGAGGTATGATGCTGCTTAGTCCACACCAGAGGGTCACGGGGGAGGTTAAAACAGAACAAGAAAGAGCCAAGCTGAGGTAGGTGGAAGCAGGAAGCAGGAAGCAGACAGGGCTGGCTCAGGGTGCAGGCTAAACAGTCCTGTGATCCAGCATTCACTTCCAAATCAGTCTCTAACCTTCGACAAAATATCTTCAGGGACCTCAGTCCCCCTCTCCTTAGAATGACAGCAGGGTCTCCCTGGCTTACCTCACGGGGTTGTCACAGTAGTTATCTGATGTTCCTCCTCTCTCCCTCCCTTCTCTTCTCACAGCTTAGATAGGAAGTAGAGGCTTCTCTTTTCCTTACACCTTCTAACCAGTGTTTCTCCTACTTTATATCGAAACTTACTCATTTGCAATGTTGGGGGAAACGGTAAAACAAATGAGAGCCAGGCATGATGGCACACTGCTATAATGCAAGCCCTCAGGAGGCTAAGGCAGGATGCACAGCTGGGAGTGGAAGGAAGGACAACCATGTATGTATTCTACCCACTTCTCAGGGATCATCTCATCTAATCTCTGGGTGATGATTTTAAAGAAGAAAAGGCTGGGCCTCCGAGAGTTCCTCAGGGTCACAGAGGTAGCAAGTGTTGCCAGAGTGATGTGTCTGTGTGGGCCTACGTGCTTCCCAAATATATGCTTCTAAACCATTCTGTACATTGAAATGCCAGGACGGCTCTTTTAAAGGACATCTTAAGCAAACAGGAGATGAGGCATCACCGCTAGATGGCAGGCTCCAGGAAGCAAGGATGGCTACACAGGATCACTGCCAAACACATCCTTGGGGCCATTGTCCCTCAGCACATTCTGCCCAGGCAGACACACATACGGGCTGCATGCAGTTAGCAAGGAGTAGCCCACACTCAGATCCTGCCAGGGTCATGTCTAGTGGCTGCACAAGCTGGTGCCTGCCTGGCCAGAGGTGGAGATCCTCTCTGAGGCGCTGGGTGTCCCCATGGCCATGGCATGAGGAGGCTCCGGCTGTTCCTTCCTGGCTTCCAGAGCAGCTTCGGTGGCTCCTTCTGGCTTCCCTGGATTCTTAAGTGCCTGGGTTGGTCCCCCCAGGCTTCCCTTCTGGGGAATCTTCCCACCTAGCTTCTCCTTGTCCCCTGGGGCAGAACAACTGCTTCCCAGACCCCCTAGTTCTGATTGTGCCCTCTCCTGCTGGCCACATCCCTTGGCGAGAGTCCAGGTGTCTGGGAAGACAGCTTGCCGGTCCACTGCCACGACAGCTGGCTCGGTCCCTTCCTGAAAGCTGGAAGCCACTCCGTGGGGAATCTCAACCTGCGGCCATCTCCAAATGGGAGCCACAGTCTCCTCTGAACAGACATGGTTGGCCAGTGGCCCCTGGGACCCTGTGCTCCCAGCAGGGTGTGGAGTGTGGCTCCTAAGGGGCTCACTCATGGAGCCCACTGGGTCACTGCTAACTTGAGCCTGGCTCTTAGCGCCAAATGATTGCTGAGAACCCTCCACAGGACACCTTGAGTTTTGAGTGTCAGGTGCCTCCTCAGGACTGCCCAAATCAAGGCCTCTGGGAGCCACAGAAGGTAGAAGGGCCTGACTACTTCCTTCTGTGGAGACGACCTCTGGGGTGTGGTCTGCAGGGGCAGATTTATTGGGAGGAGGAGGATACAGAAGGGTGAGGGGTGAGAATGGAGCAGAGCTGGGCGGCAGCCCCTGGGAGCTCAGCACCACAGCAGAAGAGCTAGTCTGGAGGAGAAAGACAAAGGGGGAGGGGAAGAAATGGAGAGAGTGAGGCAAAGGTGGCCATGGCCTACTCTTCTGAGAACTGCCATCTACACTAGCTGCAATACTAAGTAAAGCACAGGGTCTTTGGAAGAACACTCCAATCCCAGGAATGCTTGTCGGAGCTTTGTGTCCTTACACCTTAGGAGACCCAGGCATCAGAGAGCGGCCACAAAGCCATGCTCACAAAGTCACCCACAGTAAGCACCTTGGGGATTTACGATGAGGTGCGTGACAGGAGACAGCTCCAGTGTCAGGCAGTTCTGGGCGCAAACCAAGGGGAGGTGGACATGGGTGCCAGCGCCACCATCCAGCACCCAGCCCACTCCAGCTTCCCTCTGTCCAAGAGTCCGTTCTTTAGGGCTCATCAAGAAGCAGCGGGGCTTTTCCTCGTGTGGCACTGGGCTACACGGTCTAGGGAAGCCATCGCAGCCTTTGAGGATCCTACTGTGTTTCCCACTGCTCACAACCATGGCAACAAGGCAACAAGCCCAGACTCCCCCCGCCACCCACTCTCCCACCCCTATCTGAGCTCCAAGCATGAGTCCAGCTGAAGGGAGGCAGGAGACACCTTTCTGGGCCAAGGATGGACAGACTGCCTGGCTCTCTTCTCATTTTCCCTAAGTTGTGCCCCAAAGGTCTCTGGCTGACCCGCACGGAGCTGTAGTCAGCAGCTACCACAGTGCTCTGTCAGTTTAATCCCTACCATGGCACTACATCTTCTAAGTAAAAAGACTTGGTGGACTGGCAGCCTGGAGAGCCTGGGAGGGGAAGGTGGGACATCTCACACTGACCAGCCAGGGGCTTGGCAGCTTAGGTTTCCAACAGACAGGGCTCTGGGGACGCAGGCCCTTGAAGAACAAAGTGGAGGGTGGAGGGAAACTGGCTAGAGAAGTTTATGAATCCCATCCACGGGCAAAAAGAAAATGGGTGTTCTGAGGACAGCTAGCGTGGGAGATACAGCTCTGGGGCAAGTGACTTCTCAGGCATGGGATCCTGATCCCACGGGGCCCAGAAGGACACACCATCCCCCACCAAGAGCAGCTATCAACACAGGGCTCTTTGTCTCAGCGTCCCAGCCTCCTGATCCCCTTGACCTGGGTGGCTGGGAACACCAGGAGAGGGAGGAATGTCCCAGCTAAAAGTGTCTCTGGTTTCTCTGCCATCACGAGCTGCTAAGAAGTTCAGTCTCACATACTATCTAGCCTCTCTCCCCCAGGGCACTGTGGAGCCATGGGCCAGCTACTCACACCAAAGTAGGGTAACGGAAGGGGGGCAGAGAAGGCAGAGGGATCGCAGGGCACCTTAAAATCTGACAATGAAGCCATGAGCTCATCCAGCTCCCTGGTGGCAGAGGAGGCCGAGATCCGTGTCTGCTGCTGGCTGGAGGTGACTCGCTGTGGGCTGCTCATCTCACCCTGGTTCACAGTGATGGCCGGGCTGCAGAGCAGACATGGTGTCAGTGGCGAGGCCCGAAGCGGACTCCGGGGAAAGCCACCAGCACCCAGCACCTTAGGGACCCCATCCCTGGAGCACGGCAATTGGCTAAGAGACAGTGCTGAGGTGAGGTGACCAGAAAGAAAGCAGGTGGCACAAACAGCACCCTTACAGGAAGACACCCCTGCCAGGGCAAGGGCAAGCCACCTGTTAAACAAAAGGAACACCACTACGCACCCTCTACAGCACTGTACACAGACGTCAGAATATTACTGATGGTATTGATACACACTAACATTAAGACAGGCAGCTGCGGTGGCTCCTACCTATAAACCCAGCACTCAGGAGGCTGAGGTAGGAGGATTACTACATAGTGAGCTCCAGAGCAGTCTGGGCTATCTCAAAATAAACAAACAAGACCTAACACTACTAGGTGCTCCCTCTGAGTGGCAGAGCTATGAGCCAGGCCTCCCCAGACATCATACACTATTCAGTCTCACAGTATTTACCTATGTGGTCTCATGCCCATTATCCTTCTCTGCTTAACCAGTTTGCTTCATATTTTGGGGGCAATTGTCCTGGAACTCCCTACAGGGCCCAGCCCGGCCTTGAACATGAGAGCTCCCCAGCCTCGGCCTCCCTGATGCGGGGACTGTGAGCATGTCTCACCATGCCCACCTTGGCTTGTTCCACCCTACAGAGCTGAATACAGTAGCCGGCACTGCCAGGATTTAAACCCTGGGTACGTCAGCAAACCTGTGCTAACAGTCTGCACCACAGACAGCTGCTGCAGGCACACCTGACTCTCCTGACCGACAGTGGCGGGTGGGGCAGGGGTGGGGCCCGCAGGACTCACGCTGTATCCCCAGGGCCCGGCAAGCAGCAGACACTTTGGGGGAACAGGTGACTCGAGGGCTAAGTCACGGGTACCACTGCCTGGAGCCTGTCTGGGCAAGACCTGCAAGAGCTTCACTGAATGCGGAGAGCCATGTAAGTACTCACACAGGGCTGGGCACAGAACTCTCCAGCTCATCCAAGAGGCTCTCCACGCTGGGCCGTACATCCTCCAGGCCCCGGCCTCCATTGCGCTTCGGCTTCTCCTTCATCGGGGGCCCAGCTTTGCCTCCCAGGGGACTGTTATTCTCTGGGATGCCATAAAGGGGGGTCAGGGCTCCGGGAAGTGGAGGGCTTGAATTAGCCTCATCTTGGAAAGAAGGAGACAACATGTTTGCTCGTCCCTTAGTCCTCTAGGAACCCAAAGGCTCACAAGTGGCCTGGATACCCAATCGTACCTGCAGGAAAGCCTGGGGGGTTATGCTGTACGGCGTTCAGTTCTAGTAGCAGGCGGTCAAGTTCAGAGAGGTTGCTGCCCAGGGAGGAGCTCATCACGGTAGGCGATGGCTCTGCTGACTTCTGCTTGTTGGGGAAGCTGTGAGTAGCAGAGGAGAGGCGTGAGAGGACGTGGCAGGCCCCAGATTCTCAAAGCCCAAGAGGTGGAATGTTACAATCTCCTCAGCAGGAAGGCGGAGGGCAGGGAAGGAATGTGGCGAGTCGAGAAGGAAGGAAGCTTTGCTTTAGTTCTTCAACCACACAAATGCAGTGACAGCCCAGCGCAACGCTATGGGAGCCAGCTGACAGGCACAGGGCCTGGGCAGGGGCCCCAGGGACTTCTGTAGTTAAACCTATGGCCCTAGAGTTTCCCAGAAGTGGGGCTGGGGCGGGGGTGCTGGCTCTCTACCTGTAAACGTGTTCTTCCTCGCCTGCTCGAGAACAGACAGAGCTAACGCCGTCCTGGGGGTTGGAGGCGCTGGAATTTTTAGCACTGGAGCCGTACACAGGTGACGGGGATGGAGGCTGCAGAAGGAAGATTACTTAGGCCTGTCCCGGTGGAGAGAGGAGCAAGAGCCAGGAGGTGCTGCTCACAGCCTGTGTCACCAGGGAATTTCCACGGGCTGGTCAGGTGATTAGTGCGTGGTCACTGGCCCCTCACATGGTGGATGGGAAGGGCAGTGTATGGTTGGAGACAGCCCAGGGGCCCAGTCCATCCCCCCACCCCCATCTCTCCAGTGGCTTGCCACGCCCTTGGCAGCTCGGCCCCTTTTACCCCTAAGTCCAAAGGCTTCTCAGATCCCCACACCTTACCTGCTGGTGAGTGTATCTGGAACCACTGGGCTGCCACTGGTCTACAGGGTCAAGGACCATGCCATTGAGGGCCTCGCTGGATGGCGGTGGTGGGACCGGAGGCGGCACTGCAATCTCCTGGTAGGTGTGGTTTCCAGTTGGGTAGGAGTAGGGGGTCTCCTCGGACAAGAACACTGGCCGCTTGGAGATGTGGGAGGTGGTAGACTCCAAGTCTGCCAGCAGGGCGTCTGCAAAGAGAATGTGTCCACTGCTGAGACTCCCTACAATCAGTGCCCTGCCTTCCTGAACCTGAAGAAAGCCTGTCTGGCAGGCGCCAGACACATCCACAGAAGGGACCTGCAGAGAACACAGCACATCTGCTACCCTGTCCCCAGCCAGGACTGAAGCGCTCTGGGGTCTTTCTCTGAGCTCTGCTCCCTCAAGGCATAGGTGCCTGGCTCTGCATTCCTCCTGACCAGGCTGTGCTGCTGCTAATGTTAGCTAGAATGCCTGCCTGGAACTCTGACTCCTCAGGGCAACTGGAGAACCAACTAGCCGGGAGGAGCCCAAAGCCATGCCCCAAAACAGGGAGGGGCTGGGCAGACAGAGACAGGCCCTCCCCCAAACTTCTAAGAGCCCAGGCTTTCCCATCTGAGGCCGGCAGGTGGCCCTGGGGTACACCTGTCCTCAGGCCAGGTAGGGAACGGAATTCCAAGCTCTAAGCTCCTCCCTAGGCTCCAGGCTAGGGACAAGGTATGCAGAGCAGCTGGGGGCTGGCATGAAGCCAGCTCAGCAGTCGCCACCCCCTCAACAAGCCAGGGGCAAGGTTGCTCTGCTGACTGCCTCTGCCAAAGCCTGGCAAGCAGCCCGGCCCTAGAGGCTCCAGGGCCCCAGGACTCTGCTTTTAATTGCAGCAGGGGACCCTATTGGCCATCGAATACAAGCTGCCATTACCCTGGCATGCAGTAGCTGACAAGGGGCCCAGGCTCTTGACAGGAAGGGTACAGCTAGAGAGAGGGGCAGGAATAGGAAGTATTGATCTTCCTGCCTTATTCCTCCTGTCTTGGACTCTCCACAGCGCTATGGCCTGGGTAGAGTCCAGCCCCAAATGCCACACCTTCCTTCCCACACTGTTCACTGACTTGTTCACTCTCAGCCTATAGTCACCTGCCACCTGCTTCCCTGACCCTCATGGTGACAATCACAAAAGCAGCAGCCGCACTGATCACCACCTATCGACTAAGCACCCTGCAAGGCACTATACACATGTAGCCCTTCTGCTGACCTAAAAGGCTGGAATGAGTCTCCTTCGTGCTGAGGACAGTGCGCTTGGAAGCTAGGGGTACGTGCCCCAGGTAACGGGGCAGGAAAGAGCAGGGTCACGTGACTCCCCAGACTTCCCAAGCCACAGGAGGCTGCTGTGATTGCAAGGCGACAAGGTGGTGCCAAATCTAAGCTCTGACTGGGGTCAGTCTGCTCTTCCTTGCTGGCAGCTCTGTCCCAGCCCCACTCTTACAGAGAAGAGGGAAGCAAGAGCCTTAGCGACACCTAGGAAGCGCCATGCCTTCTCCCAGTGGCCCTGCTTACCTGTTACCAAGGTGAGCACACCTACCCCTGGCTCCTGTTGTAAAGTTGGAAGAAAAGCTGTTCCAAGGCCCAGACTCTGGCCTCCTAATGCAAGAAAAACTGCTCCTGCGGCCCTTCCTGTCCCAGGTCCCCTGGAGGAGCTCTGACTTCCTGCCTCCAATAAACCGGAACTACCGGGAGTCTATATGTATCTAGGTAAGGGCATAAAAGGAACTAATGTCCAGGGCCAATCCCAGAGGCGTCTCTAGGGCCACACCTGCTGTCCACTTCCTCTGGGCCCAACCCAAAGTTGGGTGGAAACCCTTCGACTATTGGGAAACCCTGCAGGGTTCCACAGAGCAGGCAACAAATACAGTCCTAGTGGGGCTGGCAAGCACCTCCCAGGGCCGGGAGCCTCACTGTGGCCCTTGTCATCCTCCCCAACAACATTAACACAGGGGGTGAAGCTGAGGTCCCTACCGCCAAAGCTGACTAAGGGACAGCAGTTCCCTCAGGCTCCAAACATTCCAACACAGACAAAAGCCTTCCCTGCTAGACAGTGAATCAGGGATTCCATTGCCCACTCATCGACTCCCTGTGCCTGCACCCATGCTGTGATCCTGTGTCTGGCTTTATTAGTTTATGGGCTGGATTCTGGCTTGATTTCAATTGTTTTTACAATTCTATTTTTATGGTGCCAGTAACAGAACCTAGAGCCTCTTGCCTAGTCAACTCCTCCACTAACTTATACCCTAACGCTTAGGGTTAAGACAGCGTCTTGTCATGTACACCGGGTGGTCTCAAACTCTCAATTCTCCTGCCTCAGTCACCACATTCAGCTTCCATGAGCTTTTTTCATTTGTTTGTTTTCTTTCATGTGCATGTATGCGTATGTGTGCACACATGGGCACACACGAGCATGTGCATGTCAGGTACACTGTTTTCTCATGTGCCACTTCGTTTCTGTAGGTTGCCTTTTTGCTTTTTCTTTTTTAAGATTTGTTTCTTTATATTATATGTGTCTAGTAGCTTTTTGTCTTTTGTTTTTGCTTGGTTCGGGTTTTTTGGAGACAGGGTTTCTCTGTGTAGCCTTGGCTCTCCTAGCACTCACTCTGTAGACCAGGCCGGCCTTGAATTTAAAGATCCACTTGCCTCTGCCTCCTGAGTGCTGGAACTAAAGGCATGTGCCACCATCGCCGGGCTCAAAGACAACTCCATGGACTTGGTTCTCTCCTTCCACTTTTGTAGTGTTCTGAGTTAAACTCGAGTCACCAGGCTTACAGTTCCCTTACCCACTGCGTCATCTCAGCAACCCATCTGTTGTTGCTGTGGTTGTTAGAGACCAGGCTGCCCTAGCACTCTCTCTATAGACAGGGCTGGACTTCGCACCTTGTTCTTTGAGATAGGGTTTTGCTAAACTGGCCACCGAGTTCCTGGGATCCCCCAGCACCGGGTGTACACCACCACAGCAGGCTCTTTCACATGAGAGCAGAGCTGCACGCAGGGACTCATGTTTGCACACCACACATTTTACCCACTGAGCCTTCTCCCCAGATTGCTTCCTTGCTTGCTTGCTTCCTTCCTTTCAACTATGAAGAAGAAAGGTTTGGGGCCAGCAAGATAGCTTAGCATGCTTGCTATTAAATCTGATGAGTTAAATTTGATCCCTGGAATCCACACGGTAGAAGGAATGATGACTCCTGCAAGTTGTACTCTGACCAACACACACACAAAAACACACACACCACATACATATACACAATCACGAGCACGCTCACACACACATACCACACACACACACACACACACACGCACGCACGCATGCACGCACGCACGCACGCACACGCCTCTCACCAAATAAAATGTAATTAGAAAGAAAAAGAGGAGGCTGGAGAGATAGCTCAGGTGCTAAGAGCACAGACTGTTCATGCAGAAGCCCCAAGTTTGGTTTCCAACACCCATAACAGGCAGCTTATAACAAATGGGCTCTGGGGGTTTCCAAAGCCTCAGGCCTCTGCAGGTACCTGTACATGTGCGTGCACACATACACACACACACACACACACATTCACACACAGGGACATAATTAAAAGTAAACCTTACATACAAGAAAATAGATCCATTCAAGGTTAACAGAGAAGCTGTATGTATGTGGAGAGCAGAGAGAAGGACCAGGCAGGCCCTGAACACAGACCTGACAGGCACTATTGACCAAGGTCTTTAAGGCCCAGTCTAATCAATCAGCCAGCTGTGTGAGTTAGAGAGATACCTCTACAGTGGTTATTCTGGCAGAGGACCAGGGTTCAGTTCCCAGGACCCATGAGGCAGCTCACAGCTACCTGTAACTCTAGGGCCAGAGGAATCTGGCACCCTTACTCGGACTCTGTGGGCACTGCACAAATTTAGTGCATTTACATACATGCAGGCAAAACACCTATGCACACAGAATAATTTTAAAATTTACATTCATTTACTATTTATTTGCGTGTACTTGTTCACAAGCATGGAGGTCAGAGGACGGTTCCAGAACTCATCCCCTCCTCCTGACCTGTGCAAGGTGCTGCACTGTACACGTGAGCTTCCGTGCTGGGGCTGCAGATGCCTACCACTGTCTCTGGGTTTACATGCTGGGGATGGAACTCAGCTGTCGGGTTTGCCTAGCAAATGGTGTTACCCCAAACCATCTCTCTGACTCCGGCCATGAGTAATTCTTACCCTGCAGTATCAGTGAGGGTTATAAGGGCTGGCCTGCAGTGAAATTCATTATTTGCAAATCAGGCCTAGTTACTTTGTGACATCCAGAAAAAGGTCCTCCTCAGTCTTTCCTCAGTAAAACCAGGTTCAGCCATGAAGACAACCTAGACCAGCGCCACAGACTGAAAAAGGAGCATTCAAAGCCTAGTGTGGTGGTACACATCTTTGATCCCAGCACTCGGGAGGCAGAGGCAGGTGGATCTCTGAGTTAAAGGCCAGCCCAGTCTACATAGTGAGATCCAGAACAGCAGGGGCTTTACAGAAAAACATTGTCTCAGAAAATACAAAAACAAAAACAAAAACAAAAAAGAAAGGAGCATTCAAAATGCTGTGTGTGCCTCTGTTTGTGTGTGTGTGTGTGTGTGTGACTGAGTGATGGGTACATGTGTGCACACTATTTCTCAATTTCCTCCAAAAGTCTGCCTACCTGGGAGAGAGGAACTTCAGCGGTACCTACACCAGCACAGCTCTGACATGGCTTCCTCTTCTCTCAGTACCCTTACCTGGTCAAGCTTGGTGGCTTGACTAGGACTTGGAGTTCCTGTGCCCCAAGGCACCCCACATGCTGCTAAAGGAATACAGAAGGCAGCAGAAACATAGTCTCTGAGGCTCTGGGTCCTGTGCTGTAGAATGCCCAGCAGTTCCCATAAGCCACAAACCAGGCAAAGGCTAAAGTTCCCAACTTGCTCCCTTGACGTGAGTAAATGAAGCCAAGAAGCTCCAGCAAAGCAGTCTACCTACCACAAATTCCCCCAGATTTTAGCCAAAGCCACAACCTTTTGCTAGCTCTAAATATACAAGGGGTACTGGAAACTCCTTCAACTCACACCCCAATAGCCCCTTCCTTTAGATCAGTGATCCATACCACCTCCATCATGCTTCTCAAGGGCTAGGGACACTTCAGCATTATGCCACTAAATTGCTTGGTCCAGGCCTGACACCACTTCAACTCAAGTCCGGGCCGGTAAACACAGAGCCAGAAGCTTGATCCCACGGGAGAGGGAAAGCTCTCAGAGGTCACTGGGCAGGTCTGGGCAGCCCTGTGGATGGAAGGACAAAGAAGGGCAGCGTGCAAAGTACCCAGCAGGCCAGGGGCAAAAAAATCACTGCGTTGTGCACTGTTGAGTAGGAGTGCGGCCCATCACCGCTGACCACCAGGGGGCGCCATTGGTCCACACCCTTCCTGCCATCTGGAGGGACCTCAGACAACCACAGGATTTCCTTGCTGAGCTGGGGAAAGACTAGGGAGTCCCCAGCTACGGACAGAAGTTTCAGTCTCAGGATAAGGTGGCTGACCTAGAGGCACCAGGCTGGCCTATAAAATGTCCTGGGCGCCAAGGACCTGGGGAATGCAATCAGGGACATTTGGAGGGGCAATCCAAGGGTGGCATGATGTTCAAGGGCTCCACAGACCCAGAGCAACACATTCAGTCACTTCCACTACTCCGTCTGCAAATGCAGGGAACAAGCACCCCCATTTCTATTTTACAGCTGTGCCTGGCTCAAGCGACAGCCTGAAGCAAATACCAGCGTCAAGCCAGGAACCTGCGCTGGGGCAGAGCACTCAATAAAGACAATCAGTGGGATTAGGGAAGGGCTCAGTGGTAGAATTCTTTTTTTAGTTTTTGAATTTATTCACTGGATGAGGAAGGGCATGTACATGCCAAGGGATGACATGCAGGCCAGAAGAGCACTTTTGAGAACCCAGAGATTGAACTTGGCTGTCAGCCTGGTAGGAAGTACCTAAGAACTGTTAGGCAAGCCTGGTTGTTCAACCCCTAGCACTTCCTCCCTTCCATCCACCCCAACCCCCACCAAAAGGACAATAAAGGGGAGAATCAATGAAGCCTTTCCACCCCCACTCCCACGAAGAGTAAAGAAGTTAGCCGGGGGCACTCCCATAAGCTGTGCCCCTTCTGACAGTCCCCAGCCCCCAAATCTCAGGTAGGTAATAAAAGTCTGTCAAAAGGCAGAGTCCTGGTACTTGCCAAGTGCTAAGAAGGGTGAGCTAAGGGTCCACCCAGGATGACTCAAGTTATGTGGAAGGAGTTGGGCCCCAGCCCTTCCTCTCACTCCCCTCGGGTCGTTGGACTTTACAGCTGGCACACGGACTGCTCACTGGCTGAACTGCTTGGACAGGGGTTTGTGCCTCAGCTTTCTTGCCTGCCCCACGTTTCCAGGAATGCCATCATTTTAAGCACAGGATTAGGCTCAAACAAGAAAACAAGCACAAAGCCCCTACTAGGCATTGGGCTTGAATCAAGCCCGTCAGTAGATGGGCAGTGCTGGGCTGGCAGGACCTCCCCAGTAGAGGACCCGGACTCTGAGGACGAAGAATGCTGTATCTAGTGCTAGGTCAACAGGCAGGGCATCATTCTGGGCAAAACAAGGCCATGGGGGGAAACGTGCTGGCTAGTCTTGGTGTCCACTTGCCTGGAATTAACTAAGACTCAGGCAGCTGGGGACACCTGTGAGAAATTTTCCCTTAATTAAATCATTTGAAGTGGGAAAACCCACTTTAATCTGGATTTTTTTTTTTAACTAGTACCCTCTGGAAAAGCAGCTCTTAACCACTGAGCCATCCCTCCAGCCCCTCATTCGGCTCTTGTGAGATGGGAAGATCCACCCTTACCCTGGACCACAGCATCTGCTGGCAGCCTACATAAAGGACATAAAGGAAGGAAGTTCGCTCTCTTTGCCTGCCTGCTCTAAGTCCATTCCTTAGTGGCATTGGAGCCTACTTCTTGGGGATTCTGCTGTGTACAGGATCAGCACTAGGGAAACCAGGAATGTCAGGCGCACAGGCTTGTCTCTAGGGAAAGGATGTATACCTGCTTTTCCCCCAGAAGGCTGGGACTAGATGTAGTCAGTAGCCTGGTGGTCTGCATAGGGTCAGGCCACATCCCAGTCTTCCAACTATTATGCTTATCCCGGACTCTTCCTCCCTAGACTTTATCTTGAGCATTGTTTCTCAATCAATAACACCCATCCCCAGGGGAAATGTCACATTACTTTGTAGCTCAGTGGCCTCTCAGATGACCTACATCATACCAGACCCTCCCTCCCTTAAGCTATACAACTGATAGTTACTCTGCCTGCCTTGGCATTTACAGGACCCCCACATTGGTGTGTGCCTTACCAGCTGAGATGGACAACCTTGTGGACTAAACAACTTGTAGAGTCTTGGACCTTTTGATGGTAGACAATCATTGTTGGACTAGCAGGAGCACAGCTATTAGCCACTCCACTAAGTCATTTTATACACATACACACACACACATATATAGGCTATATGAATATTCATGCACTTATTGTCTGAGTTCTGTTCCTCTAGTAAACCCTGACTAATACACCTCCCATCGGATCTCTACTTCTCAACAGGCTTTGTGCCACCTTTCCCATCCATTTCCGCTGCAGGCTGCCCTGCCTGAGCCCTCAGCACTCCAGTGTCTACTGCCCAGAGTGCCAGGCTACGCACAGAGCTAGTCCTCAGGTCCTCAGGGAGGTCCACCTCACCTTGTCTTGTATCCCTGAGGCCTGGCCAGCGACAGTCCACATCAGTTCTCCCCAGCACCTTCCTGCAACAGATGGAAGGAGCAGCCACCCAAGCGAGCCCCTGGGCAGCAAGGGACTGCCCAGCTGAGGGCTTTCCCACTGCAGTCTACGCCTTTGGTGTTGTGTGAGACCTGCATCTCAAGACAGGCAAGCAGCACTAGATTCATAAGCGCCCAAAGGATGTCTACAAAGCCTGTCTACCCTGTTATGCCCAGAAAAGGGCTCAGTCCCCTGCTGCTCACCTGAGTAGCCCAGGTAACCTAGGTGTCACAGGGCTGCAGGGCCCTTACAGCTGCTCAGACAGAGGGAACTAAGCCTGAGTAGGACTCAGGCTTCCCAAGGAAGGAGCTATGCAAACAGCAAGCAGAGCTCAGGGAAGGTCCACCATCTCACCCCTTAGGAAGGAGGGAGGAGCGAGAAAGCAGAACTGCCCCACCTCCCATGGCTCCCAGTCCCTGTCCCCTCAAGCAGCCAGAGCACAAGAGCAGTTAGAGTAGAGGTAATCTAATCCATGGCGGGGTACTTTTATTCAGTGAGTAACTCCCCAGGAATGGGGAGCTGGGTATATTTATCCTATAACAGCCCTGTCCTCAGGGAAGGCAGCTGTGGCCAGCAAGTGCCAATCCACAAGGAAGTCAAATCTCTCTGGCCCTATCCAGCCTAGGTACCTAAGGCCTCAACGCTTAGTAGGAATTCAACCTCATAGAAGAGGTTTCCCTCACAAACTGGGCTCTCCACCCTCATCAAACTGTTACCTCTCTAAGAATTAAGCTCTGGAGATGGGCAGCCTTACTCTTGTCCTGCTGAAGAGAAGGATGAGAAAGGACAGGAACAGCCAGGGTAAAGGGGGAGCTGGGGTGTCATGCTATAGCCCAGTCTGCAGAGGGCCAAGTAAAATGGGCACAATCTGACTTGCCCCATTTCAAGTTCTAAGGAGGGAAAACAGGATTAGACCTTTAGTTCTGGGACTAAAGGTTTATACAGCACCTCCAGCTCTTCAAGACTGTCTAAATCCAAGGCACTGCTATGATCTGAATCCCAGACAGGAACAGCTCTCCTCAGTAGATACCACAGTGTCACTTAAATATTTAACAGCCGTGCCTGCAGGTTATGAAGACTCAGCCGCCAATCTTCCCTAGCTGATTCATGCCTTGCTCAACAGGAGCTGCCCTGAAGGAAGTGTGGGCTGGGTGACAAACAGGAAACCAGGGGGAAAGGTCTAGAGTTTTCCAGCCTGCAGCAGAAAGGGGCTGCCTGGTCCAGCTGCTTCTTCCCTGTTCCCATGTGCCTGAGGCTGATTTCCAGTCTTCAGCTGAGCCTGCCAGCCAGAGGCTCATACAACCTGAGTGTGCAGGCAGGTCCCCTTTCTTAGGATACCTGGCTTGACAGGGCACAGGTGAGCAGAGATAGGAGAAAATAAAGGCTGGAAGGCTACTGGGAGGTCTCTTGAGTTCTAGACAGAAACCCAACTTTGCGAGTACCCCTCTGAATTAGGTATGTAGCACCCCCACAGGCCCCACCCAGAAGGCAGCTCACCAGGTTCTAAAAGTTAATGGAGCAGGTGCCCAGGTTCAGTCTAAGCCCCTATACTGCCTGCTGCCAGACCCAGCCACACACCCAGGTGAGGAAGCATCGACCTCATACCTTACGAGCTCATCATCAGAGCCCCACCCCACAGGCCCCAGAAAACCATGGACACATTTTCTTGGTCAGATCTTATGTACCTCTTCCGCTCACCCAGAGACTCCAAATTTTTTTCTCCCCACCCCCACCTGAGACAGGGTTTCTCTGAGCAGCCCCTGGCATTTGCTCTCATTCCGTAGACCAGGCTGGCCTCAACTCAGATCAGCCTGTCTCTGCCTCCCAAGTTCTGAGACTAAAGGTGTACACCACTACCGCCTGGCTGACTCTAAACCTTTTAAGGTGGAGTTGAGGGCCTTCCTGCAGGCCCAGCCCACAGTTCCTTCAAAGAGTAAAACAGATTCACACATGAAAGGAGGCAGGCTGGAGCCCAGGGGATTCCTGTCCTGGAAATGTCCCTAGTCTGTTCCAGCACAACTCCAGGCCCTTCCTGCAATCTGGGCTCTTCCAAGCACGAGTCTGCAGCAGGCAGGGCGGCTCCTCGGCTGCTCCCCCTGCTAATCACCAACAGAGGTTAGGAGGGGCTCCGCAGTGAGTCATCTCGGGCCCCACAGAGATCTGGACAAAAAGTTCAAAAGTTTGCCTGTGTCTGGGATGAGCTATAATCTTTCTACAGTGTTTACGGATTTACAGGCACCGGTTACTCTACGCTTTTCCTAGTCAAATTCTGACTGATGAACACAGCCTGAAGCCACTGGAGAAAGGCTTCCTCTTCTTGTCAGCTGGCTTCTGCTCCTCTAGTCCCCAAGCTACATCACCCTTCACTGGGCCTCCCCACACCACGTCACTCTTTCTTTCTGTCATGTGCTGCCAACAGTAAGGTCTAGCCTCAGAAACCAAGCCCAGTCCTTTCCCAGAGTCACCTGCCTCGCTTCTCCTGAGCCCACTCCCAGTGCACAAAATGGAAGCCCCTCTTCCCACACTTTTTGTTCTGAAGCTCTGGCTCCTTATACAGTTCAGGTTGGCCCTGAGCCTTTGCTCACTGGGCTTCGGCTCTGAGTGCTAAGATAACAAATCTACACCACCACGCCCAGTCAAAAGCCCACGCCTTCTGTGTGGGTCCTACACTTCATCTTCACCCCTCCCACCAGGCTTGGGCTCTCTTCCTCCCTGCTGCTCTGCCCTCTCACAGGAGGACTGAGGTGAATGTGCTGAGAAAGGAGCAGTAACAGTCCAGTCCTCGGCTAGCAGGTCCTCAATGCTCAGTCCCTACACAAAATAGTATAGTATCTGCACATATCCTATGCACATCTTCCCATGTGTGTAACTGTCTAGTTTATTTTGTTGTGTCAAGACAGTGTTTCACTGTATTACTCAGGCTGGCATCAACTTTCAATCCTGACTCACTGTCCTGAATAGCTGGGATTACAAGCATGAACCACCATGCCCCAGTATACTTGAATATTATTTTGTTTTACATTTTTTAAGGGTTGTAGAGCTGGCTCAGCAAGCAGTTAAGAACGTGCACTGCTTTTGCAGAGGGCCCAGGTTCAGTTCCCAGCACCCACATGAGGCTGACAATGACCTGTAATTTCAATTCCAGGGGATCGGAGTCCTCTTCTGGCTTCCTCAGGCACCAGCCATGCACATGGTGAACATACATATGTGTATGCAAAACGGTCATACACATAAAAATAAATCTTTTTAAAATTATCTGTTACATTTTATTTATGCATGTGTGCAACTTGTGGAATACCTTCTCTCTCTTTTCACTCTGTGGGTCTCAAGTAACTTAGGTAACCAGGCTTGGTCACAGTGTCTCTACCTGCTGAACTGTCACCCTCACCTGCCTCTCAATGGAACACTTAGAAAAGACTTTTTGTTTTGCTTTGTTTTTGTTTTTCAAGACAGGGTTTCTCTGTATGTAGCCTTGGCTGTCCTGAACTGGATTTGTAGACCAGGTTGATCTTGAACTCACAGAGATCTGCTCGCCTCTGCATGCCAAGTGCTGGGATTAAAGGCATGTGCTACCATGCCTGCTGAAACACTAATTTTTAATGTGTCTGTGTGTCTATGTGTAGGTAAGCACCTGAGTGCATGTGCCTGGAGAGTCCATCAGGGCCGTCACATCCTTTGGGGCCACAGTCTTAGGTGGTTGCGAGCTGACAAGGGAGAATTCTGGGAACCAAATTCAGGTCCTCTGCAACAGAAGTACATACACTTAAGCCTTAAGCCATCTTTCCAGCTCCAATAGTTGTAATTTTAATATATTTTTCCTCTTTCTCCCCCAGTGCTGGACTTAGGACCTCACATAGCACAAGAATTACACCACTGAGCTATGTATTCTGGCTCAAAATACTTCTGCATGTGTGTGTTCATGTGTGCATGCATTGAGTGTCTCCACCAACAATATCAAATGCAGTACAAACCTCTCCACCCTCCATTCTGTTTGTTATCTGGATGTCCACACCTCCAAGAGACAAAGGAAGAGAAAAGCCCAAGAAACCTTCAGGAAAACCCAGAAGGCCTTCTGAGGACCAAACTGACACAGAAGCAAGAAGTTTAAATCATTGCCTTGAATCAAAACAAGCAAGGCAATGAAATGGCAGTGAGACAGACAGACAGAGGCTTCCAAGAGTCATTTGCACACATTTTGGTGCAGTTTCATGCAGCACCACAAAGCCCCCACTGTCCACACATAAAGCCACCCTGTACATACCAGAGATTTGGCTGCTCTGGTATCACTGGGGACTGGGACAGTCACACAGCTCTTTGTAACCCTTCTGGCATCCCACCCCCAGGGCACTGTGCTACAATGGAAACAACAGCCTCTCCAACAGAGCAGCAGATGACTTGGAACCCAGTTCTCACTAGCCTGGGGAGCATTTACTAGACTGTTAGGAGCTCCTGCTGACTACTCAGATACCTCATGGAGCTCACTGTGAGTGATGGGCAAGAAAGCATGGAGAAAGTCATCCTGGTGCCTGGCAATAAAATAAATGTGAGCCTCCCACTCTAACACAGAGGAGGCCCACAATAAATAAATCTGCATCACTGATTTTCATGTCCCCTGGAACAGGGCAGGGAGGAGCTGGAGCCAGGAACTGCAGCCAGGGATCCTGGGAGCTATGACAGGTCGTCACTAACTCGGGCCTTCTTGCTGAGCAAACCACTGACCTCACCCCTCTATGCCTGGGGCTCATTCCAAGTCCTCCTTAGAGAACATCAGCTGAGCCCAGCAGAGGCAGGACAGAGGAGCCAGAGAGAGAGAGGGCCACTTACTCCCCTCCCCTCTCCCCCACAGCTAGGCCGTGACTTTGAACCTGGGGCTGCCTGAGCTCTTCCGAAGACCCTGGAGAAGTAAAGCCAGGAAAGAGTGGCTACTGCTCCGTCACAGAGTGAGTACCACAGGGGGACCAAAGATAGGACTACACAGAGAGACAGCTGCTCAGGAAGAAAGAAATTACCCTTCCGGAATGTCCTGGAGAACAGCTGGAGGCTGAGGTCCAGTGAGTGAACTCAGCAGCCTCTGGAAAAACCAAGATGGCTGACCACTGGAAAACAGTGCTTCCTACCACTGCCTACCATCAGCCATAGCCCCTTTCCATCCTTCTCTTCTGGAAGGTTCCCTGTTCTAGCCTAACCATCCGTGCACCAGGTCACCTGCACAACTGTTTTCCTCCTGGCCTCTAATCACACCGCAGCTGCTCCCATCTGAGTACTGCCAAGCAAAGCAAGGTTCCCCCAGGCACAGAGCTGCAGCCTCACAGACCAGGCCACAGGCAGATACACCGGACTCTCCTCTACACACCAAACCAGTCAGACAGGGATGATACAAATAGGGATGGCTTCAGCTCCCAGGCCACAGCATCAACATGGATGTCCCCAATGAACTCACCTAAGCACATACTCTCCTACACACACACACACACACACACAGAGAAACAGAGAAACAAAAAACCAGGTAGTTCCAGGTTTGTCTTCTGTAAATGCTATTTCCCCAAGGGCTAGGGTAACAGAAGACTCTCCAGCATGACAGGCAATCAGTCATGAGTGCAGCACCACCCACCACTGGCCAGCAGGTATCAGGTACTGACGTATGTAACAATATCCTTTTACTTTGGGAAAAATCAACGTAAGTGAGTTCAAGATGACTGCATGATGCTCTCATCCACATGTGCCTGGTGTTGAATGAGAGAGGCTTGAGGAGAACAGGAAGGACCACACACACACCCCTGGCAATTGAGTTGAAACAGCCATCTTGGATGGCCAGGAGTTCTAAGAAATGAGGAAGCAGAGGAAGAAGCAGGCCAGCTGCCCAAAGCATTCCTGTCATCAACCCTCAATGACACTTTTGCTTCCCTAAAGGAACTGACACCATCCAGCCCCGGGTCCCCTCAGTCTCACAATTTTAGGAAACCATCTGCTGAGTTCAGAGTTCCAGGAAACGCTGGGGGCCTCTTGACAGCTGGTGTCACCACAGACAGTTGGCACCTCCTGAAAAGGAGCATCCCACATGCAGAAGCTCTTGGTGCCATCCCGGTCCCCCTGTCCACAAGCACACCACACCGGCTCACCGGTGACCCTAATTCAGCAAGAGGCCCTGGTGGGATGGCAAAGGACAGAGGCCTCCAGTCCTGAAAGGGGCGCAGATCTCACTAGAAGGGAAGCGCCTCTCTGATTCTTACAGTGGGAATTCTGTCTCTTCCTGGCCAGGGAGGAGGCAGATGGTGGCTACAAAGTCATACTGGGAAACCACAACAGGAGAAAATGGGAAATATGCTGTCCTGAAACAAAATGTGTCCAGGACCTCTGGGCGCAGTGTGGCTAACAGGGCTCACATGCAAGGGTAATAAGATGCAGGAATGAAGGATAAAGTATAATACAATCAAAATAAGGCCATGTGACCAACGTGCAAGGTGGCCACCAACCCCTGAGCTGGAACCTCAAGCCAAGGAGATGCCACCCCTCAGGTACCCTGACCGAGGGAGCCAGTACAGTGAGCTCAAAGGTCCCTGCTTAGGTTGGCTTGGCCAGCCTACCCTCCCAGCTGGCTTCCCCAAGAGACCAACAGGGGCAGAGCAGAGTGGGACTCACTATATGCCCAATTTGGCTGTTACTGCAGGAGACAGTCTGGAACTCAGGGAATCCAACCCAGCGGAACGGGGACAGACGGCAACAGTGTCTGGTTGCAATGCCCAGAAATACCACACAGGAAGTCCCCAGTGTACACACAGGGAGCATTCCCAAAGCTTGTTTGGAAGTTGGATTTTGAACCAGAGAGACCGTCTTCTAAGAGAAGTCACATTCTGAAGGGAGGCGACTGTCCAGGTTGCTCACACCACCGGATCTACAGGTTCTAGCTTCTTCAGCGTGCTCTTCAGATCAAGTGTGGGACAGACAACTCGCCTGGGTATGGCCAGGCTGGACTACATCTAGACAGAGCACCTGAGCTTCCCGCTCTTCGCCTGTACTGAGTACAGCTGTCTGGACACTCCTGGGTAAACTTCCCGAGGACAAATGAGACAACTGTGTGGCTCTCACAACTTCCTCACAACTGTGTGAGTCAGGGAGCCTGTCCTTGAGCAGATGACATCTGCTGGAACAAAGCTGTCGGCCAGTGCTACCATTTTTCCTGTCAGTTTTGGTGCCCAGACAGGAAATAGTCACAAAGAAGTCAGCGGGCTGACCAATCACCTTTCCCACTAGTGACCATCTGCTGTAGTTTCTCCCTTACAGCTCTTCTCCCCCATGCTGCACCCCAAACTGTGGGACCCGCCTCCATGGATGTTATTCCTTGGTGGAGGACAAACTCCATTTTTTTGAGACACACTTAGACCAAGTCCAAGCTGGGGCAAGAGTGGCTCACCTCCCTGACCGTGAGCCAGACTTCCTGTTCCACATGAGGACAAATGTCAAACCCAGACACAAAGAACAGCCGTAACACTGGCCTAGCACCGGGCCCTCCACACAAAAACACTGTGGAGAGGGGGCTGGGAGGCTCCTACCCGCCCCTGACATCTACAGGCAATCACTCAATGGTTAGAGAAAAGAAAGGCATTCTCTTGTGCAGTGAAGCCACTGATGGGTGTCCACACTCCATAAACAAGCCCTTACCTGTGCTCAGGCAGGCAACCCTAATGGAACCCATTATGTCACCAAAAAAGTAACAGCGAATCAGTGGGAGTGAACAAAAGGGGAGTAACGGGGATAAATATCATAAGATGTTATATACATGTATGAAAATGCCCAAAGAATCAATATAGCAATGTATCAAAGCAGATATTAAGAATCACAACCAAGCCTTCGGCAGAGGGTGGGAAATAATAATAAAAATAGGGGAAGTTAATAAGACTTGTGGAGAACAAGAGCTCCACAAAGACCAAACTGAGCAGAGCACAGGGGTCTTCTATGGGACAGTTCCTCCAACCAAGGACCATGTATGGATATGTCCTAGAACCCCTGCTCAGAAGTGGCCCATAGTAGCTCGGTATCCAACTGAAGACCCTAGTAAGGGGAACAGGGACTGTTTCAGACATGAACTCGATGGCTGGCTCTTTGACTCTCCCCCATACACGCCAGGGAGTAACAGCCTGGCTAGATCCCAGGGGAGGACATTGTAGCCAGCCCTGAGGAGACAAGATGAACTGGGGTCAGCTGGAAGGGGAGGAGATCCTCCCCTGTTGATGGACTTGGAGGGGGCGGGGAGAGGATGAGGGAGGGATGGGGAGAGTGGGAGGGAAAGAGGGAGGGGGCTACGCCGGGGATGCAAAGTACCTAACCTCTGATTCATATAAAAATAAAAAATAAAAATAAATAAAGAAATAAAGAAAATGCCCTAAGTAAACATTATACATATTTAATGTATGTATGAAAAAAAACATGACAAAGACAGCAGTGACACCAGTGACTGCTATCCTAAGAGCCAAGAACAGCACAGTGTGTGTATGCATATATCTGTGTACATGTATGCATTGTGTATGTGCATGTGTATATATGTGTGTGCTCTCTAGTGTGCATGTGCGTGCTAGCGAATATGTTGGGAGAGGATATAGGAAGTTACAGCTGCCTTTGGAACAGCCAGATCCTAAAATCGGGTGGGTGGGTTAGGCTGAGGTGAGGCCTGAGTCCAATCACAGGCTCCAGAGTGTGCGTTTGTCCTTGACACTCTACTCTATGACCCTTCACCTCTCTGAGCCTTACTACCTTTTTGGTGGACTAGGAATCACACATGGCCTCTGGCTAGCCAAAGATCTCTTTCAGCAATGACCTCTGATTCTTGAGGTAGCACAGTAGGTTCAGAAGCAGAGTAAGCGGGAGCAGAGATCCCCAGTCTAAAGCCTGCAAGTGAATCATTTCATGGTGTGTCTGTGTTTAAGAATCCAAAGAGAAAAGGGAGCTGGCTCAGCGGGCTAGCGCTTGCCACTGAGACTCTCTAGACACAGGAAAACACTGCATGTTGTTCCCTTCTCCCACATATGTGCCATGATATGCAAACACTCCTACACACATGCACGCATGCACACCAGGTATATCCCACCAGGTGGGCAGCTCTCTGTGAGTTCTAACAAGTTCCAGAACAGCCACGGCTATATAGAGACCTTATCCAAAAAAGAAAGAAGGAAGGAAGGAAGGAAGGAAGGAAGGAAGGAAGGAAGGAAGGAAGGAAGGAAGGAAGGAAGGAAGGAAGGAAGGAAGGAAGGAAGGAAGGAAGGAAGGAAAGGAAAGGAAAGGAAAGGAAAGGAAAGGAAAGGAAAAAGGGAAATATGAATAAACTATAAGATTTCACATGAAAACCAAGATTTTTAGCTTCCGGAGCTAATAGCACAGATGGTCCCACACAGATGGCCCCTAACAAATGGAAGCTTTATGGACAGTTTTTCAATTTCACAATGGGGCAAAGGCAATATTGTACACTCAGCAGGAATCATGTTAAGGTTTAAATGGTCACTTTTCCTGTGCTGATGGCATGTGGAACAACACGCTCCTGGCACCCTGCTGTGTTCAGCAGGCTAACTCATTAAAGGCAAGTGCAGTTCACCTGACAACAGCTTTATTGGAATGCTGTCTGAGCGGATCAACTGCCCACTGGAAGTGCCTGCCTTCTTTGGAGGCAGCATAAGGTTTAGTCCTTTTCCCTCTTTGCTCACTTATCCATTCACATCCCCTGCCTGGCCTTGGCAGTTGTGTGAGTCTGTAATAAGTGCATTAAGTGCTATTTCTTTTTAAAGGTTCATTTATTCACATATTTATGTATATGAGTGCTCTGTCTTCATGCACACCAGAAGAGGGCACCAGATCCCACTACAGATGCTTGTAAGCCAACACATGGCTGCTGGGAACTGAACTTAGCACCTCTGGAAGAGCAGTCAAGTGCTCTTAACCGCTAAGCCAACTCTCCAGCCTAAGCCTCCAATAAGTGTAGCATGGGTTTATAATCACTCAACAGCATGCCCTCAAGTCCCAGCTCCACCACCTGCTAGCACAGCGCCTCTGGGCTCAGCTTCCTACAGTGGAGCATGCTGGCGGCTCCTTACAGCCCGCGTTCCCATGCCTTCTGACCACAAGACAGCTGATGGAACAAACAGGACAATGAGCATAGAGCAGACCTGGAGTGCCCACAGCACGCAGTCCACTGAATAGATGGGTGAGCATCAAAAGCACTTGCAGCCAAGCCTGACAACTTGAGTTCAATCCTGGGGACCCACATGATAGAAGGGGAGAACCAATTCCCTCAAGCTGTCCTCTGATGTCTACACATACACCCACACACACACAAATAGATGATAAATAGATAAAAGTTAAAGCACACAGTCCTTAAATGATTTCAGTGCCAATGTCACTAGGCAATGGCAGGTGACAGGTGGAAACTGAATAGCTGTCCCACCCACAAGGCTGACATCCCTGACTGCCCCACCTGACCAGGTGTGAGAGAATGCCCATTGCTGCTAGTATGAAGTGCAGGGAAGGCTCTCTAAAAGGTAGGCGTCAGCTGGGTGGCTGGACTACCACAGTGTTATCAGCACCATTTGCTAAGACACCAGGAACAGAACACTAGTCTCTGTCAAGAAGATCTTAGCAGGGCATAGTGGCTCATACCTATAATCCCAGAGTTTGAGAAATGGAAACAAAAAGATTCAGAGGTCAGGGCCAGGAAGCACAGGCAGGCAGATCTCTGTGAGTTCCAGGCCAGGCTGGTCTACAGAATGAGTTCAAGGACAGCTAGGGCTACACAGAGAAACCCTGTCACGAAAAGAAAAAGATAAATAAATAAAGAGTTCAAAGCCAGCCTGGACTATATAAGACCTTGTCTGAGAAGAAGCAGACACGTGCACATGCAGATATTCGGACATGGGACTAATTTTAAGACCCAATTAAAATTCCAATCTCTCTTCCTGACTGTAAAGCCATTCCCATGTTCAAAAGATCACCAAGTGCAAGCATCCAAGAGCTCAGGGTGTGGAAGCTCAATGCATATGGCCAGTAATGACCAGTAGCAAGAAAGATGCTACTGGTCCCCTTGGGCATATGGTCCAAAGGCCAGCCTCCTAGTCCAATGCACTCCCAAAAGACATCTGATCCCAACAATACTGCACCAAGGAAGGAATCTAGGATGGGTCTAACTAAGCCTCTAATCCTCACTCCAAAGTTCAGCCTTTGAGGGGCATCAAGACACGACTTGCTCAGGACTCACTCCAGAAGCCTTAGACATGACAGGTACCTACCTGCTGTGTGGTCTACACCCGGCTCTGCCATTTTCCTCCTACTACTGATTCAATTCAGCTCCCATCCTGGGCACAAGGACTAGCTGTTCCCTCTCCTGAGAAAGGATAGAGAGCTTCCCGAAGACCCACAGAGGAAGACAATTTTACATTGGTACCTGACACCCATGATGGCCTCTAGGAGATCTGTAACCACACTGTAGGTGGGTCCTACAACATTCTGGGGAGAAAGCTCCCAACAGTCACAGTGCAAGGGAGATGAGAAACCACTGGCCCAGGTCAGGGCTGACAGCATGGGCCTGAGCCTCACAGTTCACAGCTTCACACTCTGAGGGTGAATGTGGCTCTTGGGGCTAAAGCTGTTCCAGTTTCATGCAGCCCCAGGTGAAGGGAATTCTTGGAACAGACGTGTCTAGCAATACACACTCCAAAAACCTAGCACAGGTTGTAGGACATAAAAAGGGCCCCATCTCACTGGGTTTCCAGACAGAGCTATTGTACCCAGTTTACTGCTTGCTTGAGATCTGTCCATCACAGAGTCAGCTTCCACACCTCCATACTCAGTTGGTGGTCTCAGTACCTTCCTACTGAGCACAGGAAGGACAAAGACAGAGGTCTGTCCCAGAAAGCACTACCTAATAGGGGCCTATTTTGGGGAGAGTGGCAGAGGGTCAGCAGAAGGCCAGGAGAGGGGGCTTCAGGTAGAGCTTAAAACACCCTGGGAAAAATGCCAAGCCAGAGAATGGAACTCTGAGTGCAAGTCCCAGCTTGGTAGAGGGGAGTTGAGGGCCCAGGGCCTACAGAGTCTGGACATACAAGGGCTTCTGCAGAGAGGAATTGGCAGGAGAACGCAGGACCAGGCCTGCCTTTCGGATTGCTCAGCCAGGGTGTGCATGCAGGATGGGAGGGAGGCAGGGCTCAACTGGAAGAACAAAAGCTGCAATGCTCTCAATGAAACAAAAAATCAACAAGACCTGATAACTGAGTGGATGTGGAGAAAGGAGGATGTCTCCCCCATACGTATCCTGTAGGAGGACAGACAGCCACCAGCTGAGACAGGGAGGACAGGAGGAAGCACATCCATGGGAGGGGTCGGAGTCAAGGTAGCAAGACCAGAATGACACCAAGGACAGACAGGGACAAAGGGTGACACAAGGAAGGGGAAGAGGCTAGGTTGGGGCGAGGACCTTTCTTTCACTAGCCAAGTCTATGAATCTCTCAGGGGCCTGGCAAGTAGTTTGGAAAATGACATGGTGCCCTACCCACAGTCTGCCTTTGCTGAGGACAGGTCATCCTACTTCCAGGCCTTGAAGACATTGTGAGGGCTGTAGGTGCCCTGCCCTAGGGACTCTTAGAACGCACAGGAACACCAGGCCCTCTCCCTGCCCACTCCCTTCTGCACTGACAGCGGTCTCAGCGGTCCACAGCACAGCCAGCTCTCTTCCAGGAAGAGGGCTCAGCCAGGGGCCTTATCAGGAGAGCCAGGTCCTTCCTGCTACAAGATGACACCCTGGAGGCCCTTCCAGGATGTAATCCCAGGCTCCCTGCTCTCACGGAAATAGCCTCAGAACTGGCTGGGAAACTGGCTAGAGACTTTTTTACCAACACAAAACCTAGCATCAAACTGGAAGTTGACAGATACCCACATCCCAGCCTCAATTCAGCTGCCAGAGCAAGGCCACCACGAAAAGGCCACTCTCTGGAGGAAGCACAGACCTTGTGATTCAGGTTGTCTGACTTGCTTGAAAGGTCCAATTAAGAGCACAAAGGAGGGGCTGGAGAGATGGCTCAGAGGTTAAGAACACTGTCTGCTCTTCCGGGGGTCCGGAGTTCAATTCCCAGCATCTACATGGTGGCTCACAACCATCTATAATAAGATCTGGTGTCTTCTGTCGTGCCTGTGTACATGCAGATAGAACATTGTATATATAATAAATAAAATCTTTAAAAAAAAAAAAAAGAAGACAAGGAGTACCAAATCACAATGAAGAGCCAAACTGTACAATGAGTTCAACATGTGCACATACATGTACATACAGGTGCCTCCTCCCTCCAAACCTCTGCACATAACACCCCCGTACCCCTCCACAGACCAGCCTCCAATCTTCTTAACCCGGTTAAATCTTGTCTCATCCTTTGAATCTCAAACACCTCGGTTTCCGCTTTGGTAACACAAGGATTCAAAGGGTTCAGTTTGTCTACCTAACGAAAAAGAAATGTGTTGGTTTTACGCTGGGGACCTCTTCTATGAGAAGCTCGCAAATATTATCCTAGAACGGCCATTCTAAGATGATGAAAACCTTTCTAAATGTCCACATTCTAAGTAAAATAACCTCGAATAACAAACAGTACAAAGTAACATCTCCTGACCTCACTCTGGACTCACAGTTTAAGGCCCCTTCTCTTTGCCCTCCCAGAGCATCATTCTCTTCCCTGATGAGAGCACATGTCAAACAGCCCAGGGAGGACAGAGACAACCTGCTCATGTCTGGTTGACCCCTCTGGGCGTCAAGCACAGCCTGGTGCAAACAGACACTCAATGAACATTACAGAAGAAATGAATCAATGACCCTCGCCAAGCCCTTCCCTGCTGCAAAGATCTGCCTTTCCAGCTCTGGTGCCACTGCCCGGTCCTCCATGAGCACTCCACCTCCTCCTGTCCTCCATGAGCACTCCACCTCCTGGTCTTCCTGTGAGCACTCAGTATACTCAGTGTATGTGAAACATGGAGTACGAGGGTAACAGAGAAGCAGGGTCTCTCCATTGTGTATCAGGAAATCCTCCTTTTACTATGATCTAGTTACCACCTCCTCCCTCAAACCACAATACCCCTAAATCTAAAAAAAAAAGGAAAGAAAGAAAAAGAGCAAAGGAATATTCCACAAGACTTTGTGGCCAGAGCATATCCTCTCACGGGTCCTTAAGGTTTCAGCTCACTGTGTGGCCTCCTGGGTTTCCTTCAGAGTGGAGGAGGGGCGCTCACTGCTCAGGAATGAAGCAGTGGGAAGGAATGTGGGCAGAGGCAGGGCCAGGGCCTGCCACTGGGCAGCACCTTGGCCTGGCGCTGAGGAAGGAGGAAGGGGGCATTACCCAGCAGCAGTCGTGAGGAGCTGATCATGCCTGTCCCTGTAGAGCAAGGAGAACACGGTGAGCTGTGTTATATGAAACTCACACTACTGGAATGTGCAAGCAGCATCAGCCATGGGCTCTACAGAGTCTCATAGTGTCACCTATTTTCATGCCTACCCAAGAAGGGGTCAACTACAAAGCATGAGTGAGTTAGTGAGGCTCGGCTGAGTGCCATGCTGAGAACACCAGCCAGGAAGGAAGACAACGCTTTACAGGAGAAACTGAAAAGGAAATGAAGAAAAAAAAAAATGCTGGCCTCACATTTTTGTTAAATTCTCTAGAATGTTGTTTTTTTATTTGTTTGATTTTGGTGCTGAGGACTGAACCCAGGGATCCGTGTATGCTAAACATGCACCCTTCACTGACAGTCCCAGCCAGCCATCACCACACTGCCCACCCACACAAAGTCAGAGATCTATCTGCCTACGCCTCCCCAGTGAGGAGACTGAAAGTGTGCGCCACCACTGAAGGGCAACGGAGAACAACTTTTGAAAGGCAGGCAACACTGAGTGAGTTTTATAATGTATGTAGGGGTGGAATTAAGACAACAAAAAGCATAGAAGGAAAAATAGACATTTAGTATAAGAGATTTTTACATTAAGCATAAATAGTAAAGGATGCTTTGAAAGTTGAACCTGAAAAGCGCTAAAATAATAAACCAATTAGTTCTACCTAAATAAGATTAGAGAAGAGAAAACAGAATCCTAAAAATAGTGACTCTAAAAGGTAGAACAGATGGTGAGAGCAAAGGACAAATGAAAAGGGGCGGGGGGGGGGGAGGGGAGGACGTAAACCTGGCCACACTGACAGCCATTTAAATGTTAAAGCCTACAGGCTCAGATTTAAAGATAGATGTTATCAGACTAACTAAAGGGAGACTTTAATTCTGCTGACTCTAAGAAACAAACTCTGAATATAAAGACAGATTCCAAAGCAATGGGGAAAGACAGGTATGTGGTGAAAACTCCAGCAGTAGAAAGGCCAAAGGCCAGGACGTGGCTCAGTGGTAGAAAGCACTGCTCCTCCCCCTAAAACAGTTAAAGAGTAACTGACGTGACTTCTGTCACCCCTTGACATTAAGAGACTGATAGAAAGGTCCCTGTAGTCTGGGACTCCAGCCTGAGCAACATAGGGAAACCCTGTCACCCTCTGAGGAGGTCACAGCGGCGGCTGCTCAGGAGCTCTGGAATGCCTCTGCTTACCCCTGACTTGCAGGCATTCACAGAGCCTCGCTGCAGCCAGGGCTTTGAAGGACAGACAGCACAGGAGCAGGGCTGGCAATTCACCCAATGAAAGTCTTCATGGGCCACAATGCAAAAAAACAAAACAAAACCCTAGAGAAGGTGTACGCTGACTTGTTCAGAGATTGGGAAGAAAAGTCTCACAAGTTCAAGGACCTGTTTTGATGCTTACCATTACAAAAGACCCTTCCTGTGAGGAGGGACTGTTCTTGAGAGGAGGGACTATTCCCAGAGGAGGATCTGCCAACCTGACTGTCCTCTCAATGCTGTGGAAGGCATTATGCCCATCTGCACAGAGCCAGGCACCCAGGCTGAGGTCACCTCTGCTCCCAACTACTACTTTATTAAACTGAGTAGCAAGAAAGGGGGGCGGGGGGGGAGAAAGTTTACAGTGCTTCCCTTAGCCACACACAAGGTTCGACGTGATTATGCAAGGGTGTCTCCTGAAGAAGTGAGCATGCTGAATGTGTCAGCCAATAACAGAGCTCCAAGTAGAGGAAGCAAAAAACTGACGGATCTGAAAGGGAAAGAGAAAGAAAGCTCAGTAACTGAGGAAAAGCCCTTCACAAACAAGCCGGAGGGGAAACAGAGAACATAAATAACTCAAGAACTGGCAGAAGCTGCCTTCCTCACTGAGGCACACATGGTGAGAAACGCCTCTCCCCACGCACAACCCCCAGGGACGCAGGCTGTTCACACTTGACTTTCCCTGTCCTGCTCCCTCATACCCTGATTCAGCCACTCTCCCTCCTCCCTGCCACATACCGCGGCAGGGTCAGCCGCTCAATAGCAGCATCGCAGGCACCGTATGATCCACAGATGACCCCACACACAAACGATGCATAGATACATATACAACACTGTGCTCCCCCTACCCCACCCTGACAAGAGAGAGTCAGATCCAGTGTCACCAGAGTGCTGTGTGGGCCAGCAAGGTAACACAATCTCCAAGGTGGTGGTGGTGGCAGTGGCGGCCCACACCCTTATTCCCAGTACTGGGGAGGCAGAGACAACTGGATCTCTGTGAGTTTGAGGCCGGCCTAGTCTACAGACTGAGTCCAAAACAGCCTGTCTCTGAAAGGGAAAAAATAAATAAATAAAAGAATAAAAGTAACAAAAGATATCAGAAGGTATCAGGATGTACCCGGTCTCAAGAGGCCCACCTAGCAAAGCCCTTCTGAAGGCCAACACGGAAACAGAGACAAGCTAAGCAGTTCCAAGTAAAGGAGGCAAAGGCCAGTTCTGGGAGCAGAGAAAGGCTGTCAGCAGCCAACTGCGAGAACATTTAGGGAAAATGTCCAGGACAGTCAAAGCAGGGAGATGAGAGTATACAGAGTCAGGACAGGACAATAATCTACCACCATAGCCGTGTCCACCATAGCCACAGACAGCACAGCGAATGCCTTTGTGAGTGGATGAACCTTGAGACCCTGGCCCCACACTTGGCCTGAGAGTGAGGCAGGGAACAGCTAAGCTGCCTCCTGGTCAACTGCTCTGCTTTAGAGGCACAAACAGAATGTTGGAAACTGATGACAAGTAACAGCAGGAAGCCATGACAGCCACCTCCAGGTGGCACTTGCTTCCTCCTTCTTGGCCCCTTCAGCAGACCTACTTCACAGCTGATTCTAAAGGAGAAGAGCAGGAATTCTTAGACAGCTCAGGACATGGCAGCAGATGCCCTCCGAGGTAGTACCGCGGGGACAGAAGCCACCACCTGTCCAGCAGCTGCCTCAACCCAAACATGTAGGAAGGCTGACATTCAGGAGGATGAAGAGGCCACACATCCACTCCTGGGGGCAGAGGATTTTCCAAGACAAGCAGCATATGATCGACAGAGCTCAGGCCAGCAGCCAAGGAATGGGTATAGAGGTCCAGGCACTGTGGCAGCTCCTTCACACTAGCCCCCAAGGAGGCCAAACCAACACAGCTGCCCAGAGCTCATCTGAGATGAGAAGGTACCCTGACCAGCCGAGGAGTCACAGGAAACTGAGTGTGGGCCACTGAATACTCCCATTTCCACCCAAGGAAGAGGCATGCTCCTGGAAACTGACAGGAAAAGCTCAGAATGCCGCACCACTACAAACCTCAACAGAGCTCAGGGCAGCCGGGAAAAGATCGGCTGCCCTGTGGGGGGTGGGGGCACTGGGCTGGTTCCCATGTAAGGGCCATGTCCACCCACCCACAGCCATCCAGCTGATATCCTGAAAGACGGCACAGCTTTCCCTTTCTCTTTCTTTTCAACCTTTTTTAGGTTGATTTCTTTTTCTTTATTTCTATATATATTTTGCCTGTGTATATGTATGCATGTATATGCAACTACATGCATTCTTGGTGCCCATGGAGGCCAGAAGAGGACACTGGATGCCCAGGGACTGGAGTTATGGGCGGTTGTGAGCCACCATGTGGGTTCTGGGAACTGAAATCCCAGTCCTTTGCACGAGCAACAAGGGCTGTAAACTGCTGAGCCATCTCTCCAGTCCCTGTTTGATTTGGTTTGGTTTGGGTTTTTTGAGATAGGTTTCATTCTGTACCTGGAGCTGGCCTGGAACTCATGGCAATGCTCCTGCCTCATTTACCCAAATGCTAGGATAATGGGTATAAGCTATCACAGCCGGTTTGCCTCTCCCTTTCCCTACTGCTGAAGAAGCCTCAGTGGCCACCATAGTCTGCGGCGAGGCTTCAGGACATCATAGTGCATCCTTGACAGCTCAAGGCTGCCCGGGGAGTGGATCCCAGAACTGCTCCCTGTGGCAGCTCTCCAATACCAGCATTAGGTGAGTCGTCAGTGTAAGCCAAGCTAAGGAACACCCTCCTGGCCTCTGTAGGAATGAAGCACACACATACATGTAAGCAAAACATTCACACACATCAAAAAAAAATTGGAAATAGTTGGGTGGCGGTGGCAGCCCATGCCTTTAATTCCACCACTCTAAAATAAACAAACTAGAAGCAAATGTATCGATGGAGAAGAAAGTGCTGTTTCAGGAAAAGTTCCTGTTTTCTGGATGTGAGGGCGGAGGCTCGGGTTTGCAGCGATGTGCTGAAGTAGCAGCAGCATAGAGACTCAGGGGAGGCTGAGCACCGGTTCCCTGACAGCAGGCAGCCTGGAGACCCGAATCCAGAGGAGCTCACTTGGTTTCTCCAGAGCAGGAGTTGTTTGCTGGAGGTCTGGACTCACAATGGGGATGTGGCGCTCACACCCATGTAATTACCAACCACCATCGATTATGCATGGACCAACCGAATGGAGCACAGAACAGAACTTGGTGGCCGGGCACACTTGACAACAGGTAACAGATGCCCTGTCCTCAAGGAGCTCACAGAAGGAAGACAAAAGACGCCATCCACTGTCTGTCTGTCTGTTTTGTTTCGAGACAGGGTTTCTCTGTGTAGCCCTGGCTGTCCTAGACTTGCTCTGTAGACCAGGCTGGCCTCAAACACACAAGAGATCTGTCCACTTCTGCCTCCCAAGTGCTGGGATGAATGGCATTTACTACCACCACTACCCAGCTCAGTGGTTTTCTTTTGTTTTTTTTTATTAAAGCTTTAAGAGCTGGGCATGGCAGCACACACCTTTGATCCCAGCACTCAGGAGGCAGAGGCAGGCAGATCTCTGTGAGTTCAAGGCCAGGCTGGTCTACAGAACAAGTTCCTACAGAGCTACATAAAGAAAAGCTGTCTAGAAAAACTAAAAAATAAAAATAAAATAAATTTTAAAAGAAAGACAAGAAATCAAGAAACTAGGTTTATGCCAGGTGACGGTAGCACATGCCTTTAATCCCAGCATTTGGGAGGTAGCGGTAGGGAAATTATAAAGTCAAGGGCATCCTTGGCTATTCAGCACAAGCCTGAAATCAGCCTAAACTACATGAATCTCTCTCTCACCCCTAGTCCTCATGGGGGGGGGGGGGGGACGGTGTTTCTGGTAGGAGGACTCAAAAGGAGACCGGGTTAAGAACTGGAAGCCCTACTTAAATAAAGTTCCTGCAGGGAAGTCTACACTGGCACTGGGTGTGCCCAACCCCCTGACTCCAGTGAGCTTCAGTTTTGCTTCCTCATTTGTAGGCTGGGATAACAGCTGACTACCTCAAAAGTTGTGTCTGTTACCTAAACATAGGCCAAGCAAAGAGCAATGGGGCCCATCCAAAGACCCCACAAGCTGAGGCCTCCAAGGGAGAGAGCAAAAAGGAAATTAGCTGGATCTTTGCTGGCTTGCAAGCCGGAAGAATCTGGACAATAGGACCACGTCAGGGTGGAGACAGAAATTCGGGAGTTGGCAGCACAAAAGTTCTAAAAGAGGTCATGGAAGCAGATAAACAGGAGAAAAACAGCAAGCCGGGAGAACTCATCAGGGAAAAGAGGAAGGTGCCCCCACTCAAAGCACCTGAGGAGAGAATCCAGAGCACGCGTGCAGCTGGAGAGGGCTAGAAAACACACCCACTAGGGGAGGAAGTGTGTCAGCAAGTGGGTAAGGATGTCCCAGGCTGTGTCAAAAACTGAGAAAGAGGAAACTGCATGGGGGGCCAAACCAATGCAAGTGGGCGGGGTCGGAGAGGTATGAAGGCAAGAGGGCTCAGTGGGTAATGGGTTTGTCACCAAGCCCCTCACAACCTGACCCACATGGCAAAAAGGGAAAATTTTAGCAAGGTATCCTGTGACCTACACACACACACACTAAATAAATATGTAAGTTATAAATAAATGTAAACAAATAAATGTAATTTTAAAATTAAAGGCATATTACTGAGAAGGGTCCAATAGCAGGTTCAGCAGTTAAAAGCACTGGCTGCTCCTCCAAAGGACACAGCTCTAGCATCAGGTGAATCACAGGGGCCTATACTCCAGTTCCAAGGGATCTGACCTCCTCTTCTGGCCTGTGTAGGCACCTGCATACTGTAATACCAGTACTCAGAGAGGCAGAGGCAGGCAGATTGCTGTGAGTTCGAGCCCAGCCTGGTCTACAAATCGAATCTAGACCAGCCAAGGCTACACAGAGAAACCCTGTCTCGAAAAACCAAAATCATCATTATCGTCATCAACCTGCTTAAAAAGGGGAGGGGGAAGGGGCTGGCTGTGAGTAAACAAAGAGATCATTCCCTGAGGCTTCCAGTTTGCTCCACATCTCTGTGTTCTGCCAGGATACATCCTTCACAGCCTGCCTCCAACAGGGCTTGTCTTTTGCTAGGTCAAAAGCTCCTTGGCTCCTTCAAAAAGACACACTGGCACGGGGGAAGGGCAGCTCTGTGGCAAAGGGCATGCTTTGACGAGGTCCCCAATAACACAGGAGATGTACTGATGTCCAGGTAAGAATGGGGCAGCCTGAATGAATCTCCCTGATCTCTGAGGAAGGAGAGCCCCAGTGGCTTCCGCCCACCTTGCTTAGCTTGCCTAGAGTCCTATGATTCAAAACAGCTGGAAATATATACCCCGAGCTCCTCAACAAGAAAACAGACCAGAACATGGCTGTTTCTGCCAAGCGAGTTCTGAATAAGCTGCATTCCATTTCATTAAAACAATTACCTGAGCTCCAGCCAAGGATTACATAAAGCTTCCTCCAGGCCCCATCCCCTCCCCCATAAAACACACATCAGGCTACTTTTCAGATCGGCAGTATGAGGCCCTGACACACCATGTCCAGAAGCCTCATCAGGAAGCCTCCATGATCCCTTCCCAAGTAGCCATGCTGAGGGACAAAGATCCACTCCCACCCCACCTCCTGGCATAAAGAACTGACTTCCGGAGGGCCTGTTGACAGCTCAAAATGCTCCTGCTAGGCACAAGGGCCCTCCTCATTCCCTGTGAGCCAACAGGGTCACTAATGCTGGACTACAGCCATCCCCTCCACCAGCAGCAGCAACCTAAAAAATGGAGGCCCAAGTGGCCCAGCTTTGACTCAGCACACTATGCAAGTGAGACCTGGGGAATGGATTCCAGGAGAGCTGAAAACACTGGGAAACCAGAAGGGCCAGACTGAGCTGCAAATAAGAACTGGTGGTCCCACACTGACAGGCTAACAATGTTGGCCAGCCACAAAGAAGAGTATAACATGAGGAAAACACACACACACAGTCCCCAACTCCCTGGGCTCAGACTGCCTGAAGACATTCATTCCTGCTCTGCAACCCACTGGCCCAGATAACCCTTTAACTCCAACAAGAGATCAACACCTATCTGTCTTGCCAGGACCCTGTGCAGCCAAAATAACTCATTTGGGGACGTGGGTCACAGTGCTGTGACCTGTGCAGAAAAAAAAACAAAAAATGAAAAGAAAAAAAACCCCACAGGATCGGAAAGACAGCATACTTCTATAGGTGCGGATATACAACTGGACCTCTGCGCCCACAGGTATACACCTGCAGAGTCAACAACAGAAGACAGGGAACTAGGATGAGCGCTGCATCCACTAACCGTCAGCACATAGCCCTTCCTCATCCAGGCAGTACAGCGCAATCATAAGCACTCATGTCAACCAGGTCTCCTAAATACTCTGGACATGCTCACACACAAGTGTTTCCATGTAGAGACCAGAGGTTGAACAGGTGGTGTTTTCTATTACTCCCCCCCCCTTTTCTAACTGAACATTAATTTATTGGGAGGGGTACCCAGAGACAGACATCAGGCTACCCTTCAGATAAGACCCTGACACTGCAGTCCAGACTTTGTCAAGATGCCTCCATGACCCCCACCCACCCCCAAGCAGCCATGCTGATAGACAAAGATCCAGAGGACATGTATAAAGTTCAGAGGACAATTTGTGAGGGCTGGTTCTCCTGGTACCATGGAGGACCTCAGATGGAATTCAGGCTACAGGTACAGCAAGCGCCTTTACCCACTAAGCCATGTAGCCAGCCCCCCCCCTTTTTGATACAGGGTCTCTTCACTAAATTTGGAGGTCATTCATTGGCTACACTGTTTGGCCTGTGAATTCTGGGTATCAGCCTGTGTCTGCACCCCATATGTGCCAACACACTCTCTTTGTCAGGTAGGTGGCTGTGAATCCAAACTGGGGTCCCTATGCTTGAACAGCAAACACATTACTTGCTGGGCCATCTCCCTGGCCTCAGAGAGTTTCAATTCTAAAGTTTATAGGAAGGGCTTGGAGGTGTAGCTCAGTTGGCAGAACTCTTGCCCAACTGTACAAAGTTCTAGGTTTGATCTCCCTCACTGCATAAACTGGGTTGGGAATACTCTTTGTGATCCCAGTACTTGAGACGGGAAATGAAGGCAAGAGGATCTGAAATTTAAGGTTACTGTTTCACTGTTTCATCTGCTACCTAGCAAGTCTGACGCCAACCGGGACTATAAGAAACTATGTCTTTAAAAAAAAAAAAAGTGGAGCTGAAGGAATGACTCATTAGTTAGGAGTACTGGATGTCCATATAGAATCACAATACCCACATGTCAGTTCACAGCAGCCCAGAACTCCAGTTCTGTGATGTACGCAATACACAGACATACACGTGAGCAAAATACTCAGACACATAAAATAAATAAATACAAAAAAAAATTTTAATAAAAAGCCTGTTTTTTTTAAAGGGGGATGGGGCTGGAGAGATGGCTCAGCGGTTAACAGCACTGGCTGCTCTTTCGGAGGACCTGTGTTCAATTCCCAGCACCTACATGGCAGCTCACAACTGTCTGTAACTCCACTTCCAGGAGATCTGGCACCCTCGCACAGATATACATGCAGGCAAAAATTTTAAAAAATAAAAATAAAAAGTACCTAGGAAGTTGTGTTTACAGAGCCCTGAGTAGGCAAGCCTTTAGCATATAGAAGCAGGAAGTGCTGGACCCAACCAACCCCTACAGATACCAATGGGTACTGTGACTTTTTGGTTTGGGTTTTGGTGTTCACTATATCATTTAAAACTAACTTGCAGAGACAGGTGTGGCAGCACACCCCTCTAACCCCAGCTCGTGGTCGACAGAGAGTTGGATCTCTGTGAATTCCAAGGCTAGCCTATTCTACACAGTGAATTCCCAGACAGCCAGGACAATATAGTAAGACTGTCTCAAAAACAAAACAATTACTTAATCACAGACTTTCATGACATTTCACTCCTACTTTCCCATGCCCCGAATAAAGACAATCTTCTCCCATAAACCACAACAACCACAATCACACCAGAAATGCATTAACAGCCATCGTCAAGGGAAGACTCAGCCTTTGGGGCTGTGGCAGGCCTTCCAATGCGCATCTTCGGCCCTGTGTCTGAAGCTCCTCAGGAAGGCCAATGCTGAGCCCTACTGGTTAGGTGGTTGGTCAGCTAGGAACTTACCAGGATATGAACTGATTGATACTGAGGCCGGCCCTGAGGCGGTGGACAGAGGCTAACGCTTGCTGAGGAGACAAATCTTGACCTTCTAATGAGTTGCTTAATCACATTTCTCAGCTTTGTAATCCTCCCCAACTTCTCCTATCCCCACTGACACCCTCCATTCTCTTCCTTTGCTTAACAGTTCCATTTTCTTTTAAGACTGGATCTCAATATGTAGCCCCAACTGGACTGGAATTCACTATGTAAACGAGGCTGGCCTGAAGCTCACAGCCTGCCTGCCTCTGCCACCTGAATGCTAGGGTTAAAGGCTTAAGCCACATGAAGCCCTCCTTGACATTGTTAACAGCTTTTCCACTAGAACCAGTATTGCTCAAATGACAGCAAGTGTGCATACCTGAATGAAGACAAAGAATATGTCCATGGGGGCTGGGCAAGCCACATGGCTCAGAGAGGGAGGCTTGCTGACTGCTGAGGCTTCAACTTCTGTCAGCTGGGCTCTAAGCCCACAACTCTGTGTTAAGGGGACAGGTGACTGAACAGGTGGCTGGGGAAAACAGAACGGAGCCCTCTGCCTATCAACAGACATGGCCACCAATGCCGTTCAGCTCCTCCTGAGCACAAAGAGTCCTCAAGAAAGGACCAAAAAAAGGGAAGTGGGAGACTGAATGGACGATGAAGGGAAAGACAAACAGAAAAGATTTTTGGAGCCAAGCCTGGTGACACAGGCCTATAATCCCAGTTAATCTAGAAGGTGAGGCAGGAGATTTACATATTCAAGAACAGTCTGGACTAACAAATGCATTGAAGGCAGCAGCCTGTACAACATGATGAGACCCTATCTAAAATACAAAGCACCTGGACAGTGGTGGCGCACACCTTTGATCCTAGCATTTGGGAGGCAGAGGCAGGTGGATCTCTGTGAGTTTGAGGCCAGCCTGGTCTACAGAGTGAGTTCCAGGACAGCCATAGTTGCATAGAGAGACCTTGACTTAAAAAAAATCAATTTTTTAAAAATGTGTTCTACTGATGTTATTTTTATTAACGAAGGCACTGAGCCCAGAACAGCTCAGCAAAAGGCGAGAGTGATGCTAGGAAGAAGCTCTTCAACATCTCTGGCCTTGAAACAAGCTCCATGAATGATGAGCACAGGGGGAAGAGGCCACCCAGGGCCTCAGCCGGGACTCCTGGCCTGTGTTAGACCCCTCCAGGACTAGCCCCATCTCTCCAACACATGCCATCTCTGAAGAAGCTGAAAGGAACACTGCATGCTCCCCCAGAAAGCCATCTCCCATGGTGTGATAGGGCCATGCCCAAGGTCCACAGCTGTCCATTCCATCCATGGTGTGCATAACAGAAAGGGACCTGCCTAAGAATCAGACACAACCCAGGGTTTGAATCCAAGCCGAACCCTTACTAAGGCACCTCACAAAACATCCACTAGGAGGGCACCACTGCTCCACCATTAGCTGCTGCCTCGCCTCTGCCACAGGCCCGGCGACTCCCCTGACCTAGGCCTAACACACAGAGGTACCACATACAGGCAAACCCTAAGGCCAGATTTTCCATGGAAAATGTGCCGCTCTGTAGCCCCGAATGCCCCGGGCAACTCCGTTACCCCCCTAGCATCATCCCCAAACACAATGAGGCACTGTTTTCCAAAGGGTCAAGACTGCAGAGAAGCTGAAAGGAGACGTGTCCAGATTCCAGCAGACTGGACACTGCCAACAGTGAGAAGGCAACGCTATCAAGCCATTTCCGGGGGACCTTCCTTCCCAAAGGAGCAGAAACTTGAAAAGATCAGTTACTGGGCAGGCCTTTTGGTACCAAGCTCCCACTACTTCATCATTACAAAACCATCCAGAATGGAATCAATCTAGGTTCAAATCCCAGCTGGGCCACACAACTTCCCCAGCTCAGGGTCCTCCATCTGTGAAGCCAAGATTGAAAATACCTCCCTCTCAACAGTAGTAATAAAAAAACGGGGGGAAGGCTTGGCACAGAGCCTGTCCCCAGTGGAGCACAAGAAATCATTGTCAGGCCACACTGTGGTCATGGCCGCCCCAGATACATTAAGAACGTGAACATGGAGAGAAAAAGAGCCAGGGCAGAGAGCATAATCAGAGTGCATCCGTGTTGTGAGAACTCTGTCCAGGAAACTCCGGCCAGAACTTGAACAGAATGAGCTCCCAGCCAAACCCAGCGTCTAAGCTCTAATGAGAAAAGCCACCAAGCAGAGTGTAGAGAACACATGCAGAAAGGCAGGACATGATGTGTTTATGTTTTTCTGCCCAACCAGCTATAAATTTTTAACTTATTAAACAGCACACGGTGACTCTCTCACTGGCCACTATGGGGAGGAGAAGAGCCCTCCAATTTATTCTTTTTTACCCTTAAGCCAGAAAACACAGTTACCATGGAGGCTACACACCCATGGCCTTGCCACAGGGAGACTGCCTTAAACTAGCCCCCATGTTAAATGACCAGGAGGTTCACAGCTGAAATTTCTCTTGGGAGACAAATAAAAACAAGAGGGCTGGCCACCATGTCCACCCTAGTTTAGGAAAACAGCTGACGAGCAGCGTGCTGAACAGCCGTCCAGACAGCTGACTGCCTGGGCTCAGAGGCAAATTCCTCTCCCCCCTGCACACACACATTTCCCCCACCCTAAGCTCTGGTCAGCCAGGCATGACCGGCCCCCTGAGAGCTTAGACTAAGGAAGCCGGGTAGCATGGATCTAGCAACTGGAGAGTCTACGGAAAGCAGCACAAGTCACAGGTGGCAGCCGTCACCCGCTGCCACCCCTCCTGCTGGTTCCTGCTTGCCCCTTCTGGGACAAAGCGCACAGGGGCTGTGCAGGGACCAGGCACGGATTTGTTTGTCTGTCGGCTGTGCGGCCTCAGGCCAGAGAATCAGCCTCTCTTGTCTGCTTTCTCAACTTGTTGAAAAGGGGTAGTGGTGAGGGCAGCGGCCTCGGGGTGACCTCTCAGGAAGGCTGAAGTGAGGACACGGCAAATCCAGGCATGGCTAAGTACTCCATAAACAACACATTTCGATTCCTACCACCCCATCTGCCAGAACACACTCTTTCCTTTCAAAGACAACTCAGTGTCCCAGCCCTAAATGGAAGACAGTCAGAAGATGGGAATTCCGACTCTGCAGGCTCTACAAAGACTTCCTCAGTCCTTCAAACAGCACGGGGACTGTCCAGAACCAACAGAGCCCTCACCAGCATGAGAGATGCTGTGACTCGGCTTCATTCCCTAATTCCCACCAGGAAAAAACTGACACTTTAGATGCCTATTCAAAAACACATCACCCCAGCCTCCTTTCAGCTTAGGTATTTTTACATGGAAAAAAAAAAAATTAAAAATACCTGCCTGGAAGCTATGCCAACCTCTAGCAACTTGGGAATGTGGATGCCAAGCCTGACCCAAAGGCATAAGTATGCCTGGCAGTGATCCCACTCTGTGAATGAGGCAGGATCCAGTACCATCCCCAGATCCGGATGTTTCAGGGGCTCTGTGATCCCACAAGGAAACTGCAGGGAGGCAGTGAAGTCCAATGCCCACAGATGGCCCCTCTTAACTCCATATACCCTATGCTGCCTGAGAGGCCCCTCAGTCTTACATACTGAATCTGCTCCTCAGAGCTAGGGACACAAGTGGTCACACAAGCCACCCACAGTCCAGAGAGAGAAGACAAGGCTCCTATAGAGAAGGAACTCACCCCACACACACCTCCTCAGCTGAGGGGGCCTAGGAGGAGGGAGAGACAGGGGCTCCTTCACTCTGCCATTCACAGGGCTCACAGGGCATTCCTAGAATCCTCGAATCAACCCCCAAGGGCTTAGAATCAACTTCCAGGAGATTCTTTCTTTCCTCTGTCCTAACACCAGACCAAGTGTGGACTGAAAAGAACAGCCTTCAGGCTCCAATAACACGAAGACAGTGAAACTCTGTTCCGGGCATCCTGTCCTCCTTACCTGTGGGGCTTCCAGCAGGCCTGACGCTGGGGGCGGGGGACCTTGCCAGCCAGGACACGTTCAGAGAAGGCCATACCCTGCGGCCCATTCCAGTCCTCATTCCTCTGGCATTTTACTAGGGCCCGGGAACAGTGGGCGAGAGGCGAGAGGCCCCCCAACTTGCCTTCTAAGTTTAGACTTGAAAGTTTGTGAATGGAAGGTTGGTCCATACTGGTCACTAATACAGGGTGACTGGACTTGAAGAAGCGGTGGGGGGTGGGGGGGGAACGGTATCTATGCAGTAGCCTGGGCCACTTGTCATTAGAATGGGGGTGTGGTCGTCACAAGCTGTTCTGTGGCTCGTGATATGGAACGGGTGGGTTATATCCCTGAAGCTAGGAAGGGGGGTGCCAGTCTGCAAAGTGGAAGGTGGCCTCGAGAAAACAGAAGGGGGTCACAGACAGAAGGAACAGCCTCCGAGACCGAGTCCGGCAGGCAGCCGCCCTGAGGTGGGGGTGGGGAGGCGAAGTGAGGGTCCCGCAAGCTGAGGAGGAGGTCTGCCCGGGGAGCGAGGCGCCCTTCTCCAAGGCGGGTCCCCGAAACCGGTGTGGGGTCGGGATCCTCAGGAGGCGCGGCGAGGAGCGGCCCGCACGGCCTCGGTGCGGCCCCGCAACTAGCCGGGCGCCAGGGTGGGATCGGCAGCCCCAGCGCCCGCTCGCGGCCGCCGCCGCCGGGCCCCGGCCGCTCCGCCCTCCGCCTCCCGCACTCACCGAGATCGTCCATGGCTGGTCCTCAGACGCCGGCCCCCGGTTCGATGTCGCCCTCGCTGACCGTCCCGGGGCTGCTCCTCGCCGCCCCGCAACTTTTCCGCCGCCAGCCTCGGCCCGGAACGGAACCCGCCGCCGCGCCGCCGCCGCCGCCGCCGCCGCGCGCTCCCGCGGCAGCTGGCCACGCCCCCGCGCGTAGACTGGCCCCGCCCCGCCGCCGGCCCCGAGCACGCCTAGTCCCGCGGGGGGCGACCGCTGGGCGTGGTGGTGGCGCCTCCTTGCGGCTGAGCGGGTGGAGGCGTCTCCAGGCCCTGAACCCCGGCGTTCAAGTCTCTCTTGTCAAAGGCATTTGTCTGACCGACCTTCAGACAGACCGACGGACAGACTTGTCACTCGGTTAAAGGGTCGGATTGGCCCACCTGTCCATCTGTTTGAATCCCAGTTTGGTCACCTCGCAGGAGAATAAGTCGGCAAGGCCTGGTGGAACCTTGGGACGTTCCGTGAGTCGCCCTACGTTCGAATGGCAGTGCTGATCACAGCGGAGCAGTATCCCAGCTAGGGTCTCTTTGTACCTCCAGCCGGCTTGGAACTTGTGACCTTTCTGCCCAGGCCTCCTGACTGTTAAAATTAGTACTGTCTGCAACCAAATCTGGCTCCAGTTCCAGTAGTTTGGAAGTCATGAAACCTTTAATTTGATCTTTTAAACCCCTTCACCCTTCCTAGAGACAGCCGAAATTCTGCACAGGGCAGAGATACTGTACATTACATAAAGTGAAACTACAAAAAAAAGTCATTCCCAGAGCCTGACACAGTTGTCCAGGGGGCTCTGGTCCCCTTACACTTAGAAACTGGATGGTAGAAGATGGGCCTGACCCTGACGGTAGTAGCTCAGGCCTGTAATCTCAGCTAGTCAGGAGACTGGGGCAAGATAGAAAGTTCAAAGTAAGTCTGGGCTACAGAGAGAGTAAAGACCAACCTGGGCAATTTATGGAGAGAACTGTCTCAAAATTTTAAAAACTTTAAAAAACATGTGTATACATTAACACACACAGCTAAAATCTCAGAATTTAGTAGATAGAGGCAGGTTGTTCAGGAATTCAAGGTCCTCCTTAGCTGGACAGTCAGTTGAGTTCAAGGCTATCCTGAGCTATGTAAGACCCTGTCTCAAGAGATAGCTAAGAGAGAGAGAGAGAAGGAAGGAAAGAAAAGAGCAAACCAGACATAGCGGCACAAGACTTTACTCCCAGCCCCACCACTTCGGAGGTAGAAGCAGGAGAATAAGGGGTTCGAGGCCATTGTTGGCTGCATACTGAGTATGAGGCTAGCTTAGGCTATCTAAGACCCTATCTAAAATAATTAATAAATAAAATTTTTAATTCTTGGTCAGGCATGGTGGGCACACACCCAGGAGGCAGAGGCAGCGGATCTATCTCTGAGTTCAGGGACAGGCAGAGCTACATAATAAAGAAACCCTGTCTCAAAAATACAAAACAGAAGAAAAAGAAAAAAATTAAGTCACAGTGACAAAGCATCTGCCTCAAATGCCTGAAGCCCTAGGTTTAATCTCTAGCACTCCCACACCTGAAAATAAAGAAAGATGGAGTAAGGTGGTGTTTTGAATGAGACTAGCCCCAGAGGCTCACATATGAATACCTGGGCAGCAGCTGACAGGACTGTCTGGGGAGGAATGGAAGGTTGTCGTCTTTGTTGGAGGAGGCGTGTCACTAGGAAGCAAGCTTCCAAGTTTCAAAACCCCAAGCCATTCCTACTCTCTGTCTGCTTCCTTTCTGTGGCTCAAGACCTAAGCTCTCAGTTACTGCTCTGGCACCAGGCCTGTCTGCTTGCTGCCATGCCACCCGCCTTGATGACCACAGACACACCCTCTGTAGAAGCTTCCAATAAAGTTGCCTTGCTGTGTTGTCATAGCAATTGAAAAGTAACTGAGGCCCAGTACCCGGGGAGGCAGAGGCAGGCAGATCTCTGTGAGTTCAAGGCCAGCTCAGAGGGTAAGAACATTGTCTGTTCTTCCAGAGGTCCTGAGTTCAATTCCCAGCAACCACACCGTGGCTCACAACCATCTATAATGAGATCTGGTGGTTTCTTCTGGTGTGCAGGTGTACATGCAGATAGAGCATTCATATTTTTAAAAAATAAAAATCTGGGGGCTGGAGAAATGGCTCAGAGGTTAAGAGCACTGCCTGCTCTTCCAGAGGTCCTGAGTTCAATCCCCAGCAACCACATGGTGGCTCACAACCATCTATAATAAAATCTAGTGTCTTCTTCTGGCGTGCAGGTGAATATACAGATAGAACATGTATACATAATAAATAAAATATTTTTTAATAAATAAATAAAAATCTGTCATTTACTCCATGTCCGGGTACACACATACTTTAGCTATTATCTGAGTTACCATGAGTATTTAGGGTGATGGTAGCCTGTGAATTGCATCTTAAAACTCTTGCACACACAACTTCAGCTCTCCTTATTTCTCAGACCAAGATATCAAGTCCTTTTGTGTCCGGTTCTTTACAGGAAGACACTGAGATCGAATTAGGGGGTGGTGCCTGTGAAAGACAAGAAGGAAATAAATAGGATTGAGCAAGTAGAAACTTAGAACCCACAAACACAGGGCAACCCATCAGAGAGCCTGGGAACCAAAAGCCAAGGGGGGAATCCTTTAGCAGAAGTCCAGGCTGTGGACTGCCCACTGTGGGAATGCCCAGCAAGGTGTGGCTTGACTCAAAGTCCCTGCACCTTTAGCTGATACTAGAGCTAGTGACTTATAATACCACTGAGCCACATCCCAGATCCCCAGTGAGCCCTGGGACTTCACAGCATCCACCAAACACAGCAAGAAAGCTGGTGCTGGGCGGTGGCGGTACATGCCTTTAGTCTCAGCCCTTGGCAGGCAGAGGCAGGCAGATCTCTGTGAGTTTGAGGCTGGTTTACAGAGTGAGTGCCAGGACAGCCAGGGCTACACAGAAAAACTCTGTCTCAAAAAACAAACAAACAAAAAAAAAAAAAAACAAGCAAGCCACACATGCAACTTAAAGTATTCTAGTAATGTTTTCTTTGCTCTTTATTTTGCTTTAAGACATGATTTCGTGGGGCTGGACAGATGGCTCAGAGGTTAAGAGCATTATCTACTCTTCCAAAGATACTGAGTTCATGCTGGCTCACAACCATCTATAATGAGATACGGTACCCTCTTCCAGCAAGCAGGCGTACATGCAAGGCAGAACATATACATAATAAATAAATCTTCATTTAAAAAAAAAGATATGGTTTTACCTGGTGGTGGTGGTCGTGTTCACCTCTAATCCTGGTACTCAGGAGGCAGAGAGAGGTGAATCTCTGAGTTTCAGGGCAGCCTGGTCTACAGAGAGAGTTTCAGGACAGCCAGGACTACACAGAGAAACCCTGTCCTAGGGTGGGGGATGAGGGAAAGACAGGGTCTCACTGTGTAACTCTGACTGGACTACAGTTTACTGGCCTTACTCACAGAGATCCACCCACCTCTGTTACCTGAATACTGAGATTAAAAGTGTGTACCCCCGCACACAGCTAATCTTTCTTTGTTTTTGTTTTAAATCAGAAGACAAGGTGGGCATGATGGCTCAGGCTGGTAGCTCCAGGATTTGGTAGGTTGAGGCAGGAATGTAAGCAGCCTGGACCACACTGGGTTTTTGTTTGTTTGTTTGTTTGATTGATTGGTTGGTTGGTTGGTTTGGTTTTTGGTTTCTCGAAACAGGATTTCTCTGTGTAGCCTTGGCTCTCCTGGACTCCATTTGTAGGCCTTGAACTCACAGAGATCCACCTGCCTCTGCCTCCTAGAGTGCTGAGATTACAGGTGTGTGCCACCATGCCCGGCTTCTCTTTTTCTCTTAACCCTCATGCTTAAAGTAAAAATTAAAAGCATCTTTAATAAAAAGCCAATAATGGGGAGAAGAAAGTCAAAAGAAACAGATAAACAGCAGTAAAGATTATTATTTAATTCAAGATATCCTAAATGTTATTGCTTTTCAGCTGTAGTCATTATAAAAAGGTATTAGTGCGAAGTGTTACAGAGTCGGACTAAAGCATCACATCTGTGGAATGTACAGCCCCAAAGGGGGTGTCTATACTGCACCCTCTCCTCCCAAAAAAGACCCTTGTGGAAGAAGAGGTGGAAAGGCGGTAAGAGCCAGCGGTAATGACGGAACACAAGAGAGCTGAGTCTCCTGGACACCGCAGGGCATTCACACACGTGGCCTCAGTGTTCCTGCCAGCATGCCCCAGTCCCAGGCAAGCTCAAAGTCCAAATCTCAGCATGGAGAAGGGAGGTAACACAAAGTCTCACCCCTAGCACAGGGCCTGTTGGCAATTGATGGCTCTAGGAAAGGAGGAATCAGTTTTCTTTAAGAGTATCCCACTCTGGGCTGGAGAGGTGGCTCTGTGGTTAAGAGCACACTGGCTGCTCTTCCAGAGGACCTGAGTTCAATTCCCAGCAACCACATGGCAGCTCACAACTGTCTGTAACTCCAGTTTCCAGAGGATCTGATGCCCTCACACAGACATGCATGAATGCAAAACACCAGTGCACATAAAATTAAAATAAATAAATCATAAAAAAAAGAGTCAGGAGTGGTGATATACGCCTTTAATCTCTTGACGAGGGAGGAGGCAGGCAGGTCTCTGTGAGTTCCAGCCCTGGTCTACAGAGTGAGTTCACAACAACCAGGGCTACACAGAGAAACCCTGTCTCAAACAAACAAACAAACAAACAAATAAGAGTATTCCACTCCAGTGAAAAGCCACACACACCCATGAATATATTGGCAGCAAATAGACTTGGTGGAGAAAAAAAAAAAAAGGACATAAAACTGGGTGTTTAGGGAAGGGGTTAATGGTAGATCTGGGAGGAGCAGGGGGAGGGGTGACTATGACTCTTCCTACAAAAGAACTAACCACACATCAGTGAAAAGAGAGTACTGTAGGGATCCAGTATGCAAGCTACAGTTAAAACATTTGAATCCAGCAGATCAAGTACTTTGTAGCCACTCATACTTGCAGTAGCTACCACATGGCCCTGCAGTTAATTGAGTGAAAAAAGCTCTCTCCAAGTAAACCAGACTGGTCTGGAACTCACAGAGATAGACCACCTCTGCCTCCCAAGTGCTGGAACCAAAGGTGTGCACTACCAACCCCTGGCTGTAAAATGCAGTCTTTAAAAAATTAAAATCAGGGGTGGAGAGATGGCTCAGTAGTTAAGAACCCTCATTGCCCTTCTGAAGGTTCTGAGTTCAATTCCCAGCACCCACATGGTAGCTCACAACTGTCTGATGCCATCTTCTGGCATGTAGAAGTACATGAAGACAAAGTACCCACATGGTGGCACACACCTTTAATCCTAGGACATGGGAGGCAGAGGCAGGCAGAGCTCTGAGTTAGAGGCCAGCCTGGTCTACAAAGTGAATTCTAAGACAGCCAGGACTACACAGAGAAACCCTGTCTCAAATAACAAAATAAAAAACAAAAAATTGAAATGAAATTTTAAAACTGGGCAGAGTGGTGTTTACCCATAATCCCAGCACAGGAGACAGAGGCAAGAGGGACGCCACAAAGATAGGCTGCCTGATCTGTCTACACAGTGAGCTCTGCGGTAGCCAGGGCTACACAGTGAGACTTTGTCTCCCAAGACAGTATGTGGGTAATTTATTTTATTTTTTGGTTTTTTGAGACAGGGTTTCTCTGTGTAGTCTTGGCTGTCCTGAACTCTCTTTGTAGACCAGCCTAGCCTCAAACTCACAGAGCTACGTCTGCCTCTGGCTCCCTGAGTGCTGGGATTGCAGGTAGCCTCACATTTATTAAATACCCATTTATCAGCAATGTGTTCACTGATTCTGGGAAGAAAGAGGGACCTAAGGAAAAAACCAATTTGGAAGAGTACACTCTCAGAGCTTACAATAGAGATGTGTAATCATTACTTGGTGTGGAGAAAGCGTTTTGGCGATACAGCGAATGGGGCTGGAAAGAGAGATGGCTTGCCCAGTAACATCACTGTCTGTGCTTGCAGAGGCCCTGGGTTTGAGTCTCAGCACACACGTGGCTGCTGGTATCTGTCTGCCCTCTTCTGGCCTCTGTGGGCACTGCACCCATGTGGCACACATACATCCATGCAGGCAAAACACCAGTGTACATAAAATAAAAATCTTAAAAACCAAATACAGATAAACTAAGAAACAAAATTAAAATAATCTGTAATCTGGCACACACCTTTAATCCCAGCACCCAAGAGGCAGAGGCAGACTGATCACTGTGAGTTTGAGGGCCAGCCTGGTCTACAAAGTGAGTCCAGGACAGGCAGGGCTTTTACAGAGAGAAACCCTGTCTCTAAAAATCAAAACTAACTTTAAAAAAATATATATATAGCCAAGGAGCCTGGACTTCTGATCCTCTCAGTCTTACCTCATGAGTGCTAGGGTTTCAGGTGTAGTCCACCATGCCTGGTTTTGTGAAGTACTGCGGACTGAACCCAGAGTTTCATAAATGCTACGCACAAACTGAAGTGACCGAACTACCCCACTAGCTCTAGTTGTATGTGTCCAGTACAGCAGCTCTCAACCTCTGGGTCGTGACCCCCTTGGGGGTTGAAAGACACTTTCACAGGAATCACCTAAGACCATTTGAAGACACAGATATTTATGTTGCGATTCATAGCAGTGGGTTAAGATTACAGTTATGAAGTAGCCTGACTTTCCTTGAGCGACACAGTAGGGCTGAGTCTCATACCTGAGCCAGCAGCTGCTTAACCGCTGCCTCAGTTAAATGTAATTATCCCCAGGCCTTCACTGTGATTAGCAAGGCTGACAGACCTTCCTTGGAGCACAGCCTTCATTATTTCCTGCAGATCATCAGTTCCTGCAGGTGGAAGTGCTATGTCAGAAGCTGAGTGTGAGGAGCTTTGGGTGCAGCTCAGGGGGTACACCTAGCAGCTAGATGCCTGCCCAGCGTGCCCAAACCCTATATTCAGTCCCCAGCCTGATCCTCAAAGAGATGGAGTGGCCTTCCTTGGTTGAGGGGAGGTGATTCACACCCCCCCCCCAACACTCCATTCTCAGTTGCCTCCATATCACAGTGGGGGGGGGGCCCACATGTTTGCCAGGCACACAGCCAAAAGTCATCCCTAAGTCCTTCTCGGCTCCCACTGAACAAAGGAGCCTCCATTACCCCTCCATTTCTACTCCCTCCTTCTACCATTCTACCCTCCTCCTGCCTGGACAACTAATTAATTAACCTCCAAGTTAAACTGGATGCTTCCAGCAAGAAGCCAGCACTATAGCTCTTCTATCTATCTATCTATCTATCTATCTATCTATCTATCTATCTATCTATCCAACTATGCTTTTTTGAGACAGGGTTTCTCCATGTAGCCCTGGCTGTTCTGGACTCCCTCTGTAGACCATGCTGGTATTAAACTCACAGAGCTCTGTAAAATGAACTTTTTTTTTTTTTAATTTTGCCAAGACCAGTTTATTGGCATCAGCTGTCTTGAGAAAGCAGTGGAAAGACCCTAAAATGAGGTCTTCCAGTAGCAGAGGTTAAAGGGCACCTGCTAAAATACTGGCCTCTCCTAGAGCCTATCATTTATGCCTTCTCTAAGATTCCAGACAGTATTTTCCTGTTGCCCCTTGTTTTCTTTTTTTTTTATTAAATTTTTATTTTTATATTAATTACAGTTTATTCACTTTGTATCCTAGCTGTAGCCCCCTCCCTTGTCCCCTCCCAATTCCACCCCCTTCTTCTTCTTCTCCCATACCCCTCCCCCAGTCCACTGATAAGGGAGGTCCTCCTCCCCTTCCATCTGACCCTAGCTTATCAGGTCTTATCAGGACTGGCTGCAATGTCCTCCTCTGTGGCCTGGTAAGGCTGTTCCTCCCTTGGGGGAGGGGGTAATATGAACTTTTATTTGACTGGTTCAGTTGTTGCCTAGTCCTGGAAACTTCTAGCCTCCATATAATCTAATCTAGGCCTAGAATGTTTTCAGCCTCTGAGACTTAGGGCTGCATAAATTCACCCTTTCTGGCTTTTTCTGAATTCTCTTACTAGCTGGTTCAACTCAGCTGTTCTGTCTCAAACTCCTCTCCAAGCTGACCGATTCAAATTGGCTTCTCTCTTGGCCTCTGACTGGATTGCTCTGCTTGACCTCAAACTAACTCTAGCAATCTGTTCTCATCTTCTGGTTCCTTCTGTCTTCACCTGTGTTTAGCTTTTTCTTTCTTCCCAACCTGTCTCTGTACAACTGTCCCTTCTAAAACTGACTCCTCCTTCTTCTCTCTCAATCTCTCCCTCTCTGTCCTCTGTCTCCCTACTCCCTTTTAAATCACCTCTCTGTTCTCATGAGAGTTGAGCATATTCTAGTCTGTCAAATCTTTCTCTGATTCGTCACTATGGCTGCTTCCTCCTAGCAACTAATTTTACCTTCATGTTTGGGGATTAAAGGTACATACTGAGGGCACGTCTGCATTCCAGCCAGAGTAGACAGGCTGCTGGACTAAAATGCCCCTACAGCTTTCACCTTCCTGCTTAAGCTAAAAATTGTACACAATTTAACTGTTACATCAAAAACGATTATCATGTCCTTATGAAGATCCATTGATGCAATGATCCTCCATCATCTCAGTCCTGATCATCTGTCCTTCAGCAACATCCATTTTCGCATCACGGCTGTCAGTCTGCCAGTCTGATGAACGATCTGTTCTTCTTTAACTGGTTTGTTAAGCTTTCTCCTTCGAAGGGGATGTGCTTCTTGTATCATCTGTTTCTGCCTTCCTTCATCTCTTCCTTCCTTTAACTGTGCCTTTCATGCAGAAGCTTCTCTTATTCAGATTGGGCCTTTACAATTTTGATGGAACCCATAGTCTTTTCTCACCTGCAGAAATATAGGCAAAACCTCTTCCCCAATGTAACACATTCCCTGAGTTTCATTCTGGTGTTAAAACATCTTTAAAGTATACAAGTGGTTGTTTGGTTTTGTTTTGTTGTTGTTGTTGTTTTCTACAAGCCAATGTCTTTCAGCTAATCTTATTCCCCCTTTCTGCTTATCAAGATACAGTTCTTTATGAATCCAAACATCAATTAGACATTTAGGCAATCGCATTCCATTCCTAGCTCAATGCCAGCAAGCCAGCCTTCTCGACTTTAATCCAAGAGCTTTCCGCTTAAGTATTGTAAACAGGATTAAATAAAGCCAACTTTAGGTCACAAGGCAGAGCAAGCAACCATCTGACAGAAAGTAAACATAGGAAAAAACCATGGAGAGTAAGAGGAAGTCAGGAGAAAGGATAGAGTAATGCACAGGAAATAAAAGGGAGGAACCCTCAGTTTGAGGGGTTTTGAGACTGTGTAGAAGGAGAACTTTGTCTCTCTTTTTGGGACATTGGCTGAGGAGGGTCATCTAGGTGCTTTCTCTGCCTCTCTAAGCAAGCAGGCTTTTATCTCAGCATCCAGCTTCCAAATCTTTATTGTTAAAATCAAATGCTTGAGATTTTGTTAAAAAAAAAAAAAAACCGAGAAGCCGGATGTTGTGGCTCACCCCTGTAATCCCAGCATTTGGGAAGGCAGAAGCAAGCCAATCTCTGTGAGTTTGAGGTCAGCCTGATCTACAAAGCAATTCCAGGACAGCCAAGGCTACATAAAAAACCCTGTCTCAAAAACAAAAACAAAAACAAAAAAAGAAAGAAAGAAAAAAGAAAAAAAGAAAGAAAGAAGGAAAGAAAAGGAAAGAAAGAACAACAGCGATCTACTTGCCTTTGCCTCCTATGTGCTTGTGCTAAAGGCCTTTGACCCAGCACCTGGCTTAAAGACTTATTTTTATTCTTTTTAACTATGAGTATATATGCCTGTGTGTGGCCATAAACATGTGTGTTCCAGTTCCCAAACAGACCAGAGGTGTCAGATCCCCCTGGAGCTGGAGTTACAAGCATTTGTGTCCGATGTGGGTGCTAAAAACCAAACGTGGGTTCTCTGCAAGGCCACCCTTAATCTTATGGAACCATTTCTCCATCCAGCCCCCGATGTTACTGTTTGTTTCTGAGGAAGGATTTCTCTGTGTAGCCCTGGCTGCTCTGAAACTGTCCATGTAGACCAAGCTAGCCTTGAACTCACAGAGATCCACTTGGCTCTGCCTCCCAAGTGCTGGAACGAAAGATGTGCGACACCACGCGCAAGTCCCTAATCTTACCTTTAAAAAAGCTTCTTTATTGAGCTACAATTTGCACCTAGTGAAATGTAGTAATTCGGGCAGTAATAATGCACAAATAGTGTAAATGCGATAATGATGCAGAAGGATTGTTGTGAATTGGAGGACAGCCTTCAGCTACAGAATAAGACCCTGTCCTCACCCCCAAAAACAAAACAGTAATTCTAAGTGTGTCAGGATCAGTGAGATGTACAGCCTTGTGTAACCACCATCTCAGTCAAAATCTAGAACATTCCATTTCCCCTGGAGTCCCCTTTGTTGTCAGCTTCTCCCATTCTTAGCCCCATATAATGACTTGTTTTCTGTCATCACAGTCTAGCGTGGATGTTTTGGTTTTGATGGTTTCATTTTTTAAGACAGTATCTCATATAGTCCAGGGTGACCTCAAAACTCCCTCTGTAGCAAGGATGTCCTTGAACTCTTGATTCTCCTGTCTCTATCTCTTCAATTTACTGCCACGTCTACTTTGAATTTTCTTTCTTTTTTTTCGGGGAGGGGAGGGGTATTACTCTTTTCTGGGGCGTACAGGGGGAGGTTTGCATTCTTCGGCACAACGTAATGCTTGTGAACTTGTGTTAGGCAGCAGTAATTTGTTCATTTTCACTGCTGTGGAATACTCCATTGTAAGGATGTACCAGCACCAGTTTCTGCACCATACTGTTAATGAACATTGCGGTTGTTTGCCGAGTTTGGTCTGCTAGGAATAAACTTGCCCTGACATTTGGAAGTCTTTGTGTTAACATATGGTTTTATTTCTCTTGGATAAATACCAAAGAGTGGAACAACTGGCCTACAATGCAATGTTCAAAAATGAAAATTAGGTCTTGTCAGCCCTGCTCTGGTGTTCTTCTGTTATATCAGGGATAAAACCCAAACTCTTCTCAGGGTTTGACCTCAGGTCTGGTTCTTATCTAGTCTCTCCCTGGAACTGTAGTCATATTGAACTAAAATATAGGGTGACCCCATTGAAGAATTCTGCTATCTGATGGAAAAGTATCATGAGATGGTACGACATTGCTTTGGCTCTGTTTTTGTGGGTTTTTTTTTTCCTTTTGTTTTTTGAGACAGGGTTTCTCTGTGTAGCCTTGGCTATCCTGGACTCACTTTGTAGACCAAGCTGGTCTTCGACTTCCAGGGATCCGCCTGCCTCTGCCTCCTGAGTGCCGGGAGATCACAGGCGTGCACCACCAAGCCCTTTGCTGGAGCCAAACGGGCTTCATCCTGTCTCTCAAACATAGCAAGCCAGTTCTATAGTTCGGCAACAACCTACTACACACTTAGCAGCCTACAGTCATAGGATCCATGGCCACAACTTCCGCTGCTCAGGAGTCCTGACACCGGGTATGTGACCTCTGCTGAGTGTCCCAGCAGGCTGAGCTGTAGGTACTGCTGACCACATCCTCTTCTGGAGGTTCGCCTTGGGGGAGGTCTGTTTCTGGGCTCTTTTGTCAGAAACTGTTTTGCTCTGGGCACATCGTGGGTACATCAGTGTCCTACTGTAAAAGGATACTGTTGATTTCTGAAGGCTTTAGGGGTGGACTGATCAAGAGCCAAAGCAATAGTGGGCCAGCCTGGTCTGCAAAGTGTCCAGAATAGCCAGAGCTACACAGAGAAACCCTGTCTCAAAAAAAATAAAAAATAAAAAAAAAAGCCAAAGCAATGTCATACCTCATACCCTCTCTCATGATACTGTCCCATCAAATAGCAGAATTCTTCAATGGGGTCACCCTACGTATTAGTTCAATATGACCAAAGTTCCAGGTTTATATCCTTTTCTTGTTTTGTTTCTGGTGGCATTGAATCTAAGGTCATCACGCGTGGCACAAAACTGCTCTATGGGCTAGAGAGATGGCTCAGAGGTTAAGAACACTGGCTGCTCTTCCAGAGGTGCCCTGTGGCCGAGCTGTCCCATCACGGTAACCCTGTTCCAGTTTTGTGTCTTACTGTTTCACACCAGAAACCTAGCTCTAACTCAGAGCCTTCAAAGCTTTGGGCATTCTCTTCACAGATCTTGTATGGCTGTTTATGTCATGTCCTTCCCACCCTAGATACTGCCTCTCAAAGACTCTGGTGTGTGTTCCTCATGAGGCATGGTCTCCATCTTGTTTCATAGTACTTGCTCTCACCATCTGACAGTACGTCCTGTATTTATTTGTTTACTTGTTTATTTGGATTTTTAATTTTTTTATTTACTTGGTTTTTCCAGACAGAGCTTCTCTCTGTGTAGCCCTGGTTGTTCTGGAACTCACTCTGTAGACTAGGCTGGTCCTGAGCTCACAGAGCCTGCCTCTTTGAAGAAGAGGAAGAGGAGAAAGGAAGGGAGGGGCATAGAATGCTGTCTGGCAATCCCAAGACAGATGAGGGTCCAGTGCTGGCTCCGCTCCTGCCTCCTGTGCATTCTCACCCACTCGAGCATCAAGTTTCTCACCTCATCAGCTTTCCCTTGCAGTGGGAGTGAGATCCGGCAGGGCTGGGGCTCAGCGGCTGTGTGGTTGTGAACATTCCCGCCTCCTTTGCGTTAACTGTGGAGATTTAAAAAGGCTGTCCCAGCTGGGATACAACTCAGTCGGGAGAGTTCTTGACGAGCACCCAGAGCCCCTGGGTTTGACCCCAGGCACCACACACAAACCAGGCATGGTGGCGCAGACCTGCAGCCTCAGCGCTTACCTGGTGACGGCGGGAGGATCAGAAGTTCAAGATCACTGTTCTGCACACAATTAGAGCCCACACGGAAACAAGCAAACGCTGGGAGAGGCAGCTCAGAAGTTGAGAGCACTGGCTGCTCTTCTCCCTGAGTTAGACTCCCAGCACTCACAAGGTGGCTCGCAACTATTGAAGAGTCCAGTTTCAGAGGGTCCAAGGCCTTCTTCTGACCTCTGAGCACCAAAGCGCTCGCATAGTACACAGATATGCACGCAGGTAAAACATATACGCATGAAAAAAAAGTCAACAAATAAGTTAACACATGAATCTGTTAGCGGTTTTACACCCTTTGTTTGTTCTGTGGGGGTGGGGCTTCTTAAGATACCCTCTCTATGTACAGGCAATCCTCCTGCCTCAGCTTTTCAAGTGCTGGATCATAGGCATCTTCAGGGGTCTCTGCAATGGTGACAGACAGGATCAGCAGAGTAACAATCCGAGGAAGGCAAGAAGCCAGTTCAGTCCAGCATGGCTAAGTAGCTGGTGTTGGTTCAAACTTCACAAGTCTGACCCTGAGTAGTTTGTTATAGGCATATGTTGGGGTCAGTCTGGTGTTATGATTCTAATGCTAATTACTGCCCACCAAGATCTGGTGGCCATCCAGACCAGTACATCCTCACATATACCTGTCTTGATTGTGTAAACCTTGTTCTACCTAATTTAAAGTTGATTGGTTTATAAAGTTCCTGAAGCCCTGTGACTGGGTAGAAGTAGGTGGAGCTTAGGTTCCCAGGCTTGGGGGGTCTCAGACTACAGGACTAGGAAGGAGGAGGGAAGAGAGGAAGCAGAAGATGTAGCCAGAAGAGAGGAAGTCGGGGTAGTGTGGACCAAGAGGGCTGGCCTGAGGGAACAGAAGCAGGCCAGATAGGATTAAGGCAAGTAACATAGGGTGTATAGCTGGGAATTAGCAAAATAGCTTAGACAGTTGATGCCTGCCCAGTTACTGTGCTTTAAAGCTTTTATAAATTAAAACAAAACAAAACAAAAAACAATTCAGGAGGTCTCTGTCTTGCTTATTTGGGAATTAGCTGGTGTAAAGAAGACCTCTAGAGTCTAATATTCTTTCCAGGCATATTTAAGCACAGTGTAAGTTGGAGAAAACATCTCTGGTGACAATTAACTCAATTCTGTGTGCACAATAAAGCTTAAAAGGTGACTACATCAAAACTCTTTGTAAGGGCTATAGAGATAGCTCAGTGGTTAAGAGCGTTGGCTGCTTTCCCAGAGGACCTGGGTTCAATTCCCAGCACCTGCTGGCAGCTCACAACTGTCTGTAACTTCTGTTCCAGGGAATCTGGCATCCTCACACAGACAGACAAAAAATAAAATAAAATATACAGACATATATTTTTGTATTTTTTGTACATTGCATATACCTATATATAAACTTTGTATGTGTGTATATATATATATATAAAGTGTATGTGACATCATCCATAAAGATGTTCTATAGAACAACAAGCTCATGAGAAGGGTCTGGGGAAGATCCAGTGTGGTCTTGGCCCATACAGATACCGCAAAACTCACCAGGTTGTTAACCGTGTCTGTTCCCAGCCTTCTGGGTGGATAACAGGTTAGGCATCCCTTCCTTTGAAGAAAAAAAAGCCTGTGGAGGAACTTTAATTCAGAACATGGCTATTCTGGCAAGACATCACATCCAAAGACCTTCTAGGTCTGTGTGATCTGGCTGGAATATCATGCCTTTAATTCAGGAGACAGAGGCAAGCAGATCTCTGAGTTCAAGGCCAGCCTAGCATAGAGCAAGTTTCAGGTAAAGAGAAGCTTAAGTCCAGACACAGTGGTACACAACTTTAACCTCAGCACTCCGGAGACAGGCATGCCAACCTCTGCATTCTAGTCAGTTCAGTCGGGTCAGCGAGTTGAGAGGCTGTACAGTGGAGTTGGTTTTTGGGTAGTTAGTTCATGGAATTCAGAAGCAGTTTTACAGGGAGAGTTTTACAGAGACAGGTTGAAGAGAAAACAAGCTAGACACAAGTGAAGACAGAACAAGCCAGAGAAAAAGGAGACAGAAGATTAGAAGAGATTGCTAGAGTTAGTTTGAGCCAGAACAGCCAAGTTGAACAAGCCTGCCAGAGTTCAGAAAGAACTAGAAGGGGGGGGGGGGGTGCTGGAGTGATGGTTCAGTGGTTAAGAGAGCTGTCTGCTCTTCCAGAGGACCTGGGTTCAATTCCCAGCACCCACATGGCAGCTCACAACTGTCTGTAATGCCAATTCCAAGGGATCTGACAACTTCACACTAATGCACATAAAATAAAAATTAAATAAATTATTAAAAAAAAAAGAACTAGAAAGGGTGAGCTTATTCAGAGGCTGAAAACATTCAAGGCCTAGATTAGTATGTAAGGAGGCTAGAAGCTTCCAGGACTAGGCCTAGGTTAGTAAATGGAGGCAGTAAGCCTTGAAACAATAATTACTTCAGAAGGAATTACTAGAGGAAGAGGGATGGAGAGTGGGACCAGAAGGAGATGAGAGAGGAGGCTACAACCAGGATACAAAGTGAATGAATTGTAAAAAAAAAAAAGTCATAGCAATAAAAAGAAAATTTGTGATTCAATACTTTTTGTGAGTATATGAATGGAAAATATACTCATTGGTTACATAATACTCTGATATTTTATTCTATATGCAACAATTTTTGTTCCAGATTAATTACAAATGAAAAACTTTTACACAAGCCTTTGTGTTTAACATTCCTGGTTCCTCTAGTGCTTATCTGTGAGCCCAAGGACTTCCATGCCTCCCACAGGCAGGGCCTGTCACGTCCAGTATGTACCTAGTTTACATCCTGGGAAACTGAGGCTCATAAACAAAATCGCCTGCCCAAAGCCACATAGCCGACAAGTGGGACAGCTGGGCCAGGGCTGTCTCACAGGGGACACTTGGCTCCCCCTGAAACCCTGGTCTATATCACTGTCCCACTTGAACCCTGAGGACACCAGAACAGTCTCTGGAACTCTCCATGACCTCTTACCTCAGTAGATCTGAGGCCTGTGCCTCCTCCCTGTCTCCCTACTTCTTTCTACCTTACCTCAAGTCTCAGGCAGTGGCTGGGTATGAACCTAAAGCCTAGAACATATAAAGACTGCACGCTACCAATGAGCTAGAGCCCAACCCAGAGGAACTTAGCGCCCCCCAGAGGTAAAGGCCCCTGGCTCCGTAGTTGCCAAAACCCTGCTAGAATCCAGCTTGGTAATTCCTTCTCCTTCTTCGGTCCACGGTTTGCCTACCCTCTCCTCCAGGCAACCTTCTGTGACTACCAGTGGGACTTGAATTTTTTTTGAGAAGAAAAAGCTTTATTATTTATTATTGTACAAGTGTCGAGACGGATAGGGAAGTATACATTAGCATCTTATGCCCATTCCTCTGGCCATAAATGTGCCAAACGTGCCGCCACTCTGCATCATGGTTTTCCCAGCGCCGCCCATCAGCTCCGGTCCCCGCGTTCCGAGCCTGAGACAGGAGAAAGTGCTGAACAGCGCCGCAGCCACCATGCCCACAGCGCAACCCATGACAAAGCCCATCTTCACGCGGCCGAAGCAGCTGGGCTGGGACTGCCCGTAGGAACCCACAGCCACCGTCCTCTCGTTCACGGCTGCGGTCGCTCAGCTCCACGCCTTAGATCCCAAAGCTAGGCGAGGACTTGAATTCTTGGCTCCACTGTCTTACCCCTGTGCCAAACAGTCCTCATGTGAGCTCGTTCCCTACATTATCCTGTTGAATACCCACAAAACCTAAGCTCTGGAGGCACATTATCGTTCATGACCTGGGAACCTTATTGTACATATCTTATTTACCCAGGCCCAGGCCCCAGACACTCTGATTTAGTTGGTCTGGAATGTAGTTCTGTGTATTTGGATTTTTTTTTTCTCTTCCTCATCTTCTGTGTATCAGGATAAAAAAAGAAAGAAAGAAAAAGAAAACAAAAGAAAAAAGAAAAAGCTCTGTGGGCAATTGGCAGATAGGGTAGAGGCCAACGGCCTTTGACAGAGAATCATTCACCCCTTTTATAGCCAGGGGCACCAAGACACAAATTGTGTGGCCTAGGGCCACAGAGCTAGTGAATAATGGAGCCAGACTGGGACACAGAGAGTCAAACTTCAAAGTGTGATGGGGGCAGCAGTGGGAATCAAGTGGTCGCCTTAATTCCTCTAGTGACAGAGAGTCGGTGGGGCTCTGTGCAGCTCTGTTCTCAGACAGACTCAGGCCCCTCCAGCATGGGATATTTTTAACCTAGGAGCTGGTGGTTCTTGCAAACATCCTGCAGAGACTTAAACACTGAGCAAATTGTTTGGGGGCTGGTGGGCCCTTTCTCTGCTGAGGTAGCCTTGGAGCCGATCCCTTTCCATTCCCTGGAGCCAGTCAGGGGGTCCAGGCAAGCTCTGGAGGCTGTGTGGGAGGCGGGGTGTGTGTCTGATGAGAGTTCCATACCGGGGGAAGGAGAGAGGGTCAGTTTGGGGTGGGTTCAGATTCCTCCTCCCTCTCAGAGGCGAGGATTATGTCATCCAATCTAGCCTTCCTCCCTGCTCCTAGCCCAGAAAAGAGCTGGAGGGCAAACAGACATCGGATCGTAACTGCACAGCCAGCAGTATGGGTGCAAATTCCCTTTCTTGCCTCTTCCACTTTCCAACGGGAAGGCACTACAGCTACAGAACACTTCCAGATGCACTTCAGCCCTTCTCCAGAGCAGTCAGAGGGGTCGGGCTCACACCTGAGATTCTAGCACTTGGCAGGTTGAGGCAGGAGGATCAGGAGTTTAAGGCCACCTTGGACTACATAGCAAGACCCTGTATAAAAATAAAAATAAAAATTAAAAAGCACATGTGTGTGTGCATGTGCTGTGTATCTCCTCTCTCTACTCATGGCTTTTGGGCCAAAGGCATCCGCAAGTCAAATTAGAAATAACCCCTAAAATGAAAAATATACATGGTCCTTAGAGCAGCCATCTCACCCATAGAAAATTCCCCACAAATTGTCCCACAAGGAAGCAGGGCAGTGTGTATACAGCAAATTCCGGCACTTGGGAGATGCATGTAAAAGGATCAGGGGTTCAAGGCCATCTTCAGTTACGTAGAGAGTTCAAAGCTAGCCTAGGCTACCTAAAACTGTCAGACAGACTGACTGATTCACAAGAATGATGTAGCCACACGGATATTCACTATAGCATTGCTCACAAAACTCCCATTGGACAACCAAAAAAACAAACAAACAAAAAAGTCCTGTCAACAGAATGGATCAACCTTGGCAGTATACAGCCACAGAGGAAGAAAGCCAGACTGGTTGCTGACATGGAAAATATGTCCGAGGTACGGTGTTTGGTGGAAAGAGAACGGGAACTGTAAAACAACATGTACAAGCCAGCCATAGGCAGGTGTGGTAATGTTTGTCATACATAGTGCTGGTGGGGGGGAGGGGACCACAAGAAGATCTCTGTGAGTCCCAGGCCCACCAGAACTACACAGCGAAACTGATACAGTCTTGAAATGATTGAGAGATGGTGGTTGGGGGCTGGATCCGGTTTGTTTTCTCTGCCAGTTAAAGAATTAAGAGGAAGGAAAAACCGAAGCATTAACAGTAGCAGCAGGGACGACTCAAGCAGCAGGAACAGCATGGGCAGCTGGGAAAGACGCCTGGTGGGGACGAGGGGACACACACAGCAGATGCACACGTTTTTTCTTTTCTGTGCAAAGCAGAGTGGGGGGACCTCGGGAGCCAAAAACGCCAGTCTCCTCTTGAGGGTGGGACTTTAAAAGCCCCTGAAGCTTCTCCCTACTTCAGGGTTCCTGAGATGGAAGAAAGCAAGGATGATTTCCCCAGACTGCTGTGTGACGTGTCCTGATGCACCCTTAACCTTGTGGAGACAGGTCATCGCAGCCCTCTGCTGATGGAAAGAAAAGCTTTTGTCTCATTGAAAAAGAAGCCACTGGGCATCTTGGAACTTTGGCCCCTCTCTCCATCCTTCTTTCTAACAAGGAATCCGTCCAACTCCTAGTCTCCTGTTTGGAAAACAAAACTGAACCAAACACAAACCGAACAAACACAGAAGCCAGCCAATATGGCCTATACCTGCGATCTCACAACTTGAGAAAGAGACTCTAGTTCAAGGCTATCCAGGGCCACATGGCAGGAGCCTCTCTCAAAAGCCACATAAAAGAGCTTTCCGGTAAGACCATGTGGCTGTGGGGGGGGGGGAGAGCAGGGGTGCAAGGACAGTGGCAATGCTGGAAGGACTTTCAGCCCCTTCCTTAAGAGTGGCATCTTGGTGCCTGCTGGGCAATCTGCAGCCCTGTAATACCAAAGCCCTGTACAGGACAGAGGAAGCTCAGTGGCTGTGTAGCCAGTCTGAAGACAGCCTAGGGCACACAAAACTCTACATCACACACACACACACACACACACACACACACACACACACACACACACACACACACAAGCAGTGGTGCTTGCCTGTGATCCTAGCACTCGGGGAGGCAGAGGCAGGCGATCTCTGTGAGTTCAAGGCCAGCCTGATCTACAAAGTGAGTCCAGAACAGCCAAGGCTACACAGAGAAACCCTGTCTCAAACAAACAGTCAAACAAAAACAACAAAACAAAATAACAAAAAAAAACAAATAGCTTCTCACCTGGCACCTGCAGTCTATCACCCTAGAAGGCTGAACCTACACATGCCACAGAAAACGAAAAAGGCAAGATCCAGGATGAGGAAGGAATTCTTCCTGGGTCAGTGGAGGCTGGTCTTCTTAGGTCAGCAGCTGGAAGAGGCTGTACATTGTCTGATTGCAACATTCAAAAGTTGCCCATTCTATTCATCTTGTGCTGAGACTTTGAGGTGACACAGTCCCATGCTGGCTCGTTTTCTGTCAACTTGACAGGAGCTGGAGTAATCTGAGAGGAAACTGTGATTGAGAAAATACCTCCATAAGATCGAGCTGTGTGCAAGCCTGTAGGGCATTTTCTTAATTAGTGATTGATGTGGGGAGGGCCCAGCCCATTGTGAGTGGTGCCATCCCTGGGCTGGTGGTCCTGAGTTCTTTAAGGCTGAGCAAGCCAGTAAGCGGCACCCTCCATGGCCTCTGCATCAGCTCCTGCCTCCAGGTTCCTCCTGACTTCCTTTGATGATGGACAGTGATGTGGAAGTGTGAGCCGAATAAATCCTTTCCTCCCCAGCTTGCTTTTGGTCATGGTATCTCATCACAGCAATCATAGCCCTAAGACCGGTGCCAAGAAAAGCCTTAGACCTACGAAGAATAAGCGGAAGGTTGGCGGCTGCGCTGAAATACTGTGAGGTGGATGAGAACAGCAGGATCAGTCTCCTTGGTTGAGAATGCCTGCAGATGTCTGTGGTGCTGGAGTCCTGTGTCCACTTTGACGGACATTACTGTGGCAAGTGTTGTCTGAGTTTACTGCTTCAACCAACCAGAAGACAAGTGATTGTGTATGAGTTCGTAAAGAGACAGGAAATGAAGGGGGAAGATACCTGTCTTAACTTACTTACCCACAACCTGGATTTTTAAAAAGTTATTTATTATTTTATTAATTACAGTTTATTCACTTTGTATCCCAGCTGTAGCCCCCTCCCTCATCCCCTCCCAATCCTACCCTCCATCCCTCAACCACAGCCTGATCTTATTGATCCATTTTCTTAATTGGGGTTCCCTCCTCTCAGATAACTCTAGTCTGTGTCCTGTTGTATAATAGTAGCCATCACAATGGGGAAGGGAAAACATTACAAAAACCCCACAAAACAGCAACAAGACCCAAAAAGCACCCCCCCCAAACTAGATAATGTCCTGTACAAAATAATATAAAATGAAATCGCATTGTTTGAGGTGTTCTGTTCTGTATATAAGCAATTTGGAATTCTCGGTCTTTTACAGCATAACCCAATAGTAGCAAAACTTAATAGTAGTAAATTAAGCCAAGTGTGCCAACGTGAGACGGTGGGTCTGCGCCCTCAGAAAGACCGAGTGGGATGGAGACAGCCACGCTAGCGGTGGAAGAGACCCCGGACATTGAGCTCTTTGGAAAACGGAGCAGTGACGTCGCACAGCACGGAGCACTTTCAGGATTACATCTCGGGGGAAGCGTCCCTGCTCCACACAGCAGGACAGTATGCAAAGCCCCAGCACCTCCCTAGCTCCATGGTGATGCGTAGTCGAACTTGCCTTTGACACCGCCCACCTGGAAAACAATAAAATAAACCCTGAGCGGGACCAGGGTTTCTGCCATCAACAATTGTGGCCGTCGGGAAAGACCCAAGAGGCGTTGCGTGAACCCGGAGAGGAAGCGGCGGGCTGCGGGTGCGCTTGCGCCATCTGGCTGCTGTGCGTAGGTGCTCCCCAGACTCCGGAACATCCAGAACCTCGCTTGGCAGAGTGCCGCTGAGTGCCTCTCTAACTCCTAGACCATCAACGGGCAGGAGCTGGAGCGGGGGGCCAAGTCTAACCGCTGCCATATTAACTGTGTGTCCTTTAGGACAATTAAAAAAAAAAGTGTGCATATTTGTAACGTTAGCATTTGAGGAGGCTATGTAGTGAGACCCTGGCTCAAAAGGATTTTTTCTTTTCTTCTTTTTAAAAACATTTTGTTTATCTATCTATCTATCTATCTATCTATCTATCTATCTATCTATCTATCTATCTATCTATCTATCTATCTATCTTTGGATTTTAGAGACAGGGTTTCTTGGTGCACCTTTGGCTGTCCTGGGCTCGCTTTGTAGAGCAGGCTGGCCTGTAACTCACAGAGATCCTGCTTCTGTCTTACCGGGTGCACCTCACAGGTGTGCACCACTGCATCAGGCTCAAAAAAAAAAAAAAAAAAAGATTTTATTCTGTCCTTGCATACTAGCCCTCAGCCTCCTTGACTCATTTTACTAAAAATATTATGTATTTGTTTACTGACATGTTTTGTTACCCCTTAAGTTATGTACCCCAAACAAAAACATTTTATCTGGGTCTTTGCATTGGTTTTTCAATGGTATTGCATATTCCTCTCCAAGGTGGTTCTACAACTATTCTCCACAAGCAGAGTTCCTGTCCTGCATGTGTGTATGTAACACACGCACACGCACACAGTAAGACAGGGTCTCACTAAGCAGATCCTCCTGAAAGTCACTTTGTAGACTTGCCCTCACAGAGCTCACTTTTGCCAGCGCTAAGATTAAAGGTGTGGGACCTCAGTGCCAGTCTTATGTGTATATGTTAATTATACACACATCGTTAGCAGGACTGAGGTTAGAACCCAGGATCTCATGCAAGCAAGTGCTCTACCACGCAGATACAGCCTCAGCCCTCTTTACTATGATTGCTAAGTTTATCTATTATTCGTGGGTTTGTGTAGTAGAAGTTTTGTTTTCTTTGTATGTTATGTAAATGCTTTTGTGTTAACTCCAAGTGTGGGATTTTAGTTTGTCCACACCTGTTAACTGTCATGTGCAGGGCATGAGCTTTGCCAGCTGGTAAGGGCCTTCCACTTGCCACACAGAGAAGGGCATGGTCTAGGACTCAGTATAAATATGAGGCCCAGAAAGAGACTGCGTAGCATTGGGAGGTGTTCAGTGGAGGGTGTGCAGCAGTTTGGAGAGACCAGAGACGGTGTGGCAGTTTGGAGCAGACAGAAACACTTCGCAGCACAGTGGCATGGAGGAGACTGCTGGCTGTGTCTGAGGTTGACGGAGATTGGTATGGAGCCCTAAAAGATCCCCTTGACCCTAACTAGCAGGGAGAAGTAAAGGGATCTAGGACCTCTGTCCCCACTCACCTTTTCTCTCTCCTACTTAAGGTTAGGGGGTTGGTGGAGGGGAGGTAGAGGCCTAAACATCCTAAACAGTACAGTTTATAAGAGCGCCACCAGCGGCCTTCCGCTACAGGTTTGGGTGCGCATGTGTCATGGCTTATGGAGACTCTTTCTTCCTCCACGGGTTCCGAGCTCAAGCACAGGTCGTTAGCTTGCATAGCAACCACTGTAACCACTCAGCTACCTCACTAGCTACCTCTCTATGGTTATTTTTGTTTTTAAATACATTTTAAATGCTTTTAAAATTATCTTTAAAAAAATAGCTGCGGGGGCTGGAGAGATGGCTCAGAGGTTAAGAGCACTGACTGCTCTTCCAGAGGTCCTGAGTTCAATTCCCGGCAACCACATGGTGGCTCAACCACTTCCAAAGTGATCTAATGCTCTCTTCTGGCATACATGCAGGCAGAGCACTGCATACATAAATCTTAAAAATAAATAAGCTGTTCAGGGTGCTGCACACCATTAACCCCAGCTCTTGGGAGGCAGAGGCAGGCGTATCTGTGGTCTGGTCTACGGAGTGAGTTCCAGACCAACCAGGGCTGCACACTGAAGTCCTGTCAAAAAAGGATTTTTTTTTTTAACTTAGGTTTCAGTCCGATAGACGCAAATACTGCAGTGAATCTGCCGCTCCCGCCTTTATAATGCACCAGAGCCAGTGCTTGTTTTTATCCTGACTGTGAACGCACTGGTGCTCACGAAGTTCTGTATTCTCAAGTTAGAAATAAACTACGGCTTCATTGCGGGGCTGACGCGGTGTGTCTTCACAGCAGACGAGGGCGTCCACAGCGTGGACCTAGAGACCTGAGAGTCGAGGGAGGCGAGCAGTCTGACCTTTGGACAGCGAACGTTCAGTCTCCGTAGAGACTGTCAAAAATTGCCAATGCCGACTATATTTCAAGTCGTCATGGCGGGGTATTGGGAAAAGTTTTCAATTAGCAATAATCGCGCCTCGGATAAACCTCATTGGCTACGATACTGCCACTGCGCAAAGCTGACGAGGGACGGGGCGCGCTCGGCTTCCCAGGGTCAGCGACGCCCATCTCGGTCACGGTGAGCGGCGGCCCGCGCACGGCCGCCCCGGGACGGGCGCCCGGCCCCCCGGCTCCGCGTCGGCCCGCCGCGTGGGCGGGTTCCTCCCCGTGGGCCGTCTCGCGCCCGGACGCCCGCGGTTTTGCGAACGACGCGGCGGCCGCTTGGGATTCTGGGTGCTCGTATGCAAATAGGGCCCACACGTCATCGCGCCGGCCCTGGTGGAGACGCCTCCGCGGCGGGGGGGAACGCAGCAAGCCGGAGGGGCAGGAAACGTGACGGAGCCCGGCGTGTGGCACGGCGGGCGCGGACACGGAGAGGCAGGAGGTCTGCGCTGGGGCGGGACAGGAGGGAAGGACGCCGCGAACACTCACTTGCAAGGGAAAGAGGCGAGGACTCCGCACCACTCGAGCAGGAACCGTTAGCAAACCAGAACCGGAGCTTACAGAGTAAGAACCTGTCTCCGGGCAAGAAGAAACGTTTTTTTCTTTGAAACCAGAATTGTTCAGTCTCCGTAGAGACTGTCAAAAATTGCCAATGCCGACTATATTGCAAGTCGTCACGGCGGGGTATTGGGAAAAGTTTTCAATTAGCAATAATCGCGCCTCGGATAAACCTCATTGGCTACGATACTGCCACTGCGCAAAGCTGGAGAACGCCGCCCCCGGCTCGGCGCTCCTAGGGAGCGAGGCTCCTATTTCAGAGACGGGGTTTCGGGCCGACGGGGAGAGCCTTCAGCTCTTGCTAGAGCCAAAGTTATACCACCAAATACGTTCCGATGGTGCTCTCGATCGGCCTCATAGGAGGGAGATTCCTGGATTCATGGAGTGGGTTTGCGCGCGGGAAGATGGAGCAATGCATTATGGGGTCGGACATGCTAATAGACTCGGCTCAGCGCGCGCGAGGAGCGGCAGGAGGAAACGGTGCGCTAACTCTTCCAAGGAGACTAACTTGTTTATGATTTTGTACTCAATGAAGCATGTGTGTAATATCTGTGTAACAGTGTAAAGATTAAGCTATCTTAAGGGTAAATTCAGGGTGGTTGACTATATTCCCATTCATCTCCAGAAGCTTCTAATCTTCCCAAAGTCTGTAAGGCGTTAAGCTCTGAGCTCCCTATAGCCACTTTTCATGCCCAACCCGTGGCAAACGCTCTCGCTCTAGGCACTTTACATAGTTGAAAACACGCAGCGTGTGTTTCATTGCCGTAAGATTTTTTAAAACTTTTTTATTTATTACAATTTATTCACTGTGTCCCCGCTGTAGACCCCTCCCTTATAACCTCCCATCTACCCTCCCTCCCTCTTCTTCCACGTACCTTCCCCAGTCCACTGATAAGGGAGATCTTTCTCCCCTTCCATCTGACCTTAGCCTATCAGGTCTCATCAGGACGGTCCGCAGTGTCGTCCTCTGTGGCCTGGTAAGGCCGCCCCTCCCCTTCACCCGCTCAGGAGGAGGAATTCTTTTAAGTTAGGTGTGGTGAGACATACCGCTAATCCTAGTACATGGAGTCAGAGGCCAGCAAAAACTACAGAAAGACCCTATCTACAAAAAAAGAAAGAAAGGAAAGAAGGGAAGGAAGAAAGAAAGATGGAGAAGGAAACAAAGAAAGAAAGAAGGAAGCAGAAAGAAAGAGAAAGAAAGCATTTATTGTTAAGATTTCTTTATGTGTGTGAGTGTTTTACTTACCCATATGTGCCTCATGTGAATGCCTGGTACCCGTGGAAGTCAGAAGAGGGCATCAGAGACTCCGGAACTGGAGTTACACGGGTTTATGAACCACCATCACCGGTACTGGGAACCCAACTGAGGTCCTCTGCAAGAGAAGCCGGTAACTGCGGAGCCATCTCTCTCCAGTTCCTTACTGTAAGGTTTTAGGACTCATCCACATTGTAGCACATATTGGTACTTAATGCCTTTTTATGGCTCAATAATATTCCATCTAATGGAATTTTATTTACCATCTCATTCTTCAATTAGCAGTAAATGGTGCCTCAGGTGAGACCCACCGGCTGTACACACTCGGACTGTTTGAACCTTTGGTCTAATACAAGTAATGCTGATGTTGCTGCACAAGTATCAGTTTCAGTTTTTCTGTTTTCAGTTATTATTTTTTGTTTATGTTTGTGTGTACCTGTGTAGGTTAGAAGACAGCTTGGAGGAAGTGGTTCTCACCTTTCACCAAGTGGGTCCCAGGGACTGAATTCAGGTGGGGCTTGGAGGAAGTCACCCTAACCCACAGATCCATCTCGCCAGCCTATGCCCTATCTTCGGTTGTTTGGGGTATATATTAGCAGTGGAATTGCTGGCTCATGTAGGAATTCCATGTGAATTCTAAGTGAAAATTTTTGTTTGTTTTGAGACAGGGTCTCTCTGTGTAGCCCTGGTTGGCATGGAGTTTGCTATGTATACCAGGCTGGCTTCAAACTCAAAAAGATCCTACCTCCTCTGCCTCCCAGTGCTGAAGATTAAAGGCCTCCAAACCAACCCCCACCCCCTTTTGTGATATAAGAAATTAAACCCAAGGTTTGTACATGGTGGTCTTCCTAACTATTCTTTGAAAATACTTTAATTCTGAGGAGAGAGGCTAAAAGGCTTTGTTACCCAGAAGCGGTGGGTGCATGCCTTTAATGCCAGCAAAGACAGAGGCAGATGGATCTCTGTGAGTTTGACTTCAAGGCCAGCCTAGTCCACAAAGTGAGCTCCAGGAGATCCAGGGCTACACAGAGAAACCCTGTCTCAAACAAGCAAACTAACAAAAACCCGCCACCACCACCAACAATAAAATGGCCTCCTGGCATGAGGCCTAGTAGTAGAGGGCTCAGGGAGTATGGTTCAGGCCCTGAGTCCAATTTCAAGTATCCCAAAAGGAATTAAACAAAATCTAAAAGCAGTGAGATGGCTCCGTGGGTAAAGCGGCCTGCTGCTGAGCCTGTGTTCGAGCCCTGGTCCCACACAGTAGAAGGAGAAAAGCAACTCTCACTAGTTGTTCTCTGACCTCTCTGCAGATGCCATCGCATGTGTGAGCCCCACCCATCATCAGTCAATACACATGTAATAGAAGTCTATGAAAATATTAAAAGAGTGGCACTTTCGTCCCCTTCAGGTTCATTATGAGAATTTTAAAGCCCAAGACCGATTTTTGTTTTTTCAGTTTCCTAGCTGGAATGAATATCAGTGATAGAGCCTGTTTGCGACTCAGAACATCTGTGCTTCTAAATCCCAAAATCTCCTGTTCTGGAGCTGAGATTATAGTTTATCTCACTGGGAGGAGAAGTCACCTTCGGAAAGAAGAGCCAGCAGAAAAACACCCAACTCCCTTCCATAGCTACCACTCAATTGAATAGGGAAAGGGTCCTTAGGCAGTTAGCAAGGGCCCTGCCACTTCATAGTCTTCCACACACACACTGTCTGATGTCTGATGTTATAGAGTGACAGATTTTGCTGGCTTTATTTCAGGACAGCAACAATATGAGCAAACAGATTCCAAGGTCTCTCTTTAAACCAGTGACACTAGAATTCTGAACCAGGCACAGCAGCCTGGACAGCTGCAAGCTGGAAACCAGTCTGGGCCCAGAGTGAGTTCTAAGCCAGCCTGGGCTATGGAGAAACACTGTCAAAAACAACAACCAAACCAAACCAAACCAAAGAACAACAAGAAATTACCAAAGCAAATCAAAACTGTGGGACTGAGACCCAGGCATTGTATTGGTTATTTCATAAAAACATAAGAAATAACCTTGGAGAGCTGAGCTGGGAAGGTGCACACCCATGATCCCAGCATTCAGAAGGTGGAGGCAGGAGGATCAGGAGCTGACAAACACGCTCAGCTACATAGTGAATCTGAGGCCAGCCTGGGGTAAATGAGACCCCATGTGAAAAACAAGCAAGCATCAAAAAATAGCACCGGAAGTCAAGAGAGCACATCAGTCTCTTCTATGTACTATGTGTGGCTTTGCTCATATTGACTGCAAAAACATCCATGTTCAAATTTATGGACATATTTCTTCATAATCCATATTGTATGTGTGTGTGTGTGTGTGAGAGTGTGTGAGGTGTATGTACAGATGTGTGGGGGAGCCAGTTGGGGCCACTCCTTACTTTATTCCTTTTGAGACAGGGTCTCACTGAACATGGCTGGCAGTAAGCAAGCACCAGCAATCCCGTCTCTCGTCTCTCTCTGCTCTCTTTTGTGCAGGAATGACCATTTATGTGGGTGCTGGAATCCGAGCTCATGTCCTCCTGCTTGAGGAGCAGCCGAGCCTCAGAGCCATCTCTCCAGCACTCAGAATCCATTTCGTTTCTTAGAAAAAAAAGAATTGTGGGGCAATTGCATGTGGGGCAAGGAACAACTTTATGCCTTCTTCTACCTCTATGTGGTTCCCAGACAAAATGAGGCTGTTTACCTGCCAAGACACCCAGCAGGCCCCCATCTGTGTTTAACTCATAGCAGGAATTTCATTGCTTTGCAGTGGAAGAGAGCTTACGCGCTGAAGAGGAAAATGAGCCAATTCTGTCAATCTTGGTGGCGCACACCTTTAGTTAACTGCAGTTCCAGGGAGGCAGAGGCAGAGAAATTTCTATGACTTCCAGGCCAGGCAAGGCTACATAGCCAGACCCTGTCTAAACAAGACAAAAAACGAAGGAAGGAAAGAAAACCAACTCTTTATTATTAAGCATGTCAGACTACACAGAGAAACTGTTTTGAAAAACAAAAGGGTCTTTTGGGGTGGGAGTGGGCAGCGGGAGAGACGGCTCATTGCTGCTCTTGCACAGGACTAGGATTCCATCCCTAGCATCCACATGGCATTCACAACCAGCTGTCACTCAAGTGCCAGGGGATTTGATGCCCTCTTCTGGCTTTCACGAGCTGCTGAATGCATGTAGGCACAACAGCCCACACACATTTTAAAAAAAAAAGTAAACCTACTTTAAAAAGCATCTTCGGTGAGAAGTGCCCACTAGTACGAACTCAGGCCTGCCCAAGGCTAGGCAAGCACACTGCCACTGAGCTATAGGCCTAAGCCTATACAGTGTTGTTTTGAGAGCGAGGTCTCCCCACATTTCCCAGACTGGCCTTGAACTCATGATTCTTCCACCTCAGCCTACTGAGTAGCAGAGATTATAGGCCTGTGCTACCAGTGAAAGTGTTAGTATTCTGAAACAGAACCTGCTTCTGGGTTACCTAGCAACTTATGATGTCATCTTGTGTCCTCAGCCAGGTGGCCACACCTGGGGCCCGTGGTTAGAGGTTACCTGACCTTAAAAGGGACAACCTCTCTTGCTCTCTTACTCTCTCCCCCCCTCTTCTCTCTTTCCCCATTATGACCCGCTCTTCCTCTCTCCATAACCACCTAATAAATCCCTTTCATAGAAGACCTGTTGTAAGCCTTCTTTATTTATAAATTAGTCCTAACAGAAAGACAGCGACTTCCTGATTTAGGGCTGTTTGGGTGCTATTTTGCACGCAGGACACCCATTTCTTTGCGGGCCACCCTGGCACTAGCCCGTAATCCCAGCACTTGTAAGGTGGAGTCAAGAGGATCAGGAATTTAGAGTCAGACTAGACTATGTGAGACCCTGTCTCAGCAAACAACACAACTCAGAAAAACAAAACAAACATAAAAACCCCAAAAGACAATCATTGCTTCCTATGTCAGCAGCACACCCGGAACCTTAACTGAGTTGACCAGGAAAGGCAGACGGAAGTCGGTGGAGTTGCGTGGTAGGACCTTGAAGTGGGAGACCATAGAATTCTGGGACTTGTAGTTTCTTTCCAGTTATATTGGCTTCATGGACTACACTTCCCAAGATACACACGTAACAAGCTAGTTTCACTGTTGGGTGAGAATTTTGGAAGGTAAGTGTTCTGATTCAGCTATAGGTTTCCAGCTGAGCATTTTTACGGGGGATTCCATTTGTTCTCTTTGTTCTCGAGGGAACACGGAGAATTTGTCCCAGCAAAACCCTACTGTTTGTTTAGCTGTTCACGTGTAGCTGTGGAAAAGCAAGGTCCTGATCTCATGTATAGGAAGCTTACAACGTGTGTCTGTCGCTATATAATTCCTGCATTATATCAAAGAACATGTCAAAGGCTTGTTTTCACAACTAGAAAACCTGACAGGCAAGTGTGTATGTGTGTTGTCTTTTTCTGTGTTCAAATAGCAGAATTTACAATGCAGAGTAAACATAAGATGGGGGAAATGAAGGAATTTAAGGTGTGTATGTGAAGACACAAAATCAAAAGCCTGAAAAATGAGAGCAACGTCCTGAAAACCTCCGATATCGGGCTGGAGCATAGCTCGGTGAAAGAGTGGTTGATGACCTAGCACCCTCAAGGCCCTGGGTTTGATTCCCCAACGCCATGTAGAAAAAAACAAAACCGAACAAAACCCCGACATATTAGAATTCAAATATATCATAGAGAAATAAGATTATTTCGGTTTAGTTAGGTGTGCCTTGTAATCCTTGGCCTGGGCTACAAACAACAGTATCTTAAAAAAAAAATCTGATTTAAAGTAGGGTTATCCTTTGAGGGATAATATTAACAAAAATATAGATAAATATTACTATAACATGTTTACATTAGTAACATGTGAAAAATAATGGGCTATTAAAATTTGTTTTTTCAATATTTAAAATTTTTTTCTATTAAATTTTACCTGTTGAGGTTTTTTACCTTCACATATATATTTGTGTACTACTTTTGTTCCCAGTGCTTGCAGAGGCCAGAAGAGGCTGTCTATCTGATCACCTGAACTGGAGTTACAAATGGTTGTTAGCCATCATGTATGAGCTGGGAATTGAGCCCAGGTCCTCTGGAAGAGCAGCCAGTTCTCTCTCTGTCTCTTTATTGTTTATTATTTTTGGATGATTTGTTTATTATTTATACAGCATTCTGCCTGTGCACCAGATCTCGCTATAGATGGTTGTGAGCCACCATGTGGTTCCTGGGAATTGAACTCAGGACCTTTGGGAGAACAGCTAGTGCTCTTAACCCCTGAGCTGTTAGAAATAAGATGAGGCTTACAACAGGTCTGTTTCACAATACTAACATGAGCCATCTCTTCAGTCCTGTAACTGAAGTGCTCCTTAACTCCGTCTCTGTCTTTCCAGTTCTTTTGAGTATGGCCCAGCCTGGCCTCTAACTCTCTTGTTAGCGGAGGACAGATAGCCTTACGCGCCTCACAGCACTTCTGCCTCCCAAGAGCTGCAGTTTCAAGAATGAGCCACCATGGCAGATTTTCAAAGCTGAAAGGAATTCCCTTGGGTATTCGCAGGAAAAAAAATAGATAGATTTTCATCTCTAAGTTGGTGGTCCACTTTCTTTGTAAAAGCCAGCTTCTCTCATGGATTTCTTTTTCTCTAGAGTGAGAATGACTGGATTGACTTTCAGGTCAACTAAAGGCTGTTGGATCACCAACCTCAGCCGGCCATCTTCACATGGATCCACTGGGTTATTTGTGCCACCCAGCCCTCCTTTGGACCCTGAGAAGATCAAAGAGTTACAGCGCTTCATCACCCTTTCCAAGAAACTTCTAGTGATGACAGGCGCAGGAATCTCCACCGAGTCTGGAATCCCAGACTACAGGTCAGAAAAGGTGGGACTTTACGCCCGCACTGACCGGAGACCCATCCAGCACATTGATTTCATAAGCAGCGCTCCAGTCCGCCAGCGGTACTGGGCCAGAAACTTTGTGGGCTGGCCTCAGTTCTCCTCTCACCAACCGAACCCAGCACACTGGGCTCTGAGCAACTGGGAGAAACTTGGGAAGTTGCACTGGTTGGTGACGCAGAATGTGGACGCTTTGCATTCCAAGGCGGGGAACCAGCGGCTGACAGAGCTCCACGGATGCATGCACAGGTGCAGACATCTACGGGGTTTGGCCATAAGGGGGACGTGTGGTTCCCCAGGTCAAGGGGCCGGTGGCTGTCTTGACCAGCGTTGTCTTAGATCCAGCACAAAGGCTTCTCGGGCAAGTTGTTGACTTTGGAGTTAGGCCTGGTGAACTGAGAGAGGAAGTAGGATCAGAAGCAGGGAACAGAGCAAGCCAGGGAACAGAGCAAGCCAGGAAACGACGCTTTCGGGCAGGTTCCTGCCTTGGTGCAGAGTGCGCGTGCGCAAAGCTCTAGGTTCAGTTTCTCAGCAGCAGGAAGAATACTCCTTGAATTTCTGGTCCTCCTGCCTCCACCTCCTGACTGCTGCGTTACAAGTGTGGGAACCACATCTAGTTTATGGGGTGCTGGGATCCAACCCAGGGCTTTGGGCATACTAGGCAGGAGCTCCAGCAACCTAACTGCATCCCCACCGTTCAGAAAGTGTCTTTACAGGGAGTGGCAGTTCCTGTAGGTGGACAGAACAAGTGTGGAGGGTTAGGGTTTGAGCACTAAGGAAATGAGTGGAGAGCATGTGCTAATGCACTAAGGAAAAAACCATGCTAGCAAAATGGCAAATATGCTAGCAGAGTGCAAATGGAGTAAATAAACTCCAGTCCGTACACTGCTTCTCAACCTTCCTAATGCAGCGGCCCTTAATACAGTTTCTCATGTGATGGCGACCCCAACCATAAAATCGCTTTCATTGCCACTTCGTGACTATTATTTTGCTACCGCTATGGCTCGTAATGTAAATGTTCTCGACAGTCTTGGGCTACCAAAGGGGCCTCAACCTACAGGTTGAGAAACACCGTTCCAGAAGGTTGCAAAGGGATGAAAAGGAGAACACTTTGGGTGTCCTAAAATGGGACGGGGTTGGGGATGGGTACTAGGAAAAGAAAGTGACTTTTTCCTGGGGGGAAGGGTGCTGAAAATGGTCGGGTTGCACCGGTAGCTTTCTACCTCCCAGGAACTATATTCAGGAGATCTCCTATTTGGTTTTAGAGTCCTGTGCCTGAACTGTGGGGAGCAGACCCCCCGCAGGGTACTGCAGGACCGATTCCAGGCGCTGAACCCCCACTGGAGCGCTGAGGCGCAGGGCGTGGCCCCCGACGGTGACGTGTTCCTCACCGAGGAGCAGGTTCGGAGCTTTCGGGTCCCGTCCTGTGAACGATGCGGCGGCCCCCTGAAACCAGATGTCGTTTTCTTTGGGGACACAGTGGACCGAGACAAGGTTGACTTTGTGCACAAGCGTGTGAAAGAGGCCGACTCCCTGCTGGTGGTGGGATCGTCCCTGCAGGTACCTCCGCTGCTCCTGTGCGCGCATGCACGGGCTCTCTCTGTGTAGGTCAGAGGACACTAGTGGGGCCCAGTTCTGTCAGCTCTTGCCTTTCACCGATCATCTGGCATGGTGGCAAGCATCTTTACTGCGGAACGGGGCTCTCAGGGCCCCTCAACTCTTGTTCATCTTTTTCTGAGGGTGTGGGGGTGGTTCTCTTCCTGGATCAAGAGCAGTCACTCTGTCTTCTGTCTGGCCAGGTGTTCTCTGGTTACAGGTTCATTCTCACCGCCCGAGAGAAGAAGCTCCCAATCGCCATCCTGAACATTGGACCCACACGGTCGGATGACTTGGCTTGCCTGAAGCTGGGTTTCCGCTGTGGGGAGCTGCTGCCTCTAATAGACCCACAGTGACTGCAGTCTGATGTTCAAAGGCTGGGAACGGACTTTGTTTTGAGTCCTGCTGCTAAAGGTAAAAGCCTTCTCAGATGAAAGGGTCTAGCCAGGTGTGGTGGCTCACGCTTGTAGTCCCAGCCCTCAGAAGGCCAAGGAAAGACAGGGGCTTGGCGCTCATGGCCAATCTCAGCGACATAGTGTGTTCTAGGCTAATTCAGGCCACAGGCATGAGACCCTAACTCCAAACAACAACAAGAAACAAAAGACAAATGCCAGATTGAGCTTCCTTTGAGACTGAGAAACAAGTTGACAAAAGAGACAGTTCAAGATTTCTTAACATGTGACCACTTTTTAATTAAACTTTTTTTTAACACAGTGGATGGGACTTTTGTTGTTATTTATTCATTTGATTTTTTTGAGACAGGGTTTCTCTGTGTAGCCGTGTCTGTTCTGGAACTCACTCTATAGACTAAGCTGTCTTCAAACTCACAGAGGTCTGTCTGTCTCTGCTTCCTGAGTGCTGGGATTAAAGGTGTACACCACCACCTCCTGGTACTTTATTGCTGTTTATGGTCCAATAATATTCCATTGTTGTTTTTGTGTTACTTTCTTTTTCTTTTCTGAGAAAGGGTTTCACTATGTATCTGTAGATGTCCTGGAACTCACTATGTAGACCAGACTGACCTCAGACTCAGAGATCCACCTGCCTCTGTTCCTTGAGTGTTGGATTAAAGTCAATCACCACCACACCTGGCTGTCTGCATAATAGTATTTGCATGAGTTCTGTTTAGTTTTATATGTGTGCTTATTTGCACGGATGCACAGATGCCATGGCACGTGTGTCCAGGTCAGAGAACAACTTTCAGGAGTCAGTTCTCGCCTAGTGTAGGTTCTGGGGATTGAACTCAGGGGTGGCAGCAAGCGCTTCTACCCACAGAGCCACCATACTGGCCTTGGGTTTGTTCATTCATTTGTTGGTTTCTTAGAGAGGGTCTCTATGTAACCCTGTCTGGCCTGGAACTCACAGTGTAAACCTGGCTGGCCTCAGATCTGCTCGCCTCTGCCTCCAGGGTGCTGCTGGGATGGAAGGGGTTTGCCACCATGCCTGTTCCACTCTGTGTTTTTAATGAGGAGGCGATGCTTCTTCCTCCCCATTTCCAGTTTATTTATCTTGGCCTTAGCTTGTTTCATTTCTTTTCAGATCCCTGAGGATTCTTTCCTTTCCCCTCAAAGGAATGGAAGCTTATTGACTGAGCCCTATAGGTGGCGGCAGAGCAATGGCTTCCGCCGCTGGCTGCACCGTCCTGTGCACTGACCCGCTGTCTGAGCGTAGTTGAGAGCTGCCGCTCTCCCCAAGAAAGGCTTTTTCAAAGCTGCTGCTCAGGGTGGCTAGCTGTGTCACCTTCCTTATCATATCGGCCAGAAGAGGAAACTGCTGGGAAGTATGGAAGCCAGAATGGTCTGCGGAGGGCTGACCTTGAAGCCTCACTAATCCAGGGAATAACCAGGAGGGCACTTATAATTCACTTATAATTCCAAACGGTTGTGTCTGACTGAAGCACTTTGATATTTTTGACAATGTGAGCAATAACAAGAGTGGTTTTTTTTATTAAGCAAATAAATTATTTTTCAATAGCATACCAAGTGTGTGGACTGTGCATGTGTGTGTGTGTGTGTGTATTTATTTATTTATTTAACCAGCTAAGAAGAAAGTGGGCTTTACACTACTGTGCTGTAAGGATTTCTACTTGATGTTAGCTCCCCAAAGGTGACACCTACCTTGAGCCTGGTTTGTAGAGAGAATAGTTAATTTCCTGTGAGTTCTTCAGCTGACTTGTTTGATCAGCCTCATGACTGATACTTGCAGGCATGTTTTTCTTTTGGTTTTTCGATACAGTTTCTCTGTGTAGCCCAGAGTGTCCTGAGACGCACAGAGGTCTGTGCTGGGATTAAAGGTGTGTACCACCACTGCCCTGGTGAGGAATGCTTTCTTATACTGCCTGTGCCCACCTGCCTATGGGTGACACCACCCACAGTGAGCTGGGCCCTCCTGCAATTCGCAAGAAAATGCTCAAGAGATATGCCCGCAGGCCACTATGATGGCGGCAATCCTTCAGAGGCGGGTTTCCCTCGCAGGTGTGTCAAGCTGACAGTCAAGATTTACCATGGGGCTGGAGAGATGGCTCAGCAGTTAAAGGCTCTTTCTGTTCTTCCAGATGACCCGGGTTCAATTCTCAGCATTCCACATGGTGGCTGGTCAAATGCCCTCTTGCCTCTGCCTGTGCGTTTGGCCATTTCCCATGTATCCTCCCCACTAGCGCTCCAACACCTCCTTTTCCCTACTCCTCACCTCTTACCAGCACAAAACCTTGTAGTGGCTGAGTTGAAATCCGTCGTCTTCATGCTCAAGCTCCCGTCACCCTTCCAGCCAGACTCTGGACAGACACAAGCCACTACCGGCCACTACACTACCCCTGCCAGGAGGCTCCGGCCGCAGCTGTGGCTGGAAGGGCGGGGCCTGAGCTTTGGGGCGGGAGGGATGGGGCGGAGGAGTTCGCAAGGTTCACTAAATGAAAGGAGAGACCGAGAGCCACGTGACCTCAAACCGAAATCAGATTGACTAGGGAACCAGAGATTAACCTAGCTGTACGTAGTGGGTCCCGTGATGTCGAAAGGTCTAGAAGACCTTTTTTTGTCTGTGTGTTACAAAAAAGTTTCTTAGCGTGTGGCGTCAGTTAAGACACTGTGAAGATGGGACGGCCACCATGTTGTGGTCCTGCCTTCAGATCATTTACCGTCAGTCCCGTTTGGTTTCCTATGTCCCACAGATAGGCTTTGCGGTTGGTTTAGAGCTAAGTTGTACCCTTCAGTGTCCACTGCTTCTCCTCTCTCCTTTCTGTCTTGTCCTTCCTCCCCCTCCCCACCCCTTCTCTTCCCTCCTTTCCAGTCCCTTCCCCTGCCTCATCCTTCCCTCCCCCACCCTTTGCCCCCCCCCCCCAGCTCCCCAGGACTCTCACACTGGCTTCTAATTCACCGTTCGCCGTGTAGCTGAGGAAGACCCGAGGTTCTGATCCTCCTGCCTCCACCTTCTGAGTGCCAGGGTTACAAGTGTGCATTCATGCCCAGTTTTATTCAGTATTGGGAATCGAACAAGGGCCTCTTGCATCCTAAGCAAGCACTCTTTAAACTGAGCTGTATTCTCAGATCTCTTCTGTTTTTAACACTTGAAAGAAAAATGGGAACACACAGCAAGCAGTCTTCTGAAACCTAACCGCCTTCTCTAAGCTTCCAGCTTCTTTCCGCCGAGCTGGGGAAGGGGCCTGTTTCTGGCTTTTGTAGTTCTTTGAGGGTTAAATTTCTACTCTCGAGCTGTTACAAAAGAATCCTAGGAGCCAGAGATTCAAAGGAGGCTAAGGCACTTCCCTCTGCTATTTGATTGGGTCTCAGCTTAGAAAAATAATATTCCTCACATTACCAACACATCGGACTATCAGAGGCTTTAGAGACACACAGGCCTGGTGCAGAGTAAATAATCATTGATAGGGATTGCAGATCATCATCCAGTTCTACTTACTTACTTGTTTGTTTGTTTGTTTGTTTGTTTTCAAGACAGATGGGCATCCTGGAACTGGTTCTGTAGACCAGGCTGGCCTCTAACTCAGACGGAGATCCACCTACCTCTGCCTCCTGACTGCTGGGCTGAAAGGCTCGCGGTGGTCACCCTGCTGCTCAACATCATCTGCTCCTCAAGGTGCTCACTTCCTGGAAACGTCCCATTCTTCAGCTTCTAAGGCTAAATGGAATTATTTTCTCTAAGGATCTAGTTATGTTCGGTAGACTATAATCATCAAACCCAGGCTCTTTCAGTAGGTGCTTTATTAGAGGGCACAGTATGAATACAAGACAGGCAGGGATGGCATAGGCAGGAACTTAGGTACAAGTCTAACAGAATTTCTTGGTGTCAAGGTCTTTGTACTGCTTGTTGTAAGGAGCCTTGGAGAAGCAGATAGCGGCTTGGCGGTCACAGTTGCAGATGAACGCTTCACATTCCTTGTTTTTGTCTGGAGAGAAACAAGAACAGGAGGTTGAGGGAAGCCTTTTACCCTGTTCCGTACAATTTGTTACCGAAAGAAACTGGTGGCCGTCCCATCGGTGGGAGACATAGGGTTGAGTGAAGCCAGCAAAAGTACGTTGGAATGTCCAAATCACAGGGGCACACATAATAAAGGTGTATCTCTTGCGGGGCTCAGTTTATGAAGCAGCTACCGCTCAAGCATGAGTGGCTAGTAAGGATCCCCAGAGCCCACAGGGAAAGCAAGGTGTGGTCGGGGCATCTGTAACTCTGTGGGGAAGGGAGGGGCTTCATAGTTCACTTTCTCTCTCTCTCTCTCTTGCAAGTGGGTTCTCCTATCTTCTAACAACATCTTCTTTAGGTCAGCTCAGCTTCTCCTAGTTCAACTGTCTCCAACTGTCTTCTCACTCTGCCCACCTCACTTGCAACTCTCTCTTATTTTCTTCTTCTCCTCTCTAGCCCTGCTCTCTCTTCTTTCCTCTTAAACCAACTGTCTTCTCTGACCCTACTCTTCTGCCAGCTGGATCCCTCCGCCCATCCTGTTCCAACCTCTCTGCCTCTGCTGGCCTTTGTTTCGTTTTGTTGTTTTATTAGCATTTCCCTTGAGATCTTTCTACAACTGCTTGTTAATATCCTCCCGTTTCCCCAATTTCTTTCTTATAACAAATCCGGGGGGTCCCATGGGCTGGTAGTCTCGTCTATAGGTTGAACCTCCGGCTGCTCAAGTGCGGATCATTTTTCTTTAAGGGTCATTGCTCTGTCCATACAGGCTTGATGGTCAACCATTTTAAGGGTAGGGCCATTGGTATACTTTCAGCAGCGGGCCCCTTACAAATTTAGAAGCTCGATCCGTGGGTCGCGCCCTGTTTTTGGATAACCTGCACAGTTTGGGGTTGTTCTGGTTGACATTTTTTGAATACCTTCCCCAGAAGCCTCTTCCAGCTCACCCCTTATTTTAGGGATTGCCTCTAGTAGTGAGTGAATATTAATGAGTATTTCCCACTGCCGTAACAAATCTCGTCCCTATACATTTATAGCTATGGCAGCCACATAAGGTCTTAACTTTCCTATGTGACCTTCTGGTCCCACACATTTAACCCATCACACACTTTGTTGTATCTGAGATAAGTTTCCAATTCCTAGAAACTAGGTATAAACCTTCTAAACTGGCCATTTCTCTGTGTAGCCCTGGATGTCCTGGACTCATATTGTAGACCAGGCTGGCCTCCTACTCACAGAGATCCATTGCACCTGGCTGAATCCCGAGATTTTTGTGAAATGATCAGCTTCTGTATCCACCAAATTTTCTGTTTCAATCTCATTCACTTGCAACTTTAATTTTGGCCTTTGATCATTAACAACCATTTGCCAGAACACACATTTTGTAGTACTTCTACATACTTCTCATCTTTCTACTGGAGCAACTTTGCCTTCGATATATAGGGAAACAGTAACTGCTGAGCAATCCCATCACCTGTGTTAAGTTGCATATCTTTTAAAATGTAAGCCATTATTTTAATTTCTCCTTTGAAATCTTCATCTATAATTTCTGGATGCGACAATGAATCCTTGGGAAGTCAAACTGCCTCCTCCCAAGACCATTCCTACTGAGCACAGATCGCCAAGACTTGTTGGTCAGTCAAGTTCGCTACAGGTGAGTGTCATGTTTAGTGAGAAGCAGGTCTCTAAAGATATGGTAGAGAGTGATTGAAGAAGACACAGGGTGCCAAGATAGTCCTATACATAAAAATAAATAAACATTTCAAGGATGAAAGATCTTAGCCACTCAGTGGTGTTACACGCCTTTAATCCCAGCACTCAGGAAGCAGAGGCAGGCTGATCTCTGTGAGTTCAAGGCCGGCCTAGTCTACATAGTGAGTTCCAGGATAGCCAGGGCTAAAACAGAGAAACCCTGTCTCGAAAAACCAGAACCAAACCAAAACAAAAGAAAAAGCCCCACAACCAATCAACCAAACCCAGTCCAACCAACCAAACCCAGTGAGTGTCACTGTTGATTCCTGCCCCTTCCAGACCTGCCAGAGGCCAAGCAGGGTTCAGAGTTCCAGGAGGGTAAACCTACCACTGCAGATGATCTCATTTCCGGAGCACTTGTATGAGTATGAGTTGGTGTAGGGGTTGTCCAGGAGGAACTTACAGCTTTTCAGCCTCTTGGCCTGAGAGTAGCAATGGTCATGAGTCTGGCAGCACCTAGAGAAAGGAAGGGGCAGCTGAGGGAGGGCAAGGATGCCCAGGAGGTCAGCTCTTACCTGGAGCCTTTCTCAACAGGTGGGGCTGGCTTACACACAGTGTTCCAGAAGAAACGGCTCTAAGGCTCGAGAATCTGTGATCTCGATTAGCTATTGAAAGTAACTTTTGCCCCGGGGTGTGGTGGCCCCCTGCCTTTACTTAATCCCCCTACTTGGAAGGCAGAGGCAGGTGGAGCTCTGAGTTTAAGATCAGCCAGGGATGATCTATATAAGTGAGACTCTGTCTTAAAAAAGTGACTTTTTAAAAAGCTGCAGGAACACAGTGAAGTTATATAGTCTGAGGTTTCAGTGACAGTTGAAAGCCAAGCCCGGCACACTGATGGTTGGCGGTGCCCTCGTCTGGCGCTAGGGGGCAGCATTACATACTATTTACATCTGACAATTCGGCTTTCTGGGACCACTGATTTCTTTACATGAAAATACAGGCTGTGTGCAGTGAGGCCCGCTTTTAATCTCAGCACTCAGGAAGGACGATCTCTGAGTTCACAGCCAGCATGCTCTACAACTGGGAGCTCAGGACAGCTAAGGCTATCACAGAGAAAACAAAAAAAGGTAAATAACAAATAAGTTAACAAAAGGAAAATAAGTGATGCTCAGCAAATACGCCTGTCTCCTTCCTACTCGTGCCTCATGAGATGACCGGCTTGTTAACTGTCCCTACCCCAGCACAGACTCCAGACTCCCACCACACGGACCACTCACCGGTCTAATTCGTCCACTGGGGTACCTGAGCCGCCCAGGCCACAGAAGCAGCCATAGTTGTTGTACTCCCTCAGGGGGTCACTTCCGGGGATGGTGCACTTGATCATGTTGCGGAACTGCCACACAGCCCGAGGGGTGATGCTGTGTGCAGCAGCGCCTGCTGCAAGAACGCCCAGCACGTTAAAATCAATCCCACGGGGCTTTACCCCGGCTCTCAGGCCTGTCTGCTCTCTTCCTCCTTGACTCTTATTAGCTGCTGTGTAGGGGAGCATCGGTTCCCAGGAACCTATTAGAGTGAGTTGCGCTTGCTTGCCCCCACGGTGCAGATGAGGAGGTCAGAGGAGAGCTTTAGGAGATGGTTTTCTCCTTCCATTATGTAGGCCTTGGAGCAGGAAGGAAGGTGTTTACCTTTTTTTTTTTTTTTTTTTTTCGAGACAGGGTTTCTCTGTGTAGCCTTAGCTGTCCTGGACTCGCTTTGTAGACCAGGCTGGCCTCGAGCTCACAGAGATCCACCTGCTTTTGCCTCCCTGAGTGCTGGGATTACAGCTGCTGTGTCCACCTCTTTGAGACGGGGAGTTGCCCTGTAATTCAGGCCAGCCTCCAACTCCGTAGCAACCCCACTGCCTCAGCCTCGCAAGCGACTGTATGGGGCTGAGCCAGCTCTCAGACATTAAGTTATATGAAGATTGCTGTCTGCCTTGCTTGCCTTCTCACAGTCAGGGAACACAGCAACAACAGTGCTGAGCTGCCCTGTGGTCCCCGCGGTGAGGAGCTGAGAACAGCAAGGGAGGAGCTGAGGACAATAACCCAATAGTTCAACCATCTCTTGAGTTTGAAAGCAGCCTGCTCAAGCCTGGCTGAAACCCTAACCTTAGCCAGCACTCAGATTCATCACGGCTCTCGCAGGGACACGGAGCCCCAGACACAGCCAATACATTGTTGTTTTACACCGGTAGATTTAGAAGGAATCTGCTGTACAGCCACACACAGCTAATATACAAGGCTAATGGTCAGATCCTCAACTGTGATGTCAGCGTTTTGATATAACAAGCTGTTCAGCAGCTGAGAAGTAGTTCAGTCTTTCAGGATACAGTCGACAGTGGGATCCTTGGCCGCCATTAAAAGGAAAGAGAAGACGGCTTGGTGGTATGACACTGTGCAATCCCAGCACTCTGGAGGCTGAGGCAAGAAGATTAGAAGTTCAGGGTTCTCTTCAGCTACAAGGCAAGTTCAAGCCTTGCGCAGATTATGTGAAATGGTGTTTCAATCAAACAAGACAAGGGCTGGGGACTTGGTTTAGCTGGTATCATGCTTGCCACCTGGCTTCCATCCCAGCCCCACGAACGCATCCCTGTAACCCCAGGAAGGTCAGAAACTCAAGGTCATCCTTGACTGGACCGTGAATTTGAGGCCAGCCTGGGCTATGTGTCACCCTGCCTCACAAAAAGAAGTTTGAGGTGGAGGAGGATGAAGAGGAAGACCGAGGCAAGGATGAACAAACGGTGTGGTGCCCAGGGCCACACTCAGGAAATGGCCAACAGGAAGGTAAACAGGTCTATGCTGAAGATGGGCCAGTGTGGGCAAATTCTGTGTTTGTCTGATTCTACCCTCTCAGGGCTGTGTTCATAAATGCATCGATTGCCTTGGATTTTCCTCAGCCTGCAGCTTCTCTCTTCCGTAGATCTGGGACTCTACCTCATCTCTTCCTTCCTTCCACTTATGCCCCTGCCCAGGTCACCAGTGGACAAGTGGCAGGAAACACAAACACACTTACCTCTTCTGAGCCTCTCTCTACAAATTCCTGAACTGATTTTTTATTATTTATTTAATCTTTTGCCTTTTTTTTTTTTTGAGTCTGTCTATATAGTCCAGGCTGGTCTTGAATGTTCAATCCTCCTGCCTCAGCCTCCTGAATGCTGGAATTACAGGCATGCACCACCATGTGAAGGGAGTCCCTTTTTGAAAAGCTAGAGAGAGTTTGGTTCCAATGCTTCCCCATTAGAGACCTTCTAGGCCACACACTCGAGCAGTTCCTCTGCTCTTACGTCTCTTCATGTTCATTTTGCTTCGTAAAGTACTTTGGTTTGTATTTATATTTGTATTCCAGAGTTCAACATCTGGAGTCTTCCTAATCCCCTCTCTTACTCTTGACACAGGGCCTCTCCGTGAGCCAGGAGCTAGCTGATAGGCTGTAGTGGCCGAACAGCAAGCCTCAGAGATCTTCCTGTTTCCATCTCTCGGAGTGTTGGGATTATGGGGATGAGTCACTGCTGTGCCTACCTCTTCCTGTGGGTGCTGGGCATCTTAACTCAGGTTTGTGCTCCTTTGTAGTCTTTCAAACACCCAATGATGTGGTCTCTCCCCCTCTGTAGCACATGAAGTTCTCAAGAGCAGGCCTCATGGTTTTTAGAACCAATCATTGTGCCTAGCATACAATACGTTTGTGTGTGTGTGTGATGAGCTGAATAATAGATACGCTATGATTAAACTATGACTTCTGGATGCATAGTTGATGCTCCATGAAATTCTGTTGAATGTATGAACAAGCCTGTCCTGTAGGTGACAGTGTTTACTGAAAGCAAACACAAGCCTTGCACAGAGCAGACTCAGGGAGCAGATCCCTTCACCCATTTGCAGAGTTCTGGTGCATAAGGAGCACAGAGAACAAACAACTTTTTGGGGTCCTGTTTCCTCATTGTTGCCTGATTGTCTCACATGTTGCTTCCCATCTCTCTTTAATCTTTCCTTCCTTCCTTCATTCTTTTTTTTTTTAATCTTTTTGAGACAAGGTCTCACTCAACAATGCTGGTATGAACTCACTATGTAAACCAGGCTGGTATCTATCTATCTATCATGTATATGGTATTCTGCCTGCATATACACCTCCCCAGCTAGAATTATAGGCATGAGCATTGCAACAGGGTTTTACTATCCAAACCAGACCAGAAACAAACTTGAAATCCTCCTACATCAGCCTCCTGAGCTTGGGGATAACAGGTATGTACCACCCTGTCCAGATTACTCTTCATTTTCTCCATTTTTTTGGGGGGAGGAAGGTGAGCTCCTTCTAACTGACCATTTGTAAGGAAACCCCAGGGACAAAGATAGGAAGCAACTGGCTTCTCCTGCACTGTGGGTGACCCCTGTAACAGCAGTGAATAGGGGCTGTACCCCTCTGTGATATAGCTAGACATATCCTTTGCAGAAGCCAGATACACAAAGTTATAACTAATGTGCATGTGTGCATGTGTTCATGCATGTGTTTGTACATACGTGATTCTGGAATAGGAGCATGCCTCTTTCATCTTCAAGTCTCAGTCCAGAACCTGATTCATTGCAGGTCTCAATCATCATTGGATGAATAGAAATGACTCATATGTCAAATATGTTTGACTCAATTTGCAATGCTAATAACCGTTTATGTTCATGGAGAGCCCAAAACATAATGTGTGTGTGTGTGTGTGTGTAGATGGAGCCAAAATATGGAAATGAATCAACAAGATAAGAATTGCAGACACATGTCAGGCATGTATGTAATCGTAACATTTGGGAGGTTGAGGCAGGAAGGTCTCACTCAAGTCTAGGCTATAATGATGAGTCACATATAATGCTGAGCCACATAGCAAGATCATGTCAATAAATTAACAATAGGAACAATGATGGCTAGGGAGGTGGCTCAGCAGTCATGAGCACTCGCTGTGCTTGTGTAGGACTCAGGTCTGGTTCCAGCATCCACATGGTAGCTCACAGCTGTCCATGACCCCATTTCTAGAGGATCTGACCCCTCTTCTGGCCTCTGGGGCACTGCTCACACATAGTTCCTATCATACACACAGGCCAAACTGTCATACACAAAAAATAAAATAAAGACAAGGTTTCTCTGTTAGCCTTGGCTGTTCTGGACTCACTTTGTAGACCAGCCTGGCCTTGAACTCACAGAGATCTGCCTGCCTCTGCCTCCTGAGTGCTGGGATCAAAGGTGTGTGCCACCACTGCCCAGATAAAAATATTTTTTAAAAGGAAAAAAAAAAAAAAAAC